>BSBM01001283.1:1200000-2400000 GCA_027924585.1 Larix kaempferi | reverse complement strand
CAAAACATGTATACATCACATCTAAACATGTATACATCTAGCATGTATTCTCACTAATACATCTAACATCAAAACATGTATACATCACATCAAAAACATGTATACATTAAGCATGTATCAAAACATGTATACATCACATCAAAAACATGTATACATCTAAAAATAAAAGATATATAGGAGTTCTAAATCTAAATAATTCTAAGTAACTAAGTGCAACAAAACAAAATTTAAGGGACAGACTTGTTATCAAGTACTATACTACTCCCCCTTTCGAGGAGGGTCCTTCTGGACTATACCAAGCTTGTCTCGGAAGTATTCAAACTTTACTCGAGACAAAGGTTTAGTCAGGATATCGGCAATCTGATCCTCAGTGCTTATATACTCGAGCTTGATAGCTCCTCTCTGCACCATGTCTCGTATATAGAAGTAACGGATCTCAATGTGTTTTGAATTATCATGGAACACAGGATTTTCAGTCATTTTAATGCAGCTTTGATTATCACACATAATCACAGTGGGATCCATTTCTAAGTCAAACACTCCATATAAAAGCTTCTGAAGCCATACTGCTTCATAGCTGGCAGAGCAGACAGCCATATATTCTACTTCAGCAGTACTGAGAGCCACTCTAGAATGTTTCTTGCTGAACCATGAGATCATGGCAGATTCAAGACTATAACATCCACCTGATGTACTCTTTCTGTCTAAGACACTTCCTTCCCAATCAGAATCTGAGTAACCATGTAAACGGAGTTCATGACCTCCAAGATAATATAGATCAAAAATCTAATGTACCTTTTAGGTACCTTACTACATGCTTTGTAGCTATTAAGTGAACCTTTCTAGGTTCTACTAGATACTGACTTAGGGTATTTACAGCAAAGCATATATCTGGCCTAGTATTTGTTAAATACATAAATGACCCAATGATTTGTCTATATAGGGTTAGGTCCACTAAATACGATGAGTCATTAACTAACAACTTCAAGTTGGAGTCCATGGGAGTGGCCATGGCTTTATACTCCAACACACAACATACTTACCTTGATTTAAAAGATTCCTTTTGGATCTTTCCATACTTCTAGACCTAAGAAGTAGTGCATTAATCCGAGATCTTTCATTTTCATTTATGCAGCCATTTTCATGACCTGTTTCTCATTCCTTGTCAGAAAGAGATCATCGTCATACAATAATGGTATGATAGGTTCATCATCCACAACCTTAAGGTAAATGTTAGGAACAGTTTTACTTCTGGTAAAGCCCAAGCTTTGTCATGAAGCTGTCAATTGTCCATTATTCACACTCAGCATTGAGTGATCTTCTGCATATCTATCTGTGCCATCTCTCGTCAGATGGGTCTACTAAAATGAGCCTCAAAATCATTCAAAGTCTGTGGTGAGTTCCTTCTTGCATCCATGTCATATGTGTATAGAACCCATATTCAACCTTGTAGAAAAGGTTGAGATCCACATCACCTATGATGATCATTAAGCTCATCAATTGACTACCGATCCTGGGAACCCATACAGAACCTGATTACATTATTAAGAGAATGGTCTTATCTAGTCCCTTGGAGCAAAACATCTCATCATGATTCTCTTCCTCTTTCTAAGAGAATCTCTTAACTAAAAGCTTTCTATAGTGTGTTTGATTTGTAAATCTTTTGTTGAACATCCATCGCTTGTTCAGAGTTCATCATTCATCATGATCTTTCCTACAAATCAAAATTAAGTACATGATTAGTAATACTCAGAATCATCAAATCATATTGACATGATAACCTACTATGGATACAGATATCATTTACATAGTTATGCAACTATTTTGACCAATACTTTGGCACAACACTTTCCCATATCCTGTATGCATATAGTGGCTATCTAGATGCCTTCCATCTCTACCAGAACATACTATCGAGAGTGTGCACAGCTCTCAGTATGTCAGCAAAGAGGTTTCATTCTAGACAAGCAACAATGGAATGTTTGTCCAATTTACCAATCATATGCATATTAGTAGTATACTGTTCAATGCTTTATGAATGTTTACACTCAACATGATATATCCTAGGAATACAAATATGTATACAAGCAATATCATTTACTATTTCTAATAACAACTCAAATACTTATCTTTTATGTTTGTGTGGTTGTCTCCCGCTTGATCTTCTGTATGTCTTCTAAACTTCTATTCATTCTGTACCACTATGCATGCTCAAGTGTACACTAGTGTCATCCTCATGATCTCATACACAAACATACATTCATTAGTATATTCTCAATATTATCAAAACATTCTAATTCTAAATAATCTTGAATATGTACAGTCATGATTATTAGTATTCAGGGTTTCAAGGAAGTCTTCTTTTACTCATGCATATTCTTGTTTGATCTAGTATGCATAAACCCTTGATTACTAACCAATCATACCAAGTATACTTACACAAGGTAAGATTCTAACATGACATAGGAAAACATACCTGGATTAGTATACCTGCTTAGTTATGTACAACATACCTAAACAATCTCTTCAATGATTTAGAGATCCTGAGCTAGAACCTGCATGTCTCGTAGGTTAAACATAATATAACAAAGTCATACATACCTCGTGAGTCTTTGTCTTCATGTTGTCATGGTCATGGAACTTGATTTGTCTTTTGTGATGTACCTGTGTCTTGTTAGCAGACAACATCAACCTTACACAACACCATAATGCATAAGTACAATCATATAGCCCTAATGAATGTCTTCGATCATTCACATGCATTCATATTGTTACTAGGGTGATAAGACAATTAATAACATTAATCAAGATTGTACTAATAAATAACATGAAGACAAACACATTATGAACTTAATCAAGAATCATATTTTAAGGCATACCTGAACCTCCTTAAGTCATACCTGTCGAGACCTTTTGTAGTCTTCTTATGTAAGGCCTTAGCCTCAACTCCCCCTGAAACTTGATCTGGAGCTTGATTAGGGTTTGCTAGAGAAACCCTAAAAATTCAATCTTTGACTTTCACACTTCTGAATGGATGGAAGAATGTGTCTTGTTGAGCTGATCAACCTAGCATTCTTCAATTTTGAAATCTCCAAAATTTGACCCCTCAAAATTGCCTTCGAAACTTCTGGATCTTCTGGACAGGAACCCGAACTAGGGTTTGATGAAGCCTGGTCTTCTACCCAACCAAAAATTCAATCTTGGTCTCTAAATTTCAATTTTTCTGAGTAGCATTCAGCTGTGGACTCCGATTCCAAAAATTCTAACTTTCTCCGAAACCCTAAATTCCGGAAGCCATGAATAAAGGTGCTCCAAAAATAATTCTGTTTTGACAGAAATATGCACCTGATTGTTTCTACTATAACTCTGAAATTTCTTCTCCACAGGGTCTGAAAACTTTTTCTGCAGTATCCTAACCTGTCATCTTTCCATCCTGACAGGTCTGACCTCAATTGGATTTTCTGAGAGAGAGTTATGCCAAGTGTCGCAACGTGACCTGTTTATGGGATAAAACAAGAGAGCGAACTTGTACGGCGTGCCACGTGTCACTGTTTGAACTTCGGCCTCTAAAAACGTTTCTTGAGATATCTTGCCCTGTTATCTTTCCATATTGATAGGTCTGACCTCAATTGGACTCTCTGAGAGAGAGTTATGCCAAGTGTCGCAACGTGACCTGTTTATGGGATAAAACAGGAGAGCAAACTTGTACGGAGTGCCACGTGTCACTGATTCACCTTCGGCCTCTGAAAACGTTTTTTGAGATAGTACAGTCTGTGTACTACCTGTCACATTTTACGAAATTTCATTTGGAGCTTCCTAGCCCAAGTTATGACCTTTTTTCCAAGGTGACCTGATTTTGACTGAGATCTGGAAGAGGCAGAAACCCTAACTTGTACTGATCATAACTCATAAAGTACAACGAATCTAAGGGTGCCCTTTGGACACAAGGTACTTGGGGATGTTATCTTCGGCATGTAAACTTTTCAGACCCTGAACCTTTGCAGAAATGGATTTATAGCGAAAGTTCCACGATTACTGGTTTTTGCTATGTAAAACCCTAACCTTCAAATTGTCGTAAGTAAAGCAAGTGTCGTAAGTGCCATACCTTGTCTTCCTTCAGGTTAGCTCTGATACCATGTTAAAATTTAATATGCTAAGACAGAAAATAGCAGCATTACATTCCATTTCACAATAATAGCATATACAGGATCACTGAAGAAACAACAAGCATAGCATAAACACAAGAGACACAGATTTATCCTGGGAAACCCTCATGGGGTAGAAAACCCAGTAAAGCTTCCTCAATATAGATGACCAGCAATATACAAAGATGCAAACCAAAGACATGATCTCCTTATCCACCATAGCAGACCTCTCCTCCACAAGTGCGCCTCTCTCAAGTGTGTGTATGTGTCAAATGAGGAACATACCTCCTCTATTTATACACTACACTGACATGTATTTTACACAAGTACATGTAGGATCGTATTTAACCATTAGGTTAAATACCCTATTATAACTGACTGGGCCGACCCCCACATGGTGGGTCTAATAACCCTAGTTACCACAACCAATTCGGAGGAATAAACATCTCCGGATTCATAGTATAATCACATCGGAGGTATGGAACATCTCCGGAATAAATAATATACAAATATAATATTCTTAGAAGTTACAATATTCAACAAAGAAGAATACGAGGTTTGTTAATTCATTTTCAGTAGTATCTATGTGCTCACTATTACTACTAGTTTATTGTGTATTGTTATAAGTGGAAATATTGAATGCAAGAAGTTGTGAAAGATCGAGAATGGTTGATTATGTTAACAACATTATTTTAGATCCCATCCTTGTTAATTAGTTTTTGGTAATGAGCCAAATATTCCGGGAGATGGATACATGCAAAGTGGGGATTAATTTCCCTCACCTAGTGTCTAAATGAAAACCTTTTGGAGGTCCAAAAGATCCCGAGTGGGGAGGAATGGTCCAAGAGGATATGTGATCACTTGAAAAAAAAATGTCTCAAATTCTAAAACAAATGGCACCATTACTAATGTAGTACTAATGGTTAATTGGTAACTTAATATTTTCAAATCATTTTTTAAAATAAAAAATAAAAAACCTGCACGGTGTGTTTGATCCGTTCAGCTCGCACTGCGACATACAATGCACCCTGTAAATTTATAGTGTGCACCGGGTGCAGTGCATTTTCAATGTGTAGCGCATCGCATGCATAGTGTGCTATACATTCCATAATGCACTGCCAAAATTTTAAAATGATTTTTTCACATTAGTGATAACCAATGTGTTTCAAAAACAATAGCGCACCATTAGCAATGTGGTATAATACTATAATGCATAAGTGTTGGTAAACACATATAGCACCATTTTGGAGTGCTTATTTTTAGACCCAACACCACACTAAATTTAAAAAAAAATATTCACCAGAGTAATTAATGTGCTTTGTTAACAAGTACACACCGATGAGTCGACACGCTTACATTTAATAGGCACATTGGGATGTCGATTAAAAAATAATTATAAATCTCAAAAAGAGCTACACCTACTACGATGTGGTCTAAGAACATTTGAGCACTGTTTACTGTGTGATGATGTGTTCACATTGAACTAGTGCTTCTTATTGATGGAAGCACCATTTTTAAGATATATAAAATATTGTCGATGCACTTTAGTAGAACATATGCACTAGTTATTTTTCTATAAAAGCACACTATGTTTTTTTCTAAAATAAAAAAATCCACACCCGATGCTCTAGGTTCAATGTAGCACATCGGTTACGGTGCTTCTGGAATTTTAATGCATCGAATATACATATGATTTAAATTTAAATTTATTTTATTTACGCACGTAGTGTGTTTATGTTATTGTAGCACATAGTCAATGGTGCACCTGTATTGCAAGAGAATTGATCATGGTGCTTTACTGTAATTTATGCACACCTCTTATTAAATTCATTTTGTATGAGAATACAATTATTATTTGATGCTAATAAATAGCATGCTCATTTAATGAAATCTTTAATTTTTTTATGTCTATTTATGAGACTGGTCGATGTTATATGTGAATCAGAGATGTCAGCGGTGAGAGGCCCATCAGTAGTAGCAGGCATGGGTTGACCTATACAATGTTGTATGGGAGTGGGAGGTGAGAGAGGGAAATGGATTTGTACCCTTACCCCATTACCGATTAGACACGATACCTCTTGTTGGTTGTTGGTGTCCTAAATTTATATCGGGAGGCTACATCCCTAAAGGGGAAATCAACTTTGTTGATGCATTTGATCCATCTTTGGGATCAACATAGACAATCCTTTTGTATTGGTCCAGATCAGTGGTTCCAACCCACTAAAGAGGAAATTTAATTCATCACTGCGATATCTAGGAGAGTGGAGGATTTTCCCCAGTTCCTTGATGTCTTAGTTGGTATTGCAGTAGAGAGTCATCTCGCTTACTCTCAGAGATATATCAGTGAGGACATCACTGATCTTGCTAATTTTTAGGTGCACAGTGAACAAATATAAATTTATTCTTTTGATGGAGAGGAGATGTGCCTCTCACTATTGCTGACGACCATCGAGCCACCTCACCATTGATGGGAATTGCATTATTTTCCCTCTTTTATTTTATGTATATTCTTTAGTGTGGAGACCTAGATGCATTAGGTGGTCTGCCATTTTTTTTGCAAGTTTTTTTTCCTCTGGATCGATGCCATGCATAGTTTGAGTGGAGGGTCAACTTTGTGAAAATCCTCACAACAGATCTAAGAGCTGATGTATACCTCGCAATGAAAGAATTTAGGAATAAGATTAAGAGTGGTCAATGCAGTAAAATGAGAAACAGAATAATAATACAGTAGAACTTGGATAGAAGAAAAATAACTTCACACACACACTAATTCATTAATCACAATATGGATAAATAAATAGTACAATGCATGAGGATTCGAATGCCAAAGTGGAAATTCGAATTAGCCTTCATGGAGTGATCAAAAGATCACTCGAGTGTCATCGGAGCACAACTAGAAGTCTTCATCATCATCAATGGAGTCATCAATGCTCAAGTAACTGTCAACCATCAGTCAAACTGAGTCTAATTGAGTGTGGTAGGTGTAACTGAGTGTAACTGGCACTAACTGAATGAAGAAGGCTCAGTGGAGGGCGCATGAGGAGCTAACTGGAGTCAGAATGGGTAGTCTAGTCTCACTGGAGGTCCATCGGAGTGATACAGTCAGTTGAGAGTCAGTCTAGCCTTAAATCAAGGAAAGAATTGATGATAACTCAATTAACTGAAGTGCAACTGAGTGGTAGGTGAGAGAGGATGAGTGGCTTCCTTAAATCAAGGAGGAAGGGCGCACTAAGCTCTAGGAGGGCTAAAACTGATATGAGAGAAGCTCCTGGGGGATGGCTAATTGAGGCTAGGTGCTGGGATTGATGACTGGGATGCATGCTGCATGCAGAATGCATGCATGCATGATTGAAAATGCAAATAATGAAAATGCTGGTACGACTAGGATGGAGTATAGGAATATCCTAACAAACTTCCCTTTTGGTTTAAAGTTTTTTTTGAGAGGTTTCCACCCATGAAGCCATCATTTGACCACCACCCTCCTAGGGATATGACTATGGTGCAGATGCACATGTGGGGATAGATTCTTCCCAAGAGGGGCTAAGCAAAGTTCCCAGTGAGGATCACATTAGAGGTGTTGGAGATGCTAGGAAATGAAGAGGACCATACATTGTACCTTGTGCCATATTTGTACGTGGGGTTGGACTAGAGAGAATGTCACAACATATTTTTCACCCAGGATGAGCCACTGGATGACAAAGGTAATATTAACATTATGTTTAAATTATTCTTATTGCATTTTTTTGTCTTACTTAATGCAAACGAAATTTATTCTAACATTTTCTTTAAATTATTTAATGAAATTTTCTAATTACTATTGTGTATTATATAGCGTGCATACATTTTCATGTATGATGGGAGGGGCCTCCACCATTTCAGATTGATGAGGATATGTAGAATCTTAAGTTTCTTGCATTTCCCAGTCCCATCTTGCAACGCGTGATAGATAATAGGTTTTGACAGGATGTGGTGGACATGTTGTCTACATTGTTGGCTTGATGGGGAGTCTAGTATGTATGAGTGTGGGAGATCATGAGAAACCCAAACCTTATATATTTATGGAGAATGTTTCCTCATGATATGAGGTATTTGATGCATCATATCATCGGTCCATCTATCCTTCTAGATGCTTGGAGGTTGGAGGACGATTCTACATCAGATGAGGGTGGGGATACTCCTTCTCCTTCTCCACCTCCACCACCTCATCCTCCTCCTCACCACAAGGAAGGAGCCTCGAAATCTCACACAAATCATCCTCCTCCTCATCATCATGGTGAATGAACAGTATCTATGCCTTCACACCTAAATGATCCACTAACCTCTCCTCCTCATCAACTTGACTAGCCACCATATCCTCCAACTCTTCTTTCACCTCGTTGAGCCAACTAGCCACCATCTCCTCTAGTTTTTGTTTCTCCTCGTTGAGTCGACCAACCACCATCTCCTCCTCCATTGGTTGTTCCACCACCCTATCTTCCACATGAAACTAACCCACGACTATCTCTGGATCTAGTACATGTTGACTGAATTCCCTCTCCTCCTTGACTAGCCGACTATCCACCATCTCACACTCTTCCAATCCCCTCAATGGTTCTAGATAGGATGGTTGCGTTGAGTGAAGTTGATCCTCATGGATATATTTTTTCTCTGCTTCATCCTATATTGTTTCCTGGTAGAGTTACTAATGCCTATGGCTTTGATGGTGGAGGTACGGATTCCTATGGATCTATTGGCAAAGGTATTGATGCCTCTGATCCTAGAGGTGGACTAGATATGTTATAGTAGTTATTTTATTTGAGACGTATATTTAACATGTATCATGAGTTTGATATATATATATATATATATATGCTACATTTCTCATGTTGATATTGATAATTTTTTATATGTTGATGTTGATGTCTATATTGTTAGGTCATGTTAGATATGTTTGCTAGATGTGTTTGATATATGTGTATGTTAAATGATGCTTGTTGTATATATGTGATGATGATGTTAGATAATGCTTCTTTTTTGTTAGATGTGATTATTAGATTTGTGTTCTAGATGATGTTTATATGTGCTAGATGTATATGTTAGATGATGTTAGGTAATGTTTAGATGTGTATGTTAGGTCATTTTTGATGTGTATGCTACATGATATTGTTAGATAATGCTTGTGTTATTTTAGATGTGTATGTTAATTGTGATTGATGTATTTTATGTTATATCATGTTAGCTATTTTTTTATGTGTATTGTGAAAATCCTCACAGCAAATCTAAAAGATGATGTGTACCTCACAAGAGTAATTATGATTAAGCAGGAAAATAGAAGAAGAGTGAACAATACAGTATAATGAGAAACACAATAATATGGTATAGTAGAACTCAGATAGAAGCAATAATACTTCACACACACAAGTTAATTAATCACAATATGGACAAATAAATAGTACAATGGTAGAGAGGATTCGAATGCCCAAGGTGGCAATTCGAATTCTCCTCTCAGAGTGATCATAATATCAATAGAGTGTCATCGGAGCACAACTAGGTGTCCTCATTATCATCGGAGCACAACTAGAAGTCTTCATCATCATCAGTGGAGTCATCAATGCTCAAGTAACTGTCAACCATCAGTCAAACTAACTCTGGTAGGTGTAACTGAGTGTAACTCAATGTAACTAAGTGTAACTGACTGTAACTGACTGTAATTGAGTTTAACTGAGTGTGACTGAGTGACAAGTGGATTGGTAGGTGAAGAAGGGCGAGTTGCTCCCTAAAATCAAGGAAGAAGGGCGCATTAAGAAACTGGAGGGATAAAACTGAATAGTGAGAAGCTCCTGGGGGCTGGCTAACTGAGGGCTAGGTGTTGGACTGATGACTGGGATGCATGCAAACCCTAAAGGTGCATGCATGACTGAAAATGTAAATGATCAAAATACTGGTGGGACTAGGATGGAGTATAGGAATATCCTAACATGTATGTTAGATGGTGCTTATGTTTGATAGATGATGATAGATGTGTATGTTAGATGATGTTAGCTAATTTTAGATGTGTATTTTTGGTGATGTTTATGTTTGTTAGGTTCTGCTGAAGATGATGATGGTATGTTAGATAATGTTAGGTTATTTTAGATGTAATTATTGGATGCGTATTTTTGGATTATTAAAAAACCCACCTATACCATTTTAGACTTAGGATAAATTAATTAATCATTTATAATTAATTTCCTGAGTTTTGACTAGGTAAAATAGGCCAGTTTTGTCTTTTAGTGGACCACTTTCCATCCTAAGTCACTAGGGCGCACTTGAGAAGATTTTAGATAAGATTTCATTGGATTCCATCTGATTTCTTTCCATTTATGGTTTAGAAGGTGCTTTCCTGATTTAGTTAGCTTTGTCCTGTTTTTTCTTGCTTTCTAGTGGAAAAGGTAAAGCTAGTTGACTTAGAAACTTTTGCCACTTGACCAATTTGACCTCCGAATCATATATTCTCCTAAATGCATCAATACATTATATTTACCTCAATCATGAGCTTCCATACCATACTTATAAAATTCATGAGCCTCTAGTATAATTTTGGAAACTAGTTTTTCCACTTAGGGGTTTTTTTGCCTTATCTAAGCCTTTTTTTTCCTTTCCAAATTGCATCCAAGGAATTCGATTTTATCCATGGAAGATGTATTATATATTTTTATCATATTGATGAATAAAATACAGAGTGATTTCCACAATTTACCTTCTCCATTTTTCTTCTCTCATTGTCTGAAATATTCCATGTGAAATTGTCTTATGAATCTAGATCTTAGCAATTGAAAATATCACATGGTATCAGAGATAGATTGATTCAAAACAATTCCAAAGAGTGTACTTTGCAAGTATTTCCATCACCAGGAGCACATCAGTATGGATCAGAAACAAGTCAAAGCTGTGACTCACACTCCATTCAATTTATTTGACTAGAAGACGCATATGATCATCCATCTTTGGAGCAAAGGATTGTATAGAGTCACTATGGGGCTTGAAATATTCCATGTGAAGTTGTCTTATGAATCTAAATCTTAGCAATTGAAAATATCACATGGTATCAGAGATAGATTGATTCAAAACAATTCCAAAGAGTGTACTTTGCAAGTATTTCCATCACCATGAGCACATCAGTATGGATCAGAAACAAGTCAAAGCTGTGACTCACACTCCCTTCAATTTATTTGATTGGAAGATGCATATGATCATCCATCTTTGGAGCAAAGGATTGTATAGAGCCAGGAAATGTTGCATTAAAATCCAAATGGTTCAATAGGATTGATGAAGCTTATGGGTTATTTTTTCTCTCTATATCTCCATATATTCTATTCCATATTGATTCTCTATCAACTCCAAATCAAGTGTGGACAAAGCTAGATTCTCTCTTTGGAAAACAACACAAGCTCATAGGTCATTTATTGGAGATTGAGTTGATCTCACTTAATCCAAGTAATTTTGATTCAATGGAAGCTTTAATCTCAAAATTCAAGAACCTATTGCTTCAAATCAAGCAATGTGGAATAGATAATAAGGATGAGTAGTTAATCCTTATCATTCTCTCAGAACTGAGCTCAGAATACTCAGTATTTGTGTCTACTTTTCATACCACAAGACTTGGAGTTTCCAATCGGAAGATTCCAAGATTGGATGCATTGATTGATTATCTCACTAAGGAGAAGGAAAATCTAGTACAAATGAGGGATGCAACACCCTCCAATGACTTTTCACTTGCTTCTCATGGAGCAAAGAGTTTCAAGAATGACAAATACAAACAAAAGATGTTTTCGAATGAAGAGGATTCTGATGAAGATTCCAAATCCAAGAATATGAAGAAGTAGAAGCCCAAGTGTTCTTATTGATTCAAAGGCACTCATCCTGAGAAATATTGTTTCAAAAATAAATTGACATCATGGCCAATATGCTTGAATATCATAGCATAGATGTTCCTGACTTTGAAGAAAATAACAAGGCAAGCTTGTTGTAGAACAAGAACATTGTTTCCAAGCCACTCCCAAAGGTAATGATGCTTATGCTTTAAGTACTAGAGTGAAAGTTAATTATTATGTCTCTTATTTTGATTCACATTCTGATATATCAGAATCTGAAACCTCCACCTCTTCCTTGGTACAATCTTCAGTCAGTTCACCCAAGTCTACTCTCAAAACTAGTCATTTTTTACTAGCTTCTAACTTGTCTTCTGAAAGGCCCTTCCACCTCCATTAAACTATTTTAGATTATGATTTTGAAGATGATATACAATATGATATGTAGGTCATGACACCTTCCACACCAGTTTCCCAACCATTGGATGCACAAAATACCCTACAACCCCCAAGTTCTCCAGTTAGGAAACTACACAATTCCATGTTTTCCTACAGTATGTCACTTGCCTCTGTTGCTCTTATGTATTTCATATGTTTCATTGGTTGGAAATACATGTATTTGGCCATCATTGGAATGATATTCCACACATATGGACTTGGCCCCATCACTCATGGTTAAAATCCAAGTCCTCAACCTCTCCAGGCTTGCTCAGCTATCAAGGTGACCTAGTTTCTCACACTTTTCCTATTGAAACTTTGTTCGATCATGGAGACTCCAAATATTTATCGGTTTCTGCTTCATATGACTCTAATTCTGATATTTCAGAGCTACATGATCTCCTTTTCAATATCATAAAGGTTCTACATTAGTTTGAGAAGAAGGTACAAGAACTAGCGCACCACATTGCAGCTACAAAAGAAATTGATCATGTTCAGTTCATTGCTTTTCCTTGGGAAGGAGTTTGCATAGATATTATTTCCATCATTGATTATGTTTACAGATATGATTATATATGTTACAACAAAAAGAAAAATTCATATGATGCTCCTCCATCATCATAAGATGAGCTTCATGGAGCCTCTACACATGATTCTTTCCTACACCACATTGATGCATTGATGCATGATCATGACATCCACAATCTCTTCATCAAGTTTGTTACTCAAAATAATATCATTAAGCTCATTCAGCTTCTCCAAATGAGAAAAAATACAGTCTGAAGACATCAAGCATGTCCATTTTTTAGGGAGGTTTTTGTTCCCATGAGGTTTTCCATGTTTCCTCGTTTTACATGGACTAGTTATTTTTTGTATTGGGGCGACCATAAGCCTTGTTGTTTGGGCCCTATATTTTTGATATTTTTTCTGATTTTCATCACATAAATTCAGGCTTAAGGGGGGGTTTTGGAGTATTAAAAAACCCACCTATACCATTTTAGACCTAGGATAAATTTATTAATCATTTATGCTTAATTTCCTAAGTTTTGACTAGGTAAAATAGGCTAGTTTTGTCTTTTAGTGGACCACTTGCCATCCCAATTCACTAGGGAACACTTGAGAAGATTCTTTATAAGATTTCATTGGATTCTATCTGATTTCTTTCCATTTCTGGTTTATAAGGTGCTTTCCTAATTTAGTTAGCTTTGTCCTGTTTTTCTCTGCTTTCTAGTGGAAAAGGTAAAGCTAGTTGACTTAGAAATTTTTTCCGCTTGACCAATTTGACCTCCACATCATATATTCTCTCCTAAATCCATCAATACATTCTATTTACCT
This sequence comes from Larix kaempferi, assembly GCA_027924585.1. NCBI lineage: Eukaryota > Viridiplantae > Streptophyta > Pinopsida > Pinales > Pinaceae > Larix > Larix kaempferi. The sequence continues at coordinate 2,386,253 of BSBM01001283.1, read as the reverse complement.
CACTCATGAGATTCCATACCATACTTATCAAATTCGTGAGTGTCTAGTACAGTTTTGGAAACTGCTTTTGCCACCTAGGGGTTTTTTTGCCTTATCTAAGCCTTTTCTTTTTGTCCTTTCCAAATTGCCTCCAAGGAATTTGATTTTCTCCATGGAAGATTTATTATATATTTTTACCATATTGATGAATAGAATACAGAGTGATTTCCACAATTTATCTTGTCTATTATTCTTCTCTCATTGTCTGAAATATTCCATGTGAAATTGTCTTATGAATCTAGATCTTAACAACTGAAAATCTCACACGTATGTTGGATGATGTTTGTTAATTTTATATAGATGTTATTTTATATCATGTTTATGTTTTTTAGTTGGTGGTGGTTATGATGATGGTATGTTAGATTATCTTAGGTGATAATGTATTTAAATTAATTTAAATTATAAGTTATATTTTAAATTAAAATTATATTTAAATTAATTTTCAAAGTTATTTTAATAATATAATGCATTTCATTTCCATATAACAAATATTTGTTCATAATAATTTATCATCAACTTCTAATTTACAATTGCATCTAAATTTTACATGTAATTAAGAGAAAATCATAGTTAAACCTTAGAAATGGAATGTTATTATTACACCCTTGAAACATGGTTTAATTAAATAATTATTAATAATAACGCTACTTCTATATCAATATAATGACACACCAAAATTATATTAAAATGCAAATTGAAAACAAATGATGTAAGGTCGACTAAAACAATGATAATTAAAACAATGAAAATTGATGTAATTAAAATTCTTCAAATGTTTCAATAACACTTGATGTAATCAAAAGAACTTAGGTTACTTCAATAATTTAAATAGCCATAAAAGTATCTTTTAGAAATTTGTAAAATTAAGCTTGAACTATAAAAATCGTCATGTCAATTTTTATATTTTAGATGATGATGGTAGGTAATCTTTACATGTGTATTGTAGGAGATGTTTGATGTGTATGTTATACTATGTTAGCTAATTTTTTGTGTATGTACGATGATGCTTATGTTTGATATGTGATGATAGATGTGTATGTTAGATGTTGTTTTTCATACGCGTGTGATGGTTATGTTAGATGATGTTTATGTTCGTTAGGTTGTCATGATGTTGATGGTACATTATATAATGTTAGGTGATGGTGGTGGTGGCCATTGATTTGATGATCACACTGTACTATTTTATATTGTTATGTATATACAGACTTTTTTTATGAACTGAATGGACTATCAAATTATTTTATGATATGTATCTTCATGTGTATGATGTATTTTATTTATGTCATTGAGTATGATTCATGTGTGTGATTCAATTTTATTTATTTATTTATGTATTTATGTTGATGTCTTTTATATTATCTATAATTCTAATTACAAATTGAACACAATCTCAATTATAATTGCAAGTTAAAATATTAGCTATAATTACAATTTACAATCAGTTTTACAATTTCACAACTACAAATTACAATCATAATTACAATAAGAAATTACTAATTAGATTTACAAATTAGAAATTGGACAATTACAATTACAATTTACAATCACAAATTGCAATTACATTTATAATCAAAACTTGCAATTACGATTACAAATTTGCAATTACATTTAAAAATTAATTTGCAAATTACAAAATAATTTATGAAATTACAAAATAATTTACGAAATTATAAAATTACAATTAAAAATACAAACTTGTAAATTTACAAATTTTAGTTTCAATTACAAGTGTACAGTCACACGATACTCTTACAATCACAATTTTGCAATAACAAGATACACAAGGAAATAAAAAATGGAAGTACCAAGTTCATAGTGCTTTTGGTAAGGAGAAAGAGAAACTAATATATACATCTAAGTAAAGTTTCCAATTACATTATTAAATGTGGGCCATGTGAAAAGGAAATTATGTTCTTTCTTCGCCTCCTATTGATCACAAATTTTACATAATCAATCATTCCAATCTATTGTTTTTGGTTAGATTATTGAGTAGTTTCATTATGGAAGTTATGAGTCCCATTGGTTCCAATTTGACAATATTAATTTTGTTATTTTTGCACATAAAATTGGAAAAATAGTTTTGATCATTAAATTTAGGATTTATAAAATCTTTTTAGTATCCATGTTCCTTTTATTTATCATTTCACTGCTGTCCTTCTATTTTAAATGACAATTAAAATTGGTCCCTGTGTAGGGTGTTACCACCATAGAAAATAAGATGATATTTTTTTCTCTTAGGTTTATTTATCATAATCTCGATTTTATCCATTTTAATGTTAAATTTGTAAAAAATGTAAAATAATAGAGAAGGTTCAGTTTCTTATTCATGAAGAGATTTAAAAGTTTAAATATAAAAATAATAATGTAATCTATGTGTGAAATTCACTTCACACCAAGATCTGATCAAGAAATTACGCGCTCCCACAAAAGATCTCACACAACTAGTCAAGAACATTGAAATTTACTCATATAAGATACAAATTGTATTACTCAAATGAATAATAATACATCAACCAACCTTGGGAAATTAAATGTATGTCAATATATAACATTTACATAATATATTCAAATGCATTAGGATTCCATTCGAATCCTCACAAAAATAGACTTACTAAATTGATGCAAAACCCCCTAGGTGGCAAGTGTGTTCTCCAAGTCACACCAAAGGCTCACGAATTTCTGATTTAGTGATCAGATAGTGATGTGTGATGAAAAAAATGCTAAATCCCAAAAATGGAAGGAAGAAACATCAAGGAGTGAAAGTGGTCCAAAAAACAATTTCCCTAGTTGACTAGCTTTTCACCTTTCACCCAAAAGCAGTAGAAAACAACATGTGCACATTTCTCACCAGAATCTTATCCAGAATGATCTGAAATGCACCCAAGTGACTTAGGAAACTTGTGGTCCACACCTGGAAGGCTTGTGGTCCCCCCAAAGATGCCTTGTGGTCCACACAATGACTCATATGCCAATTATTTAGTCTAATACATAGTAATTAATCATAAAATGATTAATTAATGTCTCTAATGTATTAATTGACATAGAGTATGGGTTTTAAATATTCCAACACCCCCCATAAGTCTGACTTTATGTGTTAAAAATCAGAAAATAAAAATACTAAGGGCCCAGTAACAAGACATGGTCACCTTGTATAATACTGCCTGGTCCACAAAAACAAGGATAGAAGGAAAACCTTATGGGAAAAACCTTCCCTCAAAACATGCGAAAATCAAAACTGAAAGATTGCTGATCAATCCTTCACTACACCACATGTTCAACCATCCAAAGCAGTAATCTAAGATAGCTGAAAGTCTTCTCAGTGAAAGCTTTGGTGAAGATGTCTGCAATTTGCTCACCTATTGGGCAATACTGTAGATCAATGGTCTGGTCATGCACTAAAATCCTGATGTAGTGCATATGAATCTCAATATGCTTGGTCCTATGTCTCTGTACTGGATCGCTTGAGACCCTTATAGCGCTCTGATTGTCACAAAAGATGACAGTAGGAGTACTAAAGGAAATCTCAAACTTTGAAAGAATACCCTGCAACCACACACACTGAGTAGAAACATTCATTGCTCCTTTGTACTCAGCCTCTACTGAAGATAGTGAAATTGCACTCTATTTCTTTCTAGACCAGCAAACAGGACCACCTCCAAGCATGAATACAAATCTAGATGTGGATTTTTTGTAAAGGCTATCACCAGCCCAATCTGAGTCAGTAAAGCCAAGAAGATCTAGGCTAGAATATGCAACATAGTGAATCCCATCAGTCTTGGTGCCTTGCAAATACTGCTAGATTCTTTTTGCATCCCTCCAATGAAGCTCATGTGGCTGCTCCATGTACCTTGATGCCACACTCACAACATATGCAAGATCAGGTCGAGTATGAGTCAAGTATAACAAGCTGCCTATACAAGGTGCTGTCAACCAAGGGCATAGATTCTGCTTCTTCAAGTCTAACCATTGAAAGGAATGGAGTCTTTGAAGGCTTGCAATCAGCCATATTGAACTTCTTTAGCAGATAAAATTCATATTTGGACTGATATACCTTAGTTCCATTCTCTATTTGAGAAATCTCAAGCCCCAAAAACTGCTTAAGATTTTCCAAGTCACTCATGGAAAAAGCTTGATGCAAAGCAGTCTTTAATGAAGTTATTTGATCAGTAGAGCTACCTGTGATTAGAACATCATCAACATACAACACTATAATCATTATTGAACCATCAGTCAACTTCATGGAAACATTAGGATCAATTTGCATCTAACATAAGATTGTGACAAGAGAAAGTTGTCCATTTTGGCATACCAAGCCTTGGGGGATTGCTTAAGCCCATATAAGGACTTCTTAAACCCGCACACATAGTTAGGATCAGATGTATACCCTTCTGTCTGCTACATATAAATATCCTCCTCAAGAACTCCATGGAGGAATGCACTCTTGACATCCATATGGTGCACTTCCCAGCGCTTGGATGCAGAAATTGCCAGAACTAGTCTTATCGAATCCTTCTGTGCAACTGGTGCAAAAGTCTCATTGTATTCAATGCCATGGACTTGGGAGAAGCCCTTTTACACCAGCCTAGCCTTATATTTCACTTTTGTACCATCACTTGCACACTTGGTTTTGTAGATCCACTTACACCTTACCAATTTTCTTCCCGGGGGGAGCTTGACTAGCTCCCATGTTTCATTCTTCTGTAGTGACTGAAACTCCTCATTCATGGAAGCCTACCATCTTGGGTCATGTGAGGATTCCTCATAAGTATGAGGATCAGAATCCACCATCATATAAAATATCTCAGATAGGTAGGGGTCATTCACATTGAGAGCAGTCTCAAATTGTGATCTAGTCCTCCTTGTGTCATGAGGATTGACCACTAGTTCACCTACTGCTTTCAAAGTATTAGCAGCCCATTTAGGATTTGTTGGTGAATTAACATCTGTAATAAAATGTTCCTCATCATCAGAAATATCAGAATAAAAAAATTCAAGAGCAGCATCACTTAGTTCTTCAGGTGGTGGTGAAGATGGTTCTCTAATTTCAACATTTTGAGAGGGCTCTTCTTCGAATTGAACACTTCTTTCTATGAAATATTTTTGAGTGGTCATGCTCAACAACTTATACCCTTTGTATTTCTTTGAATATCCAACAAAAATACAATGTTGGCTTTGGGGATGCATAGCCCTCCTTTTCTCAAGTGGAATCCTAGCCCAAGCCTTGGAGCCAAAAATCTTGAAATGAGAGATATCAGGTTTGTGCCCTGTCGAAGCCTCAAAATGAGTGATTCCTTTGAGAGATTTGTGTGGCACTCTGTTCTGAATATATGTGGCACAATTGATTACCTCAATCCAAATATTTGGAGAAAAATACTTTTCCTCAAGCATACATGCGTCCATCTCCTTAAGAGACTGTTCTTCCTCTTAGCAACCCCATTCTGTTGAGGTGTATAAGGAACTATGTGTTGCATCTGAATGCCTGAAGAGGCATAAAATTGCTGAAACTTTGATTTGATATACTCCCCACCATTATCAGATCTGATAATATTGATATGTCTACCAGACTGGTTCTCAACTGAGGCCTTGAATAGCTTGAACAGACCAAAAAATTTAGATTTTAGCTTGATGAAATAAATCCAATAGTATCTACTAAATTCATCTATGAAGGTAAGTATGTATTTGGCATGGTTCAAAGACTCATGGGGGAATGGACCTGATATATCCGTGTGAATAATATCCAAGGGTGCAGGGGTTCACTCAGTTTTGGATCTCCCATACTTATGCTCAGGGTGTTTTCCTAGGATGCAGGATTGACAAACACCTTTGGAAAATATGATATTGGGAAGCCCTATGACCATTTCTTTCTCATGAAGTTGGGAAGGTATTTATAGTTCAGATGGCCAAATATTTCATACAATAATTTGCTTGACTCATTGGCATGGGTTAAAATAGAAGAAGGTGAGGGGAATGGCACAAAATGAGAAAACTTGTAGATTCTAGAGCTATGGTTAGTAGTGCCTAATGCAACAATTCGGCCTATTGACATTTCACATATCTCAACATCATTTGTGGTGAAGGTTACCTTTTTGGGTAAAACTGTGTGGGTCATCTGATATACTGACAATAGGTTTGTAGCAAGTCCAGGAACATACAATAAATTATTGAATGAACCAAATTCGAGATCTATGCTGCCTTTACCTTTGCTTGAAGTTTTAGAATTATCACCCAATACAATATTTGGACCACAGGAAGAGTCAAGCGAAGTAAAAAAATCACTTGTAGACACCATGTTCCTTGAAGCTCCAGAATCAATAATGAGTGAGGTAGGCTTGGATGTGCTTTCCATCAATGCATGTACTCTCTCCTTATCATCAGAATTTTGTCCTAAATCCTTCCTCCTTGCGCTCTTTGGAAGAGGAATGTTGGATTTCTCCAGGAGTTGAGCCATTTGATCAATGGTATTCTTCATGCAAGAGCTTTCAGGATGAAATCCCTTGCTGCAATAATTGCACTTTGTCCTCTCATTTTTCTTGTTTGGATTTCTCTTGAAATTCGAGGAGTCTTCATGAACTTTATGCTTGTCTTTCCTCTGATCAATGGGATTCTTGAAATTGCCCTTCTTCTTCCCTTTTGAACTCTTTGAATCTCCAACATTCAGACAATGGTCTTTTGATGGATTTTTAATGGCCCCATCAAGACCAATTTGTATTGTTCTTGTGTAAGAGACTCCATGAATTATGTGAGTGTTGGGCTCTTCCAATTTTTAACTTCCTTCCTTGTGGAGTGGAAGGTTGAAACAAAGACTGAGTAATCAGGGCCAAGTTTGGAGAGAATGTCCAAGATTAGTTGCTCGTCCTTTTTGTCAATACCACATTGCTTCAGCTGTGGAACAAGTGATTTGAATTTGGAGAAGAAATACTTTAGGTTATCGAAATTTTGTGGACTCAATGAAACTACATCATTATCCAGTTGGTGGCCTCTTAATACATTAGTCTTTCCAAACAATTCTTGAAGCTTTAGAAAAACTTCATTGGGAGAGGTAAGACCATTGAGATGGAATAGAATATACTTGGATGTAGTGAGACACAGTAATCCAAAGGAATCATCTCTTCGATTATCCCATTTTGATTTCTCAATTGCTGAGGTTGGCTCAGCTTTAGTTGCCATAGTCACCCTGTAGAGGCCTTTGCTCATCAACATGATCTCCATCTGTTCCTTCCAGTCAAAGTGATTGAATGGAGTGAGGATGATCTGATGTGACTGATCCATGGAATATCTGAAATAATTTTTGGAGTGATTTGGATGCACCCAAAGATGCTTTGCTGTGCCTCCTGGATGATAGAATGCGCCCTGTGGATGAATTACTACGCCATCCTTGAGACTGGTTGGATCCTGCAAGAAAATAGAAGGAGAAAGGAATAGCTTGATAGATATGATACCATGTGAAATTCAGTTCACACCAAGATCTGATCAAGAAATTACACACTCTCACAAAAGATCTCACACAACTAGCCAAGAACACTGAAATTTACTCACAAAAGATACAAATGGTATTACTCAAATGAATAATAATACATCAGCCAACCTTGTTAAATTAAATGGCTATCAATATATAACATTTACATCAGCTATTCGAATGCATTAGGATTCCATTCGAATCCTCACAAAAGTAGACTTACTAAATTGATGCAAAACCCCCCTAGGTGGCAAGTGTGTTCTCCAAGTCACACCAAAGGATCACAAATTTTTGATTTAGTGATAAGATAGTGATGTGTGATGAAAAAAAATGCTAAATCCCAAAAATGGAAGGAAGAAACATCAAGGAGTGAAAGTGGTCCAAAAAAAAGTTTCCCTAGTTGACTAGCTTTTCACCTTTCACTCAAAAGTAGTAAAAAGCAACATGTGCACCTTTTTCACCAGAATCTTATCCAGAATGATCTGAAATGCACCCAAGTGACTTAGGAAACTTGTGTTCCACACCTGGAAGGCTTGTGGTCCCCCCAAAGATTCCTTGTGGTCCACACAATGACTCATATGCCAATTATTTAGTCTAATACATAGTAAATAATCATAAAATGATTAATTAATGTCTCTAATGTATTAATTGACGTAGAGTATGGGTTTTGCATATTCCAACACTATGAAGGATGAAAATAACTCTAGCCATGTTAATTTCAAGGTGTCCATCCTCTTTTAAACATTTCTCGATTTTATTCACATAGATGTTAAAAAGGATGTTATAAATAGGGTACCTTTTCTTAATGCAAATATTACAATTACCGTGCACTTGGCCACTAATTATTACATTTAAACTTTATATGAGGACTTAAGAAGTATATGATCAGTTCAAGAAAATAGTGATGTCATTATGGCCAAGTTTGTTGTCAAAATGACATGAGGACTGTATAAATTTATAACCAGAATGGAGAGATCAATTCGTTGTTATAGGGATGTATAATGGAGAGACCAATTAGTTGTTATAGGAATGTATACTCTTCTTGGGTACAATTTTATTATGCATCAAATTGTCATAAAGAAATAGTTTGGAGAGTGCATGTGTTCTTGTGGGGCTAAATGCCAAACAAGTTTTAAGGTTTACTAAATGAATGAATTTGACTATATTTTCGATGTAGAAACCCAATAAATATTTTTCCTAGGATAGACTATTATATGGGTGTATATTAGGGTCAAGAATTTATGTACACACTTCCCTTCAATATGCTAGGATATTGGTCATGAATATCCCTCATGTTAAAGTTTCCAAAAACATAACCATTCATGCACATACTATACATGGAAATGCTATGTTTGTATTTAACAATATTCAAGTAATATGATTGACAATAGATATGACCACAAAATGGTATAAGTATTGTTTATCTTTTGGGAGGAATGAATACATGTGAAAGGATAAACAACCCAAGATTTTCAGCATCTATAATAGACTTGGAAATCATAAAACTATTACCACAAAAGGAGAATTCGGTTCCAACATTAGGCACAAATAGAGAAGGCAACCAAGCACCATAAAAAAAATTGTTGTAACAAGTTTGATATTTACTTTGCAAATACACGGGAAGAGAGAAGTCATCATTACCCTCCAACGATTGGACCGACCTTGGGTGTGTACTTGGACATTTTCTCTCTCAACTCACGCAACTTTTTGGATCTCCTAGTAGAGATGTTTTGGGTGGTATTGATATCATACTTTGGATCAGTATAACTTTTAGTTGACTGAATAGATAGAAGGGTTGGTCAATTTAGGATGAAACACAGTTGTTTTGGATTCCAATGTTTCCAAAAATGAACATAGGGAAGTGTTCCTATGTGTCTTTTCTATACCACCTATTGGATTTTTTATTGCAGTAGGCAGTATTAGACCATCAACATTGGGTAGTTTATCATTATTGTAATGGGTGAGTGTCACACGCTGAGGGTTCTCCTTCAACCCTTGACATTTTTAACAACCACATACTACTAGGGTGTCATAAAAGAGATCTAACTCATGATGAATTACCATCTATGACCCAATATTTTGGATGGAAAATGACATGTCTCAATTGGCGAGGTAAAGCGGCTTCTCATTTTCATTTAACAAATGCTTGTGGTATATTTATCTTGATAAGAGCTTATGATGTTTTTCAACTATTGGAATATCTTGTGCATCCAAAATCAATCATGAATCGATACCCTACAAAATTGAATACATTTTTATTCAGATTCACATGGATAAATAACATATATTCTATTAGGTAATCAAAATATAAATATAATCTAAATTTAGTAGAGATGGAAAGGGATAACTCATTGAAATTTGAACAGTATGGAATGAGATGGAATTTGAAGAATTGGCCATTTGATATTATAACCTTTTCTCCCCGCGTTTGAGCCAAATCAACAATCAATAAATGTCTACAGTCCTAAAATAAATTTTTAGAACCATATCACAATCTAAATTATAATATAGTTTCAAAATAATTTTGTAAGAATAAGGTGATTTTAAGCAGCATATGTATACTATGAAGTATTGTAATTGATGTGGTTGAATCCTAAAAAAACATTTGAGATGGATATATCATTTTAAGTTGAAACATAATTTCATAGGTTTTTTTAAGTATTTTTGTGCGCCATAATAATACAATCGCACCGATGCATACCGAGTAACTGTATGCATCGGTGCAGGTAAACCATGTACGTACCGTGTTGGAACATTTGCAAAAGTGTTCGCAAAAGAAAATATATTCCATCTTTGATAGAGGATAGTTATTTCTGCAATTTTCAATATTATTGGCATCAATGCATTTAGTATATATGTAAGTGCACCGATGCAACCATGTTTTTTTCATTTGATAAAATATCCCTGACTTGCGAGAGTGGCATTTGGTCTAAGAAACCATGACCCAAGGGAATCTAAGCCGTCAAAATTACTCAAGGATCGCACTCGGACTGGGCCACACCAACCCTCAATTGGTTGGACTTTGGGTTTTTCCTCCCAACTAGCTCACCCCTAAAGAGAATTGAAATCAGGTCGCCCTATTGATGAGACCCACACATTAACCGAATGAGCTAGTGATATTTGACGGTGCAACCAAGTTTTCAATGTGCACTATAGTATGGTATTTTTTTATTTTTTATTTGATTCCCCTATGGTGCACATTAAAAATAATAGTGCATCGATGCTTGCATATATTTTCGGTGCATCGATATTCCAAAAAATTAAAAATCTATATCTTAACAAATCTGTTCTCTGTTATGACGCACCGATGCATTTGTATATATAGCACATCGATATCCAGAAAATAAAAAATAAAAAATTGCATGAATTATTTTTCCCATAAACTTAAAAAGAATTTGATTTTGAAAAATGAATTCTATAAAGTCTTTAAAAAAAAAATCACTATTTCATTATTTTACTGAAATTTTGAGGGGAGACATTTGGAAGAGAGACTTACCGGGGAGGAGTTTGGAGCAACCATATTATTCTGAATATCTAAATTTGTAAGGTATAATGAATCAAACAAAACCTTGCATAGTAGAAATTTCAAGTATGTAAATTATTACTATTGAACATAATGGATGATTTTTTTTTTTCCTAATTAGATTTTAAATAAATTAAAAAAAATCATAGTTACCTTCAACGTTGGAACCCTTGTTTTCTTGATGCTTCCTTTCAACCTATGTTGCTATAAAATTTTACATTAGGGTTTAACTCCCTCTATTGTTTCACAATTAGTATTTTTATTTTTAGGGATTTTAGATTTAATGGGTTTGTGGTTTTATATATAAGGAGTTGGGTGTGGTGGGACCACATCTTGGGTCGAATCTGAAACCCTTTCGATCCTGCCAGTTTATTTATTTATTATTATTTTTGTAAAAAAAATCTTACACAGTTTTTGGTGCAGCCGAGTTATTCTAACGCACTGGTGCATTTATAGTAAAGGAACACTGTTTTGATTACCATTGTTTTAGAATAAATAAATCCCACCGAGAAATGCTTATATGAAATTGTTTATTTAGTTCTCATTAACAATGTGTTCAAGATTGATGCACTAGTACATTCAGGTATGAAAAGCATTGGGGAATTTTGATTATTGAAGCACGGTGAAATGGTAGACTACCATTTTATTTGGAAGTTATATAATTTATTTGTATAATATACATCATTGCTTCTCTATTTAATGGTTTAGGTTGTTTATTGATAGAAAATGCACAATAAGTGTTCAATGAACAATAGTTCTAGTCGAGATGATGGGAGTGTCGAACTTTTGTTTCCATTGATGTCAACTAATGTCAAAGAGGATGTCAATTGATTCAGTTTGAGCCATTGATGTCAACTCATGTCAAAGTGGATACAACATTCCTATGCCATCTTAAATAAGTATATGGAAGCCAATTAGAAGAAGTATATGCGTAAGATGGTGAAGGACATGGATTCCAGAATGAAGAAGTGTATCTAGACATTGCATCCAGTCTGAAGATGTGTGTCCAAGCATACATCATGCAGATCCATAAGTAATGTATCTTACTACATGTGGTACTTGTGCAGATATAAATTCCACCAAGTCATACTCTCTCAAGGTAGCAACCAAAGAATTGGATGGACAAAGGTACATGTGCACAAGCAACCAATGAGTTGTTCAAGGAAAGATATAGGTGTGCACGCATGTTGTAAGAAGGATTTGGGAAGCGCAAGCAAACCTAAACATTGTATGGTCAAATATCAGGAGTGCGAAAACAGTAAGAAACAACTTATGGTTGGGAAATCCTGAAAGCGTGCAAGTCTTACCAATCAAAAGATTCCTTTAGTTAGTTAAGGGTGCACAAGTTCCAAGAATGGTGCAGCAGTTGAAGTTGTTTATGCTCAAATCCCACAAGACAACGATATAGTATATGCACAAGTTCCACATGTTATGATACAACAAGGTTCAAAGTACCACCAAGTAGAAGTTAGTTCATGTGAATATTCCACAAAGCATCAATATATTAGGTTCATAATACCCACAAGAGGTGATACAGAAAAGGTCAAAGACTCATCAAGTCAAAGAGTAAGGATGCACACATACCTCAAAGCAATGGTACATTGAGAGTGCAAGAGTACAACACTAAGGTGTAAGTCCCATTAAGTCAAGGACCATGGACATGAAAAACCCATAAAGGATGACACATTAGCAGCATAGTAGATGACATGTGGAAACAGCACAATCTATGAAATATGGAAGAAGGGATTCGACAACCAACTTGTGGACATACAATCCATGCAGGACATGTATATATAGAGATAGAAGTTGGAGATTTGAAGTAAGCTTGATGGAAATATCATAGAGCTTCAAGTGGAAGATACATATTTATATTCAGGGCATCAAGGTCTTGAGGACAAAACAACATGATCTAGCGAGGATCCTAGTGCGCACATGCAGCAGAATGAAATAATGATGGTGCGTAGAATGATGTTGTAGATTTGTGACGGATGGGAAAACAATGAAAGGTAGAAATAAAGAAGTATGCACAAGTGCGTGAGGACTAATTGATAGTATCGTAGATAGAACAAAGATAGTCACCAATGTTGTATGTCAGAAGCGTAGAGATAGAACCAAAGTATATCAAATGATGTGCAGATGTTTAGCTAATGCACGAAAGTTGAAGTGAAGTGTGTGAAGTTGAGAATTCCATATGATGCATAATGACAGAGTAGCAGCATGATCTAGTAAGTGCGTCATGATGAGTATGATTTGATACAAGTGCGTTAAACCTAAAGGATGAATCACTTGGTACATAGTATGTTGCAGATTGTCTAAAAGACTATGGAACTTAAATAGAATAGACACATCAATAAGTGCATAGTTCCATCTGTTACTAGTGCATTATCTAAGAGAAGAAAGCTATCAATTGAAATAATAGTATCAGTTGGTGAGTGCAGTTGTGCAGTAGCATACCGAAAGAGAATACCTTAGTGTGGACTACAGGATCAACAACACACAGTACATGAAGTGAGACATCAATATAAATGTGGAATTGAGAGGAATGAGAAGTCAAGTGATGTATACAAAACAGTGATAGTGAATCATCTGGATATGAAGGTAGTGCACATTAGAACTAATATCAGAAGATCAAAAGTGTGCACGAGTTGGAAGTTCAGTAATTCATAACCTTATATTGGATATCAGGGAAGCAGGATAGGCCAAGGAGCAGAAGGTTGTAGCCTCCTTCCAATTAGTGTTGGAGAACACATGGAGTTGGAGCTTCCTTTAGTTCAGTGGCTGTAAAACCAGGGGGTTGGTGTCTCCTTCTAGTTGGTGCTGGTAAACACAGGAAGTTGGTGTTTCCTTGAATGTATTCCTTTCATTACAAAAGAGCATTCCATTGTTTTCTCCCATTTGGGTTTCCACGTCAAAATCATGTGTATTCTTTGTTCTTTATCTTGGTGCATATATGGATCAATGGATCAATGATTTTTTTTTATATTGGATGCATAACTAAAGATCAATATTAAGTTAAGACTAATATGTTAAAGAAGGTAAAAACTGCTGATAACTGTGCTAATATTGATTCACCCCCCCTCTTAGTATTAAATCAATTCCAACAATTCGTATAAGAGTGGGTGTCTTTAGTAACATATTAACATCTTGAAGATGGATCATTTCCTATCTATTGACAAGTAGGAATTACTTTCCACTAACAGAGCACCAAGTTTTGACGGCACCAATTATACCTTCTGGAAAGTCAGAATGGAAGTATACTTCTAATCACTAGGAGCAGATGGCAATCTATTGTTTATGGTTACAATGTACCAACAATCGTGTCAGTTAATATAGCACAAAGGAGAACCTATGAAAGCAATGCAAGAGACAGAAATGCACTACTATGTGGTTTGACAGATAATCAATTCGTGAAGGTTATGCACTGCGCTTCAACCAAGGAAGTTTGGGATATAATCATAGGTGTCTATGAAGGCGATGGAAATGTAAAGAAATAAAAATTGCATAACTACTTTGGGTTATTTGAATCTTTGAGAATGAAAGATAAAGAAAACATTATTGCTTACTTCTTAAGAGTAGATGAGGTAGTAAATGCTATCAAAAGTCTTGGGGTTACTTTGGAAGAAGAATATGTGGTACATAAATATTGAGAACTTTACCCTCAAGGTTTGATGCGAAGGTGTCTGTATTAGAATACCAAGATAATCTTGAAGACCTGACAAAGGATGACCTTAAGGGGATTTTGACTACATACGAGATGAGAACTGAGAAAGAGAGTCCCATAAGAAAGGAAGCTTCTTTTAAAGGAACTGGAAAAGGATAAGCATGATCATAGCAAGGAATATTGTGATGAGTCGGATTATGAAGAATCAAACTTTGTCAAAAATATTAAAAGAGGTCGAGGTAAGTACAAGAACAATTTTCCCTTCAAAATTTTCAAATGTGGAGGAGTAGGTAATTATGCCTCTAAGTGTCCTTATAAAGAAAAGGGAGACAATGACAGTGATGATGAATCTAGTTCATATGATCAGAAAACTACACGATCTCAACAAAAACCTGAAAATAAAAGGAGGATTCCAAAACAAAGGAAGAGTCTATAGACTGAGGAAGGACGCAATGCATCTGAAGGAAGTGATTGCGACGAAGAACCAAAAAAAGTACTTTTCATGGTCTTTGTGGAAAAATAAAGAAAATATGAAAAGAAGAAGAGTAGTTCAAAGAATACTCCAGTTGCGCAAATAAAACCATGATCACTAGAAAAATACCTCTTTATGGATCATTCAAAACACCTCCAAAGCAAGTTGTTGAGGTCAAGATTGATAATAAATCTAAAGAAGATGAAGATGCTACAGACATTGACTGGGAAGGTCATTTGATTAGTGCCCTAGATGACTTAAAGAAGTCAAGGAAAAAGAATAAATTATTGAAGGAACAGTTGTCGAAGTATGAAGAACAGGGAAATCCGTTTCAAGAGTCTCCTAATGCAGAAATTCATGAAAAAGTAACCAACTATGAGATACAATTGATTTGCGCACAAGACAAGATCAAATTGCTTGAGGAAGAGAAATCTGAATTGAAAGTCTCTTTAGAAGAACTGGTGTAGAAAATCAGGATGATATCAAATCGGCTTGAAGAGAAGGACAAAGAGATATCTCATCTAAAAGACAAATTGATTGAGATAAAAGGGAAGAAACAAGTCCAAGATCCCATAGTTATTTGCGCACATCAACAAAACTACAAGTCCAGTACTGATGATGAAGTAAAAGACAAGTTCAAAGACAACACATCAATCCTGAACAAAATCCTAAACAATCAGACATCACTAGAAGACAAAATAGGCCTTGGTTATGAAAAGTCATCAAAGAATGTCCGCAACAGAGAATATTTCCCAAATCATGTTAATTCCTTCAGGTATGATGATTCCGTCAACTACAACTCTTTTCAAGTTACTAACCAAAGAAGGATCAATAAGATGAAGTGCGCAAGATGTAATCTCTTTTGTCATATTGCAAAATATTATCAAACTGTGAGATGTTATGCATGTGATGGTTTTGGACATAAGGATATGTACTGTTGAAAAACAGTGAACTATCCAGCTGAATATTTATTGCACAAAGGAAATCACATTTAAAAGGATTATACTAAAAAATATCCACAGTAGAATCAAGATAGAAGTGTGCACAACAAAACTTGGGTAAGGAAATCTCCTCAGAAGTGCGTTGAAGATGTAGACAATCCAAGTGCATCTAATGAAACAAGTAATTGTTTCCTCTCTGGCTAATCCCATACGGATTGAGTGAGACCCTTGAGTTCAACATGATGCATCTTAAGGAATTCAAGGAGTATGTTAGTTAGGTGTGTGGTCAGAATGTGTCTGTCGCAATATTCATTATGGTTGCATGAGGTTATATGTTATGTTGGTCATGTCGTAGAAAAATTCAGATACATGCACACATTAAGTTACTGCAAATTTATCTTGTAGGTGATACAATACAGAACATTGTAATTGTTTGAATTTAGTAGTAAGAATTTTTGCATGAAGAAACAAACATTGCTAAAAGATAGACATGAGTCTGCACAAAATGGAACTTTTCAATATATTCAAATTCAGTATGTTTACAAAATTGCATGAGTTGGGACTCCATGTCGAGGCCAAAAGGAATACACAAACAAACACTGGAAAAATCGAAGTGTTGAAGCAATCTATAGCCAAAGTTCAAGGTCAAGTTCAGTATATGGTTGTTGTGCAAGACGAAGCTCCAAGTCGATTGGTACCAGCATAGTACACTCTTAAGAAGGATGCATGTGAAGGAGTTGCAGAGTTACAGATGATGGTGGTTCACCATACCGAGGCCGAGGCAAGGACACTTCACTCAAAATTTGCTTCTATTAGCACTCCATATTGTCGACCCGTCGGGTCGAGAGAATGAGTTTCTCAGAATGTGTGTAACACACTTGTGAGTGAGGATATTGATGATGAAACTTTGTTTCCTCAATATGATGTTTCCAAATAACCTTATCAACTCTCAGGCATGAAAACTCAGGCTGTTGAGTCTAGAATGCAAGTCACACATTCTCAAGGGAGCTATTCATTCGTTGATAGAAGGAGGCCATTGGAAGAAGGAAGAAGAACCAGATGACAATGCGATACGAAAATGAAGAAGTACTAATGGTGATGAACCAGGCATTGTTCATGGAACTCTTATAGATTTTAATGGAATACATTTGCGTGCATGAAATTAATTTTATGATATATGCATTCAATATCGCACAAGTCGAAGAAGGTGGTGGATTCACCAAAATTGAATGTCAAATTTAATAGGGGTACAGAAAGAGAAAATTCAATTCATTTGGTCGTGTGAGGAAATGATGTTTCCCCAAAATATCAAGTACGATGATGACACACAATGGATCTCACACGAAATAAGTATATCGGCTATAATGTTGAGCTGGCGGATGGATGTGCCAAATATTTGGTTGTCATGGAAAGAGATTTGACAAGGCATGGTGAAAACTTAGTAAATGCGATAGATGAAGCAGTCAGGTGCAAAAAGGAAGAAAATGAAATAATAAGGAAGAACCAAGGTTTTAGCACTCCCTAGTTGGCACAAAAGGATGTTTGCATGAATCACTGCGTAAATAATGATGTATTGTGGTGATAGGAACATGAGATCAAGATGAAGGAGTAATGTAACACCTGTATTAGGAAAGAAATCAAAGATAATTATGAAAGGATATCAGTGCAGAATTACAACAAAGAAATGAAGCATGAAGATAGGGGGAGACATCCCTAAAAATAGTTGAGGTAAAGGCCAACACAAAATAAAGCAAAAGAAGAACCTACATTGCGTAAGTAATCGCACCTCTTTGCCATTGATGTCAAAGGGAAAGAAAAGAATGAAGCTGGTTATACATTGATTATGCATAAATATGAATGCAGCAGAGAAGAACTAGCATGAAGATGCAGCCGACGTGAAATAGTGTGAACCAAATCATTGAAGAAACAACATGAAGATGCAGCAGATGTGAAAGAGTGTGAAGTAGATCATTAAAGAAACAACATGAATATGTAGTAGACGTAAAAGAGCATGAAGTAGATCACTTGGAGAAATGGAATTTGAACATATGGTCTACACATAAGTAACAAAAATAAGAAGAGTCCGCACAGAAGAATAGAAAGCAGGAGAGTCTGTACAGAAGTAACAGAAAGCAGAAGAAGTACTAACAACATAAAGCATAGAAGTCAAAATCCCAAAGAAATCAGGGGGAGCATATATACATGGGGAGCACTGTGACAAAGTACAGATGAAGCATATAGTTCAAAGAATATCATTCACAACTTCATAAGGTGTTGACATTAATGCCAAAGGGGGAGATTGTTGAAATTTGATTGTCATTGATGTCAACTAATGCCAAAGATGATTTCAATTGATTCAGTTTGAGTCATTGATGTCAAAGTGGATACAAAATTCCTATGCTAGTGTTGAGGGGGACGATAGGCTTTCCTATGTTATCATTATCTTAATGAATATATTAATTAAGGATGTAAATCATGAGAAGTTGGAGCGGGTGTAACTACTGCAACTTCTCTCTTTCTGTGTATAAATAGTGACTCAAGATGAATAATAAACAGTTGGATGCATTCGACTCATTCTCTCTGTCTTGATAATTCTATGTATGATGCTTCTTCCTGCTTGAATACAAAAGTGGCGCCGTTTCCTCTTTCATGGGGTCTGGGTGACAACAACAGTGCATGGAAGATGGATCGAACCTTCAAAAGATCATGAGGAGAAAAGAATCCCTGCAAGAATCAATAAGGTTGCTCGATTTTTGATGGCTGTGGAAAATTTTCCTGCCTACAAAAGAAAAGATTAAAATGGTTTCTTGTGCATAAGAAATCAAATACTGCATGCGCGTTGATCAAGAATTTTTTTTTTAAGACTGCTCGTGTGTGAACCCCTTGGTGAAAGAAAGATAAGATCTTACTTTTTTACTGGTTATTTTTCTTGATATCCTTTGTAACATTTTCAATGCCCGTAGAATTCCCAGTGAAATATAATCGCATTCTTTGTCCACTTAAAAGTCTGGCTGGACTTCATTTTAGTTTTGTTTAAAGCAGTGGTCGGGTGAATACTTCGACCGAGACAGTCAAGAAACTGATGGATATCCATTGATGTTGACAAAGAATATGTTGATTCAAGTCATGTTATATGGCCGGTTGGCATGGGGAAGATTTACACCAACCTGTCGACCTCATAATCCTTCGACGATTGCAGTCTTCCGACTATTCCATCGAAGAAGAAATGACGTGAGCACACAGATAAGATAACGTAGCTTTGATTATTTCCGTGAGATGAAGAACCTGCAAAGATTATGTATCTTTGATTCTATGTTGCTCATGTGTTGTTGCGATGTTGAAAATGATTTGGATACGCTTGGACATAAATATTATCAGAAAAGGATTATGTTCATAGAAGATGCATCCCGTAAAGATCCTACCATTCGAATAAGTCGATTACATCCATTTGCATGTCGACTACATCCATTGGTCATCGACTAGAAGACATCTGTCGATAGGAATACCATCTCGCTTGTCACAGACTAGAAGATAGTTGTCAACATGATAAATGCGACGCGTTGAAATGCGGTTGATGAATTGAAAGCCGACCTATCAAGTGTGATCATGCTTGGCCATTCCATATTAATTTGTATTGTTGTGACAGGCACCATTGAGACAATTCAACGTTGATTATGAGAATATGTATCCTGACCATGTCGTTATTTATTAAAGCCCTCGACTAGAAAATACTTAGAGGTGGTGGGCATGAAGGTGTTGTCGCTTCCACACATAAGAGATAGTCAAATATCTTGAATTTTTTCGACCAGCCAGTCGGCCAGTTATATAATCCATTCAACCAAAATCCAGTCGGTCCGCTGACATGATTTGATCACAAAAGCATGTCGTTGATTGTGAGTCGATCAAACAGCTTGAAGACTGTGTCAAACTAGGAACCTAATTCTCCTTCGTGAGCCATTTTGTCGATGGTTATTATAAATTATGAGAAATTTGTTGGTATGCTTTATAGATATTATTTTGGTCGACGAGCCTTTTGCAAAAGATAAGATTGATGTCATTAAATGTGGGTCAAGTTGATCGATGTTAAAAGGAAGTCATGGTCAATGTCAATATAATTTTATTTTGGTCGATCCTTTATTTTGTAAATTATGAGTGATGACTCATTTTAGTTGAGGTCTAATTTTCCAATCAAGTTTTATATGGTCGTTCTTGTCTTTTATGCTCGACATTAAGTTTGAGTCGATACTTAGTAGGCTCGTGTCTAGTAATTAATTTTGTAAATTCTCGGTGAACCATGTAGTTGATATGACTTTTTGTCGCCTTTCATTATATGGTCGATATGGTCGAGAGTTGGTCGATGTAAATATGGTCTACCTTTTTGTATTATAATCAATCTTCGTAATTAAGTCAATCTCTAGTCGACGAAAGCGTCATGTCGAGTCAGGTCGAGTCGAGTCAAGTCAAGTTAGTCGACCATGACCAATATCAGTCGGTATCGACCATGAGCAGCAAACTTCTTACAAACTTGTAGGAAGCCTCACGACAGAAGTTGTCAACGAAGATTGTATTCAAGAAGAATCCACTAGCACATAGAAGAATAGCTTAACACTATATAATGACATCATAACACTTGAACCCCCCCGGTGTATATTCCAAATATGTTCATGGATTGTGACCTTGGAAAGCCAGAAGACAGATAAATGGTATAGAAAGTTGAAGAGCCAAAATGCCCCGCATGCCTAAACCGATGGAGATGTCGACTAGATGGATATGCCTGGGTTGATGGAGATGCCGGACAGATGAGCCTGGGTCAAGCTTTAACCCAAAAGACCTCGTTGTGGAAGAGGATAGTCGACCACCATTGTGGGAGGGCGAGACTTCGATGGACTACTACCAGATTGCAGATGGAAGTTGAAGAGTAACCAATCATAGTAGATCCTTGTACATGTGTGTTTTCCTATCAAGCTGGCGGTTGAGCACCTATGCAGACCGGTATGCATGGTTGATATGTTAAATTTTGAGCATTAATTCACAATACTCTAGGATCTTTGCTGAGAGAATAACATATACAGTATATCAATGCATGACAATCATAATAAGCACGACAAGCATCACAAGAATCAAAAGCATGAGAGACAAGAGACACAGAGTTTTCGTGGGGAAAACCCTAAGGTGAATAACCCCACAACTTCCTCAGAGATAGAGAGAGCAATGGATCAACCAAAGTACAACCAAAATACACTGAGATAGTCTCCTAGTAGCAGATGATCCTCCTCCTCACTAGTGTGCAACTTTCTGAGTGAGAGTGAGTTACTTTTCCGAATGAGTAAAATAGAGATCTCCGGTCTCTATTTATACTAACCTTTTTTCCTAGTGATCTTATGGGGCCGACTTGTATAGCTAGGTACATCCACATTATAATATATATAATTCAGGGCCGACCCCACATGGTGGTCTAATAACCCATCGGCAAGTACACACACTTACGACACTTGTCAGTCCACATGATGACACTTCCTTATAGAGGAATGACACATCTCTTATAAGGGTACAATAAATATATATAAAATACACAGATGCAATACATTCCGAAGTTACATATACATTAAAACTCCCTCTTAACTAGGAAGGTATTTCTCGACACAGTTCTTCTAGACAAGTCTTCTTCTCGGGATCATCGTCATCGATGCATCGTCATCATCATCGTCACTGCTGCTGCTATCTCAACCAATCTCTGACTCTACTCATCATAGGAAGTTCTACAGAGCCAGTCCTTTTTCATATTGGATGTAGGCCCACCACCTGCAGGTCTTCATCATCACTGGCCATACTGTGGAATTCTTAGGACTTATTACGTGCGTCACTAAACCTGGCTGCACCATCCCAAGCTATTACGAGCACACAACTCTACCTGTAGGATCTCCCAGGAGCACATTACATGTGACCCATCACAAAACCTGGCTGAAGCATCCCAGGTTGTTACGAGCACACGGCTCTACCTGTCGGATCTCCCAGGAGCACATTACATGTGATCGCACCACAAAACCTAGCTGAAGCATCTGAGGCCTTTTTCATCCTGTCCAGATCTCCCAGGAGCAAATTACATGTGGTCATGGAAAAACCTGGATGAAGCATTTGAGGCCTTTTTCATCCTGTCCAGGTCTCCCAGGAGCAAATTACATGCCATAGGACAAAACCTCGCAAGAGCATCTGCCAGATATCCCAGGGCACAAATTACATGCCATAGGAAAAACCTTGAAAGACTATCTGTAGATCTCCCAGGGCACAAATTATATGTCCTCCCAAGCAAAACCTCGAAAGATCATTTACTAGATGTCCCAGGGTATGAATTACATGCCATAGGCAAAACCTCGAAAGACCATCTGCAAATCTCCCAGGGCACAAATTACATGCTTATCTGCACAACCTGTCTCACGGCCATAGAGTATCAACCTGATACTCACCATACATCATCCTGATCATCATCACTGCAACATCCTGCTGCATGTCATCTGCAGAAGCTCGTCATCCGCGATCATCCTGATCATACAATGCATCCATCTGATGCACACCAAGTATCTACCTGATACATATAATC
Organism: Larix kaempferi; assembly: GCA_027924585.1. NCBI lineage: Eukaryota > Viridiplantae > Streptophyta > Pinopsida > Pinales > Pinaceae > Larix > Larix kaempferi. The sequence continues at coordinate 2,363,563 of BSBM01001283.1, read as the reverse complement.
ATACATAGTGTATCCACATGATACATAGATACATGATCCACACAATGTATCCATCAACATACATGATCTACCTGATCATACCTGATACATATCAATATACATGATCTACCTGATCATACAATGTATCCACCTGATACATATACAGATACATGTTCCAAGCATCCAACATGATGCATATACAAAATACATACACATGATCCAACCGATCATATCTAGCATCCAACATGATGCATACATTCATACATAAAAATGATCCAACTGATCATATCCAACATCCAACATGATGCATACATACATATACAAAAATGATCCAACTGATCATATCCAGCATCCAACATGATGCGTACATATATATAAAAATGATCCAACTGATCATATCCAAGTAGAAACCAAAACATCATCATGATGCTCGTCATCCAGCGCTTACATCCACAGCCATGTGAACGATCCTCCTTCCAACATGCTTGGAATGGCTTCAGCAAATGTGTCCATCACTTCTTCCTCGAAGTGTCCTCGATCTGAAGAACGCCAAGCCTCTCTCTGAAGTACTCGAACTTCACCCTGGCTAGTGGCTTCGTCAGCACATCTGCAATCTGCTCGTCCGTCACAACATACAGGAGCTTCACAGCTCCTCTCTGCACCATATCCCTGATATAGTGATATTTGATCTCTATGTGTTTCGACCTGTCATGAAACACTGGGTTCTCAGACAACTTTACACAACTCTGGTTATCACAGAAAATACCAGTAGCATCCAACGGGAGATCAAATAACTCAGACAGTAGCTTCCATAGCCATACTACCTCACAACTAGCTGAACAGGCTGCAACATACTCTGCCTCAACTGTACTTAGTGCTACGTAGGACTTCTTCCTGCTAAACCAAGAGATCACACCTGATCCCATACTGAAGCAGCACCTAGATGTGCTCTTCCTATCTGCAGCACTGCCAGCCCAATCTGAGTCAACATAACCCTGCAGGTTAAACTTTTGATTCGCCTCATACTTGAGCCCATAATCCACTGTACCCTTTAGGTACCTCAGAACATGCTTTACAGCAACCATATGAACACTCCTCGGATCTGTGAGGAACTGAATCAATGTGTTCACAGCAAAGCAAATGTCTGGTCTCATGTTCGTCAGGTACATCAAGGACCCAATCATCTGACGATACATAGAGACATCAACCGGCTCAGATGAAGCATCACAAAGAAGCTTCAAATTCGATGCCATAGGTGTGGCCATGGCCTTGCAATCCATCATCCTGAATCTCTTCAGGATATCTACTATGTACTTCCCTTGACCGAGGAAGATTCCACCTGCACTCTGCCACACCTCCATACCTAGGAAATAATGCATCATTCCCAAATCTTTCATATCGAACTCAGCAGCAAGCTTCCTCTTCGTATCTGCAATCAATCTGTCATCTCCTGTTACAAATAAGTCATCCACATACAGGAGTAGAATCACAGGATTCCCTTCCTCAACCTTGTAATAAAGGTTGGAATCCGTTTTACTCTTGGTAAAGCCCAAACTAGATAGAAAACTATCCATCCTACCATACCAAGTTCTGGGAGCTTGTTTCAAGCCATACAAGGCTTTCTTCAATCTGCATACATATGACTCCCTATCATGTATTTCAAAACCGAGTGGCTGCTCCACATATACTTCCTCTTCAACCACACCATTCAAGAAAGCAGTCTTGACATCCATCTGGTGTATTTTCCATTTCATAGCTGCAGCCAGGGCAAGTACTGTTCTGATGGAAGTATACCTGGCTACAGGTGCAAAAGTTTCTTCATAATCTATTCCCTCTTTCTGAGAGAAGCCACGAGCTATGAATCTTGCCTTGTATTTCTCTATACTGCCATCTGCAGCATGCTTGAGTTTGTAAATCCATTTGGAAGTCACGACAGACTTCTCTTTGGGTCTTGGGACAACATCCCAAACATCATTCTTCATTATTGATTGATATTCCTCAACCATGGCATCCTTCCATTCTTTCTTTTCCGTTGCTTCTTCATAACTGGATGGCTTTTTGTTCATAATGTCACAGAGTAAAGCAACATAGCTGGTATGTGATCTGATTTTCTTCTTTGCTCTGTGTTCTTCTTCTGGAATGCCAAATCTTTCTGCATCTTGAATGAGCTCTCTAGCCCATGCAGGTTTCCTCTTGTGAGAGTTATCCTCACGGGGTGGATTTACAGGTTCTTGTGGATCTTCAAACTCATGAACAACTTCTGGAACTGCTTTAGTCATGGTAGTGTCTTGAAATCTAGTTTCCTTAGGTTCTTCATAAACTTCGATAGGTGCCTTCCTTGATTTGATGAATGCTGAGTTTTCATCAAATGTTACATCCCTGCTGACATCAATCTTCTTGAACCCTGGAAAGTATATTCTGTAAGCCTTCGAGCTTTCACTATAACCCACAAAGATACCCTTCTTTCCTGAAGGATCTAGTTTAGTCCTCTTTTCCTTTGGAACATGAGTGTATACTGGACAACCAAATATTCTGAGATGACTGACTTCAGGTTTCTTACTAGAAAAGACCTCTTTTGGTGTCTTGTCCAATATCCTGTGGGGTGTTATGTTCTGCACATATACAGCTGTTCTAACTGCTTCTTCCCATAGATGCATAGGTAGATCCTGGTCATGCAGCATTGCCCTTGTTGCTTCCATGATAGTTCTATTCTTCCTTTCTGCAACTCCATTCTGTTGAGGATTATAAGGAGCAGTCAACTCCCTCTTAATCCCTGAATCACTACAAAGCTTCTTGAAGTCACTTGAGGTGAATTCTCCACCATTGTCGGATCTGAATGTTTTGATCTTCTTGTCAGTTTGATTCTCCATCAAGGTTTTGAATTCCTTGAACTTATCAAACACCTCATCTTTGTTCTTCAAGAAGTATACCCAAGTCTTCCTGGAGAAGTCATCAATAAATGAGACATAGTAAACATACCCACTTAGAGAACTGGATGACATAGGACCACATACATCTGAGTGGATGATTTCTAGAATGTCTTTTGCCTTGCTTTCACTGCTTGGGAAAGCCTTCTTTATGTTCTTACCTTTTGCACATCCTTTGCAAACACCTTCATGTTTGGTCTTGATTTCGGGAAGACCCTCTACAGCCTTGCTTGCAATTGGAAGTGCTCTATAGTGCATATGAGCAAGTCTTCTATGCCAAAGTTCACTTGGCTCCATGGATTCATGTACCATGGCATGTTCAGGTTGTCCCTTCAATTTATACAAACCTCCCTCTTTCTCTCCAATCACTACTACATCATCTATGTTCTTTCCCTTTGGCCACATTAGGACTTGGCCATCCACAAATGCAACCCTCATACCTTTTGCATCCAATGCAGAGATAGAGAGTAAGTTCTTCTTGAGCCCAGGTACATAAAGAACTTCTTTCATCTTCAAAGATTTTCCAGAATCTAGGTTGTAAGAGGCTTCACCACTTCCTTTGATTGGGTATTGATAATCATCCCCAAGTTTCACCTTATGGGGTGATTCATGTTCAGATAGATTCACAAAAGATTCCTTAAACCCAGTCATGTGTTTGGAAGCCGTACTATCAATCAACCAATCATTACAACCATGGGAGATGGTACCTGTGAGAGCAGAGATCAGAACATACTCTTCTTCACTTGATGAGTCAACATCACTATCATCACTTTCTGCCCTAGCCTTCTTCTTGGGTGGTTCATCATCCTCGGAAGCATGAGCATGAAACCTTCTTTTACTGCCCTTCTTCTTCTTATTGGAGTTGTTGTTGTCCTTCTTGTTCTTGAAAAAATTTATGGCAATATGTCCTTTCTCATTACAGGTGAAGCATATTCTTCTTTCTTTGAAGTGATGTGAAGATTTCTTGGAGTGAGATGGCTCTCTCTTGGACTTCCCTTTCTTGGTGTGAGCTGTGAGAGCTTGATCTTCATTCCCCATATTTTCTTCTCGTGCCACAAGCCTTGCTTCTTCTTGTGAGCATTCTTCCCGTAGTATACTGAAGGAAATCAACTTCTTCCTTGCACAGATTCCTTGAATGAAGGAGTCCCATGACCTAGGTAAACCATTCAGAGTGGTCATGACATCATCACCATTTTCTACCATTTCATCCACTTCTTCTAGTTGTTCCTTGATCTGGGAGACCCTTGAAAAATAAGATTGAATGGTTTCTACATTCTGAAACTTTACTCCTTTCAATTGGTTCCGCAGGGTCATCTTCTGATTTATGTTCTTCCCTTCAAATAGCTTGGTCAAAGAGTCAAACATCTCCTTGTGTGTCTTTAGAGAGGACACATGGGGTATGAGATGATATTTAATGGAATCAGTAATGATTCTCTTTGCCTTGACCAAGTTCTTCTTATGCAAGACCTTGGCCTCTTCATCCTCTGGGATAGGGATGTCTTCTTTCACATATGAGTCCAACTCATTTTCTTCCAAGATTAACCCAACCTATACTTCCAGGCTCGGAAGTTATCAGCCCCTTCAAGCTTATCCTCAAGCTTGGTGTGGAGAGACATCTTAAAGAGTACTTCAAATGGAAATAGAAAATATTTAGGTCTTACCACTTGAAATGCTGAAAACTGGATCTGGTCTCGGATTAGGGTTTGTCGGAAAAACCCTAAAAATTCAAAATGTGAATTTCAATTTTCTGAAAGGATAGAAAGATGCGCCTTGATGAGTTGATCAGCCTGGTGTATTCAGAATTTGAGATCAGCAAAGCTTTACCGTTCAGATTTGCCTTTTTGTCCTCCCGGGTTCACTAGGGAGAGCCTTGAATTAGGGTTTGATTTTACCAGAGATCTACCCAGCCAAAAATCTCGATCCAAAGCTCTAAACTTCGATTTTTTGCAAGGAGCTTCCAGCTATGTCTTCAGATTTCAGAAATTCCTATTTTTGTGGAAACCCTAATTTTTAGGGCCAAATCTGAAAATGCTCGGAATTGAATTCTGACTGGACAGATAGATGCGCCTTGATGAGTAGAGTCAATCTACTATACTGCTTTTCCAAAATCTATGGAGAGAAACCCAATAAATAAGAAACTCAAGTTTCCGTCACCGCAAAATGTCTTCTCAGGTTAGCTCTGATACCATGTTAAATTTTGAGCATTAATTCACAATACTCTAGGATCTTTGCTGAGAGAATAACATATACAGTATATCAATGCATGAAAATCACAATAAGCATGACAAGCATCACAAGAATCAAAAGCATGAGAGACAAGAGACACAGAGTTTCCGTGGGAAAAACCCTAAGGTGAAAAACCTCACAACTTCCTCAGAGATAGAGAGAGAAATGGCTCAACCAAAGTACAACCAAAATACACGGAGATAGTCTCGTAGTAGCAGATGATCCTCCTCCTCACTAGTGCACCACTTTCTGAGTGAGAGTGAGTTACTTTTTCGAATGAGTAAAATAGAGATCTCTGGTCTCTATTTATACTAACCTTTTTTCCTAGTGACCTTATGGGGCCGACTTGTCTAGCTAGGTACATCCACATTATAATATATATAATTCAGGGCCGACCCCACATGGTGGTCTAATAACCCATCGGAAAGTACACACACTTGCGACACTTGTCAATCCACATGACGACACTTCCTTATAGAGGAATGACACATCTCTTATAAGGGTACAATAAATATATATAAAATACACAGATGAAATACATTCCGAAGTTACATATACATCAACATGATACACAGTGAGGACTACATCAACAATAGCAGAAATCCAGGATGTTGATGCATCTTTATTTGTTTTCTTCGGGACGAAGAAAGGATTTGTTGGTGGGGTAGATGTTGAGGGGGCCGATAGGCTTTCCTATGTTATCATTATCTTAATGAATGTATTAATTAAGGATGTAAAGCATGAGAAGTTGGAGTGGGTGTAACTACTCCAACTTCTCTCTTTCTATGTATAAATATTGACTCAAGATGAATAATTAACAGTTGGATGCATCCGACTCATTCTCTCTCTCTTGATAATTCTATGTATGATGCTTCTGCCTGCTTGAATACAACATCTAGCTTAATGAAGTATATGGAAGCCACTTTGAAGAAGTATATGTGCAAGATGGTGAAGGACATGGATGCCAGTATGAAAAAGTATATCTAGAAGTTGCATCCATTCTGAAGATGCGTGTCCAAGGATACATCATGCAGATCCATAAGTAATGTATCCTGCTACATGTGGTACCTACGTAGATATCAAGTCCACCAAGTCATACTCTCTCAAGGTAGCATCCAAAGATTTGGATGGACAAAGGTACATGTGCACAAGAATCCAAGGAGTTGGTCAAGAAAAGCTACACGTTTGCAAGCATGTCGTAAGAAGAATCTGGGATGCGCAAGAAATCCTAAACATTGTATGGTCAAAGACCATGAGTGCGCAAATAGTAAGAAACAACTTATGGTTGGACAGTCTGGAAGGTGCACAAGTCTTACCAATCAGAAGATGCCTTTAGTTAATGAAGGGAGAACAAGTTCCAATAAGGGTGCATCATTTGAAGTTGTTTATGCACAAATCCCATAAGCCAATAATATAGAAGATGTGCAAGTCCCACACGTGATGATACAACAAGGGTCAAAGTCCCACCAAATAGAAGTTATTTTATGCGTAAATTCTGCAAAGCATCAATACATCAGGTGCACAATACCCACAAGAGATGGTATAGCAAGGGTCAAAGACTCATCAATTCGAAAAGTAAGCATGCACACATACCTCAAAACAATGGTACATCGATGGTGCAAGAGTACACCACTAAGGTGTAATTCCCTCTAAGTCAAGGACTATTATAATTTAGATTGCACAACAATCACAATACTAGGTTATCATACATGTGATAATCCAACTTAGATCTAGATAGCAAACACAATCACACTTAGAATTATTTGCACAAAGAGATAGCAATAATAGAGAAGAAATATTGAATAGAAAACTAGAGGAAAATCAATCTAGTGGGAAGAATTCCACTCTAATATTATTCATCAACATGAGTACAATATATAGATTCTTTCAAGAGATAAAATCGAGAGTTTTAGTGGCAAGTTGAGTAGCTCACAATAATGAGTCTTAGATTGGACCAATTCACTCATCAATGACATGAGATCAAGTGTAACTCATAGATTGGGCCATAATAAGTTTCAATGAACATAGATGGACCATGAGGAGGTTAGGTTAGTCAAACAGTGTTAAAGGTGCCATTATGAGGGTGCATGGGTGAGTAGTTGGCTAAGTAGTGGCCATTAATGCACAAGTTGACCAAATAATTAAGAGGGCACACTCCATCTCCTTAAAATAGGGGAATGAAATAAATCCCACATAAATGAAAGGTAGTGGGGTGCATTGAATCCTAAAATGATGGAAATGAGTGGATAAATGGACAAACAAGGCTTCATGGATATATCACTAGTCTAAGGTTGTCAAATGTGGACAACTATGGTCCAAGACACTAGACTAGGCACTAATGAGCCAAATAACACTAGGTAGAACAACATGAAGGTCCATGGCATGAATATGATGGTGATATTGTTCTAACACCTGTGAAAATCAGAACACATCCAAGAACTCTCGAAGAAATTACACTCTCTCTTATGACAAATCTCACACAACTGGTCAAAGGCACAAAAATAATGCACAAGAATGGATTTCTGTATTACTTCTCATGAATAATAATTACATCAGCCAACATATGAATGTTGTAGGCTATTATTAAATAAAATTACAGCAATAATTTGAATGGCTAAAGATGCAAAAGAATCTCCTATTCATCAGACTTTCTAAAACTGCCCATCCCCCCTAGGTGGCAAGTTGACTTTCCAAAACTGCTCAAAAGCTCACGAATTCTCTAATTAGTGAGATGAAGGTGAAATATATCCAAAATAGATTCCGAATACGAGATTTGAGTGGAAATGATGTTAAGAAATTTTTTTGGTGTAAAAAACACTTTCCTATGGGGGAAAAAGCAGTAAATGCAGCAGCTTTCTTTACAAATGCGCCCTCCTTCCTAAATATTATCCAGAAATGTTTAGGAATGCGCCCAAGTGGCCTAGGTGACTTGTATATCACATCTTGAATGGAATCTTATCCTCCCATGTTGCCTTGTGGTCCACACAATGGCAATTTCCTCAATTATTACATAGAATTAACCAACGGGTGATTAATTAACGCATCTTATGTAATTAAATAAATGGTAGGAAGGCTTAATTATTCCAACAACACCCCCCCTTAAGCCAAAATGGTAGTGAGCATGATAAATAGGGCATGAGCAACAAAGGATTATGGTCACCCTTTACATTATTAATCCATATGAAATGAGGAAAGAAGAAAAACCACATGGGGACAATCCTCCCTTAAAAGTGGACATGAAAGAGATGCCAAAAACCGAATACTCTCAAAACTAAATGAATATGTATGGATGAATCTTCTTCTTGGGAAGAAGTGGAATGTGCTCAACTAGATCATGTACATTTACAACTTCATGATGGAAAATGAAGCCATGTAGAGAAACTGAGTAAAACAGGTAGTAGAGCGAAGGTTTCTCTTCAGACTTGATCTTCGAACCAACCAGGGTGCCAAGTACAAAAAATACTTGATATTCTTGAGAATAAGTGACCCCAAGTGAATCATAAGGCTCTTGAAGTATCAACTTCAAACAATGAGAGTTGTAATCAGCTCCAAAAAAGAGGAACAAGAGTCCCAAGTTTTCCAATGTGATGGCTAAGGCTTCTCCATCTTCTGTGCAACTCTGAAAATGGATGCTAGCAATCATATAGGAACACATAAGAAGCATGGATCCAAGGAGGGCGAATGCTACAACTCCAAGCTTTGATCCTTTTTCCATAACATACAAGGGATCACTCTTTCACACATTAGTAGAATCAATAGAAGAATGGAAGAACTGTGAAAATCCTCACAACAGATCTAAGAGATGATGTGTACCTCACAAGAGTAATTATGATTAAGCAGGAAATTAGAAGAAGAGTGAACAATACAGTATAATAAGCAACATAATAATATGGTACAGTAGAACTCAGATAAAAGCAATAATACTTCACACACACTAATTAATTAATCACAGTATGGACAAATAAATAGTACAATGATAGAGAGGATTCGAATGCCTAAGGTGGCAATTTGAATTAGCCTCTCAAAGTGATCATAAGATCAATAGAGTGTCATCAGAGCACAACTAGGTGTCCTCATGATCATCGAAGCGCAACTGGAAGTCTTCATCATCATCAGTGGAGTCATCAATGCTCAAGTAACTGTCAACCATCAGTCAAACTAACTCTGGTAGGTGTAACTGAGTGTAACTCAATGTAACTAAGTGTAACTGAGTGTAACTGAGTGTAACTCAATGTAACTGAGTGTAACTGAACTGGTAGGTGAAGAAGGGCAAGTTTCTCCCTAAAATCAAGGAAGAAGGGTGCATTAAGCAAATGGAGGGCCAAAACTGAATAGTGAGAAGCTCCTTGGGGCTGGATAAATGAGGGCTAGGTGCTGGACTGATGACTGGGATGCATGCAAACCCTAGAATGCATGCAAACCCTAAAGGTGCATGCATGACTGAAAATGTAAATGATCAAAATACTGGTGGGACTAGGATGGAGTATAGGAATATCCTAACACCCCCCCTTAATCCATCCTGGGCCCTGGTAACTAAGACCAAAGGTCACCCAATACAATGAATAATAACAATCAATAAACCAAGGAAGTGGGAAAATTTCATGGGAAACATACCCCCTCCTCAAAAAATAGACTGTAAGGCACACATAAAAATAAATGCTCCAAACTCAAGCATGTGTGATGCTTGGTCATATGTCTGGAGGTATCTTCTTCTTGGGAAGAAGTGGATCATGCTCAAAAAGCATGTGCTTGTACTTGCTCTTCAGATCGAATGTGATGAGAACAAATCCAACAGTATGAGAATGATCCTTGAACCTGTGATTCGAATCATCTGAGGTAGGATCAAATCTGTGAAAGTGCATATAGTCTTTTGTCTTCTCCTTCGAACCACCATGGGTGAGATTATGCCAAAAATAACTATTACATGTTTGCTTGAAATCAAAATCAGATTTAAGACTTAAAAGACAGTTTCTTGAGATCTCCTTTGAACCAACAGGGGTGAGATCAAAACTATCATATGCATGAGAAATTATCCCAAGCAGTAATTGATTAGAATCCAAATTAGATACAAGACTTGAATCATGGTTTCTTGAGATCTCCTTTGAACCATGAGAGGTGAGATCAAAACTAGTAGATGCATGAGAAATTATCCCAAGCGAATGGCAATGGCCATATTCTTCAATGACCTTCTGAAATCATGGAATTATGATCATATAGTAGTATAAAAGAGGAGATAGCTGGAGAGGAGCGAATGCATTACCTTCAAAAGTTTTTTTGACCTTTGAAATAATCATGTGATCATGATGCAAACCAACAGACTCTGGTGCACGAGAGGATTTAGGACCTTCTGCAATATCTAGAGTGTGAGCTGGCACAGAAAGAGAAGAAAGTTTGAGCATGAGTGGAGAATCTGCAAGTTCTTTGTCAACAACTTCAATATGAGATGATACTGGTTCATGATCTGAGAGACCATCAAGGGGAGCGAATGGAACACTTTGCTTGCTTTCGAATGGATTTGAACCAATCCCTTCATTCTTTCTGCCAAATTTTTCCTCCAGGTGAGCCCATAACTATTTTGGAGTCCATAACTCTCTTGGATTTTCAACACCATCACGGTATTTGAATTTGAATCTTTGGTATGCACACAAGGCAAGCATCATTGCTCCAAAGGCCATGTCACCTTTATTCAACCAGTCAATATTCTCTTCAGAGGATTCGAAATCTCTTTCAAAACAACAATCAAAGAGATCATGGCTCTTTAAAGATGCTATCATTTTTGGTTTCCATTCATCATAGTTGAATGGAGAAAGAAGAGGGATTCCTTCTAAATATGAATCCATTGAAGCTGTAGAAGACCTGCAAAAACAATAGAGAATAACTGCAATTGCTACTGCTGCAAAAATGCAGAAACTGTTGCAACTGCTGCACTCGAAATATTGGTAATAACTTGTAAAAAACTCTCAAGAATGGAGATAAAAAATACTCTCAACATGCTCTGATACCATGTGAAAATCCTCACAGTAGATCTAAGAGATGATGTGTACCTCACAAGAGTAATTATGATTAAGCAGGAAAATAGAAGAAGAGTGAACAATACAGTATAATGAGCAACAAAATAATATGGTACAGTAGAACTCAGATAGAAGCAATAATAATTCACACACACTAATTAATTAATCACAGTATGGACAAATAAATAGTACAATGATAGAGAGGATTCGAATGCCTAAGGTGGCAATTCGAATTAGCCTCTCAAAGTGATCATCAGATCAATAGAGTGTCATTGGAGCACAACTAGGTGTCCTCATGATCATCGGAGTGCAACTGGAAGTCTTCATCATCATCAGTGGAGTCATCAATGCTCAAGTAACTGTCAACCATCAGTCAAACTAACTCTGGTAGGTGTAACTGAGTGTAACTCAATGTAACTAAGTGCAACTGAGTGTAACTCAATGTAACTGAACTGGTAGGTGAAGAAGGGCGAGTTGCTCCCTAAAATCAAGGAAGAAGGGCGCATTAAGCAATTGGAGGGCCAAAACTGAATAGTGAGAAGTTCTTGGGGGTTGGCTAACTGAGGGCTAGGTGCTGGACTGATGACTGGGATGCATGCTAAATGCATGCAAACCCTAAAGGTGCATGCATGACTGGAAATGTAAATGATCAAAATACTGGTGGGACTAGGATGGAGTATAGGAATATCCTAACAAGAACAATGATGAGAGATGGAACGACTTCTCTTCAATAGTATTGATGGAAACAACTCATATATTATCTTCATGAAAAATGGCTTCATGGAAAACAGAGGAAGCCACAGAGGAAGAAAGTTGAATTGGATCATTTGTTGAGTCTTCTACCATTTATTCATGTACCTGCAAACAACACTCTTTGAAATTCCTTACTTCGACAACATGCCTGAGAAAGGTCAAAAGGAGAAACCAAATGACCAAAGGTAATAACTAGAAGCAACTATGGAAAGTGTTTTGCAGCAGACTAGCTTTGATACCATATTAGAATTTAGATTGCACAACAATCACAAAACTGGGTTATGATACATGTGACAATCCAACCTAGATATGGATAGCAAACACAATCTCACTTAGAATTATTTGCACAAAGAGATAGCAATAATCACTAGTACAAAATGAAAGATAAGTGGCTAGGTGAGTAAAAACGTTAGTCACCGCTGTTTTTTCAAGGGATAAACAACTAAAATTGAGCAATTTTAAATAATCCAACAAAAAACGACTAAGATAAACAACTAATTTAGTCACGGGATAAAATATATGACTAGATAACAAGTGACTAAAATAAAGATGACTAACATAAATAACTAATTTAGTCACGGGAATAGAAATATGACTAGCTAACAACGATTAATGTGAATTAGTCGTTTATGTTAGTCATTTTTAGTTGTGTCACACTCACAATGGAAAATTACAATTTTGATAATGAATTTGTACAATATTTACTAAATTTTAACAATGTAACAACTCCCTTTGTGGCTCACGAGTGATGCATTGCAAGGCCTTACAACATCACATAATCTCTATAGAGGGAATGCTATTTCAACTACAAGTGCGATATGTTGGTATTTTGAGATTTGGAACACCAATAATTGATCTCTTGACCTACACCATGGTCTAGGGTTTAAATTTATTTCCTAAGTTCATACCATTTGCTTATGGGGTCATGGACCATTACGATACCCTTAACCAATATCACATAACATGCATCTACATAGAAAATCTCTAGTCTGCATGTGAGATATGGTCATCATTTTGAGGACTTACACATAGGGGTCGATGGTTCTTGATGCATGAATTGAAATTATATATTCAAAACTATGGTCTTAGGTTGTAACATTTGCCTCTAAATCTCATGGTCCATACGTGGGGCCCAAAGTTACCACCACAATCCCCCCATATGGAATCTTTTGCATATAAATTGAATATGTTCATGGCCATTTTGAGGTTTGAAACACCATGGATGGATCCTGATACCCAAGTAAAGGTTTCATGAGGCATAATTTGTGGGGTCCTTATCCACTATGTAGGCCTTATAAATGGGAAATTTTTCATGTGAGTAGGATATGATGTCCATTTAAAGTTTGTGACACCAAGCCGAGTTCAATGCCAAAAATGTAGGTTATTGGGTCAAAACTTTAGTGTACTCTAAGGCTCTTCCTGAAGACCATCCATGGTGTGTTAAACCTTGAAATAAACACCACATATCACTCATATTATTCCAAATATCCCCTTTGTATAACTTGTGTGGTGTTTTAGGGTCCCATGTATGGACCATGAGATCCAAAGACACATCTTAAGGGTCAATAACTTGTCTTTTTGTATCAACCCCGGCTTGGAGACCAAGGAGATACATCCCCATTATAGTATCATATCTTGTTGGCACGATGAGGATTCCATTTGTAAGGTCTATGTGGTGGTTTTGACCATAGAAATAGATCAAAAGCCTCATATATTATTGTTATAGTGATGCATAGGGATTTTAGCATCAAGCCATGACATAGTCATTGAGAACCATGTATAGTGTTAGAAAGTGGAAAATGTCTATCATATCCCACTTGTAGGATAATGATTCCCTATGGAGAGTATGTGTGGTGGTTTGAGGGATTGCACAAGGACCATGATCTTAGAGAAAAAAATTATGACCTAATACCCTTATTTAACCTTCTATCATAACATAGGCCTTGAAAATCATCCCTGGTGTGCCCTTTCTCAAAATGGTGAACATATCTTGCATGTAGGATAAGATTCCCTATGTAGGCCTTGTGTTATAATATAGGATTCCATACATGGTCCATGAGACCTAAGGTAATTAGTATGGAATTGTACCATAAATTTATACCTTGGTCCATGGTCCAGGCCATAGAAATGATCTTGAGTGTTACAAATTTATTTAAATAGAGCCCTTTACCCTTAGATGTTATGGTTTGACTTGATAACATGGCCCAATAAATTATGATAACCATTATTGGCCTCATAGATCTCCAGATGGACATATCTTGCTTGTAAGCCATAGATTCCCCACATAGGGATGATGTTAAGGACTAGGGCCCCAATATGCATGGGCCTCGTTCCTTTGAGGAAAATGTTATGGCCTAGGAATTATATGTTTACCCTAGAACATTGACTAGGCCATGTGAGCCATCATTAGTGTGATAAACTTGAAATGAACACCATATTCCTCTTACATGACAAATATTCTCTTTATAGGGATTTTGTGGTGGACATAGGACAATTAATGTCATATGAACCCTAGAGACAAATGCTATGGCCTAAGGTAAGGTTGATGCAGAAACAATCTCCTTACTCACATGGCATATTTGGATGTGCAAGGCTTTGAGTTTTATTGATGTGTCATCCCACCTTGAAAATGGCTAGTTTTTGTCTTGTATTTGTCCTTTTTCCTTGACGCATTAATCACATATTACATTCTTTTCCTCTCTCAAATTCCTCACTAGTCATGGCTCAAACAAATGAATATCGTTGTCGAAACTATGATGATAATCTTAAAAGATGCCATGATGGAATATTGCCCTCACATTTTGGCAATTTTTGTTGGTTATTGTAAGTGGTATGCCAAATTCACTCCAAGTATCTGTTAGGTCCACATAAAGAAACAACAAGACCAATGTAAGAACATTAAACTCTCCATGCTTGAAATGATGCATATCTCCATTGTGTCATTCTTTAAACAATTTGTGAGCCTCCTTGATTTTTCCATTTCATATACAATCCCAAATCACAACATTCCATGAGACAACATTATGCTTGAGGATGTTATTAAACATTGTTGAGATTTGTCCATCATGCCATTATAGGCATATTTGTTCAGCATTATAGTCGACAAAATGGTGTCTTATTGAGACATTCTATAAGCCACATCATGATGAGAATATTCTAATCACCCTTGTTGGAAATATCTTATGATCAAGGAATTTAGGGAACCATATTTCGAACCTTGACCAAATAATTTGTATTATTTTCATCTTTATAGCTAATTGTTTTTCTTTCAATTTAGTTGCGGAGGAGAGAATGTAGATGTATAGTGTAGTTGCTCATCAATTCTCCAATGTTTTTCCTTCAAGGGGTAAAAACTCAAGCCATTATAAGGGAGGAATTGTAGTTGCTCATCAACTACATAAAACATAAACATTGGATATTTAATCACCAACACAATAAAACCCCCAAAATTTATGTTCTAGCTTGAAATATAAAAAGGACTTACTACTTGAGGACACTATATATTTTTAAAAAATAATAATGACAATAATGGATAAACATCACATTTTCCTTCTCTATATTAAAACTAAAAATAGTATTAAAGAAACAAACATATTCTACCAATTTTATTTAAGAGATTATAGATTTATGCCAAGCATCTCGAGAGGCTCATCAAGGGGTCTTGATAATCTATGGGATTGATCTTGAAAATGCAGTAGTTTTGTATTCACAAATTGTGAGGAAAGTAGGGAAAAAATACTTTTGACCTCATAATGAGAAAATCCTTGGGCTTGGATGGCTTCCCTTTCATTGAGTAGCTTTATCCTAATTTAAGCCATATGTTATTGAGTAGTTTTATCCTAATTTAATTCATATTTATCTTAATAAATTTAATCTTACAAAAATATAATATATATATATATATATATATAGATAGATAGATAGATAGACAAAACTCAAATATCTAATTTATTAAACACTAATAAAACTAAAATTCTTCCTGGATCAAAGGGATCCTACTACACCACATTTTGGAGGGAGTCAATTAAACCAGAGTTAAGACATGGTAGAGTAACAAGTTGTCCTTGGCATGGTTGTATATTTTGCATATGGTTGAAGATTGTATATTGATTCATTTAAGGCATATGTAGAAAAAAATAAAACAACAAAAACAAAAATAAAATAAAATAATAAAAATAGAAAAAAACATAATATAAACCAAATAAAACAAATACTATATGAAATTAAACAAACCATAATGAAAAAAAAAAATAACGAAATCCATAAAAAAAATAATAAAAAAAAACAAAACCCTAAACCTCGACCACGTAGAGATTTGGAACAAAACCTTGGACCTCGACCACGCAGAGATTTGGAGCAAGGAGCATGGAAATAGATCCTGACCTCGAGTATGCCAAGAGGATTAAGGGGAAAAATGGATATGGCTAGCAGACCAATCGAACCCCTGCGCAGTTGACCAATGTTGCCTAAATTGGTGAGTTCATTATGTTTTTTTCATGGAAATGATTCTCTTGAAGGTTTAGGGAAGATGAAGGCTAGAGATAAAAGAACATAATTTGATAATGGTTTCCATTTAGTTTTCTTAAAAAATGCCTATCGATGCTCTAAATGTCAAATATGTTTTGCAAGGGTTTGTAATTACACTATAAACCCCCACCATTTTTAAGGTTTGATTCAGATCCATTTTATATTTTTTATGCCCTTTATATTTTTAATCGCATATACCCTGTAGGAGTTTTGAACCCATATCGACCATAATATCGATGTAATTGGCTCTACCATTACTTTCCTATTATGATTTTGAAGCCATGTTGATGTCTGATGTAATCAAGGCCTAACAACATAGACCTACTTTGTTACATAAATGATTCCAAATAGAGATCTTATCTCCCCATGCACTTTATATCTTAACTTCGAACATTAAAGTAAACTCAAATACGTTGTAGAAATTAAACTACACAGCAAAACACACAACTCTCTGCTACAAAAATCAAATGCAAACCAAATACTCTGCTTTCCATTCATTCAACTTGGTCTTCATAATAGAACTTGATTCTCAAAGAATCAAATATTTACAACAATGTCTTCAGAAACAATTACCCAGAATTCAATTTGTAGGAACTAAATAGCATTTGTTCCAAACCTTCCTACCAGTTTTTTGCAGTGATTCAAATGAACGGGGCCTCCCATTGAAAACTTCAACATAGCATTCTGGTTCATTGCAATTAAACAATGATTTCAATTAATGATTTACTCTCACTTAATCTTAGTCCAACTCTGGATTTTATTTCCCTTTGTCGACATTTAATGTAGATACTGAATTCAACATTCTGCTTCTTTCAAAACTTCAAACAACAAAATCCCCAAATCTCACAAGTTGACCAACAATTTCAACACTGGCTCAAAATCTCCCTCTTCACGATTTCAAAGCATGGGTTGTCGTCACAATTTCTCTCACTCTTGATTTGTTCTCACTCTTTACTGAATAAAGTCAGTGTTCCTTAAGCTTGGTTTCATTCCTGAAGAACCTGGATTCCACAACGATTTTTCCCAGCTTCAATTCCAAATACAACACAAAGGTTAAAGCTCATTATATGTTCATAAGAACTTTCACCTCAAGGAATTTTCCAATAGCATCTATAAACTTTAGTAAAATGTGGAGGTTAAGATCCTTGATACTTCCTCTACAGAGTGCTATACTAACTACAAACTTATCAAAAATGTGATCGATGTAGTCTAAGGTAGCACAAGTCTTCTAAGAGTTCTAGTCCATGGCAAGCTTGCAATCTCTTTCTGAACTAAATTTATGTTTTTGTAATTCTTGAAACTCCTAAACTTTTTTGGTCAAAACAAGATTCAATGTATTACAAGAAAAATTGCCAGACACAACATTGGAGTATACAACAAAGTGAATCTTCTAACAATAATATACAAGGTATGCCTGTAAATCATGGCCATCTTCATTAGAGAAATTTTGAGGTAAAAAATGGGCCTCAAAACAAAGAAAATGTACTAGAAAAATCAACCAATCACATTCTAGTAGATGACATCATCCCCCATGGTTGAGGTGGCATTGC
Source organism: Larix kaempferi (assembly GCA_027924585.1). NCBI lineage: Eukaryota > Viridiplantae > Streptophyta > Pinopsida > Pinales > Pinaceae > Larix > Larix kaempferi. The sequence goes on along the minus strand of BSBM01001283.1, from coordinate 2,345,590 downwards.
ATGAGTTAAAAATGTTTATTTGTCAAATTTTCTATGGTGGATGAAAACCCATAGTTAACCAAGGTAGTGGTATAAGTACTTTTAAGTCATAAAGTAAAGTACTCATAATGAAAGTCCTTTAACGATTTTTCATAAAATAATATTATTGTCATTTCAAGTAAATTGCTCATAATAAATGTCTTTTTACACTTTTTTTCTTTTCACACTTTCTCATAAAATAATATTATTGTCATTGTCAAGTAAAGTATTCATAATTCATAAAGAATGTCCTTTCACATTTTTTTATAAAATAATATATTGTCATTTTTATGTTTTTAATTTTAAATTATCTATTCACTCCATTCTATTTAATATCATAATTCCAAACTAATTTATTATATATATATATATATATATATATATTCCTTTCACATTTTTTCATAAAATAATATTTTTATCATTTTCATATTTTTAATTTTTAATTATATATTCACTCCATTTTATCTAATATTATAATGCCAAACTAATTTATAAACATATATATATATAATGAATTGATTGGGGGGCGCAATGGAGCTCGGAGCAAAGGACAGGTGCGCAAGCCCGAAGGTCGAAGGTTTTGCTTCGCATTGTTTGTAGATCCCTGTCCTCACTCTCACCATGTCGCAACGCGAATTTTTCTTCTCCCTTCTAGTTCCCTTAAACTGATCCCGTTCGGCTCCGTCCCTACCTATCTTCCGTACCCCCATCACTTTATCACATAAAGAAGTCACCCCTAATTACAGATGACCCAGGGTTCTTTCTTCACATCATGGTAATAGATGAGGTAGATTATGATTTCAACACCCTTGACGCCCCCTTTTTCTGCACGGATAAGGAGGTACGATGCTCGTTTAAAGTATTGAAATCCCCGCTCCACCTCAATATACATACATCAGAGTCCCCTCCTACCCAACCCTGTAGCCCTTCTTCTTCTCCCCTCCCTGGCCCGAGTTCCAAAGCTGTTTTCACACCACCCTTACCATCTCAATTCTCTGTACCTACATTATTAACTCCCCCATCGAACAATCACAAAAATAATGATCAAAGGTATAGCTCGCATCTATTCAGACGTCCGGAAAAAAGAAGCATCAAACCAAGAAAAACCATCCCTGAGTTAGTGGTGGGTAAAGATATACGTCTTTCAGAAATTCTGGATTATCTAAAATTTGCCCTGGTTGGACGTTTTTGTGGCAAATTAACTGGTAAAGAAGTTCTCTATTCCTGGATGGAGCAGAATTGGATTCCTACTATTGATTACGTCCCGGATTTCCACATTCTACCACGAGGCCGGTTTCTCTTCAAAGTTCGCTCAGAACAGAATGCAACTGCACTACTGAGCCAACAATGGAGCTGGGGGCCTTCTGGCTTAATTCTGAAAGCTTGGTCAGTGGATTTCAATGCGACCAAAGAACCCCACAACTTACAAAAAATTTGGGTCATCCTCCCCGGATTACCAATGGTTTTTTGGCAAGAGCCAATTCTGGAAGCAATTGGAAACAAATTAGGAAAATTTATCGCTCTGGAAGAAGATTGGAGTTCGAAAATGGATAGACGATGCACATGCATTCTTGTAGAAATGGATTTAAGGGATAGACTGTCTGAAGAGATCAAACTTGAAATGTGGGGAAGCACATGGACACAAAGGCTCGATTACTGGAAGCTACCTTTCTGCTATTTTAATTGCAGACAAGTCGGGCATTTACAGGGAGAATGCACAACACCAAAACAAGACAGTTCATCCAGACCTCCATATAAGAAATCTTGGGTTAGAAAAAATAGGTTGACAGATGTCGTTGCTGGAGCACCTATGAAAGATACGGTAGTTAATACATCTGAGGCATGCATGGTGACAGATACTCCCCTAGAAGCTCCCTTGGATGGTTTAGAGGATAATCAAATTTCGACATGCAAGGTGACAACGCAAGCTCATCAAGACGTTGCATGCAAAAAGGTAGCAGTTGAAGCAGGCACTTTGGGAGATGGAGTTATTTTCCCACTAGACAACTTTGAAGGAAGCTCTAGCTCGGAAGTCGTTGTGCAAAAAGGTACTCCCTCATGTCCCATTTCATCTCCATCTTTTCCCATTACGAATTCTGTTGCTCCTACGACAGTGGTCCACTCTGTCCCTGCTTCCTCACACCAAGATTTACCGAGCTCCCTCAGTCCTGTTACAACACTTTCCTCCCCCCCAAAACGGAAATACGACCTTCGGTACTACTCTACCATAGACCCCCTCGCATTATCCATAGGTGGAATTGCTTTGGATCCACCACCAAAATCCAAGGTAGGAAGGAGATCCCTTCTTACCAAAGCGCAATTACAGGCAGCCAATGATGTCAAAAATGGAAAACAAAGAACTATCAGTAGGGCTCTTAGAGTGGAAAAATCCCTCTCGAAGGGTGCTTAATGTTAGCATTCTCATTAAATATAAGGTGTATAGGGGGAAGGCCCAAACAATTCTCCCTCAAAAGGTTAGTAGAATTACAAAACCCAAAAGTTCTTCTTCTACAGGAAACGATGATGGAAGGTTTTAAAGCAACTGAGGTGATAAAAAACCTCTTCAAGAACTGGAATGTGGAAACCTTGGACGCAGACGCCCACTCTGGGGGCCTCCTCACAGCGTGGATCCCAGACATGAAGCTCATCTTTACTGTGATGTTCACATCAACCCTCAAAATGGAATTTTAAATTCTGGAGCTAAACCAACAGATGTCCTTTCTAAATGTTTACGGTCCCTTCCATGACCGCAAAACCTTCTGGGACACCCTGAGTCTCTCAGGCATGATGAATACCCATAAGCTCATTCTCGTTGGTGACCTAAACCTGACTCTGGGTACGAGAGAATTATGGGGAAAGAATGCACGTTCAGACTCTCTAACCCCTTTCTTCCTCAATCTGTTCGAAAGGAAAACCTTAATAGATGTGCAGCTGGTTAAAATCACTCCAACTTGGAGAAACAACAGAGGAGGAGATTAGGCAATATCCAAGAGATTAGACATATTTCTTGTTTCGGAAGACCTTCTTCAGCTAAGGCTTATTTTCCGCTCCTCTGTCGAAGAAGGGGGTTTCTTTGACCACAGACCAATTTCTCTGTCTAACACTATGCTAGAAAAGAAGCCTCCAACCCCTTTCAGATTCAACCCCTCGTGGTTAGAGCATGAAGACTTTTGAAAACTTGTGAAAGACAATTGGAGTCCTCTAACTCCCTCACCCTCTACCTCCTTCATGAAATAGTTTGACTCCAATTTTTCTCGAATCAAAACCCTTGCAAAAGTATGGGGCAAGAATCGAGAGGAAATTGATCGGCGGGACTTAAAAGAAATTGAATACAAACTAAAAGAACTGCACAATACGCTTCCCAACGGAATTTTCTCCAGAGAGAAATTACTCACCCTAAAAACGTTAGAAGAAAAGAAGGCTTTCTTACTGGAAAAAGAAGAAGCATTATGGAGATTGAAGAGCAAATCTCTTTGGATAAAGGAGGGGGACAAGAACACCAAGTTCTTTCACCGTTTTTCAACCCATAAGAAGAATACAAACACCATTATAGAGGTCAAGGATGAGCATGGAAACCTGGCTCAGACCTTTTTGGAAAAGACCAAAGCAACGGAGGCACACTTCAAAGCTCGGTTCATGGCCCCTCCAGGATGCCCGATAGAAGAAATACTAGAGGTAATTAATCTCTTCCCAAACCTAATCTTAGATGAAATGAAATGTGATTTAGAAGAGGAAGTTAAAGAGGAAGAGATCCACTCAGTTCTCAGCTCCTTTCACAAAGGGAAGAGCCCGGGGCCAGACGGCTTTACAGTTGAATTCTTCTTAGGGTTCTATGAACTTTTGAAAGAGGACTTACTAAAGGTTGTCCAAGAATCCCAGAGATCGGGTAAAATCCTGGGGACTTTTAACTCGACCTTCATAACCCTGATCCCCAAAAAACAAAAAGGTGAAACCTTTGACGATTACAAACCCATAGCGTAGCGTCTCAAACCCATCCTCAACAAAACAATCACTGAAGAACAATTTGGATTTCTCTTTAATCGTCAAATACATGATGCAGTGTCTATAGCCTAGGAAGTCTTCCACACTATCAATAAAAAGAAATTACCAACTCTGGCTCTAAAACTAGATCTCTCCAAGGCCTATGATCGAATTAACTGGACCTTCCTCCAGCTTCTTCTAATCTAGATAGGGATGCCTCTCCCTATGGTTGACTGGATAACGGGATGCATTCACTTGAATTCATATGCTGTCTTGATAAATGGCTCGCCTTCTTCCTTCTTTCGTCCTACACAAGGAATTCGACAGGGCTGCCCTTTGTCCCCCTTCCTTTTCCTGCTTGTAGCCGATGCACTGAGCCAAATGTTGCATAAAGCCAATACAGAGGGGTCCCTAAAAGGAATTAATGTTTCCACCTCAGTCATTCTGACTCATACCTTATTTTTCGATGATGTGCTTCTTTTTGGAGAAGGTACCATGGGAAATTTCAATACCATTTCAAATATCTTGAACCTCTACAAAAAAGCCACATGTATGGTAATCAATACAGGGAAATCCAGACTGGCTTACAACAATATTTCAGATGTAATAAAGGCCACTTTGACTCATTCTTTTCCTTTTCCCTATCTCCTCTATCCGAGGGGCTGAAACATCTAGGGTTCTCACTCAAACCCAATGCCTATGCTTTCTAGGACTGGCTATGGCTATATAAAAAAATTGAAGATAGAATCTCCTTATGGGAAAATCGTTTTCTTTCTACAGGAGGAAGGATTATCCTACTGAAATCGGTCCTTCAAAGCATCCCAGTCTACTAGACCTCGATAGCTTACATTCCAAAAGGAATCCTTGTCAAAATCAGGAAAAAATGCTTCTCCTTTCTTTGGACAGGAAACAAACAAAGAGAAGGAATTCCGTTGGTCAATTGGACAACCATTTCCAAGCCCAAGTCTTTGGGTGGGTGGGGAATCAAAAACCCCGATCTCTTCTGCAAAGATCTAGCTGCGAAAACGCTACGGAGATTAGCAGAATCTCCAAGCTCGCTTTGGGGAAGAAACCTTCTCTCCAAATATTTTCAACCCCTCACCATCATAGATTGGTTCATGCAGTCTAACAAAAGTTTCAAGAACTGTTCCATAGGTTGGAAGGCACTGGTACTAGCCTTCCCACTAATTGGAAATTGGGTGGCATGGAAAATAGGAGATGGGAAATGTGTTCGAGTTGGAGAGGACCCCTAGGCCGGGGCAAGTGAACACTACAGATTGTCTGCTGACCTCCTTAGAGAATTGCATTCAAAGAATATTTACACACTGTATAATGCATGGAACCATGAGCACAGAAGATTTTGTAGAGGAGAGTGGAAATATGCCACACATTTGGGTCTGGGAGGAGTACAGGAAGAAGAATGGACCCGTTACATTAACCTCCTTAAAAAAGATTTCATCCTCCTAAGAGAAGGTGAGTCAGACAAGCTAGTCTGGACCAAGAACAACAAGGACATATCATTCTCTGCAAAGATTGGATACGAAGCTGCTACAGACTTAGTGGCAAGGGAGAATTCACGACCTTGGTGGAAAAAAATTTGGAAAATCTCATCCCCTCTAAAGTCCATCATCACTCTATGGTTGGCCTTGAGCAATAAACTGCTCACCTGGGACAATCTACAGAAAAGAGGTTTTCAAGGCCCTGGTAGATGTGTCCTATGCAACTTGGATGAGGACTCTATCTCACACTTATTCTGCCATTGCTGTTATGCAAATTATGTATGGAGGACTACTACCGAGAATATCAACTGTGCATCTCATCTACAACAGAACTCAGTGGAAAAAAATGTTATGGACTAGTGGAACGATCGCAGGGTATGTTTGTTCCAAGTCTATCCTGCCCTTTTCATTTTTACGATTTGGGAATCAAGAAACAAGATGATCTTTCAAGACACCCTCATTCCTCCAGACATCTCTATATTGATTCTGATGCAGAAAACAAGAGAATTTAAAACATAACCATCAGAAAAATCTCCAATGCTTCTGGTCCATCCTTCCATCAACAAAGATATCCCTTGGGACTACTTTGATGGAGCCAGTCAGGGTTCCCCCTCTTTGGGAGGTGCGGGTGGAATCATACACTTCTCAAACATTAAAAAATGGCATATTAAGTTTGCTCCAGGTCAGGCTTCCAATAGCAAAGCAGAATTAGCAGCGTTATGGGCTATGTTGATGGTTGCAGCAGAGAATCAGGTAAAGTAGATCCAACTTTTCAGAGACTAAAAAATGACTATTGACTGGGCAAATGGAAAAATACAAATAAACGCACCTCATCTTCAACATCTCCTTCATGCAATTAGAGCTCTAGTCTCGAACTTTGATCAGATCCAGTTCTCACATGTTTATCGGGAATTAAACTCCGAAGTAGATTACTTATCAAAACTGGCGCTTGCATTACCTCCTGGAAGACTAGAGGTAATAGGCATACTCAACAATCAACAAACTTTCAATGAGATGATGGATATTTAGTTCCAGACAGTACATTATGGGCAGGAAGAAACAAATGGAAAGACAATCTTTTTGAATAGTTGTTTTTTGATATATCTGTGTAGCCTCAAAGGTAATCAGACTTATAAACTTATGAACAATATTGTAATCCTTTTTGATATATAATGAAGTCCCCAGAGGACAGTCCATGATCACTTTTTATTTAAATTGATGGATATTTTCCTATTGGAATATATATGTATATATATATATATACTTGTACTTTTAAAATAAATTAAATTCATATATGATATTAATATGAAAAATGTATGTTAGTTATGCATATAAATTAAATTCATGAATGATCGTAAATTAAATTAAATTAAATTATATATTTTTACTACTCAATTTTTAAGAATAAACTAAGTCTTATATTATTTTATATGAGAGACTTAACTATAACATTCCTTTACAATAAAATAAATATCCCCAAAAAGTTTATGATTTTGATATTAATTTACCAATATAGATTTAATGAATAAAGAATAATAATAATAATGCAATGTGGATTATAATAATATTATTAACATTTTACATGTAAATAAATTTTCAATTAAATCACATTATATTAAATTGATTAGAAAAGTACTAAGTATAAAAAAGTCAACATAAATTAAAAAAAAAACTCTTAAAAATGTTTTTTATTATTTAATTTCATTTGCAAGTTCAAGACAAATAAATGCTAAAGGACAATCAATTTTTGGGAATTTACAATGAATCTTAGTCACATCAATGTAGAGTTATTTTATTAATTTTATTTCTAGTGAATTTTGAAAAGTAACTCAACCATGGTTATTTATATTGTGCATAGAAAATACTGTAGGAGGTGACTTGTCATATATACCTACCCCATAAGACCCGTAAATCATAATATTTTAATATATCTCATACTTCTTTAGTACATCTCTTAGGAGGCCATTTTTTGACCAAAAAATCTCTCTAATGCAAAATTTATATCCAACAAAATGTTCTACAAGAAAGACAGGGCATAACCAAACATAAAAAAATTGAGCTTAAATTTTAATGCAACCTTGCTTTCTTGAGAAGAAGATGAAACACATTCTTCTTTGTCATCTGAAAAATCTATAGATTGTTGAAAAAACGAAGAAAGGAAGCATCTCATTAAATGAAAGTAATGAAAAATTTTGATAAGAGAGTGATATTCGTAGGTTTCACCAATGGTTGATGAAGGAGTTCTACCACATTGAACATTTTTATGTTATCAACTAAAATAAATTCAACTTTCCTTGGAACACACTACATCCATTTTATATATGTGGTTCTAGAAAACAAATCGAGCATGATTTCCACACCTTTCCAATCTATATTTGAAAATGATTTATCAAACCTACATGTTAGAGCCTTGAATGTTAAATATGATATAAGGCCAGGAATTTGGTACATTCATCAAATGATACCAAATCAAAACCCTTTTTAAATGTGTGAATAGGATTTCTCCCATGTATAAATGGTCCTAGATTTGGGGAGATGTACAAGTTCATCTTTTAAAATACTGACTAAAACCAACAACTTGCCAAATGTCATAAATGAAATGATTTTCACCTTCTTCTCATCATCACAACATACTAATTCAAATGAGTCTGAGTAGGACGTATAAAGCAATTCATGGAGTTGGAATTCAACTCATCTTAGTATTTTTTCTTTGGTTCCAACTCTACAATCATCCATTCTATACTAGGCTCTTCTTCTTCACTTGAAATTCTCAGCTATACCTTTGAACATCCCTCTGAATTTCCAAAAACCAAAAAATTACCTTTTCATGCCCCAATTATTCCAAGACCAGAAGATAACATTGGAATTAAGATGTATCTTTCAATATGCATAAGCCTTCCAAGTTCACTTCTTTGGGAAATTTATTCCTTTGTTTCAATCAGAACGTTTTTCTAATAATTTTTGAATTGTTTCTCTTGAAGCTTTTCTAATACGACTTTTTTAAATTGATTTTTTTCTTAAAGGGGAGTGATCATATCCTTTCTAATTAGTGAGAGGACATTTTACCATAATTCTTCTTTCCCTTCGTAGAATCTAGATAGGTCAAGAAAGGTCTCCCCATATGTTGATGGGAAAAACAACACTGCTCAATGTATCATCAAGATTAAAATCAGAAAAATTTCTTTGCCATTGTAGATAATATTCTTGCAACTCCAATGAAAGGTCTGCTTTCCCAGATTCTAGTTTAGCCAAAGTAACATCAAATCTATCATAAGTCAGAAACTTCTTCATGTTAGAAAAATTGAAATTCTTTGCTTGGTCAAAATTGTCGTTGCTCACAGGAAAGCCAAGACAAGTTGTCTTTCAATGAAATATACCTCTGTTGGTTTTGGCTTCTTCAAGGGATTTTCTGCATTTAGTTCTTCTATCAAAGGTTTGTCAATAATAAGCTGACAAAATATCATCGTGTTTCTCTAAAATTCCATTGCTCTTAAGGAAACCCAAAAAAAAGCAATATTATGTGCTACGTTTGGTGACATTTTAGGAACTAAAGGTTTCATCCATTCATGGAGTGCATTGTATGAAACATTGATGAATTGAGTGGCCCCTAATAAATTTATGTTGCTTCAAGATTTTAGAGTAAGATTCTCAGCTGGAACTACATGATATTTTTTTACAGATCCATCTTTCTAAGAAAAATCCATCCCTTATCCCTTGACCCAAATAGGATTTGAAGATTTTGTATGTTAGGGGTCACAGGTTTTTCCATATTACTGTCAAGATATGTGGGGTTTCTTCATATGACATTTCCATGTCCTTTCCAGTGAGACCTAATGCATTTAAAAACTCAATCTTGGGCTTCAATTACTGATCAACTTTGGGAGAAATAACATGCTATTTTTTAGCAATGATCTTCCATACCTAATATTTGTTGACTCTTTATTCTCTCATCAACTGGACTTCTTCTTGTGATGTTTGGGAGGATTTTAATTTGAACTACGCTGCCCTAATTTAATTGACATTTGATACTTGAGATTGAGAAAACCCACATTCATGATCAAGAAATATTTATGAGATATTTTTATTGGGTAATAGTTTGATTTTCCTATGCTTGTGAAATGAGATGACAATTTCAATAAGCTTTGGGAAAATGGTTATTGGAGTTTTGCACAGAGAAGTTGGAGAGGACGATAAGAGCATAAATACTTGCTGAACAATGTTTCTCTAAATATGCCCATTGCCTCCAAGAAGATGTCGAAAATAGGGGAATGTGTATGAATCATGTCGACCACAAATGCTCATAATGTAAACCCAAACCTATAAAATAAAAACAAAACAAAATAAAAAGAATTCGAAAAAATCCTATCGAACTGATGAAACACTAGATAAAAATATATAAAAAAATTCCATGGAATCTGCATTGAAACCTGGGAAGGAAATAGAAAAAAAAAAACCCACGATATTAAAGGGTGGGAATTTACTATTTAGATATTCAACACAACTGTAAGGGGAAAAAGACACTATAAATACTCTTACAAGTCAAGGTGGATCCAGAAAAATATCTGTAAAATTTTAGGGCCAACTGGGCGATCTCTACAAATATTTTGAAGATTGTAGGGAAAATAGGACAAACTCTACCCAATATTCTAAAATGTTCAGGTGAACATTGGTTGTAGGGATAAATAGCTGAGGGCAAAGTGTTGACATAGAGTTTCCTTCTATATAAATACATTGGCTAAAATCTATTTACTTTCACTCTTTATTATACTTTTTGGACTAAATTTTAGAATATCTTAGTGTAAATAATTTTCCCACTTAGTTTTAGGACCTCAAATTTAGTCGAATGGGAAAATTTTGCCTCAATTTTCCTCCACCGAAACTATTGAATGTTAGATTACTAAATGTTGAGGCCTCGGATGTGAGGGTGTGCAAGGTACTGGAATGGGTTCCTAAGCTCTCAACAGAGGGAGAAAACCCAAACTGAAAGGCTTCAAAAGATCCTCTGCAGGGATAGCTCTATCCACAGTCTTTTTGGTAGTAATATCCCATGGATATTCGGCCTCCGCTGGCACTCTATGAGTTGATGGGTTTAGATCCAAAGGATCAGTTTTCCTAATGAAGGAAACAAAGTGTAAAAGTCTGTAAACACAAATCTACCCAAAAGGAATCTAAGCTAAGTTAGATCTATTCTAAAGGTGGCTTGCTTATATATGCAGATCAGCTTGATGTGAGAATAAATAAGTATTGTTCATCGATTTAACAGAAATGTTAAAAGAATTATTAGTTATTTGCCCAAATTACCATTAACCAATGAAAATTAATCAATAGTGAATTAACGGTTACATGCATTCAAGATTTGACCTATAACTGATAGGTTAATTGAAAAATTAACATCAATTATAATTGCCTGTAAACCATTTACAAAAATAGATAAAAGTTTTAATTGAATAAATTCTCTTAAAACATTTAAAGATACACAGATCATAAGCAGAGAGAAATCAAAACTGTAGATAAATGTATTTATAGACTGCAAAAATATTTAAACAACATAAGATGATCAATTTGGAGAAAAATCACATTCATCAAATAAACTTGATTAAGTAGACAAAAGTAGATCTGAAAATAATGTTTACTGTTTTTAATGACAGTCTGTAAGAAATTACAAGCTTGTATCAAAATAGGGCATCTCTAGCCTTCTCCTGCAGATTTTGTCTCCAAATTCCATCATCCCTCTCTACGAAAGATCATCTCCTTTAAATAAGAGTTACAAAATAATAATACAAGGAGTAAATTCCCACAAATCGGGATTACAAAATAAAAAATAAACTAATGGCCTAGAAAAACTTGCCATTTGTCCCAAATATCATAACAACTCATCCACATTCAGATAATTAGGTGACTCAAGCCCCAACTGGGCATTACATTCGAATGTTTCCATCTCATTCTTAGCTAATTTATGCCAAATGTGAATGTAAGTGTGGATCTTGCTTTCAATGTTGACTGGTTTCCTAATTAACTTCTCCACATCATCAATGTTGGCCTCCTCGAGATGCTGAATTTTCTCCTTGGCCTCTTCACACCTGCGCTCGACTTGTTCAAGCATCAACTAAGGCAGGCAAGAATCTTCAATGAGCTCCATAGCAGCAAACTGTATAATCTCCATGATGTTATCTGTTGCATACCATCGCATGCTACACATAGCCTGTGCTCTCTTGATAATATCTTCAACTGACTCATTAAGTTCAAGCCAAGTGTTTAATGCACCTCTGGTTTTCTTGAACCAAAAGCTATTAAGAATGGGGATGTCTTCTGGTATGTCCTTGATATACCCCTGCAATTCAATAATGTTTTCATTTTCCTTAGAAGCTTCTAGTCTTTTGGCCTTTTTCCCTTCAAGGACACCAGACATCTTAACAAAAGTGATATGCATCTCCCTAATCTCATCCAGTTTTATAAATAGCTTCTCCAATAATTTATGATGCTATTCATTAACTTGAAGGGCCAAATCCTTAAATTCCTAGGATGACAACTTAAAGAAATTAGAAGAGGCTGCACTTCCAGTCTCATCCTCACATTGCTTTTGTAGTAAGGCTATCTTTTGTGTATTAGCAGAATTCTCAGCTTGTACATCACGAAGTTCATATTGCAAAGAGGTATTGCTTCATTCGAAATATTCTAACCTATCTTGCCATAACCTCCTAAGATCAACAACATAAATCTGATGTTCTTCCCTGGTCTTCACAAGCTCTTCTCCCAGCCTCTCCAATTCCTCCTTCTTTTGATCAATCTCTCTATTCAGTATCTGGATTGAATCAAGGTTTGCACCAACAAATTCCCCTAAGGATGCAGTTGTCTCAATTGCTCCTATTTGGGGGTCATTTGTTTGCTGAGTCCATATTATCTGATTTGGAACAAACACTTCTAATCCACCTTGATCCCTGCTTCTCTTCTTACCCCTTTTGATCACTGACTTGTTTTCTTTGTTGTAGAAATAATGCCTAAGGGGAACTACACCATCATATTCCTATTTAGTTATTACTTCAGAAGTGATTGAAATAACATTCTATGTTGAAATTAATGAAGGTGTTTGAGTGACCATGGGACTAGGTATAGACATGGTAACTTGAGGAATAGTTAGAGGGGTAGAGACAATCTAAGGAACTGATGGGACAAGGGTTGGAGAAGGGATTGAAGTGAACGCTTCAGAAAGTGAAACTTGATCATCATTAGTAGGTAGTGATGAGGAGGGAATTGAGGGTGGCTCTTCCATAGTGGATATTGGTAATTGCAGAGGGACAATCGAAGACTAGACTTCTGCATAAATAGATGGGGGAATGGAAAAAGGAACGGAGTTTTTTGAAAATGGGGTGGCCCTGGAAGTCAAAGTATGAAAGAGTTGTGATATGGAAAATGGTGGGATAACCCCTAGTGACAAAGCAGAAAGATCTTGAATAGATGACAACAAAAGTGAAGAAGTTGTAATATCCGGAGCAGTAGTCACCTTCAATGCCTGTTGATCATAAAAGGGGTGATCCATCTCAATAGTGTCTAACAAATCAACAACTGCTTGTGAATCTTAAGTCACCTGTTCAGTCACTTCTTGAGTCACTGATACTGGAGGATTGGGTCCATCATCAACATCACTGTCAATGAGATCAACAGTAGGGACTTGTGACGTAGGGATATGGATTTTCTATCTTTTAGCTGGGTTGACCTCAACTATTATCAAATCATAACCTACCTGTATAGTTGCAGCAGTCACTTGAACATACACAGTAAGCTTAGGAGGTCCAGTCATTTGAGTATCAATTACTAAAGTGATATGTGCTAGCTCGTACTGGAAATGATGAGAGGTTTGAAACCAGGCTTTAACTTGTTCAGTTGTCTTCACTTGAGGAGGATTATCCATGGGAGCTTTACCTTTATCTCCATTCAAATATGTAAGCATCAAAGGGGCATTAGCCTATCGGACCTACCTTCTTCTCTGTCCGTTCTCACTTGCTCAAGCAGGTTTAATTCCGTTGTTCTGTAACTCAAAGCCAGAGTTTTGAATTTTCTCTGATAGTGCATAATCTGACGTTTCTCTTCTGTGCTCTTGGCCCTCGCTAGGACCTCATATGGTTTTGTTTAAAATGTGCATCAAGGAATTTCTTAGGATCATGCTTCCTTTTGGGAGCAGAACCCAACTTGAGAGGAGCAACCTGATCACCAAGTATTGCATCTCAATTTGAGGTTGGAATGACCAATGGCCCAAGGTTCAAAGAAAATTTAGGCCATCCTTTCTTCTTGGGACCAACGCATTTTCTGTAGACACCATCAGTAACAGTTTGATAGGAGACTTCCTGAATGACCAATATATCAGGCATTATTCTAGGGCAGAAGATGAACAGTGTCAATCCCCCAAACTCTAATATAGGAATAGGACTCATAGAGATATCAATCACCAATTGTATTTATGAAGGCCTTGGCATCAGCTGAAAAGGAAGGTGCTTCTTGCTTGTATATATTGAAGTAAATGGTACCCATGAAATGGTCACAAATGTCAAAAAGTAAGGGCGCAAAATTGGTTTCCCATAGTGCTGAATGATAAATGTGGACTGGTGTATATGAGGGGGTCCAATTCCATCCCAAGTTAGGATATTGGAACTCAGAGCAAAAGACATCCATGATGAAGGCTGATAAGAAGAAGTGAGGCTTTCTTAGGGCAGGTGCCTTTTGATAATCTTGGATTTCTGTTTTGAGTTCTGATGACATGATAGATGCCCAGGGGAAGGATTCTCCTGTTGTCAACACATGATGAGCTATTGGATCCCACTCAGCTTTAAAGACTGAACAGTTGGGAAGGCCAAAGAGCCTGCAGAGCATAACTGCGAGTAAAGAGTAAGGTTCCTTGAACCAAGCAATCAGGTAGAGGTTATCAGCCTTTGGCACAAAGATGCTAGGTTTAATCATCCATGATTTCATGATTTCATCAAAATTATACCTGGTCTTGTAGGATTGTATGAATTTAGGGCTAAGGGTTTGTACATCTAGCTTGAGAGAAAAAGATCTGATGAAAACTTCAGGGCAGAAGGTTGTCAATTGTGACCCCGTACTGTCATTAAACGACCGGTCCTTAGGGTTAGCATTTTCCACAATCCATTTAACCGGGTCTATGTAAGGTAGGACAACGGGGCGAGTAGTAATGGCATGGATTTAAGAATCCCTAATTCTCTCATATGCAGGTCGGTCTTCTTTGATGTCGGAAAGGTCATCATTATCAAAAATTGAATAGATTTTTGACCAGTCTGTTTGATAGGTTTTTGTGACCCTCTCACTAGTGTCTGAGAAGATACTGAAATTAGGGTCTTTGGTCAATAAGTCCCTGTGGACTGTCTTAGAACGAGTGTTCCGTGACATGTTGGCAAGGTTTGGAAATTCTAGTAAATAATAAAAAAAAAATCAATACTAAATCATTAACAGGAAAACCGTAAATAGCAAATGCAAAAATGATAGCAAACCAACCTGAAAATGGTTGAAAAATCGTGAAAATGACCCCTAGTAAGAAATTCATAGTAAAATCCAAGTAGGAGCATAAATTTCCGCCAGTGAAAATGATAAAGAAAAATAGGAAAAATCACATATTTATCAATTTGTGTTCGGATGAAATCTGAACCATAAGATTAACAGAAAAGATTGGTTGAGATCACCCCCCTGGGGGAGGCGGGATTGGGTTCACAAGTTTTATTTTTGAAATTCAATCAAAATTCCCGCAATCCGCAATCCGTAATTTGTGGGTTGCGGGTTTACAAATTGCAAAACAAACGAACAAACATGTTTCCGAAATCCGCAACCTGAAATTTCGGGTTTCGGGTTTCTGAAACGAAAACAACATTTAAAATCAAAATAACGTTTTCCACATCCCGCAATCTGCAATATGCGGGTTGCGTGTTTTGGAAACGCACAATGCGATTTATTAACATAACGACTTTCCGCAATTTGAAATCCAGAATTTGCGGGTTTCGGGTTGCGGAATCGAAATTTTCCAAAAATATTAACATAGTCTTTCCGCAATCTGAAATTTTGGGTTGCGAGTTTCGGGTTGATGAAAATCCAAAATAAAGAACAAATAATTCCTGCAATGCACAATTGCGGGATTTTGGGATGCGGATTTGCGGGTTGAAAATGATGCTTTAAAGAATCTAAGGCTTTCTACAAATCAAGAAAACAATCAAAACTTAGAAATTTTCAAAGGAAAAGATGGTAATTACACAAACCAGAAACAAAGGGTACGAGACCATAACAAACCAAATTTAAAACTTATCTAATTCCCTTTGTATTTACAATAATGGGGCTCTCATGATCAAATGAAGCATGGGATCTGTTGTACCTACAACAAATGGTGATTGGCTGGGAAGAACCAGTTATCTTTGCAAACAAAACTTCAGTCAAAGAAAGTATGTCAGCCAATTGATTTTCAACCTGAAATCTTAGAAAATGTTCATAAAAGGACAACCAATAAGCATAATTAACATAAGATTGATACACTCCCATCCACGATCATGTTAAAGATAATGCCAATCTGATAAGAAGATTTAAGAAACAACATGAACGTTTTTTCCATTATGTAATCATAGGAAGACAACTTTTAGATGAACTTGGGGGTATGCTTCACAATACTCTGGATATCCAAATCACAAATCACAAATCACCTTGACTTATTAAATGTTGTATTTACACATAGATACATTATTTCCAATCTATTCATTTCCTTATTCCTTTTACCCTTTTTTTTTAATTAGAAAAAATTCATAAAATCTGTACATAAGACCTTGTTGACATAAGACCACTGCCCTGACTTGGTAATCAGATTTTGGTAATGCCATTCACAAACTTGATCTGGAAACTAAACAAGCTAGCTTAGTAATGAGACTCCTTGTCTTCCAGCTGTGACACTGAAAGCAATTATCATGGCTTGGTGACCCCATAGAGATAATTTCAGTCCAAAATCAAACCCATGATCATGGCAGGGATGGCTTGCAATAAGACCCCCCTGTTCTTACATGCAATACTGTCTTATAAAGAAAAAGTGAAACATATTTTTTTTATTAGGGTGTGAATTATAGGACACCACCAAGGCTTGGTGACCATATGATAGTGGCATTACTCACTGATGCTTTGTAGATCATGAATGGAGCGACTTGTAATAAGATCTTCCACCTTTCAGTAAACTGAAAGTCATCTTCCAAGTTTGGTGGCTTGGTGTGAAGATGTCATTCCACTCACATCTATGAACCTAATGGGCTGGCTTGTAATAAGACCCCCCATCCTGCAATCCACATTTATTAAGTGTTATCATTTTCAAGGTGACTGTGATACGATCCAGAGTAGATAAAGGTTGACCAGGTTATTGAGATATGTTGTGCTACACTAATGAAACAAAAGACAAGAAAGTCAGTCACTTTCCACAACCTCAATTGAACAAATAAAGCATGTATAAGATAATGACCATGGTGGAAAGGTATCAATCAATGTCCTGCAATTAATAACTGTCTATTCTTTGTAAAACAAATTCTGACATAGGTTGAGAAGAGCCAAGATTGATAGAGCATTACCAAAACTTCAGTTCATATTATCTTTGAGACAAAATGACCACCAACCATTACCAAATGTGTGGAGTTTATTAAAAGGAAAACCAACAAAAGAAAACCAATCAAAACAAAGAAACTACAAAACACACCAAACTTATATACAGAGTGCATCAAATTGTTCAGAAAAAATACTTTTTAAGCAGAGAAACATTCACTGGATAGGTGTCAATGACCCCCTCCAATGTTTGTAATCGAACAGTACTAGGACCAATATTTTCTATAATAATGAAAGGTCCTAGCCAAAGGCGTTGAAACTTGGTATAATCATTTTTAGCCTTATGTTGCTTATCCCATCTCAATACCAAATCTCCTACTGAAAATTTCCTGTCAGAAGAGAATTTCTCATCGAACCATCTCTTAATAATCTGCTGATGATGATATAATTTATCTTTAGCCATTTCCTTGTCTTCCTCCAACTTAAGCAAGGTATCAATTCTCCGCTGAAGAGGAGAGGAATCATCTTCTTGAATGGATTGGGATAACTGTAATGAAGGAATGGTAAGGTTGGATGGTAGGATGGCTTCCTTTCCATAGACCAGACAATAGGGAGAGTTTCCAATAGCTTCCTTTGGGGTGATTCGATATTCCCAAAGAGCATTATAAAGCTGTGTGTGCCGATCCTTGTGATGAGAGGCTACTGTCTTCTTAAAAATATTTATCAGGTTCTTGTTAGAAGATTCAGCAAGCCCATTACCTTGTGGATAATAATTGGCAGAAAATTTCAGCTTGATCCCTTTTTCAAGGGCATACTGTGTCAAGTAAATTGAGGAAAAGTAGGATGCATTATCAAAGACAAGATACTCCAGAGCACCAAACCTTGTAACTATCTGGCTATCCAAGAAAGAAATTACTTGGTTTGTGTTACACTGCCTAAGGGGGACTACCTCTACCCATATGGTAAAGTAGTCTATTGCTATAAGGATATAATTATGTTGAAGGGAGGAGGTAGGGTTAATTGGTCCAACAAAATCTAGTCTCCATTGCTGAAATGGAAACTAAATTGTCACTGGTTGCAGAGGAAAGCAGGTTTTTTTTATTTTCCCTGCACACTTTTGACATGGTTCACACCTTCTAACATAGGCATATTCATCTTTAAACATGGTAGGTCAGTAATATCCTGCTCTGAGAATCTTGTGTGCTGTGGTTTCACCTGAAAAATGGCCTCCAACAGGTCTTGCATGAAATTGAAAAAGGATGTCATCAGTTTCGGTTTTCTCCAAGCATCTAAGAAAGACTCCATCATAATTTTTTTCTAAACAGAACTCCATTAATAAATTGATAAGGAACAAACTTTAATTTTCTTCTCTGCGTTTTTTGAAGTCTAAGGTTTTGGGAGCAAACCCATGGTTCATAAAAAACTTAATATGGTCGTACCATTCAGATGTTGGAGTATCCATGGCATTAACAAAACCTGTAGGGGTCTTCCTCCTGTTCCCACTCAGTCTGTTGCTGTACAAGGTCATTTGACTGAGCGGTAAGTAGGCACAAACCTTGCCCTTTTACAATTTTCGCTGGCCTGATTTCCAGATCATATTCCTACAAAGCGGTCATCCAATGGGATCTTTTTTTGCCTAGTTCTTTCTGGACCAGCACTTTTCTTATGGCTGTGTATGGCATAATTTACCTTTGTTCGAGATTTTAATAAGTATGGCCTGTAATGTTTCACAGACTTGTACACTGCATAAGACTGCTTATCAATTTGGGAGTAGTTAAGTTCAACTCCCTTAAATGTTGAGCTCATGAAGGAAATCGGAATCTCAGTATCACTGTCATGCTTCTGTGTTAAAACAAATGCATAAGAAAAATCAGTAGCGAAAGTATATAGAATAAAATGCTTGTTAAAATCGGGGGACATCAGAGCAGGAGCTTCTACAATAGCCCTTCGAATTTCAACAAATGCATCTTTCTGTTCCTGTGACCAACTAAATTGTACATCTTTCTTAACTAACTGCTGCAAAGGCTTAAAAATCTGTGCAAAATTGGGAACAAACCTATGTACAAAATTGATCTTACCGAGGAATGACTGCATGGCTTTGCGGGAACCAGGAAAAATAATCTTTGAAATTGCTTCAGTGCGTTCAGGATCAATAATCATACCTTCGTTGGAAACAATGAAACCCAGGAGCTTACCTTTTGTTACTGCGAATATAGAGTACTTCTTGGGGTTCAGAGAAATTTCGTACTTCCTGCAGCGTTCAAAAACCTATTTCAAAGTAGATAAATGTTCATGTCGTTTCTTTGAATAAATAGTGATGTCATCTAGATATAATACAATAGAATTATGCATCAAACCTCTGAAAACTATATCCATAGCTCTCTGAAATGTGGCTCATGCATTTATCAGTCCGAAGGGAATTCGTCTGTAGGAGAAGGTACCCCAGGGTGTTCTGAAAGCTGTTTTCAGTTGGTTGTCAGGGGCAACCAATACTTGGTTGTATCCCGAAAAGACATCCAGGAGAGAGAACATCTCTGACCCTGCTACCTTTTGAAGAATCTTTTCCATGGTAGGAACATGATAGTTATCCTTTTCGGAAGCTCTACTCAAATTTATGAAGTCGACACAAAGTCTAATTTCCCCATTCTTTTTCCGAACAGGTACTAAATTTTCTATCCATTGTGTGTGTCTGACAGGGAATATGATTCGGGCTATCAATAACTTATCAAGTTCTTTCTTTATAGATGGTTCCAAACTAGGATGCATCTTCCTCAGTTTCTGTTGGTAAGGTTTCACTTCTGGCTTCATGGGTATGTTATGATGCATAATGCTAGTATCAAAGGTTTTTAGTTCATCATAGGTCCAAGCAAAAACATACTTGTACTCTTTACACAATCTGATAAAAGCTCTTCTCTCTTCAAGAGAGCATTCAACACCAAGGTTGATAAATCAGGGATTCTGTTCAGTACCAAGGTTAACTGGCTCATAGTTCAGAGATGAACTCTGTGTCTTACAATTGGTCCTATGTTTAAACTTATCTTGTAGGTCATAAAACTTTTCTAGGTTGATCACTGGTTTTAGGATGATGTTGCAAGGATCAGACAAGGATTTCTCATGTTTAGCTTCGTCTACTGCCATGTTTTGAAATGTATCCTTGGCTGTGAGAAATTCTAGTATCTGTTGATCATCATCAAACACTTTCCAGTTTGTTACATTATTAGGGATGGAAGGCCTGTACATAAGTTCTATTGAAAAGGTTTCATGTGACAAGCCTTCTGGTGGAATCATCCTAGATGTTGTGTTTGCTAAGAGGTCAGCATCAAAGTTTTGTGACCTAGGGGCAGAGTTAATGTTGAATGCAGAGAAAAAGTTGGTGAGATCTCTTACCATGTTTTGATAATTGGTTAAACGTGGAGACAAACAGTGTATCTTGTTCCTTACCTGTTTGACTATAATTTCAGAATCACCAAAACATTCTATCACTTGTGCACCCATACCAATGGATTTCTTGAGCCCTTGGACTAGAGCTTCATACTCAACAACATTATTGGTACAATCAAATTCAAGCATGCAAGGGATCATGGTTTTAGTCCCTTTGGGATTAATAAGGACACAACTTGCACCAGCTCCATCTTTAGATTTGGAGCCATCAAAGAATAAAGTCCATGCAACAGGGTCTATTCTAAAGTTTGTATTAACATTATAAACATTATGTACAATAGTTCCAGAGAATGGTACAGTGGTGACATTGGCAATCTGTGATTCATTCTGCACATTCTCACCTGGTGAAGAATCAACTGGAAAATCTCCAAAGAAGGTATCAAAAGTGAAATGCTCAATATTTGAACTGAAATAACAAGCAGGTTCACTTGAATCATTAAGGTCAGTGACTGTTTGCTTCATAAATGGTTCCCTACTGATATTAATCTTGTTTGGTTGTCCATTGTAGGGTAACCATAGGTGAGACCAATAAGTGGCAAAGTAGCCCTTAAGCTTCTCTGACGAGTCTCTGCTCAGCCACATCCCATAAGCTTTAGGAATGTCAGCTACAACAATATCAATGGTCTGGTGAATCCTAGGATCAGCAGATAATGTCAACAACACATTTCTTAGTTTGCCTACTACTCTTACTTTAGATCTGTCAAGTTGGAAAATTTGAGTAGGATAGGGCTCCCAAATGGCATTTAGTTTCCTGCAGACAGACAGGGGCATTACATTGGAAGAAGTACCAGAGTCTATCATGCAATTGTGTACATTTCTGTTGAAGATTTCAAAGGTAAGCAAGAAAGGAGGTGTCCTCTTGCTTCCAGATTTCTTATCTTCTGAGTTGGTAAAAGAGTCTAAGTTATTGTTTTGTGATTCTCTTGGTTGTTTGATTATCATGCTTTTAGGCAAAGATTCCCTCATAGACGGGATTTTCAGAAGTTCAAACAAAGAGATATTTGCTTTAACTCTTTTCAAATCTTCAGCCAAACTGTATTGCAATTTAGGAATAATTGTATCCTTTGGAGGAACAATTTTGCTTTTGTTGGGAGGTGTTGTTGAAGATGAAGGTTCCTGAGGAGGTTGTGGTCTTGATCTAGTGTTGTAAGGATGTTGAACATTGAACACTGTCTCAGGTTCTTTTTCTTCTTCATTCATTGGTAGTTCAGAGAAATAGCTAACAATATTAATATGTGGATCTTCTTCTTCATCTCCTCCTTCTGGTAATTGTGGATCTTGGTTTACTTGATCCTCAAAAGGTTCAGGGACATTTTGTGACTCAGTGGAAAGAGCTTTGAAAATGGAATATATCTCTTCAGAAGTCAATCCTTCATTAGGATTAGGAGGTGGTGGATTTTGGGGAGGTTGATAAGGTCTCCTAAAAGGCGACCTTACAAAACCTTTGTTATTGTTTTGATTCTCATCATTATTCTTCTTTAAATCAACCATCTCATTTGACATCTTCTGGAGAAACTTCTTGATGTCAGTCATTTCAAAGGGATCTTTGTTTTGGGTAGTGGGCTTGGGAGCATTATCAGTTTTCTTCCTAGATGTAGAAGGTTTATCTTCTAAAGCCTCAGGATTGTCTTTTAAGCAATAGATATCCTTTTCAAATTGAATGGATTCAGCATAAGCTTCAAACAGGTTGTCTTTGTGTGCCCTTTTGACCCACATTGCAATAGGAACAGATAGACCCTTTTCATAATAGGAAACCAAAAGTTGTTCTGTAGGAAGAACAGTGGCAGGGATTCTATTATTTAGGTAAGAAAATCTCTGATTGTAATCTTTGACCCTTTCTTTACCTTTCATTTTCATGGAAGATAATTCTAAAACTAAATCCTGTGGTGTTTTATCATCCCCAAACTTCTGGATAAATAATTTTTCAAACTCATCCCATGAAGTTATAGTTCTAGCTTCTAAGGAAAAATACCACGTGGATTCCTTTCCTTCAAATGTGTAAGGGAATAGTCTGCAAACCGCATCTTCATGGATAACACTCATAAGTCTGATGGCCTACATAAAAGTTTTGATGTGATCTAATGCAGGTGACTTAGCATTTGGGTTGAACTTAGGAAGCCATTTCTCAGGGTTTTTAGGCAATCTGTGTTGATCCCCAAGTATGAACACAACATCTTGGTCAAGCCAAGGTCTGTTCTGGCCATCCACAGCAAAAGGTTGTTCCTCTTCTTCTTCAGATGAAGAGCTAGAATAATGTTCACTTTCAGATGAGGATGATGATGATGAAGGAGGAGAGGGCGGTGGTCCACCTGAAGCAGTAGTGTGTGAGATTTGTTCTGTTTCACTAAATAATAAATCAAGATCAAATTCAAGGGATTGCTGTTGGTTTGATGAATTATTTTGCTTAGCTGAATTTTTATTATCTTGATTATCTTGAATATTTGATTGTGGATTAGTGTTTTCTTGGTGAATTGTTGCTAATCCTTGATTTCTTTCTACAGTGATCCTCTGTTGTAACCTAGCAACACTATCATTAGACCTTTTGAGTATTTGTTCAAGTGAGATAGGTCCTCTAGTGGGCGATATAATGATGATATCTCCTGTTCTAGGATCTCGGTGAGCTGTAGAGGTAGCAGGGATAGTATCAGGATGTTGCACTGGTTGCTCAATAGAAGTGGATGCCTACGTGTGGCTATGGGTAACAATCGGTATTCTTACGGGAGGAGGCTTATGAGTATTCGGTTTAGGAATTATTTACTACTGGCCCTCCTTCTAGTGCCATTTGTTGAGGCCTCGGATGTGAGGGTGTGCAAGGTGCTAGAATGGGTTCCTAAGCTCTCAACAGAGGGGGAAAACACAAACTGAAAGGCTTCAAAATATCCTAAGCAAGGATAGTTATATACCTAGCCTGTTTGGTAGTAATCTCCCATGGATATTCGGCCTCCGCTGGCACTCTATGAGTTGATGGGTTTAGATCCAAAGGATTAGTTTTCCTAATGAAGGAAACAAAGTGTAAAAGTTTGTAAACACAAATCTATCCAAAAGGAATCTAAGCTAAGTTAGATCTATTCTAAAGGTGGCTTGTTTATATATGCAGATAAGCTTGATGTGAGAATAAATAAGTATTGTTCATCGATTTAACAGAAATGTTAAAAGAATTATTACTTATTTTCCCAAATTACCATTAACCAATGAAAATTAATCAACAGTGAATTAAGGGTTACATGCATTCAAGATTTGACCTATAACTGATAGGTTAATTGAAAAATTAACATCAATTATAATTTCCTATAAACCATTTGCAGAAATAGATAAAAGTTTTAATTGAATAAATTCTCCTAAAACATTTAAAGATACACAGATCATAAGCAGAGAGAAATCAAAACTGTAGATCAATGTATTTATAGATTACAAAAAGATTTAAACAACATAAGATTATCAATTTGGAGAAAAATCACCTTCATCAAATAAACTTGATTAAATAGACAAAAGTAGATCTGAAAATAATGTTTACTGTATTTAATGACAATATGTAAGAAATTACAAGCTTGTATCAAAATAGGGCATCTCCAGCCTTCTCCTGGAGATTTTGTCTCCAAATTCCATCATCCCTCTCTACGAAAGATCATCTCCTTTAAATAAGAGTTACAAAATAATAATACAATGAGTAAATTCCCACAAACCGGGATTACAAAATAAAAAATAAACTAATGGCCTAGAAAAACTTTCCATTTGTCCCAAATCTCTAACAACTCGTCCACATTTGGATAATTAGCTGACTCAAGTGCCAATTGAGGATTACATTCGAATGTTTCCATCTCATTCTTAGCTAATTTAT
The DNA here is from genome assembly GCA_027924585.1 of Larix kaempferi. NCBI lineage: Eukaryota > Viridiplantae > Streptophyta > Pinopsida > Pinales > Pinaceae > Larix > Larix kaempferi. The sequence continues at coordinate 2,321,248 of BSBM01001283.1, read as the reverse complement.
GCCAAAGGCGAATGTAATTGTGGATCTTGCTTTCAATGCTGACCGGTTTCCTAATTAACTGCTCCACATCATCAATGTTGTCCTCCTCGAGATGCTGAATTTTCTCCTTGGTGTCTTCACACCTGCGCTCGACTTGTTCAAGCATCAACTTAGGTGGGCAAGAATCTTCATTGAGCTCCATAGCAGCAAACTGTATAATCTCCATGATGTTATATGTTGCATACCATTGCTTGCTACACGTAGCCTGTGCTCTCTTTATAATATCTTCAACTGACTCATTAAGTTCAAGCCAAGTGTTCAATGCACCTCTAATTTTCTTGAACTGAAAGCTAAGAAGAATGGGGATGTCTTCTGGTATGTCCTTTATATACCCATGCCATTCAACAATGTTTTCATTTGCCTTAGAAGCTTCCAGTATTTTGGCATTTTTCCCTTCAAGGACACCAGACATCTTACCAAAAGTGATATGCATCTCCCTAATCTCATCCAGGGTGATAAATAGCTTCTCCAATAATTTATGATGCTCTTCATTAGATTGAAGGGCCAAATCCTTAAATTCCTGGGATGACAAGTTAAAGAAAGTAGAAGAGGCTACACTTGCAGTTGCATCCTCACATTGCTTTTGCAGTAAGGCTATCTTCTAAGTATTAGCAGAATTCTCAGCTTGTACATCACGAAGTTCAACTTGGAGAGAGGTATTGCTTTATTCCAAATGTTCCAACCTGTCTTCCCATAAACTCCTAAGATCAACAACATAAATCTCATTTTGTTCCTTGGTCTTCACCAACTCTTCTTCCAACCTCTCCAATTCCTCCTTCTGATCAATATCTCTATTTAGTATTTGGACTAAATCAAGGTTTGCACCAACAAATACCCCTAAGGCTGCACCTGTCTCAATTGCTCCTGTCTGAGGGTCATTTTTTTGCTGAGTCCATATTATCTGATTTGGAACAGACACTTCTAATCCACCTTGATCCTTTCTTCTCTTCTTACCCCTTTTGATCACTGCCTTGTTTTCTTTGTTGTAGAAATAATGCCCAAGGGGAGCTACAACATCATCTTCATATTTAGTTATTACTTCAAAAGTGATTGAAATAACATTCTCTATTGAAATTAATGAAGGTGTTTGAGTGACCATGGGACTAGGTATAGACATGGTAACTTGAGGAATAGTCAGAGGGGTAGAGACAATCTGAGGAACTGATGGGACAGGGGTTGGAGAAGGGATTGAAGTGAAGGCTTCAGAAAGTGAAACTTGATCATCATTAGTAGGTAGTGATGAGGAGGGAATTGAGGGTGGCTCTTCCACAATGGATAATGATATAGTGGATATTGGTAATTGCAGAGGGACAGTCGAAGACTAGACTTTTGCATAAATAGATGGGGGAACGGAGTTGTTTGAAAATGGGGTGGCCCTAGAAGTCAAAGTATGAAAGAGTTGTGATATGGAAAATGGTGGGATAACCCCTGGTGACAAAGCAGAAAGATCCTGAATAGATGACAACAAAAGTGAAGAAGTTGTAATATCCGGAGCAGTAGTCATCTCCAATACCTATTCAACAGAAAAGGGGTGATCCATCTCAATAGTGTCTAACAAATCAGCAACTTCTTGTGAATCTTCAGTCACTGATACTGGAGGATTGGGTCCATCATCAACATTACTGCCAATGAGATCAACTGTAGGGACTTGTGACGTAGGGATCTAGATTTTCTGTCTTTTAGCTGGGTTGAACTCAGTTATTATCAAATCATCAGCTACCTATATAGCTGCAATAGTCACTTAAACATCCACAATAAGCTTAGGAGGTCCAGCCATTTGAGTATCAATTACTGAAGTGATTTGTTCTAGCTCCTACTGGAAATGATGAGAGGCTTGGAACTAGGCTTTAACTTGTTCAGCTGTCTTCACATGCGGAGGATTCTCCATGGGAGCTTTACCTTTATCTCCATATGATAGTGCATAATCTTGAAGTAAATGATACCCATCAAATGGTCACAAATGTCAAAAAGTAAGGGCACAAAATTGGTTTCCCATAGTGCTGAATGATAGATTTGAACTGGTGGATCTGAGGGGGTCCAATTCCATGCCAAGTTAGGATATTGGAACTCAGAGAAAAATACATCCATGATGAAGGCTGCCAAGAAGAAGTGAGGCTTTCTCAGGTCAGGTGCCTTTTGATAATCTTGGATTGTTGTTTTGAGTTCCGATGACAGGATAGACGCCCAGGGGAAGGATTCTCCTGTTGTCAACACATGATGAGCTATTGGAGCCCACTCAACTTTAAAGACTGAACAGTTGGAAAGGTCAAATAGCTCGCAGAGCATAGCTCCGAGTAAAGAGTAAGGTTCTTTGAAACAAGCAATCATGTAGAGGTTATCAGCCTTCAGCACAAAGCTGCTAGGTTTAATCATCCATGATTTCATCATTTCATCAAAATTATACATGGTCTTGGAGGATTGTATGAATTCAGGGCTAAGGGTTTGTACAACCGGCTTGAGAGAAAAAGCTCTGATGAAGACTTCAGGGTGGAAGGTTGTCAATTGTGACCCCATACTGTCATTAAATGACCGGTCCTTGGGGTTAGCGTTTTCCACAATTGATTTAATCAGGTCTGTGTAAGGTAGGACAGCGGGACGAGCAACAATGGCATGGATTTGAGAAGCCCTAATTCTCTCATATGCAGGTCAGTCTTCTTTGATGTCGGAAAGGTCACCATTATAAAAAATTGAATAGATTTTCGACCAGCCTATTTGACAGGTTTCAGTGACCCTCTCGCTGCTGTTTGAGAAGATACCGAAATTAGGGTCTTTGGTCAATAAATCCCTGTGGATTGTCTTAGACCGAGTGTTCCGTGACATGTTGGAAAGGTATGGAAATTATGGTAAATAAATAAAAAAAAATCAATACTAAATCATTAACAGGAAAACCGTAAATAGAAAATGCAAAAACGACAGCAAACCAACCTGAAAATGGCTGAAAATCATGAAAATGACCCCTGGTAAGAAATTCACAGTAACATCCACGTAGGAGCGTAAATTTCCTCCACTGAAAATGATAAAGAAAAATAGGAAAAATCACATATTTATCAATTTGTGGTCGGATTAAATCTGAACCGTAAGATTAACAGAAAAGAACGACTGAGATCACCCCCCTACGGGATGGGGGATTGGGTTCACAAGTTTTATTTTCGGACTTCATTCAAAATTCCCACAATCCGCAATTTGTGGGTTGCGGGTTGCAAGTTTAGAAATTGAAAAGCAAATGAATAAACATGTTTCCGAAATTCGCAACCCGAAATTTCAGGTTTCGGGTTTCGGAAACGAAAACAGCATTTAAAATCAAAATAACGTTTTCCACATCCTGCAATCCGAAATAAACGGGTTGCAGGTTTCGGAAACGCACAACACGATTTATTAACATAACGACTTTCCGCAATCCAAAATCTGGAATTTGCGGGTTTCGGGTTTTTGTTGTGGAATCAAAATTTTCCAAAAATATTAACACAGTGTTTCCGCAATCTGAAATTTCGGATTGCGGGTTTTGGTTTGACGAAAATCCAAAATAAAGAACACACAATTCCCGCAATGCGCAATTGTGGGATTTCGGGATTCAGATTTGCGGGTTCAAAATGACGCTTTAAAGAATCTAAGGCTTTCTGCCAATCAAGAAAATAATCAAAACTTAGAAATTTTCGAAGGAAAAGATGGTAATTACACAAACTAGAAACAAAGGGTACAAGACCATAACAAACCAAATTGAAAACTTACCTAAATCCATTTGTATTTACAATAATGGGGCTCCCATGATCAAATGAAGCATAGGATCTATTGTACCTACAACACTAACATAACCTTTATCCTTGATGTATGGAAGAGGTGACAGAGAATAAATTGGAAAAAAATACAACAATCGTAAATTGGAAAAAGTCATGTGATATCCATTTCCATAAGTCACTAACTACGATTAAATAGCACTAGCATTAACAACATTGAAGTACTAGCTAGTTACATCACAAGTGGAAAAAAAAATGGGAAAATTGAACTATAAACATATGCCAACATCTTTTCTAAAAAGTGGCCCAGTGATTACAATAAGATACATTGATTTAAGATGGAATTCAACCAGTATTATGGTGAATGGATGAATGCCTGTGGCTTACAGATTTCATAAGCATAGGATATTTCCTAGACAGGACAATGCAATTCTACACATCTTTTGAAAGGCATCATAAAATATCCTTGAAATGCTCTGCCATCTGATACTCTGTTATTTGTCCCTCTTTTGACTTCCACCTAGTAAATGACTACCTAAAAATGCTCTATTTCATGCCTTGGGAATATGGGAATGATTCCTATATTTAGATGCTCTGCCACTCGTATATATGAGGTGTCATATTCCTTGAATCCATACTCTATTCACAATGCCCACAATCCTTTTCAAAACTCTTATTAATATATAAAAATTCTTGATCAATATCTTGAATATATTGAATTTAGATCATCATCTCTATCACTACATGTCATCAAGAAATACCATGGTCTCTAATATATCTATATAAACACAATGATTTCAGAAAAGAATAATGTATATATATGATGATAACATATTCTTAAAACCTAGTAAATCATTATGATTCCTCGTGTCATATAGATCCTATTAATTACATCATTGTAACTCTTAGTATTAGAACTAAACTCTTATTCAGTGCATATCAATTCTATCATATTATCATACACATTAATGTTCAAATAATATTTATTTTCACCATTTAGCAATGATTTTGTAATTTCCTTCAGCACTCACCCATATTTACGGGGATTTATGCATCAATACTTCATAAATAAACTTCTGATCGAACTAACCTCCTAACCATCATCCTTTGTCTTTATTTATGAGCCCAAAATCTCCATAACTACTCCATCCAGTCACGACTATCACTACATCCCTTAAATTGAACAACTAAATCTGCGCAAAGCATTGATAGAAATAGAACGTGGGAAATGATGGATTTAACTTGGTTAGAATCCGAAAACAATCCTTGGAGGTCAAAATAATATCCTAAACAATTGAGTAAGCAAGTGAAGTGTTCTAGATAGCTTCTTTCCTCATGTTGTGACTATGGATTTATGCCTCCAACCACAGTGGTAGTCTACCTTAGTGCAATGAACTCGCCCAATGAATAACAATATCAATTTGGTGAAAGAAGTGTGCCTTATTTTGATAATCAAGCATTGTAGAGATAACATGATTGAAACACTGTAACCAGACTGAAATTGTTCAGCAAATGGAATCTGCATAAAATGCTAAAACTTTGACATCTGCATTTGGTTAGTTACATTTGGCACTTGACTTCTCTCCGTTGGATTTTGACTTAACACTAGGGAGTTTAACCTGAGATATGGATTTTGTGTGTATAATTCATTTGAGTGTCCAATACTTAGCATAAACGATGTCTTTTAATATCATTAGAGACCCTACCTGAAAAATAGAATCAAAGAGGCACATAAGCAAATAGATCTTCCCTCCATGGTCTTGACAAGTGTAAGAGTCTTCCTTTGACATTTGAGAGCAGTGCTGTCTTTATTAGGACTCTCTTCCACATTACATCCTACTTTACAAGCTTATTCACTATTGAAGATAAATCGAAACTAGGAAATGTCGTTGTAGTTGTCCTAGGAGTGAGAATTTTCGTGCCCCAAACAATATTATCCCATATGCATGGAATAATGAATATGTTTTGTGTTTCTATGTCATCATTGATTGGTTACCTTTTCGCGTCCTTCTCTCATTTGTGTTTGAAATTTGTTTACACTCTCTTTTGTCACCTGTTCATGCCTTATTTTTCTATCATATGCATCTCATTGACATCTTTGGTGTATATTGATTGTGTTTTATTTGTACTTAAGTTTTGTCTTTTTATTGATGTTTATGATGGTGTTTCTTTCCTAAAGATAATTTTTTCATCTTATTAACATCTTTATGTCTAAATTGATCCTTTTTGCATGTCTAATGTTGATACCAATGATATCCCTTATGCATCGAATTCATGTCATGCTATAGGCTGACCTAGAATGTGTCCAGATTAAAAACAATCCTCATTGTTGTTTTAATGCTCAGAAGTGCCCAGAATTATTATTTGGGGTTGTTACTACTATTTACTGCTGATAGAAGGATGATGTATGCCCAAAATTTCTACTTATCAAGTTGTTTGAGCACAAAACATGGTTGAAATTGGCTTAGCATGCCTAGGTCATCCAAAATTAGGTAAATTGCTCCTTTTTGAAGGCCCAAAGTCATTCACATGTGGTCTAGAATGCACAATTAATCCCTAACCTGCTTAGATCTTCTATGAAGCAGTTGTATAGCTTCTAGCCTTTTATTTCCCTCCAAAACAACAGTCTAAAACTTCACTCTCTTAATTATCATTCAATTGCAACTACCCTTCCTCCCATTCACATTTTGAGGTCTCACCCTCTAACTGGCTGCATCTGTTGATACCTCTATTGTCATTTGGTAATGATTAGCCAACTACTAAGGCTGTAAAAATTCATCTTCATGGCCTATTTCCCTAATTTCATACTCTAAAAAGGATATCTGCAAAATCTTTCCACATGCCACTTGTGGATTAGAGAGAACATGGTTAGAACATGGGAGGCATAGAACTTAGATATGAGTTTGTTTAATGTCCTTTCCATCCACAAATTTCCCAGAATTGGAGACCAGTTCCTGCTTTCACCCACATAACTGCTTCTTTGCATTTTTGATGTTGTTTTTACCCACAAGCATGCTCAAAGCTCCCACTTTATTGATGTATGAGGGTGAAATAATGTTGAGGAATGTCCAAAAGTAGAACAGAGGATTTAGGGTTGTTGTTCATGGCATGCTATAGGATGACCTAGAATGTGCCCACTTCCCAGATTTAAAATAATCCTCATCACTAATGTGTTAATGCTCAAAAGTGCCCAAAATTAGTAGTTGGGGTTGTTACTAATGTTTACTACTGATAGAAGGATGAAGTATGCCCAAACTTGCTGCTTATCTGTCATGTCCCAAATTTGGAATTGGGTCACAATGGTCTAATCACATCAGCCATATTCATTAGAGTTTGTAAAATTGATGTTAAAGGTCAAATAATTGCCAAGGAGGAAAATTACTAGTTTCCTAGGTTTGGGGTGGAAGATTTGGGATTTGGAATAATGGGGATAATAAATGATGTTTGAACATTAGAGTGGCATAAATATTTAATAAAGGATCTAAATAAATATATACAAGTGAAAATCAAAGTGGCATTTGATCATGAAGACACATGGAGGAAGTGGAACCCACATATGGCTAGATTTCCCCACTACACTTGGCATCATTCTCTCCCCAATTCAAATTCAAGGTGAATGGTAACATACTTGGGGGATTCAAAAAGGTATTATTCATGGCATGACTCATCCAAGGTCTAAATATAGAGGAAGAGTAACTCCCATGGAAGAGGAAGAGGCAATTTGGATCTAGTGAGACACTTGGGCTAGATTCCCTAGCTCTATGACAACAATGATGAAGATGCTATGACACCTATGACACAAATCAGACCTGAAGGATGACATATGACATATATGACATGTCAGGGCTAAAAATAGACTCCAAGAGGGCGCTCAAGGGTGTAGGGCAGCTAAGATGCTTCCACATGTGATTTGGTGGAAGTGGGAAACTAGGAATTGTTGTACAAGTGGCATTCTTTGGAATCTCTTCCCAATTTGAGTTGGCATGAGTCTCTTGGAATGAATTCGACCCATGGAGGACATTAGAACTTTATAAATGTCAATAAAAAAGAATGAAACCAGATTTTGATCATTTGTAGAATTTGCAATTGCATTTGTGAAGAGGGAGAGCTAGTGGATGACTAGTTTCTTGCCTTAGCCAATTTCGAGGGTGAAAGATTCCCATCCAAGTTGGTAATTGGAAAGGCCATTCAGGCCTTTCATTTGGATATTTAATGGAGTCTTTATTTGCAGGTGTAAGCTATAGGGAATCTCATGGTTTCTTCTATTGCAGCTCACTCCTTCAACCATTTCCAGTTTTGAGGGCATATTCTTGATCCTTGAGGGAGGGCATTTTTGGTGAGATATTGTACTCTTTGGGGGAGTATTTAATGCCCCATTTATTTGGTAATATGAATTAAATACTCTGTTCTTCATCTCCAGAAATTTTCAGGTCGAAATTCCAAGTAGAAATGTATAAATCTCATTTTTAATGGAAGAACAATGCCATTTCCCCACTACCTTGTTGTGAACTAATGTATTGATGATGATTTCGAATGAATGGATGATTCTATGATTCATTTATGATTAATGGACTGCCATGGATGTATTTTACAAGTTTCATGTACTGTACTTGAGCATTTGAAGTATTTTTACTCACTTTAATTGCATTGGGAGAAGAAATAGTGCCATTTCCCCAAGGGTCGAATTGGTGATTTTTGCAGTTGAATGGGAGAGGGTTGGAACAAATAAAATAATAAATTAATGGTGCACATGAGACATTAATAACATCCTTAACACATTACACACCTCTGTTCATAAATTTGAGTGGGTTTGGAGGCAATTGGGAAGCCATTTTCAGTACTTACCCCAGGGGGATTTGGACCCCAAATTACTAGTAAAATTGCATACTTGGTCCAGAATCTTAAGAGAGTTTGCAGAGGTCTTTTGGTGGCCATATGTCATCTCTGAACATCATATTCAAGTCCTAATATCATTCATACACCTTCCTTGAATATTTGAAGGCATTTGGAGTCAATTTGAGACCTAGAGACCAATACTAGTCAAGGGAAATCACTAGTAAAGTTACCTACATTGACCAGAATTGAAAGAGTATTTGAGGAAGTGTTTTAAAGGTCCAAAGGCATCCCTGAAACACATATTTATGTTCTAATATAATTCATATAACTTCTCAGAATATTTGGGATCATTTGGGGCAAATTTGGGACCTAGAGATCAAAACTAGTCAAAGGTCGAACTAGGGAAAAAAAAGTCAAAAGTTGCCATTTTAATAAAATTCCTAACAAGGGACATTACATTATCCACTTAGGTATCAAACAATTTGGCTTAGTGTTGTTTTTATTCAAACATTTTTTGTTCATTGAATGTAAATATGTCCTCCATCCATGTACATGGGTGAAAGAGAGAGACTTACATTTTCCTCTCCATGGTTATGTAGTCGCAAGAATGAAATTTAAGCACATTAACGATTACAAAATGAGAAAAAAATATACAAAACAAAGCAGTTGTGAATGAGGAAACTGAGGATCATGTGAACATTTTGCGTGAACATATATGACAACTAAAGGTATTTTATGTTCATGATTATTTGGTCATTATACATGGTATTTGATATGTTTGAGTTTTTAATATAGACTTTTTGATTTCCTCACAACAGGATAAACTTGTGAAGATGAATTCCAATGACAATGGTAAGGTTGCTAGCAGTGGTGGTGGATACTCTACATGTTGATATCAAGGATGCCTTAATGGAACCACTTAGAAGAATACTTAAGGAAAGGCATGGACATTGCTAGCTCAAAAAAAGACGATATGAAGTCAATCATGTTCCAGGTTAGAACATTTGGAAATGAATTTGTATGCCCCACATATTTTATCTATCTTGCATCAAGTTTATGCCTACTAGAAATGGGATTTGATGAGTTAGATTTCATGATCCACTTTGTTATAAATGTGTTTCTTTGATTATAGGATTTCAAGAATGCATTGCAAGAAGTCAGACCTTTTGTTTTCCAAAATGAATTTGGAATCTATGTAGAGTGGAATCAACAAATTGACATCCTTTCAATGTAGCCGTTAGACTGGGAAATTCTATGAGTGGTTTTGGTAATATTCATGTAAGAACCATATTTCTAATTCTTCATGGAAACCCTTTTTTGTTACTTTTGTTGAGTCTATAAATTTGAGAGAATAGATGAAATTTCATAACTGAAGACTTTTTCTTGATCTAATATGTTTTAGTGACACTTGAAAGTCTTCCTAGAGGTGGTGACCTCAAATGGATTTCACTTTTATTTATCTGTTCTTTATTTGCACTAAAATTCACTAACCAACTTTAAGTTTACAGGATAAAGATTTTATTGACAATGCAGTATCTCCTGCCAATCAACATTTGGAAGGAATTGTTATACTAAAAGAGGTGATGGGCCATATGACTTCAATACAAAAAGTTTCAACCCTTTCCACAAGTAAGTATGCATAAGAATAAATGTCTTCTCTATCAATTATTTACAATCAAAAGAGTTCAATTCTAACATATATAAGTATAGTTTCTTCCAGGTTTTCTTATGTGCAATTATATCATATTGGTTGTTGGTTTGGTCATCTTCTTTTTGTGTAATTGTATCTTATTGGAAAAGCTACAGTTAGGCAAGGCCTATGATTTTATGCCAAAAGGATGGCCAACTATGGTATTCAATTATGAATAGAAGTATTCTATTTGTTACTGTAAACATTGTTCTTTTCTGAGTTAACAGTGCATTCCTTTTTAGTATTTTTTTATTGTTAGTATAAGTGTGTTTTGAAACATTCTTTAATTCAGTATAAACTGATATCATGTCTCTTCAATTCATAGATGTTTTGCAACATTCTTGAATTCAATATCAATTGATAGCTTGTCTTTTCACCTTTGCAATGTTGAATTTCCCAAGGATGGAAAATATCAAGTCTCAAATCATAGAGTTAAAAGATAGATTCTACATAGGAAGAGGAAAGGACTTAAGAAAACTGAGGACACATGTTGCACAACAAGATGTGAGAGTGTGTAGTGGGGCTTGGTTAAGTGAAAATAATGGAATCAATGAATTTATGTGGGCATTGCCAAGATTTCACTTGGTGGCCATTGCAAAATTTTGAAAAGTCATCGATGTAGATGATTTTCATGTAAAGTATGGATACCATTTTTTTCATGGACTAGTATTAGTCCATTAATAGATATTTAGTTGGGAAATAATATATATTATAATACTTAACATGTCATATAATACATATTACATGATTGAAATTATATGTTTTCCCTTGATATTATTTAGTGTTGTAATTAACTAATGCAAATTTGCATGATTCACGTGTGTATTCATATTTGATGAGCATGAATATTGTATGACATTATTTTAATTTAGTCACAATATCGTATTCATTTGTATTGATTAGTAATGAACACAAATAAAATGAATAAACGACTAAATTAGTCATTTATATTGATTAATAATGAAATAAAATGATATAATATGAAACTGCTAAATTAGTCATTTATATAATGAATATGAAACTACTAAATAGACATAAATGACTACCACATATGATAAATTTGTGACTAAAAAATGACTAAAATTCACATATAAATGACTATTAGTAGCTAATTTCCATTATCTTATAGCTCGACTAACTTAGTCGTATTTGTTTTAGTCATTAATAGTTGCATTTTTTAGTCGTATATTTGGTCATTGACTTAGTCATTAATTGGTTTGTCACCAATTAATGACTAAGTCAATGACCAAATATACGACTAAAAAATGCAACTATTAATGACTAAAACAAATACGACTAAGTTAGTTGAGCTATAAGATAGTGGAAATTAGCTATTATTAGTCGTCGACTAAAAAATAGTCGTTTTTATGCGATTTTTAGTCATTAATTTCTCATTTTGTACTAGTGAATAGAGAAGAAATACTGAATCGAACACTAGAGGAAAATCACTCCAGTGGGAATAATTCCACTCTAATATTATTCATCAACATGAGTACAATATATAGATTCTTTCAAGAGATAAAATCGAGAGGCTTAGTGGCAAGTTGAGTAGCTCACAATAATGAGGCGTAGATTGGACCAATTCACTCATCAATGACATGAGACCAAGTGTAACTTATAGATTGGGCCATAATAAGGTTCAATGAACATAGATGGACCAGTAGGAGGTTAGGCTAGTCAAACAGTGCGAAAGGTACCATTATGAGGGTGCATGGGTGAGTCGTTGTCTAAGTAGTGGCCATTAATGCACAAGTTGACCAAATAATTAAGAGGGCACACTCCATCTCCTTAAAATAGGGAAATGCAATAAATCCCGCATAAATGCAAGGTCGTGAGGTGCATTGAATCCTAAAATTATGGAAATGAGTGGATAAGTGGAAAAACAAGGCTTCATGGATATATCACTAGTCTAAGGTGGTCAACTATGGTCCAAGACACTAGACCAGGCACTAATGAGCCAAATAACACTAGGTAGAACAACATGAAGGTCCATGGCATGAATATGATGGCGATATTGTTCTAACAAGGACCATGGATGCACAAAACCCACAAAGGATGACACATCAACAACGCAGAAGATGACATGTGGCAAAAGAACAATCCATGAAATATGGAAGAAGGGATGCCACAACCAACTTGTGGACATACAATCCACGCAGGACATGTATATATAGAGATACGAATTGGAGATTTGAAGTAAGCTTGATGGCAAGTTCATATAGATTCAAGTGGAAGATACAAATTTATATTCGGGGCTATTTTATGCACAAAAGATCCCATCTTAAACATAAGATAGGAGCCCCTTTTATTTCTTATTTGTTTGGATTTCTATTTTTGTATTTCACCATTGACTTGATCATTTTTCTAGATCTCTAGTATTATTTGGACTGTTTCCATTTTTACTGATCTCTAGCTTGTATTTGTTTTTTGATTCATTTTATTTGGTTCCAAGATCTTGGTGGTTAACTTACCATGTTATCCTTCACATTCCCCACATAGATTTGGTCTTCATTGCATAAACTAATTATTCGAGATGATGGCTGGTTATTACCTTCATTATGAGATTTTGATTGATCTTATGGTTTCTTCTCTCATGAGTTTAGATATTGCATTACTATGATATTTGATCTTAATGGAGTTTTATTTTCACTTTTGTATGCCTATAATCATAATATAAATATTGTGAATAATCTTAGTCTTTTGGTTTGTTTTCTTATACTAGTTAAATATTTTTTATAATGTTTAATTTAAGCTTATTTAAATCATTTTTAATATTCATGATCATGCTTTGATTTTTATTAGATTACTATGTGAATTTGAAGGAATATTTTCACCAAAACTATAGTTTAAATTCACATACTTTAATAAAACCAACATTTAATATTTCCAATTTTAATATGATTTAGAAAATCTATAAATTTTGGAATTCTATTTTATTATGAGAAACATAAAACATTTGATCATTGATTTCATTTTTTCATTTTTAAGTTTAAATTGATATTGAAAATATAGAAAATCTTTGGTTTCTTTTGCAAATTAAAAATGTTTTATTTATCATTATGCAAAATGAAATATTGAAAATAAAGCTAAACAAAATATTCTATTGTGTTTTTCTATTTCCGTAATTGCATTTTAGGGAATTTTTGTTTTTCTTTATTTTTAGTTTTATTCCGTTGGTAAAATATTTAGTTTGGGTCCTATGATCTATTAATTTCCTAGATTTTATTACACATTACTATGTGTGGAAAAATCATTATAAACACATAAAATTTCATTTGGTTCAATGTATGTGGGATAATGATTTTGGCATCCAAATCAACAGTCACAATTCACCCAATATTAAAATCAATGATCGTTTAGTCTCAACTTCCGGGTGTAATATCTTGAGTTCTAGATGTCCAAATTAAGCCCGTGATGGCTCATTGGAAAGATTAAGGGACAAAGAATGATTTGAGAATATCTATTTTACCAAATGGATAACTTAACCACCCTAAAAATATGCTTTAAAATCAATTTTGGATTTGACTTAGATTTTCATATTTTTGTTATAATTTTATTTGAAAATGGATTTTTATGGATTTGGTTTTATTTCATTAGATTTAGAATACTTTTTATTTTTTCCAATTTCTCTTTTGAATTGTACAAGTATGGATTTGGATTTGAAGAGATCAATTAACATCCCAGATCATGGAGAATTAAAAAAAATATCAAGCTAAAAAGTATTGATTTTCAAACGCAATTTTTGGAACCTTGGAGATGAATTAGGACAATCGGAGACATGGGTTTTCTATAGAATATGCCATATTATATTAATCACAAGAAGAATCCTCAGAAAGTTCTTCATTTGGGAGATTGGATTAGTTTTTTAAAACAGAATTTCCCATATTTTTCTCATGGACAGATTTGCTAAATAGAACAAATCAGTTAGTTAGCTCAGCAATTGGACAAACTGATCTTATCTTCTCCTGTCATTTATTTTGTATAAATACCTACCTTCTATTTTCTGAAGAGGGGGGGGTATCTCAGGAGAAACAAATTTATTTCTTTCTCTGTAATATTAGATTGTTATGCATTTTTATGCATACAGTTTGCTATTCATATCACTGGATGACACTCTCTGATTTTTCAGTAAGCTAGTTCTTTGGATCTGGAGATCTTCTGTAAGGTTTTTATCAGTTTATTTAATAAATTTAATTTGTTTTTTTTTCTACGATTTATTTTCAGAATATGTTGATTGTCATCTTATATTCACATTATGTTTCCTATGTTTAGACCTCAAAAGTTATTTTCAATTGCAGCTCGAATCATTTTCAATCTTTGATGTGCATAATTCTTGATTTATCTAGATTTTTGTTCATTGCATAACCTCTAATGTTTTCCAACACACCAATTGATACGAATCTGATTTTTCATTTTGATAATCAATTGAATGCTAATTAAAACTAATATTTTCCCTTTTTCAATAGTCAATTTATGAAAAAAAATATTTTATGTTTCCATTCTGTTAGTTCTATTAGATGAATATTTTTATCATTTATCATACATTGAAAAACTGACATGAAATGGTTATCACAATCACATTTAATAAATTACATATTAAGTTTAGGTTTTCATTTAGGATTTAGTTTTAGTCATGATTCAAAGTCTCATATTTGAGGAGAAACCATCACTTAGCGGCTAACGGATCCGTAAAACCTGTTGGAGTTAGCTACACCAAACAACTTTAGGATAGGGTAATCCTTGTGTATGATTATTCGAAGCCTTTGGTTGAGCTATATCCCTTGCGTTGACGTTTGGGGCATTTCCAGCATATCCTAGGCTTCAACAAATGGCATTAGAAGGAGGGCTATCTGACATGTAAGGTCATTTGAGTTATTTACTTTAATATGATTATCTTATAATGGCTCCAGCCCAAAAATCTGTATTTAGTTGATTTTCTAGAAAAATTAGTTTTCATTTTCAAACAGATGTTCCGAAGCAACCGATAGAAGTAAAAATCAATGGTGGGGGGGGGGGAATTTAGTGCAAGAACATGCTCTTCAATTTACCTATAATTTCTTTGTTAACAAAATTATGGATCAAGATGTTTTGTGCAGATTGTTAGCTTTCACATTCGAAGGACAAGTCAAAGAGTGGTTTGTAACCTTACGTCCTTTTGCCTTTGTCCATTCTTTTGAACATTTTATAGATCTTTTCATACTTTCTTTTGGAAATTATGAATTTTTTAGATTATGTAATGAATTAAAACAACTAACTAGAAAAAAGAGTGAATCATTAGAAGATTATGCAATTAGACTTTTTAATATCTATTGTAGATTCCCTTTAATAGATTGTCATATGATACATGAATGGTTTCAACACACTAGTTTTGTTTCACATGAATTTGATCAATTAGTAGATGATAAATCTGAATTATACATCGATAATCATCCACCTCTTGGTTTATATTTGCATGAAGAATCTAATGATTTAAAAATTGTGGAAATGAATTCCTTCTTTTTCTTAGATATGGATCATAATCAATATGATGATTTAGGTGACTTAAATTTTGATGTGTCCATATATGTTTCACATGAAAGTCAAAGTTTAACTAATCATGAAGGAAATCATTTTTCTATAGAAGATTCTTCTAATGTAAAAGATAATAGTTATAATCATAATATCGATGTTAACACCCAAAAAGTGCTCACTAGCTCATCTACCACATTATATGGCTCATTTGTCCATTTTCCTACCATATTTCCCTTAAAATCCCAAAAAATCCCATTTAAAAGCCTCCAAAAGGCCTAAAATGCCTCCAAAAGGCCACAAAACCATCAAAATAGCCTCAAAAAGGCTAAAAAACCCCCTTTTCCTCCAAAAATCTCCAAAATTCCTCTAAAATAGCAAAAACCCCCTAAAAAGGGAATAAAAAATATAAAATAATGAGGAAAAGGAGGAAAAAACCCTATACAGCTGCCCTAAACCATGTGTTTCCTAAAACCATGGGTCAGCACTCCACCACCAAAAAACTATAAATAGGTGATGGAGATCCCTTATTTCACATCCACAATCAAGTATACCCTTACTCTGCCAAAATCTCTCTCGAAACCCTAGTTCATCATTGAACTACTTTCACCTTGAGAGCCCCCTTGTGGCCCATTCCCACCATTGGAGAAAGAGAAGGAGCACATTGGAGCTTGGAGAAACCCTCTTGGACATTGCAAGGAGCTTCATCAACCTTCACATTGAAGGTAATATTAATACAAAACCATTGTTTACAAATTGTTGTTTATTTTTCATGCACATGTTTTAGAATAGTTTTACATTTCTGTTTTAGCTTAATTATTTACATTTACTGAACTGCTACTAAGGAGTCCATTCTCCTTAGTAGGTGCTCATTTGCACAAGCTAGGGGTAAAACCCTAGCTATAGTTTTGGCGACTCCCCTAGATTTTGAATTTCTGGTTTCCGTTTAAAAAAAAAAAAAAAAAAAAAATTCCCTTCGGCTGTCCCTTTCGGTCGCCACACACCGCGTTTTTTCCCTCTGCAGTCGCGTCCTGACCGCGTCTTTTAGGCCTTTACCTGCGACCCGACCGCGGCTCTCAGACTGTTTCCGACGCCCTACCGGCAGATTCAAGTCTGTTACCTGCGATCTGACTGTGGCTAATCAGCCTGTTTGCTGCGATATGACGGCGCCTGTCAGCCATTTTCATGCATCCCGACTGCAGCTTTCAGTCCCTTTCCTGCGTCCCGACTGCGTCTGTTAGCCTTTTTGCCGTGACCCGACTGCGTCTTTTTCCCTGTTTCCTGCATCCCGACTGCTTCTGTTGGCCAAAAAACCGCGACCTGACCGTGTCTGTTTCCCTCAAATCCGCGGTCTGCCTGTTCTGATTCGCCACAGACCCGCGGTCTGATTTCTGCATTTTTCCTGTTTTGAGCCCAGCCCTTTTTGCTGCAATATTTTCTGCATCTGAACAGCTCCCTGTCCTACCTGCAGCCCGACTTCCTTACAGCCTTTCTGCATCATAACTTCTATTCTCTTTACAGAATCTTTTTAAAATTTCAGTATTTTTAATTCAGAAAATTTTGCAAGTTAAAGTTTCAATTCCAGCATTATTGATAGTTAGAAGTTGCCCCCCTTGTGGCACTTCTATTTTGGGTTCATCACCTCACGAGCACACACTCTGTCACATAATTCAAGTGAGCCTTAAAAAGTACCTAACTGAACCAACATTATAACCCCACTTGGGGAACACAAAAGAATCATTGTAGTTAGGTAGGATCGGGGGGATAGGCTTCCAATAACACCCCTTGGTTACTTTCACTTGAGACATAGTTGTTGTCCAAATAGGGAACCAAAATCCCCTAGTACTTTTTGGCACGGTCACGACCAGTTTATCAGAGGGCCTCTCCCTTAGGAGGGTTGAAGTCGGGAGACTGGTTCCGGAGGCCTGAGTGGAATACTGCACTCCATTCAGTAACCGAAGGGCTACCTTTTGCAGTTCGCGGGATATCCCTGTATAGGGGTATTGCGGTAAACGGACAAAACGGCAGATTCACCTTTCTAGACGTGTCATGAATGGGGTATCTTAGTTGCCATTCTTCTAGGATTGACTACCTGGTGTCCCTCCCGGTAGGGGGATATCATAGCCACTTGGCTTTTCTATTCATATTGTCTGACTTGGATTTCATCACCTTGCAGAGGATATGTCTAGTTGAGTCAGAATACTTTTAGTTAGGTGTTTGCATGCTCCTTTACCTCCCTTTGGTCTAGTGAGTCCACCATTTTTTATTTTTAGGAAACCTGCTGCTTGTTGGTATTCTGACCATCTTTGTTGATACTCAACCTATTGTAGCACAGCTGTTGCAGTGGGTGTTTTGAGTTGGTTGTTGGCTTGAGTGCCTTGTTTTTTAGCTCTCCTTCTGCACACTCGGTTGCATTAGGATTTTTTGAGATGTTTTTCTACTCACCTCAACCCACAGAGATTTGACACCATCTGTCACCATTGAGTCCCCGAGACATTCTCGGCGCCTCAGGGGCGAGCCCCCACAACACGGTTCACTTGACACCACCCGTCATAGATTCCGATCATCATCCGTTGATACCACTCATCACAGATCTAGAGCCTTGTCACTTGACTCCACTCGTCAGCGACATAGGACTCCGTCACCAGATATTGATGCTCCTTACTTTACCTCCGATTCTGACGAAGAGTTTGAGAACCCTATTTACACTGCCCCTACTAGCCCCATGGCTGGCACGACTTCCACTCCTTTTGTCATAGGGACCATTGGTGGCACATCCACCACTACACCAGTTACTACACCTATTTTGGGTATGCCCTCCATGGGGCCCCCATTTACCGTTCCCCTCACGGTACCTATTCCCGCAGCGGGAATACCTATCCCCACTACATCAGTGGCTCACACTACCCATGGTGGTGCAGGCCCATCCTATACTACCTCAGTTCCCCCACTTGGGGGCACCATCCCAAATCCTGTCCCTCCACTTGGGGGCATGGGCCCTAACCTGGTACAACCCACTACTGTGTCACATCCTTCTTCCAGTTTGCCATTCATGGCTAGCCTCAACCTACCTGACTTGGCCAGATTGACCAATGACCCTATCCGACACGACCCTGCATGGCCTCATATGCCTACCAAGCTCCCCTCTGACATCCCTAAGTTCGAGGGCAAGGCCGGTGAGGACCCACAAAACCATATCATGTCTTTCCACCTATGGTGTTCCTCCAACTCCATAGTGGACGACTCTGTTCGCCTCCGTCTCTTACAGCGCACCTTCACTGGCTCTGTAGCCAAGTGGTATATCGAGCAACCTCATGGGACCCACGCCACCTTTGCTTCCCTTGCCTCGACCTTCCTGTAGTTCTTCCAGTTGTCTGTCCGCTATGACGCGGGCGTTGAGATCCTCCTATCTTGTAGACAAAACACGGCTACCCATATCACGGACCACATCCATGAGTGGCGTCGACGCCGTAGCTTATGCAAGATCAAACTAGACAACCGTATCTTCCTAGATTGGTTCCTCAAATCCCTTCTCCCTGTTATTGCTAAGGATGTGGCATCAGAAAGACTCCAGTCTGAAGAAGAGGCCATCCTTAAGGCTCAATAGTTCGACCTCATTTACGCCTAGTCGGGTTACCTTTATACCATTATACCTAACGCCCCTCGTGGTGAGTCCTCCCAACATGATGCACCGGGGGCATCCCACGCTGCAGACGGTATCATTGGCCGTGTTTCTTCGCATCCCCAACCATTTTCTATAGCACGTCCTACCCCTGGCCCTGACCTTTCGCAGGCTACCTCACAGTATGGAGCAACCAACTCGTATGCTCCCATGACACATCACCACCACCATGGAACCTCATGTCCTCCTCAGTGCTTTGGTCATACGACTCCCGCTTATGCCCCCCCAGTCGCACCTTAGCCTTACTACCATCAGCAGGCTGCCCCAGCTCCTGCGCCTTCACAAGCCCAACCCGCTTATTATCCGCCACAGGAAGCCCCTGCGGCAAACCCATAACCTGCTCCGCAGCCATATCAGCAACCTCCTCAAGTTGTTGCACCTGCTCAGCCTCCACCTGCATATCATCCCCCGCAACCTGCTCCCGCACCTGCGCAACCTCAGAACCCACCTGCTGCCCAAGGGCAAGTCTACGCCCAACAAAATTTGTAGCAGAACCAGAACAACCAACGCAACCAGGGCCAACAAAACCGCGGCAAGGGCCGTAATCGTGGGAACAACCAACCTGTAGAGCAAGCTGGTCAACTGGCGAATCCCCCTGACAATAATAATGCGGCCCCTGCTAACCAAAACCCTGATCGCCCGCCCAAGCAGGCTAAAAACCCCAATTTGCGAACAAACCACCCTTGTTCTATTTGCGGGGTATATGGCCACTATACACATGCTTTCCCACACTTGGAGCGAGCTCACCAACTTTGGGTTGATGATGCCCATCGCCAAGGGCATGCAGCTCCTCAGGCGCCACCTAACCCCCCCAGCCTCAGCAGCCTCCTTTGGTTCTGCAAAACCCCTTACCAACCCAAGGTGTAGTGAATGCTCAGCCGTTGGCTCCCCCTCAAGCCAATGTGCAACCCCAACAGCAGATCACGTACGCTGCTCCCGATCAACCCATGTTTGACTCAGGAACCCACCACTTGTTGATGATGTCATTAGCTAATGTTAACCTCCAAACTCGTTGGAACCAATACGACTCCACCACTGAAGCCCCTCCTGCTGAGAAAACCCCTAACGCCCATCCCATCGATCAGGCGTTACGCATACCCCCGCCTCCACTAGAAGGTGCTCCCAAAGCACCTCGTTTCCCACTTCACCGTATCAACAATAACCCCAATGCGTGGGCTGCGTCAAACTACAACATCGTCGATGACTTAGCCCAATCTCCCACAGCCGTGTCTGCATTAGAAGTATTGAAGAACTGCCCTTCTCAGTGCAAGACTCTACTATCCGCCATTGGGGCGATTGACCCACATGATTCAAATTTAATGGCATTTGATTTGGACCAATCCGAGCCACGCCTGCCTTCCTCCTTAGCATTCCAAGTTTCTATTTCCGTTCGGAATCTTGTCATCCATTGATGCATCATCGATGAAGGTGCCTCCACATCCGTTATGTCTACATTCGTATGGCAGAAGTTGGGATCCCCTACCCTCCAGCAGTCCACCACTGCGTTACGCGCCTACGACGGTCGGTCGGCACAGCCCCAAGGCCTCCTACCCAATGTCCCCGTCCAGTTAGGTGGTAAAACCGTCCTTATCGACATCGAGGTAATCAATGCCCAATTGGATTATAACCTTTTACTTGGCCGCAGTTACATGTATGCCATGCGGGCAGTTGCCTCTTCCATTTTTCGCACCATGATGTTCCCCCATGAGGGACGCGTGGTCAAGGTTGACCAGCTCACCTACTATGATCCCAGTGCTCCTGCGGCACCCGAAAATGTTCTCCCCATGGTTGAACAACCTGTTTCTCGTGCCTCCACCTCATTTGTTTCCTCTACGGGACCTGGAGTTTATTCAGATGCGCCGATGACCTCCACCTTCCAATCTATTCTGCCTCCATCAGCCCCCACGGACGTGTCTGACTTATGTACCTTGTCTCACGATAACCAACCACCTAATAATCAACCACCCTTGTTGCCTAAACCACCATTGGTACCTAGCCACATTGGTGTTACACCTATCCATGCGATCCCCTTCTTAGTCCCTCCATCGGGAGTAGTAAGCGACCTGGTCATGGCTACCCTTAGCCTCCCTGGGTTAACTTTGGGATTACCCGTATGGTATCTTTCGCCTCCCGTTCGCCCGTCAACACCAGACGTCATCCTCCAACCGGTGCAACCCATGGCTACTACCACTCAGCCACCTCCCGGTGTCTCTACCCCTTCGTCCTCCATGACTCCCCCTCCTACTCCCAAACCCACTGGGGGCAGAGGGCCACAACCTTACACTGCTGTACCACCTCCCAAGACAGTCAAAAACCCTCCAGGGTTTCGCGCTCCTCCTAAATGCTCGCTGTGCGATGAGTTGGGCCATGCGACTCACCAATGCCCACAGTTACCAGCATTACAAAAACACATGCAGATGCTCGACGATGACCCCAACATCCCAACTGTCGAACTAAACCCCACTCCTAAGCCTAAAGACAAGTCCCTACGCACTAACCACCCCTGTGCCATATGCGGTGTTTACGGGAATTACTCCCATCATTGTCCCAATCTCCTGGATTACAGAGCGGCTCTCTATGAGATGAACAATCTGGATCTTGAGACGACACCACCCACCATCGAGGAGATCTACCCCCCGGTCTCTTCCCCTTCAGGAGAGGTTAATATCATCTATATGATCTCTTCTACCATTCCCTCATCAACCGACTTGACGACGCAAACTTTCTGCACTGATGAGGAGATTCATGAGGCCCTTACCGCCCCAGATTATCCTTGGGATGATATGCATCATCATTCCTACTTCATCCTAGAAGCATCTTCCTCTAGCACTGCTACCCAATTTGCGGTTGAATCCAAAGAATTCCTTCCCACTAAGGTCGACTGGTTCAAGGACCCTATTCCTGCTCCTGACGCCTTCGAGGAAGGTAACATGGCTAACATCTCACCCGTCATCCACATAGATATCTCTGACCCACATGGCGTCAATGAATGCATTGCCTTAGGAGCCTCCTGCAGTGAACAAGAGATCGAGGAGTACCGAAAACTCTTTCGAGAATTCCGTGATGTCTTTTCCTGGTCCTATACCGAAGTGCCTGGTCTTGACCCTGCTATCATAGAACACCACCTTGACACCTCTGAGTTAGGGGGCATCATAGATTCCCTTGACCCTGGGATAGGGGGCACGATCAATCATTTTGAACCTGCCCCATCACATCTACCTCAGCCCGTCAGTGAACCCATTGTTCAAAACCACACATATGTGATCCATAATCACAAACCCTATGCACATAGCATGGGGGCAGGTCATTAACCCTGCTCACTTTTTCACATTTGTGATCTCAACCATTTTTGAGGTCACATATCACTTGTAGATTTGATTTGATTTGATACACATAGTATTATTCCCCC
The DNA here is from genome assembly GCA_027924585.1 of Larix kaempferi. NCBI lineage: Eukaryota > Viridiplantae > Streptophyta > Pinopsida > Pinales > Pinaceae > Larix > Larix kaempferi. The sequence goes on along the minus strand of BSBM01001283.1, from coordinate 2,298,350 downwards.
CCGGGTCATCATTTCTCCCCACCACTGCATCCTTGGCTTGGTGGGCTCACCTTTGACCATTCCGGAGTCCTTATAACCTCCATTTTTCGCACCATTTGCACTGCCGGATTCATATTTCCATGCTCGTGATGATGCTGGAGATCATTTCTCGCTCTCACCCCCCAATTTTTTGGGTATTTTTTCAGAACACCCCCGTCGTCTCGGTGTACATGCCACATCGACCGTTACCCATTTTTTCGAGCTCGTGATGATGCTTGAGATCATTTCTCGCTCTCACCTGGTACAATTTCAACATTGTGTCCCGACACCTTGCTGCCTTGGTTTGCGTGCCACATCAGCCGCCATCGGATTGTTCCATATTTTTACATGAGCCCTCCACTCCTGTCATACTGCAAATGTCTCATTATTTTGCCACCATTCCATTCACCCTGCAAGGAGGCCCACCAGTGTTCCCCCCTACCCTCGTTCTTGGTCATCATTACTGATCCTTGATTGAACACTTCCTCCTTGCCTGGCCATTCCTTTTGTTCGGTATAATTTTATCCCTTTTTCGGGCCGAACAAGTCCTTTACGAAAAAGGCACTTAGGGAGTTTCTGTTAAGCTCTTTTCTGACTCCTAAAACAATGAAAAGATCGCCGAGCAATCTTGATTCCTTTCATGCTCGTTAAAGTACCTGAAAGGGCGTCTACCTGGTATAAGTTTAACCCTTTTCCGGACCTGGTAGACTAATTACGAAAAAGGAATACTCTAGTCACACCGGCTAGAAGAGTTCTTCATTGCATCCTTTTATGCTTCTTTGGGCCTTGGAGACTAAACATACGAAAAAGCAACCCCCTGGAGTCTTCTTATTTGCTTTCAGACTCTCTAAAATTGAAAGCAACCACGAGCATAAACTGTCCTAGGCTCATAAAATCCACACGACAGTACCATTCCATCATTTCAGAGTCTTCTTATCGCTTTCTGACTCCTTAAAATTGAAAGCAACCATGAGCATGAACTGTCCTGGGCTCGTATAAATCCACACGACAGTATCATTTTACACACACTTCTTCTAGTTCCTTAACCCATGAAGAAGTCTCCTCCCATGCCTCCTGGCACTATGATCGATCATCTCGGAAGCACCCCCAATCAGGTCGCCTTTGTTCAGAGTATTCTACAGTCTCCTGCCATTTTATACTAGCTTGAGTCTCCCTCATCCAAGTTACCCTCCCAGATCCATTACAGCTATGATCCCTTTCCCCTCAGTCAGTTTCATATGCTGCCAGATCATTCCCATTGTCATACTCTGAACAAAGGAAGTTTGAGTCCACCCACTCTACTTGCCCAGTTGTCCCCCCACAGTTTGGTCAGTCCTGCCATCAGTACTATCACATTTCGGTTCTCCACCTCGCGCTCCTGTCAAGGAAACATCATTGCCTTGATAGTTGCAGGTATCCCTCTGTCGATGACAGCACCTCTATTACAGAGGATAGGCCCAGAGGTCCCTACGCCTTGGACTTATCACCATCTGTGGTAAGTGCCTACGGATCATTCTGAGAGGAGTCATCATTGCCTCTCTGAGTGGTTGTTTCTCACATGCTCGACTTCAGCACCTTGATCGCATCGTCGAGAATCGCGTAGGGTTACATCCTTTACATTATTTGTCGAAGACCCCGGATTTCCCCCGACTCTAGCACATTGGTGAGTCACTTCGGAACACCCAGTTATATGTTCCCGTGGATGTCTGGGCTGCGTTAGGCGTTTGTATTCGGAAGCCATCCAGATATCTGCTTCCTTGAGTACCCATTTCAGTTCCAGCTCAGTGTACCATCGAGGTTATGGCTCCCAGTCATTATGATCCTGCAGCTCATCAGTTCCTCTGGTACCCCAGTCAGCTGCACTGTTGATGTTCCAGTGCACCAGTTCTTCAGTTCACACATGATCAGCCCAGCAGTATGTCCCAGATTTGTGTCCCCTCTGGACACTTATGATGTACACAGTGGTTATCTATGTATTTACAGGTCCCCCTTTTCGGGCCTCACAGTTCTGTTTATGTATCTTGATACGAGCATGGGTATGCCCGCCTCGTCCATATATTGAGATTCTTCCTCATTCAGTATTTGAGGTCATGTATATGTCAGGTCCCCATTTTTTGGACCCCATTGTTATTGTTATGTTATATCCTGATACGAGCATGGGAATGCACGCCTCGTCCATATGATCAGATGATTCCTCATCCATTATTGAGGTTATGTACTTTTATTTCTTACAGTTGTTCGGGATCGTTGTTTTGGGCTTCAGTTTGTTTCTTCTCTTCTCTCCACACCCCAGGAAAACCATTCATGACTTATGATGTCCATCGGCCATACGATGAGCTCCTGCCCTCGCACATCAGGGGGTAATCTGTTAACACCCAAAAAGTGCTCACTACCTCATCTACCACATTATATGGCTCATTTGTCCATTTTCCTACCATATTTCCCTTAAAATCCCCAAAAATCCCATTTAAAAGCCTCCAAAAGGCCTAAAATGCCTCCAAAAGGCCACAAAACCATCAAAATAGCCTCAAAAAGGCTAAAAAACCCCCTTTTCCTCCAAAAATCTCCAAAATTCCTCTAAAATAGCAAAAATCCCCTAAAAAGGGAATCAAAAATATAAAATAATGAGGAAAAGGAGGAAAAAACCCTATACAGCTGCCCTAAACCATGTGTTTCCTAAAACCATGGGTCAGCACTCCACCACCAAAAAACTATAAATAGGTGATGGAGATCCCTTATTTCACATCCACAATCAAGTATACCCTTACTCTGCCAAAATCTCTCTCGAAACCCTAGTTTACCATTGAACTACTTTCACCTTGAGAGCCCCCTTTTGGCCCATTCCCACCATTGGAGAAAGAGAAGGAGCACATTGGAGCTTGGAGCAACCCTCTTGGACATTGCAAGGAGCTTCATCAACCTTCACATTGAAGGTAATATTAATACAAAACCATTGTTTACAAATTGTTGTTTATTTTTCATGCACATGTTTTAGAATAGTTTTACATTTCTGTTTTAGCTTAATTATTTACATTTACTGAACTGCTACTAAGGAGTCCATTCTCCTTAGTAGGTGCTCATTTGCACAAGCTAGGGGTAAAACCCTAGCTACAATCGAACAATCTTCTTCTAGCATAAGTAAAGAGCTTCAATATTCTGATATTTATTATTCTGTTAATCCTTTGATAGATCTTGAATCAACTAATTGTTCTGAAATTGTGATATGATTTCTTAATTACCATTTTCTGACCTAAGTGATTCTATAAGAGAGCAATTTTCAAGCGATGATCATCCTACATTAGAAGAAGAAGCACATTCTAATTTGGAACCTTTCGAATATATCCCTTTTGAAGAGAAAATCTCTCTTAAGTGTAAAATTAGTCACAGCAGATCTAATGAACAAGTAAATCAATCACAACAGATGAACATAGAAAATATGGTGCAAAACTGTGCAAAACATGCAGCAGTGCTCTCTATCCCAGAAAGGGTGAATGAATTACAATAGAATACAATTCTGTCAATGAGCAATTCGAATTGACTAAGTAGGCCATTCGAATCACTGAATGGAGTAGCTTGACTCTGTCTAGGAGTCCTCATAAATCATCGGTGGTACTCATCAATCACAACAACCAGTCATCCAGGTGTCAATCTGAGTCTAACTGAGCATAATAAATGTAACTGAAGTGTGTAGCACTGATATAGGATCTGGAGGCTCAGTGGGGGCGCATGGGAGGCTAACTGGAGTCAGAACAAGTCACCTAATCGAACTGGAGGTCAATAGGAGGTGAAACAGTCAGTCAGGAGTGAAACTAGCCTCAAATCAGGGAGAATCGGAGCTAACTGAATGTAACTGGAGTGAATCTGCAGTGGTAGGTGAACAAGTGCGCCCTTCTCTGGCAGTAGGTGAGAAGAGGGCGCCTTTCAGCTTAGGAGGGCTAAAACTCTGTGGTAAGTGGCTCCCGGGTGCTAGAAGAAGGTGGATAAGGTGTTGGAGGCATCAAACTGGTGACTGGGATGCATGCAAGTGCATGCAAAACCCTAGATTCTGCATATCCTGAAATAGATCATGCAGGATCCTGAAATAGATGATGTATCCTGAAATAGATGATGTGGATATCCGAACACCCCCCCTCAAGCTAGACTATGATGTGCCAACTAAAATAATGTGGGGCCCTGGTAACTAAGACCAAAGGTCACCCCAATACAATAATCCAAAAAACTAATAACAGTCAATAAACCGAGGAAATGGAGAAAACCTCATGGGAAAAATACCCCCCCTCAAAATAGACTGTAGTACACCAAAAGATTTAACTGCTCCAAAATCAAGTAGATATGTCTGGAGGTATCTTACTCTTGGGAGTAAATGGATCATGCTCCAAAAACATGTGCTTGAATTCTCCATCAGTGGATGCAAGCGAATGTGGAGACTTTAAGACCTTGCTCTTCATACCGAAAAAGGTGAGAACAAATCTGAAAATATGAGGATGATCCTGGAACTTGTGATTTGAACCAAGTGAGGTAGGAATAGCTCCAATCGGATCAAATAGATCTTGAAACTTGAACTTCTTATCAATAGAAGTTAAATCAGATCCAAAAATAGATGAATGGTTTCTTGAGATATCCTTTGAACCAACAAGGGTGAGATCAAAACCAAAATCAGCAAAAAGTGCATGAGAATTGAACTCAAGCGAATGGTAGTGCCCTTCATCTTCATTAAAAATCTGAGAAACTTTGCAAATGATAAAACATAAGTCTATAGAAGGCATGCAATCAAGGAGGGCGAATGCTTCACCTCCAAAATCAGATTTTACCTCCAAAACTTCAAGTAGATCATTATTCTGCATGCCGGCAAACTCATGTGAAAGAGAGGATTCAAGAACCTCTTCGGAATCTAGAGTATGAGCTGGTTTATCTTGCTCAGAATTCGAAATAGAAGACTTTGAGAGAGTGAGTTTTGAATCTACAGTTTCTTCTTCATCTTGAACAATTGTTGAGGCCAAGATATGATCGGAAAGAACACATAAGGAGATCTCACTGGGCTTGTTCTCCAAAAGGCTAGCATGATCCTCTTCTTCCTGCTTTCCAAATTCTCTGTCAAGTTGGACCCATAGATCACTTGGATTTTCAGCAGTCTTACTGAGGTAGCGCATACAAGGAGACATAGCAAGACATATTGATCCAAAAGCTCTATCACAATCATTAAGCCAATCATTCTCCTCTTCATCGGAATCAAAATCTCTTGTATTACCAATGCACATATCAAAAAGACATTGTCTCTTCAAGAATGCAATCATCTTTGGTTTCCATTCATCATAGTTGAATGGAGTAAGAATATTTTGTGAAGAAGAAGTCTCCATCTTTGCATTAGCGAATGCACATGGAGGAAGTAAGAAACCTGCAAATCACACACAAACAAACACTATGTTTTCAGCCTTGCATGCACATGAGCGAATGCACATGAGATTTTGCATGTTGCTGCTGAAATATATTGGTGCAAAGATTGCTCTCTCTTCATGTAGAACACCTGTAGAAAAGAGATCTTGTCCCTGCAATGGCTCTGATACCATGTAAAATTAGTCACAGCAGATCTAATGAACAAGTAAATCAATCACAACAGATGAACATAGAAAATATGGTGCAAAACTGTGCAAAACATGCAGCAGTGCTCTCTATCCCAGAAAGGGTGAATGAATTACAATAGAATACAATTCTGTCAATGAGCAATTCGAATTGACTAAGTAGGCCATTCGAATCACTGAATGGAGTAGCTTGACTCTGTCTAGGAGTCCTCATAAATCATCGGTGGTACTCATCAATCACAACAACCAGTCATCCAGGTGTCAATCTGAGTCTAACTAAGCATAATAAATGTAACTGAAGTGTGTAGCACTGATATAGGATCTGGAGGCTCAGTGGGGGCGCATGGGAGGCTAACTGGAGTCAGAACAAGTCACCTAATCGAACTGGAGGTCAATCGGAGGTGAAACAGTCAGTCAGGAGTGACACTAGCCTCAAATCAGGGAGAATCGGAGCTAACTGAATGTAACTGGAGTGAATCTGCAGTGGTAGGTGAACAAGTGCGCCCTTCTCTGGCAGTAGGTGAGAAGAGGGCGCCTTTCAGCTTAGGAGGGCTAAAACTCTGTGGTAAGTGGCTCCCGGGTGCTAGAAGAAGGTGGATAAGGTGCTGGAGGCATCAAACTGGTGACTGGGATGCATGCAAGTGCATGCAGGTGCATGCAAAACCCTAGATTCTGCATATCCTGAAATAGATCATGCAGGATCCTGAAATAGATGATGTATCCTGAAATAGATGATGTGGATATCCGAACATTAAGGAATCTCGATCTGGAAATATTCTACCTTTAAGAGATAAATTTCATGCACTTATTTCCTCTTCATATTTTTCTTTGTATCCTGATCTAGTTGATAACAATGACATTCAATCATATATTTCAGATTCTAATTCTCCATTGTTAAATCTTAAAGAGGTACAAGTTAATTATGAAATACATGAAGAAGATCAAGAAGATTCTTATCTTTATCATCAATCTATGTTTTCTTGTCATTTTTCTTTGCTGGAAATGAATACTATTTCTAAGGGTAATTTCATAATTTTTCCTTTTATGATTCATCATTCAATGAAGAAATTTTTTCTTCATACAATCATTTACTTGATGGAGAAGATTCTTATCAGAATGTTAATGATATTAGTTCTACACTTATAACATCTCATATATTTAGTTCTTCTCAAGTAAATACTCAAAGGAAATTTGATCTCTATGAGAATTTCCAATTAAATTAACCAATTTATGATTATTTTTATGATAATAAATCAGAACAAATTGGATCTGAGTTTGATGATCTTATTCAAGAAAATATTTATAAGGAAAAAAATTGTTCAAGATGAAGTTTTGGATTCTTATAATACTAATGTTGATTTTTTTTCAAATAATCCATCTCATTGCATAAATCTTTCAAACTATTTCTGTCATTCTTTTGATTTTCAATGTACATACCATGATTGGGTTGTTAATTGGCTTGAAAAATATTTCTCAACAAGATTTCATCATTATGGTAAAACGATGTTTTCCTTATTTGTATATAAAGATGGTAAGGCTTCACTCTCTTTATTTGTACACAAATCTCATTTGATTTGCTTTAATGTATTATTTTTTCATTTTTATTTTCAAGCATTCATATCATGCTTTCTGATTATTCACTTCTTTTTTTCAGGTTTTCATATTCTTTCATTGTTGAATTGGAAATTTGATTTAACTTATTAATATTGATTTTTTTCTAGATCAGTATAGTTTAGGTGTAGTTTTAAAATAGTTTAAATTTTATTGCTTTCTTTTATAATGCACTTATGTAGGAGTACATTGATTCCAAAAGTGAAACAATTTTCAACACAACATATTCATGGAAGTTTACTCATACCTTTCACTTTCAATAATGATTCATTTATGTACTTTATGTTAGGTATTTCAAGTCATATTTTTAACTTTGAATTATTAAGACTTGTTTATGTTAAAATATAAGTAAAACAAAACCATTTTAATGTAGAATTATTAAAAGTTTATAGATCTTTTAAAAAATTTCTTGATATTATTCAATTACAAGAATTTCATTTTCTTTAGAGTTAATGTTAAAAATCATATGCATTTGCGTTACAATTTGTTTTCGGAATTTTCAACAAAACATCTTATTCATTGAACATCTCATATATTATTTATGATCATTTCAAACACAATTTGAAGGAATTTAATTTTAAATCTTTATTTTCCTTTGAAACATGATTTTAACTCATATATCTTAAATATGCGATGTCAATTTTTCATATTGGTTTGCTTTCTTTTATTTATTTTGCATTTATTTTTCTAAATTTTTCATTACAAGGTGTGTCAATAATGAAGCATTTTGGCCAAAGTTGTTTGATAAGTTTATCTCTCGAATCAATTGAATTGGAAATATTTAGGAGGGCCATAATAGATTACACTTTTCTTGGTCTATATATGAAGGTGTTCTCCTTATAAAATGTAGCAAATAATTCATGCAGATTGTAAATTTATCCTTTCTCTATTGAACCATCATTTTATAATACCTCATTTGATGAATTAGTCATAGGAGTAAATGGTTTTACGGTTATATGTTCCATCATTGGTTGGCATTAAATTCTTATAATCCGGTGTTCATTTTCACTATTTTTTATTTCCATCTCAGTCATCTTGGAATTCAATAAAATTCACCTAAATAATTGTGAGTTGCAAGATAGGGGTCTTATTACAATCCAACCTATCATGATCATAGATATTTGGTGGAATTACATCTCCATATCTAGCCACCAAACTAGGGAGATGACTTTCAGCTATCTACTGGAAGTTGGAAGATCCTATCAAAAGTCGATCCATTCGTGATTTGTAGGTATCGATGAAAGACACTACTAGAATTTGGTTACCAAGCCAAGGTAGTGACTTGCAATTTACAAACTAATAAATTTTTGTGTTCGCTTGTAAACATATTTGTTGACTCAAGAATATGGGGTCTTATTACAAGCCAGCCTGACCATGATCATGGTTCTTATTTTGGACTGAAATTACTATTATGTGGTCACCAAGCCATAGTAATTGCTTTTAGTGAAAACCTAAAAGAAAAGGGGTCTCTTGATAGATCCAACTTGTTTAGTTTCTAGAAAGGATTTGTGTATGGCATTGCCAGAACCTGATTACCAAGTCAGGGAAATGGTTTTGTTTCAACAAAGTTAGTCTTATATTTTTCTTTTGAAAATTATATATATATAAGAATAGTTGTTGCATGTATGTAAATGAATTAATAAAAGTTATAATTCAAGATGACTCGTGATTTGGTGAATTGAAAATGGTGGAAAGTTTCTTCTAAGGTTTATCTTAAATTTCCCCCTCATGCTTGCATATTAGTGTAGAAAACACCATTCTCCACTAGGCTAATTTTCATTTTTATATTCTAACATTTGGTTTTATTAAGGAAGGGGAAATTTTGTTATAAATTAACTCTGCATATTTTGTTGCATTTTATGAAGACAATTTCAAGCTACAGACTAAAGTATTATCTGATAATTTTATGGTTCTTCCTGATCTTTGAAGATTAATCTTGTAGAGACAACTGCTTTACCCAGTCATTCGCCATTTGTTGTATGCACAACAGATCCCATCTTAAACATAAGATAGGAGCCACTTTTATTTCTTATTTGTTTGGATTTCCATTTTTGTATTTCACCATTGAGTTGATCATTTTCCTAGATCTATGGTATTATTTGGATTGTTTTTATTTTTATTGATCGCTAGCTTGTATTTTCTTTTTGATTCATTTGATTTGGTTCCATGATCTTGGTGGTTAAGTTACCATGTTATCCTTCACATTCCCCACCTAGATTTGGTCTTCGTTGCATAAACTGATTATTGGAGATGATGGTTGGTTATTACCTTCATTCTGGGATTTTGATTGATCTTATGGTTTCTTCTCTCATGAGTTTAGATATTGCATTAGTGCGATATTTGAGCTTGATGGAGTTTTATTTTCACTTTTGCATGCCTAGAATCATAATATAAATATTGTAAATAATCTTAGTCTTTTGACTTGTTTTCTTATATTAGTTTAATAATTTTAATGTTTAATTTAAGATTATTTAAATCATTTTTAATATTCATGATAATGTTTTGATTTTTATTAGAACACCATAGATCCATCTTAAGCCCGGGTCTATCAAGCACCTAGAGGGATCTAATTTCTTGAGGTGTAATTTTTTTTTTAAAATTTAAACTCAATAAATCTGATCTCCCTTGGTTGATAGATCTTGGTTTAAGTTTTAAGTTTTTATTTTATAGACGAACATCAATTTTTTAATTACTTTCCATAATTTTTTATTTTATGAGATGACATGAATTTTTTTAATTATTTTGTTAGGAAAAAATGTTACAAAATATCCCCCAACATCTCCCCCATGCTGGGTTGTAGAGCACCTCGCTCCTCTCGGTTGAATTACTTTGTGAATTTGAAGGAATGTTTTTACCAAAACTATAGTTTAAATTAACATACTTTAATAAAACCAACATTTTAATATTTCCAATTTTAATATGATTTAGAATCTATAAATTTGAATTATATTTTCATATGAGAAACATAAAACATTTGATGATTGATTTCATTTTTTTAAGTTTAAATTGATATTGAAAATATAGAATATCTTTGGTTTCTTCTGCAAATTAAAAATGTTTTATTTATCATTATGCAAAATGAAATATTGAGAATAAAGCTAAACAAGATATTCTATTGTGTTTTTCTATTTCTTTAAAAATATGTGTTATGTTGGAAAATATATTTATGGGACTTATTAACTCTCCTATATTATAGGAGTGATTATTTTCCTATATAGGTAACTTGTTTCCAACATTTATTTTCTTATGAATCATGTCCGCAACTTTAGGGTTAGTAAAATATTTAGTTTGGGTCATATGATCTATTCATTTCCTAGCTTTTATTACAAACTACTTGTACACAGAAAAATCATTATAAACACATAAAAAATATTTTGGCTCAATGCATGTGGGATAATGATTTTGACATCCAAATCAACGGTCACAATTCACCAAATAGTAAAATCAATGGCCGCTGAGTCTCGACTTCCGGGTGAAATATCTTGAGTTCTAGAAGTCGAAGTTAAGCCCGTGATGGCTCATTGGAAAGCTTAGAGGATAAGGAATGATTTGAGAATATATATTTTAGCAAATGGATAACTTAACCACCCTAAATTTTTTCTTTAAAATCAATTTCGTATTTGACTTAAATTTTCATATTGTTGTTATGATTTGATTTGAAAATGGATTTTTATGGATTTGGTTTTATTTCAGTAGATTTAGAATACTTTTTATTTTTTCTAATTTCTCTTTTGAATTGTACAGGTATCAATTTGGATTTGAAGAGATCAATTAACATCCCAGATCATGGAGAATTTAAAAAAAATCGAGCTAAAAAGTAGTGATTTTCAGATGCAATTTCTTGAACTTTGGAGATGAATCAGGAAAATCCAAGACATGGGTTTTCCTGCATAATATTCCCTATTAGCCTACACACATTCAGAATCCTCAGAAATTTCTTCATTGGGGAGATTCGACTAGTAATTCAAAATGAAATTTCTCATATTTTTCTCATGGATGAATTTGCGAAATGGAACAACTCAACTAGTAGCTCAACAATTGGGCAAACTGATCTTATCTTCTCATGTCATTTATTTTGTATAAATACCTACCTTCTATGCTTTGAAGAGGGGGGATCTCAGGAGAAAAAAATTTCTTTCTTTCTCTGTAATATAGAATTATTATGCATTTTTATGCATACAGTTTGCTATTCAGATTAGTGGATGACACTTTATGATTTTTCAGTAAGCTAGTTCTTTGGATCTGGAGATCTTCTGTAAGGTTTTCATAAGTTTATTTAATAAATTGAATTTGGTTTGTTTTCTGCTATTTATTTTTAGAATATGTTGATTGTCATCTTATATTCGCATTAAGTTGCTTATTTTTAGACCTTAGAAGTTATTTTCAATTGCATCTCGAATCAGTTTCAATCTGTGATGAGCAGAATTCTTGATTTATCTTTATTTTTGTTCATTGCATAACCTATACTATTTCTAACATGCCAATTGTTATGAATCTGATTTGTCACTTGATAATCAATTGAATGCTAATTAAAACTAACATTTTCCCTTTTTCAATAGTTAGTTTATGAAAAAATCATTTTCTGTTTTCATTCTGTTAGTTCTATTAGATGATTATTTTTATCATTTATCATAGATTGGCAGATTGACATGAATTTTTTATCATAGTCACATTTAATAAATTACATATTAAGTTTAGGTTTTCATTTAGGATTTAGTTCCAGTCATGATTCAAAGTCTCCTCTTTGAGGGGCAACCATCACTTAGCGGCTAACGGAGCTGTAAAATCCATCGAAGTTAGCTATACCAAACAGCTTAAGGATAGGGTAATCCTTGCGTGGGATTATTTGAAGCCTTCGGTTGGGTTATCTCCCTTGCATTGAAGTTTGGGACACTTTCAGCATATCCTAGGCTTCAACAGGGGCATCAAGGGCTCAAGGACATAAAAGAATGATATATAGCAAAGAGCCGAGTGCGCACATGCAACAGTATGAAATACTGATGGTGCACAGAATGATGTTGTAGATCTTTGATGGATGCACAGACATTGAAAGACAGAAACACAAAAGTATGAGAAAGTGCATGATGAATGATTGACAGTATCGCATATAGTCACATATGTTGTATGTTAGAAGTGTAGAGACATGATCAATGTATATCAGATGATGCGCATATTTTTAATTGATGCACTAAAGTTGAAGTGAATTGTGTGAAGTTGAGAAGTCCATCTAATGTGCAACGATAGAGCAGCAATAGGATCTAGTAAGCACATCATGATGAGGATGATATGAGACAAGTGTGTTAAACCGAAAGGACAAATCACTTGGTGCGTAGTATGTCACATATTGTCTAAAAGACTATGGCACTTAAACAGAACAAACACATCAGTAAGTGCGGAGTTCCATCTGTTACTGGTGCATTATCTCATAGCAACAAGTTTTCAATTGAAAGAATAGTATCATTTGGTGAGTGCAGTGGCAGATTAATGTTCGGGTACACAGGGTACTACCAAAGGACCGAACACCAAGAGAAACCACTTCACACAAACAAATCACAGATCAACACACCGATGTTTTGACGTGGTTTAAACCCTATTGAGGGAAACAATCCACGGCCCCGGCCAAATAGCTTCTACGGGACCATGTATTATGCAAAGAAAGAAAGTTACAAATGAGCTTCTCATAATCGATCAACTAAACAATGACCCTCCATGCTCTTTAAATAGAGATCATGGACCAATCGGGTGTTAAGCCACGAATCAAGGTTAGGTTTGATCTAAGAGAAGTTGAGTCGTCGAATCACTCTATGTCGGGAACATATCGTGACCATCGGATTAAGTATTTACAAATGCATACTAATGCATACTAAAGAAACACACTATCCCTAACGGATATATTACACAAGTTGATCTTAACTAACTCATAAGTGTCTAAATATCCTAACATCCCCCCTTAAGAAAAACTTGGGATAGGATTGAAGGATTTACAAAAGTGACACTATTAGGAGAAGGAAGGAGGCATTAGAGCCTATCCCCCCTTAATGACAAGTTCATGAACTCATAACATAGATCGAAGTTTAGAAAAATTCACTTTTGTAAGAGACTTGGTGAAGATGTCTGCAACTTGATCATCTGTAGGGAAAAAGAGCACTTCAAGAACACGATCATGAACAAGATTTCTGATGAAGTGCATATGTAGCTCAATGTGTTTGCTGCGTTGATGTAGAATTGGATCTTTGGCAAGCTTGATGGCACTTTGATTGTCGCACCAAAGTGGAGTAGGCTATTGCTGCTCGAATCCAAACTCTGAAAGGATCTGTCGAAGCCATAAAGCTTCCTGACTGGCATTAACTGCTGCTCGATAATCTACCTCTGTTGAAGAAAGAGCAAGAGCTTGTTGTTTCTTACAAGCCCAAGTAATAGGTCCAGATCCCAGACTGAAAACATAACCTGCAGTAGACTTTCGATCATCATGATTGCCGACCCAATCTGAATCAGTGAAACCAACCAACAAAGGTTCCCCCCCTGTACTGTAATGAATCCCAAACTGAAATGGACCTCGAATATATCGAAGTATTCTTTTAGCTGCTTTCTAGTGACTTTCATGAGGTGTCTGCATATAACGGGTAACACGACCAATGGCAAAGGAAAGGTCAGGACGGGAATGAGTCAAGTATAAGAGACTACCAACAAGCTGACGATACAAGGTGGCATCGACTTTAGGTGAAGTACAAGTGGCAGAAAGTTTGACTCCAGACTGGAAGGGAGAAGGGGTTGGTGTACAATCTTCCATGTGAAAGTGACGAAGAAGGTCACAAGCATACTTAGACTGAGAAAGAAAGATTCCTTATTTGGTTTGCAGGACTTGGAGACCAAGAAAATAATGCAAATGTCCTAAGTATGACATTTCAAAATTTTGTTTAAGACTGGATTTCACATGGGTTATAAGCTTAGGGTCACTACTAGTAAGAATAAGGTCATCAACATATAGAGCAAGTATGATGAGATGGTTTCCTACTTTCTCGGTATAGACATTGGGGTCAAAATGGCATCTAGAAAAACCAGTGTTAAGGAGAAAGTTATCCATTTTGGCATACCAAGCTCTAGGAGCTTGCTTAAGGCCATATAAGGATTTCTTAAGGCGGCAAACAAGGCTAGAGTTATTCTGAACATAGCCAGGAGGTTGTTCCATGTAAATTTTCTCATGTAAATAACCATGTAAGAAGGAAGACTTGACATCCATTTGATGGACTTCCCAGTTGTGTAAGGCTGCAAGGGAAAGAACAAGGTGGATGGAGTTCATTTTTGTGACGGGAGCAAAAGATTCATTGTAATCAATCCCTTCAACTTGGGAAAAACCTTTGGCAACTAACCTTGCCTTAAGTCTTTCAACACTTCCACCTAATGCATACTTAGTTCTGTAGACCCATTTACATCTGACAATTTTTCTTCCTTTTGGAAGAGGTACAAGATCCCAAGTATCGTTCGCCATTAAGGAACGATATTCTTTATCCATGGCTGCATCCCAATCTGGATTACCTGAAGCTTCTGCAAAAGTTTCTGGATCATGATTCTCAGAAACTTGAGCCAAAAGAGAAGAGGCTCGCTGAAACTGAGAACGTGTTCGACGTTGATCTCTAGGATCACCGGCAAGGTCACCAGCTGCTTCACATGTTGAACGGACCCATCGAGGAAGCACTTGTGTTGGTGCAACTGGAGGAATATGAGTAGGTGGAGCTGGATTTTCATCCTCACTATCATCATCAGAAACTGGAGTTGGAAACTTGTCAAGGAAGTTGGAAGAAGAAGAAGAAGGCACAAACGTTGAATGAGGCTCGCAGGCCAAAGGTGGCACAATCGTCGAGTTAGGCTCGCAGGCCAAGAGATTTTCATCAAATTTAACATCTCTTCTAATGATTATATCATGAGAATGTGGTTGAAGAAGTCTATAACCTTTTACATCTTCAGAATATCCAACAAATATGCACTTTTCACTTTTAGGCTGCAATACTTTCCGTTTTTCATCCGGAATGTGAGCCCATGCTTCACTACCAAACACACGGAAGTGACTTACATCAGGTTTAGTTTTACTCCATGCTTCTTTTGGTGTTATACCTTGTAATGCTTTAGTGGGGGTGCGATTAACTATGTAATTTGCACAATTAATGGCTTCAGCCCAAAATTGAAGACTTAGTCCCTTAGATTGGATCATACAATTAGCCATTTCTTTTAAAGTGCAGTTCTTACGCTCATCTACACCATTTTGTTGTGGTGTATATGGAATAGTGTGCTGTTGTTGGATGCCTTGTTCAGTGCAGAAAGTAGTGAACTTTTTGTTAACATATTCTCCTCCATTGTCAGATCTTAACTTAATAATTTGATGACCAGATTGTTTTTCAACAAGGGCCTTGTAGGCCAAGAACATGTTAAATAGTTTGCTCTTAAGTTTTAGGAAATAAACCCAAGTGCATCTAGTGTAATCATCAATGAAGGTTAAGAAATATTTGAAACCAGAAAAGGAAGCAGATGGAAGAGGACCACATAAGTCACTATGCACAAGCTCCAAGGGAACCGAGGCGTGCCAAGAGGCATGTTTGTCAAAAATGTCCCAATGATATTTTTCGAGTACACAACCGAAAAAAACACCATCCCTACAAGATACCATTGGAAGACCTGCCACCATATTGTCTTTACATAGTTGTTGCAATGAGCGATAATTTAAGTGACCAAATCGCTCATGCCAAAGTTTGCTCAAGTTATCACTATGAGTAACAAAAACTGAAGGGAAAGGTGATGACCCAAAGTTGTTAAACTTGTACAACCTGGTAATATCATCAACAATTCCAATAGCTAGGACCTGTTGAGGATATTTAAAATCCTTGATTACAACTTGGTGAGGTGTAAAGGTCACAGTTTTACCTTCACCAGAATGAGTGATCTGATAGACTGATAACAAATTGCAGGAAATTCTTGGAACACATAGTACATCACTAAAATGACCATTATCTACTGGAATTGTTCCAGCTCCTACAACACTTAGAGATCTATCATCACCAAGAAATATTTGTTTGGTGTTACATTCATGCATAGTAGAAAAGATGGCTTGATCCTTAGCCATATGATAAGATGCTCCAGAATCAATGGGCCATTCATTTGAAGTAGGAGAGGAAGATGCATTAGAAGAATAACCAGAAGCACAAAGTGCATGTCCGTGAGCGGCAGATTCTGAAGGCGAATCTAGGCTGATGTGGTGCTTCTTCATTGCTGCTTCCAAGGCTGCCATCTTCTTGAAACACTTAGATTCATCATGATTATCTTTCTCGCTATAGTTGTAATGACGCTCAGTCTTCTTGCCTTTTGGCTTGGATCCTTTGTCATTTTTTAAAGAAGGAGCTGACTGAGAGGGTTTTGGACCCTTGTTTGAATTATTATTGCAAAAATTTTGTTTCTTGGGAGGCTTGGACTTTTCTTTCTGTTGGGACAATAAGGCTTTCCCAGATGTATCTGCATTGTTGATTATTCTAAGATGAATGAGTTTATCTTGCTCTCTAATCAAGGAATCACAAAATGATTCAAGACTAGGCTCTTGATAGCTAGCTGCATTCAAGAATTCTTTCATGGAGTAAAATGTAGATACAAAAACAGAATATGTAGGTCCAAGTTTGGAAAGAATATGATAAATGCATTGTTTGTCTTCCCTCTTAATATTACATTCTGCACATAAGAGTTTAAGAGTTTTGTACTTAGATAAATAATCTTGAATGCATGAAAAGTCACTTGGATTTAAAGAAATCAACTCATTTTCGAGTTGGTGACCTCGAATTTCATTGTGTTTACCAAACACAGATTCCAACTTGTCCCAAGCAACATCAAGTTCATCAATTCCAGATATGTGGAATCGCAAATCAGTAGAGATTGACATCCCAATCAATCCACGAGCTTCGTCACATCTATTTTCTCATTTTATTTTCTTATCATCATCAGTGGGTTCGGTTTCTTTCCCTGAGGTAATTCTGAAAAGTCCCCTACTTCGTAGAACATCCTCCATACGAGATTTCCATGAGAAATAGTTGGAATTGTTAAGTAGAATATCACAAGGGGCAGCCATATTTGTAAATTAATGGCTGTAAAAGTAGAAACCAATAGTATGGATGCGAAGAGCTCAAAACAATAGGTGGTTTCAAAAAAAATGGCACTGAAACTGACTCTGTATGATGAAGTTATGCTTGAACAAAGAAACTGTTGAAGATGTCCCCAATAGTGACGTGGCAGCTAGAGAATGTCCAGCAAAAAAAAGAACCCCCTCTTCCCAAGATGAACCTTTTGACAATCACTTTACAAGAAAGTTGCTTTAAGTGAACCACTTTTGTAAAATAAGTGATTTCACTTTTACAATGATATTACTTTTAAATAGTGCAACAATAAAAAAAACTTAAGTGACTCACTTGTATTTTTAATTTTTATTATTTAAATGAGATGCACTTTTACAATAAAGTAACTTGAAAATAGAATTGTATGCACTTTTTCTTTTAAAAGTAACTTTCTAAGACTTGAACTCAAGACCTATTAAGGAATAAAGCAACTTTGAACCAAGTGGGTTAGATTAAAAGGTATGTAAAATATGAGAATGAGGAAGGGGTTTTTTTTTTTTTTAACTCTTCTTGCTCGGTTTGCATGCTTGTCTTTTTTCCTGCAAAACACACCACAAATCGAAACAAAAAAAAATTTCCACGCTTGTGGAGTTAGATCTCGTTAGCTTTCCCGAAAAGTCTACGTTTTCTCTTTGTTTCTGATTTGCCGAGATCGCACAAGGTGCACGGCAAAGAGCATACGCATCCGAGAAAAACCCTTTCCCTTTGTGTTTCTGATTTGCCGAGATCGCTCAAGGTGCGCGGCAAAGAGCATACGCAAACGGGAAAGCAACAATCCGAAACCAAAAAAAATCTAACAGTAAAAAAAGGATAAAATATGAGATTTTTTCTTTTAAAAACAGAAAATAAAAAATGCATCACTGTAACATTATACCTTCAGATCTGATGAAATACGCGTTTCTGGAGCAACCGGGAACCGTTTTCGATCAAACAAAAACTATTTCCCAATGGAAACAATGCTCCAGATGCAATGGAACACCTCTCACAGCCCAAAAATGCACATAAATACCTGAACCAGAAACCCTTTCGAGTTTCGGCAACAACAGTTCAATATCTAGATCATAACCGGAAGCGACTCTTCATAAAAGATTTGATACCATGTTCGGGTACACAAGGTACTACCAAAGGACCAAACACCAAGAGAAACCACTTCATACAAACAGATCACAGATCAACACACCGATGTTTTGACGTGGTTTAAACCCTCTTGAGGGAAACACTCCACGGCCCCAGCCAAATAGCTTCTACAGGACAATTTATTATGCAAAGAAAGAAAGTTACAAATGAGCTTCGCATAATCGATCAACTAAACAATGACCCTCCATGCTCTTTAAATAGAGATCATGGACCAATCGAGTGTTAAGCCACGGATCAAGGTTAGGTTTGATCTAAGAGAAGTTGAGCCATCGGATCACTCTATGTCGGGAACATATCGTGACCGTCGGATTAAGTATTTACAAATGCATACTAATGCATACTAAAGAAACACACTATCCCTAATGGATATATTACACAAGTTGATCTTAACTAACTCCTAAGTGTCTAAATATCCTAACATTTAAAATATTGACAGAGAATACCTTAGTGCATACTACGGGATCAAAAATCATAGTACATGAAGTAAGACATCAGGAGAAGTGTAGAATTGAGAGGAATCAGAAGTCCAGTGATGTATGTAGAACAATGACAGTGAATCGTCTGCATATGAAGGTAGCACACAACATAACTAATATCAGAAGATCAAAAGTGTGCATGATTTGGAAGTTTAGTAAGTCAGAACCTTATATTGGATATCTAGGCAGCAGGATGGGGGAAGGAGAAGTAGGTTGTAGCCTCCTTCTAGTTGGTGTTGGAGAACACAGGGATTTGTAGCTTCCTTTAGGTCGATGGATGTAAAACCAGGGGGTCGGTGCCTCCTTCTAGTTAGAGTTGGTAAACATAGAAATTTGGTGCTTCCTTTAATGTATTATTTTCATTACAAAAGAGCATTCTATGGTTTTCTCCCATTTGGGTTTCCATGTCAAAATCCTGTGTGTTCTATGTTCTTTGTCTTGATGCATATGTGAATGAATGATTTTATTTATATTGTATGCATAACTAAATATCAAGATTAAGTGAAGACTAATCTATTAAAGAAGGTAAAAACTGCTAATAACTACACTAATACTGAGTCACCCCCCTATCAGTATTAAATCGATTCCAACATGGAGCAGTCTGCACTCTACACTCTCTTGCATCATCATCTGAAGATAAATTCTTCTATGCACTCTCTCTCATCATCTGAATGAAGCTTTATTCTTCTCTTCCCTTAATTTCATCAACAATGCTTAAGTGAATAATATGCATAGGTATCTCTGCAAAATGCATATCAACACAACTCAATTCTTCAACACTAGCCTATATTTCTTGTGCAGAGCATTTCAATTCTCTTGGTGGTATTGTTACGACTTGTTGCTACATAGATGAAAGTGAATGTGACACTAGCCTCTATCCTACTTGGGTTTCAAACTTCTTTTTTTCCACTGCATCCTTTGGATTTGATGCTAGCAATAGTCTTTCTAAAACTTCCTATAGTGCACTTATTTGAGTTGAAATTCCTCCATAAAGCTTCAAGTGTGCATCTGCACCTTTCTACCAAATATCCTCTCAGGTGTCTTTAAATCTATCTGTCAGCATATCCATGTCATCTTCTATTAATTCCTAGACGGCAGGATCCTTATGAGATTTTATCTTTGTCTTCCACCCTACTGGTGCTTCTGAAACTTTTATTTTTCCCTAAGCTGAAGGGCTAGGCTGTGTCTCACTATACTCCCTATCTTTCTCATGTCATTGTTGTGGGTATTATTTTGTTCCACCTTCCCCCCCATTTAGTCATGTCTCAGCAACTAGTTATTTGACCTATTCCTTTTGTCCTTTATTACATCCCCCTTACTTGTTTTCCTTTGTATCTACATCCTGTGACATGGGTGGAGATAGTTCCTCCTCGGGAACGTGCAACTTCCATTTATCTGGACATTCATGAACGATTCCACTTATATCATGCTCTATAAACTTTTAGTGTGTCAGTAACCACTCCTTATTAGGATCCCTACGAGCTTGAATATAAATATGTTGTGGCATTGCCTTAAACCGGATAATATTCTTAAAGAGATCTACGACACAAGGTTCTACCTGAGGGACCTTCTTAATACTGAACTAAATAGCTTCCTTATAAATGTAAAGTATAATATTGGAATCCCTCTTCCAATATGCATTTTTATTGACCCATAATGACACAAACCATGTGGCCATAGGATAGCCAGGAGGTACCTTCACAAACTAAGAATCTATTTGTTACAACCTATCTGGTTGTACTCGAAACTATCCAAATGGATAAGTCACCCAATTGATAATAATTCCATAGTAAAAATATAATTGTTGTATAATTGATAAAACATATAAAAGATGATGTTTACAATGAGTGGTGTAGCCCGTATAAATAGGTTCACATGGTGACTATTCACCAAAGGGATGTGTCCCTTAATTAGTTATAATCAACATAATGTTATTTTATTATGTTATGTTATTTTACTATTATATTATTATTAACAGTTTTTAATGTTTACTTATATATTTTTTCATTACACTGCCTCTCCCTTAGAGTTGCTTTTCCCTCAAAGCATAATTATGGACAATTTTTTCCATTGTTCTTGCTCGTAACGCTTTTTTTTTGTGATCTTTTGAACTTGTAACATTGATACTTGACGAAACAAGATGATATAATTTATGAATTCCTAAACTGAGATGTTTCATTTCCTGGTAAGTGATCCATCCGAGATTTACCTTCATCAAAGTTGTTTTCTGGTTGATCATTGGAAAAGAACTTCTTGTTTTATGTTCCTAAACAATTTGGCGATTCTGTCTTTTCTCTCCCTTAAGGTAGTTAGTTTGTTTGTAGGAGTAGTTTTGTTTATTTTCCTCTTGATTTTTTCGTCGAGCATAATGACTCTTATGATTAGGATGGAAATAAGGTACTTGAATTAATTGTGGAGTGTTTGTAGAGAATTCAACTTTTTTTGTTTCTGGCGATTTATTGTATGATAATAATTCAAATGAGCGTGTTTTTGTTGCTTGTTTCTCAACTTGAATTTGTTTTCCTGAGAGTCTGGAATCTTCCTTCTGGATTTTATCTAATTTTTTCTCTAATAGAGTGTTATTACTTTGAATCTTTTCGAACCTTTCTTTGTTAGTTTTTCGATAATTTCATTCAAATATTATCTAGGATCCTACTAAGAGAATAACATGGACAGCATAACAATCATAGACACAAGAGACACAGAGTTTCCTCGAGGAAAACCAAGAAGGTGAAAAACCCTGCAACATCCTCAAAGATAGAATAAGCACCAATACAAGGATCACAAATATCAAACCCAAAAAGATAGATGTCTTCAACAACTACTCGTCCTCCACTTGTGCGCACTCATCTCTCTCAACTATGTGATTTGGATGAGTGAGTGAATGAGCAAATAGAGTGGTGAAACCACTCTATTTATACTTTACCTTGACCTGCCTTTTACCCTAACTGGGTCGACCTCCATTAGGAGAGTCTAATAACCCATTACCACTTTTCACTGGGCCGACCCCACTAGGGTGGTCTAATAACCATTTAACTCATAGAGGGCCGACCCCACCAAGGTGGTCTAATAACCCATCAATTATAAGTCACGACGGTTACAATGTAACTTGAGATACTTGCAAATACAAATGACGACACTTCCAATCGGAGCAATAATACATCTCCGTTGGGGATACAATAAAGTACAAATGTAATACATACAATATACAAGTGAATATCTTCCGAAGTTACAAATACATCAACACTCCCTCTTAACTAGGAAGGTATTCTCTTTACACAGGTCATCAATACATATAGGCACAAGTCTTCAATACTGGATTTGGATCATCGTCACTAGATCACGGAGCATCATCATCACTGCTGTTGTACTCGTCATCTTGAGCACTGGTGCTATCTTTCAATTCTTCTCTTCATAGGAAGTTCTATAGAGTCAACCCTTTTTCATGTTGGATGTAGGCCTAGCCTCCATGTAGGTCTTCATCATCTCTGCGCATGGCAACCGGTGGAATCTCAGGAATGATTATGTGCATCTTTGCAAAACCTGACAAGAGCATCCCATGATCCTTTATGTTCCCAGCACGATCGACAAGATCTCCTAGGACTGATTACATGCATACTTCACAAAACCTTAAAAGAGCATCTCAAGATCCTTTAAGTTCCCAACACAACCGACAATATCTCTAAAGAGTATCCAAGGACTCATTACGTGCCCAGCACAACCTATAGGATCTCCAGGACTGATTACATGTGAACAGGAAAAACCTTAAAAGAGCATCTTGCGATCGACAAGATCTCTAAAGAGCATCCTAGGATTCATTACGTGCCCAACGCAACCTATGGGATATCCAAGGTTGATTACATGCCTACAGACAAGACCTCGCAAGAGAATCCCAAGACTTATTACGTTCCCAGCACAACCTATGGGATCTCCCAGGATCCATTACATGTCTAACCAGCACAACTTGAAACATATCCACGACCACAGAGCATTATCTAGATGATCATAATCATATGGATCATCATCATCTGGAACATCATACGGATGTTCATCATACAACACTTATATACTTAGCCATGGGAGGACCCGCCTGCCACCATGCTAGGAATGTCTCCAGCATCTGTGTCCCGTCACTTCCTCCTGGAAGTATCTTGAATCTGTAGGACACGAAGCCTCTCTCTGAAGTACTCAAACCTCACTTTGGCTAGTGGCTTGGTCAACACATTTTCTATATGTTCGTCTGTCGCAACATATAGGAGCTTCACTGCTCCTCTTTGCACCATATCCCTGATATAGTGATACTTGATCTCGAAGTGCTTCGACTTGTCATGGAACACCGGGTTCTTGGAAAACTTCACACAACTCTGGTTGTCATAGAAGACACAAGTAGCATCCAACTAGAGATCAAATAAATCAGACAGTAGCTTCCTAATCCATACTGCCTCACAACTGGCCGAACAAGCTGCGACATACTCTGCTTCGACTGTACTCAGTGCTACGCAGGATTGCTTCCTGCTAAACCAAGAGATCACCCCAGATCCCATACTAAAGCAGCACCCCGAAGTGCTCTTCCTATCTGCAACACTTCCTTCCCAATCTGAATCAACATAACCCTCTAGGTTAATCTTTTGATTTGCATCATACTTGAGCCCATAATCAACTGTACCCTTCAGGTACCTCAGAATATGCTTTACAGCAATCAAGTGAACATGTCTAGGATCCATCAAGAACTGGCTTAATGTGTTCACCGCAAAGAAAATATCTAGTCTCGTGTTCGTCAGGTACATCAAGGACCCAATCATATGACGATACATCATGGCATAAATCGAATCTAATGAAGCATCACTCAATAGCTTTAGGTTCGATGCCATAGGTGTGGCCATGGCCTTGCAGTCCATCATCCCGAACCGCTTCAGGATATCTACTGCATACTTCCCTTATCCAAGGAAGATTCCATCTGCACTCTGCCACACCTCCATCCCTAGAAAATAATGCATCATACCCAAGTCCTTCATCTCGAACTCGGCAACAAGCTTCCTCTTTGTATCAGCAATCAATCCATCCTCACCTGTTACAAACAGGTCATCCACATAAAGTAGGAGTATCACTAGATTGCCTTCCTCAACCTTGTAGTAAAGGTTGGAATCCGCTTTACTCTTAGTAAATTCCAAACTGGATAGGAAACTGTCTATTCTGTTGTACCATGTCCTGGGTGCATGTTTCAACCCGTACAAGGCCTTCTTCAATTTGC
Organism: Larix kaempferi; assembly: GCA_027924585.1. Lineage (NCBI taxonomy): Eukaryota > Viridiplantae > Streptophyta > Pinopsida > Pinales > Pinaceae > Larix > Larix kaempferi. Next base: position 2,274,130 of record BSBM01001283.1, on the reverse strand, counting down.
ACACATATGACTCCATGTCATGTGTCTCAAAACCGAGTGGCTGCTCCACATACACTTCCTCTTCGACTACACCATTCAAGAAAGATGTCTTGACATCCATCTGGTGTATCTTCCATTTCATCACTGCATCCAGAGAAAGTACTAGTCTGATGGAAGTGTATCTGGATACAGGTGCAAAAGTCTCTTCATAATCTATCCCTTCTTTCTGGGAGAAGCCACAAGCCGCAAACCTTTCCTTGTATTTCTCTATGCTACCATGTGCAACATGATTGATCTTGTAGATCCACTTGGAAGTTACAACAGACTTCCCTTTTGGTCTTGGGACCACATCCCAAACATCATTCTTCATGATTGACTGGTATTCCTCGACCATGTCCTGCTTCCATTCTTTCTTTTCTACCGCTTATTCATAGCTGGAAGGTTCTTTGTCCATTATGTTACATAACAAGACTACATAGCTAGTGTGTGACCTTGTCCTTTTTCTTTCTCTGTGTTCCTCCTCTATAACACCATACCTCTCTGCATCTTGGATGAGCTCTCTTGCCCATGCTGGTTTCCTCTTGTGAGAGTTCTTTTCACGGGGTGGATCTACAGGCTCTTGCGGACCTTCTGTTTCATGAATTTTTTCTGGAATTGCTTCATTCATGGTGGTGTCTTGTATTCTAGGTACTCTTGGTTCTTCATTGTCTTCAACAGGTGACTTCCTTGAGGTGGCTTCCTTGATTTGATTTGATTTGATTTTATGTATGCTGATGTCAATCTTCTTGAACCCTGGAAAGTAGATTCGGTATGCTTTTGAATTTTCACTATAACCCACGAATATACCCTTCTTTCCTGAAGGATCTATCTTTGTCCTCTTTTCTCTTAGAACATGTGTGTATATTGGACAACCAAATATCCTGAGATGGCTAACTTCTGGTTTCTCGCCAGAGAAAGCTTCTTCTTGTGTCTTGTTTTCAAGTACCTTGTGTGGTGTTATGTTTTGTACATATACAGTTGTCCTTGTTGCTTCTGCCCATAGGTGCATAGGTAGATCTTGGTCATGAAGCATTGCTCGTGATGCTTCCATGATTGTTCTATTATTCCTTTATGCAACTCCATTCTGTTGTGGATTGTAAGGAGTTGTTAACTCCCTCTTAATCCCTGAATCACTACATAACTTCTTAAAGTCCCTCCACCATTTTCAGATCTAAAGGTCTTGATCTGCTTATCAGTGTGGTTTTCTATCAAGGCTTTGAATTCCTTGAATTTGTTGAATACTTCATCTTTGTTTTTCAAGAAATAAATCCAAGTCCTCCTAGAGAAATCATCAATGAAATAAACATAATATACATACCCACTTAGAGAACTGGATGACATCGGATCACATACATCGGAGTGGATAATTTCCAAGATTCCTTTTTCCTTGCTTTTACTGCTTGGAAATGCCTTCTTCGTGTTCTTTCCTTTTGCACATCCTTTGCAAACATCTTCATGCTTTGACTGGATTTCAGGAAGACCTTCTATTGCTTTACTTGCAATTGGTAGTGCTCTATAGTGCACATGTACAAGCCTTCTGTGCCAATGTTCACTTGGATCCATGGATTCATGTAACATGGCTTGTTTAGGTTGTCCCTTCAATTTGTACAATCCTCCCTCTTGCTCTCCAATCACTACTGCATCATCTATGGTTTTACCTTTTGGCCACATAAGAACTTGGCCATCCACAAATGCAACTCTCATCCCTTTTGCATCCAAAGATGATATGGAGAGAATATTCTTCTTGAGTCTAGGTACATATAGAACATCTTGCATCTTTAAAGACTTCCCAGAGTCTAACTTGTAGGAGGCTTCACCAATTCCTTTTATTGGGTATTGATAGTCATCCCCAAGTTTCACCTTATGAGGTGACTCATGTTCAGATAGTTCCATAAGAGATTCTTTAAATCTTGTCATGTGTTTGGAAGCCCCACTATCAATAAACCAATCATTACATCCATGTGTAACAGTACCTGTGAGAGCAAAGATTAGAACATACTCTTCATCACTTGAAGAGTCATCACTTTCCACCCTAGAATTCTTCTTGGGAGGTTCATCATCCTCTGTAGCATGAGCATGATACCTCTTGTTGTTGTTGTTGTTGGAGCCTTTCTTATTCTTGGGACATTCTCGGGCAAAGTGTCCCTTCTCATCACATATGAAGCATCTTAGATCTTTCTTCTCCCTTTGATGGTGGTGAGAATATTTCTTGTGATGAGGTTGTTCACTCTTGAACTTACTTCCCTTGGTGTGAGTTGTGAGAGATTGGTCTTCACTTCCCATCTTTTTTTCTCAGGTCACAAGTCTAGCTTCTTCTTGTGAGCATTCCTCCCACAACCTATTGAACGAGATCAATTTCTTTCTTGCACAAATTCTTTGGATGAAAGAGTCCCATGACCTAGGTAGGCCATTCAATGTGGTCATCACAATTTCTCCATTCTCCACCACTTCATCCACAGCTTCAAGTTGTTCCTTGATTTGAGATACCTTAGTAAAGTAGGATTGGATGGTCTCCCCATTATGGATATTTACACTCTTCAATTGGTTCCGCAATGTCATCTTCCGATTTATGTTCTTTCCTTCAAACAACTTGGTTAAGGAGTCAAACATCTCCTTAGGTGTCTTTAGAGAAGACACATGTGGTATGAGATGGTCTTTGATAGAATCTGCAATGATTCTCTTGGATTTAACCAAGTTCTTCTTATGTAAGGCCTTAGCCTCATCTCCCTCTAGAATTGGAACCTCTTCACTTATGTAGGTGTCCAATTCAATCTCTTCTAGGATTAACAAAATCCTATACTTCCATGCTTGGAATTTATCAGCCCCTTCAAGCTTATCCTCAAGCTTGGTGTGGTGAGACATTTTAATGAGAAACTCAAATGGAAATAAAATATTTAGGTCTTACCACTTGATTTGCAGAATCTGGATCTAGAGCGGGCTAGGGTTTGTCAGAGAAACCCTAAAAATCCAAACTTGGAATTTCAAACTTTTGTTTGGACAATGAGATGAAGATGACTGAGGCAAGCAAGTTGGTGTGCTCAGATTTTGAAAACTCCAAAAATTGACCCCTCAAAATTGACCTGCGAGTTTCGGATCTGCAGCTTCTGTCAAATTCTGGTTTTCTGGTCAAAATCCTGAACTAGGGTTTGATAGAGCCCGGGGTTCTTCCCAACCAAAAAGTTTGATCTTGGTCTCTAAACTTTGATTTTTCTGAGGAGAATCCATTCGTGGTGTCAGATTCCAAAAATTCCAACTTTTGTAGAAACCCTAATTTCCCGCAGCAGTGAGGGGCCAAAAACTAAAAGTGCTCAGAATTGAATTATGTTTCGACATAAAGATGCTCCCTTCTTAGGAGAGTCAGCCTAGCCTCCTGCCTTTTATGATCTGAGGAGAAAAACCCAAAAATCAAGAAGCCCTAGCTTCCGCAGCTGCACAATGTCTTTTTCTTAGTCCCACTCTGATACCATGTTAGTTTTTCGATAATTTCATTCAAATATTATCTAGGATCCTACTAAGAGAATAATGTGCAAGTCATAACAATCATAGACACAAGAGACACAAAGTTTCCTCAGGGAAAACCAAGAAGGTGAAAAACCCCACAACTTCCTCAAAGATATAATAAGCACCAATACAAGGATCGCAAATATCAAACCCTAAAAGATAGATGTCTTCAACAACTACTCCTCCTCCACTTGTGCGCACTCCTCTCTCTCAACTATGTGAGTTGGATGAGTGAACGAATGAGCAAATAGAGTGGTGCAACCACTCTATTTATACTTTACCTTGACCTGCCTTTTACCCTAACTAGGCTGACCTCCCTTAGGAGATTCTAATAACCCATTACCACTTGTCACTGGAACGATCCCACTAGGGTGGTCTAATAACCCTTTAACTCATAGAGGGCCGACCCCACTAAGGTGGTCTAATAACCCATCAATTATAAGTTATGACACTTACAATGTTACTTGTGACACTTGCAAATACAAATGACGACACTTCCAATCGGAGGAATAATACATCTCTGTTGGGGATACAATAAAGTACAAATGTAATACATACAATATACAAGTGAATATCTTCCGAAGTTACAAATACATCAACATTCTTCTTGCAACTTTTTTTCCTCTTTTAACTTCTTGATTTGCTCTTATAGTTCTTGATTCATATTTCTTAGGAGATTATTTTCTTCTTGATTTTCTAGTATTTTTCCTTTGAAGTCTTCATTAGAATGTTCAGTATTCCAATTATTTTTCAATTTCTTGATATTTGTAACTAATGTCTTGTTATGATTTTTTAGTCGAAATATCTCTTCTGTATTGCTTGATAACGTGCTATTGATTTTTGAAATTTCCAACATGTGTGTTATAGGTCAAATCTAGACTTCTCCGTCCGTGATCATATCAAGCTATCGATCACACAAAAGGACAACTTGGATTGAAGTGCATGATTACCCTAGATGATGTATGGACTAGACTTACCCCTTTGCAGCTGACAAAACACTCATTCTACCTACATTTTGAGGAAAAACGCTACCCTATAAGCATGATAGTAGAATTCACTTACTAAAATACTTTACTCTACTTCAATAGAGTAGCGTTTACCTGCTGAAATACTCTACTTTGCTTCAGTAGACTAGCGTATAGCTCAAAAACTCTTGTAAACGCTAGTTGTAAAGCAGAAAAGTTGCATATTGAACGCTACTCCACTTAAGAAAACTAGCGTACACCTTAAAAAGTAATAAAAAATATATTAATTTGACAAATTGGGATTAGTTGAAGTTGGTTTTGCAACTTGCCCAACCTCCCAATCAAACTACCTCTCGATCCAAACTGCCTACCTTGTCCCATAAATACAAGGGGGATAGATGAGAGAGACGAGGAGAAACTATGCATTAAGGGTTAATATGCTGGAGGAATTCCAAATTTAGTGTGAAGAGCAGGAGCCCAGGATCCGGTTGCACAAGCACTCTGAATGATCAGGTATAAATTGTACTGATTATTTGCTTTTGACAATAAAGGTTGAAATACCCTTCCCATCCCAATCAAATGTCTAATGGATTGCATGTTTGTTTGGATTAAATGCTCGATTGTATTTGATGTCTAAATTGTATTTCAATTTTATAATTGTTATATCAGTCAAGATACGCTGAGGAAGGTATATTTGTATTGCAGGTTTGTCAAACGGAAGATCAATTAGAGGATCGATCGAAGGAGCAAGCGAAAGCTAAGATCGAACGTCGTTAATAAGGTATGCCTTCATAAACCTTGATCTCTTTCCTTTTGTAGAATCCTATGTGATATGATTAATGTATTTACTTGTCACCCCAGAAGTTGGTAGTGTCCCTCTCCTCGCTATAGGGTAGAAATCCTAAACAACAGACTGGCGACTCCGCTTGGGACCGATTGTTTTCTATTTTAGGAGACTCATTTAACTTTCCTTCCAGTACTTTTTGATCTTTTTTATCCTCTCAGAGGCTTGGTAGGTTACTGTAGCCTGTTTCCATTCCTTGACTCATCTCAGTCTGAAGTTTTAAAGTTTGTTTTAATCCTTCTTTGGCATAAACGCTGGTATCCCTTGCACATAGTAGCGTACACTTGCTGAAAAACGCTGCTTTACCTATTGCACAGTAGAGTACACATGCTGAAAAATGTTGCTTTCCCTACTGCGTAGTAGGGTACACCTCCCAGTGTATGCAGGTTTGTACACTGCACAGTAGAGTTTTTTCCTGTAAGTCTCTGTTTGCTTTTGGGATTTGATTTCCACTTGTTTGGTTTGATTTCCAGCCTCTTTCCTTGTCTTCTTAACTGATCCTTGAGGTCTTTATTCCTTTGTTGAGTCTTGTTTGCCTCTCCGAAGTCCCTTAGGTCATCTTTTGCTTGCTTGAGTACTTTTTGAGGTGTCTTGCTTGTTTGTGACTCTTTTTTAAGACCGTGCTTTGTTCCTTGTTGAACATAGCTGCATGTTTGTACCCTAGTTGCTTGTTGCAGGTATACAAACATTTGTTTACGACATTTGTTGTTTGTTGCAACACTAGCACACTTTGACGGTGTCTTGTCCTTTGATTTAGGGTTTTGACCCCAAGTTGAGTCCTTAGGGTGTTTTCAAATTTTTTTGAGTCCAGACACTTCCTGATTGCTTTATCAGTTTCAGTTCAAGTAAGTTGAAGTTTTTTAGTTTGCTTCCATTTGAGTCTTTGTGATTGTAAGGTCATCTTTGGTTCACTTGCCTATGTTTTGCTTGGCTTAGCTTTCTTAGGGTTTTGGGTACTTTGGAGCAACCATTGGAGGTTTTCCTTTCCGTCACAAGCGTCTTTTATCCCTGTTTTCTTTTCGCTTTGATTCCAAGCCCGAAGTATTTTCCCTTGAAAAACTTTGTAGGACGAATCTTTATCAAGTCATCAATTTGATTGTTATGAACTTTAGAGTTTTTTTCCTTGCTCGCATTTCTCTTTTAGGTCTTACTTACCTCCATTTTCGAGTCCTTTTTCTTTTACATATATTGAAAAAGCAAAAAATGAGTTTGGTAGTTTAAAATAGTGAGACTTATAATCATTTCGAAGTAGTGTAGTTTACTTTGTTTTGAATTTGAAAACAAAATAAAAAAAGAAACTTGTATTAGGTTTCCTTAGTTTTCATTTTGGAAAGAGCATAAACGGAAAAAGGAAAAGAGTCTTTTGTTGTGTTGAAAGTTGTTTCATTTATGCACTTTACTTTCTGTCACAACCACGCCACACAATGCACTGCAACCTTTGAGTAAAGAACAACCCTTAAAAAGAATAATTAATAAAATTTATTAGCAACTTTTCTTTCTAGGGATGTCACTACACCAACTAGCTTAGGCTAGGGTTTCGGATTAGAACACACTTTAACTATCCAAAACCATTTTTCATTACTCAATAATCGTAGTGAGATTGTTTTTAGGTAAACTCATTGACATCAAAGTTGTTCTGGAAGCTCCACTGAAACTGGAGTTAAGCACGAGGTCTTATGAAGGTGAAATAGTGAGGATACCCCTTTACTTTTCATTCGGAGCATACACCAAGGTTGGTTCGCGTATGGGGATCCTTTTGGATTTCGGGCTTAGCTACCCTTCCCATGCGTTCTAGTCGGACCTGCGACTGTCCCCCAGAGCTTCTTTCATGTTAATGGTAGCCTTAGTATCTTGAATTTAATACTTCCTACATAGGTGGCAGTGAAAGGCTATTTTCATTATACCTAGGACAGATACGGAAGGTAACCCTTTTCAGTAATCCTGGGAGGGTGGTTTGGTGATTCAAATGCTTGCACCCAGAGGACTTGAACTGGACGTCATATAAATGTTCTTCGATGCTCTACTAGCTTGTTCTGGGCCCTGATCATCCCAGAATTTCTATTGAGATTATTCACCATCCATGTTTGCCTGGTTTTGGATACTTAGGATCTTGTAGTGGTGTGCTCTTTGTGCCTCCCGCCCTTAGTTGGCATTATATATTTCTGGCCCATTGAGTCAAAACTATGGATAGCATCCTGGTGAGAACCAATCAAGGGACCCCTATTCAAGGGGATCCTTGTGCTTTTCCATTCATTGGTAACATTGGTACTCCCTTAATGGCTACCTTGAATCTTTCGGGTTTCACTATAGGGATACCGGTTTGGTTGTTTTCCACTCTGAATGCCTTGGATGCTCCTGATGCTTCTCAAGTAAGCACCTCACATCAAGAGCATCAGAAACCTATGCCCGCTTCTCTAGTAACATATTCTCCTCCCCCTTCTACCTCATGTGGTGAAAGTAGTAATACTAGTAACCAACCGTCTAAAAGGAATAGACGGAGGAAGAATAGGAAGAAGATGCCAAAGCAAGGGGGCAGCCACCCAGCCTCTGGAGGTCATGCTGGGGGAACCTACCCAACCTCTAATGGTCATGTTGGGAAAACTCACTCAGTCACTAGAAATCATACTGAACCTTGTCACCCAGCCTCTGAAAGTCATGCTGGGGAACCCACCCAGCCTCTGAAGGTCATGATGCTGGGGGCACCTACCCAGCCTCTGGAGGTCATGCTGGGAGAAAAATTTCAGTCACTGCAAATCATACTAAAAGCATGTCTTCAACCACTGTTTCTCATGTTGAGGACACGTGATTGATCACTGTTGGTCATATTAATGACAAGTCACCAGTTCCTGTGAGTCATACTGGAGACACTGAATCGGCCACTGCAAGTCATGCTGAGAACGTTGAACTTGTCGACAAACCTAATAAATAGAAGCTTAAGTTCCCTTGTAATTTTTGCGAGGGAGTCCATCTTACTCACCGGTGCCCTTCTATTCCATAGGTGCAAAGAGTGTGGTCCATATTTCAAAAGTCTTTTGCTTCTGAGCAACCCGCCAATGCAATTCATGCTGGGGGAAAGATGTCAGCCAATGCTAGTCATGTTGAGAGTACTGTTGTTGTTATGGAGTCTAATATTATAGGACACAAGCCAAAGTTCCCTTGTAAACTTTGTAAGGGAGATAACCTTACTCACCGGTTCCCTGCTATTCCAGAGGTGCGGAGAGTGTGGTCCATGTCTGAAGGATCCTCTACTCTTGAATTGTCTATAGATTCCCAACATCTTGATCAACGCTTGGTTGATGAAGTGGTTGAACCAATGCAATCTTTGGTCAACCCCACTCTTTCTTTGGAGAGTGAAGCGATCGAATCGATGCAATCTTCGACCGATCCCATCAGTCCTTCGGAGACTGATGCACTTGTCCTTGAAGTCTTCTGCATTACCAGTTTGAATGTTTATGAAATGGGGGGCACTGCATCTGTGCCGAGTGAACCCCTAACAAGATCTGGGATCATTTCCTTTGATTGGAATAGTCTAACTGGGCCTCGCCTTCCTTTTGCTACACCTTTTCAAATAAAGGTTGATATCGGAAACCATGCAGTTCATCGATGTATTGTAGATGAAGGAGCCTCTATTAGTATATTATCCCCTTATGCTTGGAGAGATTTAGGTTTTCCTAACCTTGTTCCAGCTGTTAATGGGGTGTTGAATTTCAATAAAAGACCTAGTGAACCGTTGGGATTCATCCCTCAAGTACCCGTTACTTTGGGTGGAAAAATAGTCTTAGTTGATTTTATGGTTTTAAAGGACCCTATGGACTTTGATATGATCCTAGGGCATGATTACATATATACTATGCAGGCTATGGTGTCTATGCTCTTTCGTGTGATGCATTTTCCTCACAACGAAAACATTGTCACCATCGATCAACTTACATTTGTCGATCCCTCTTATTACCCAACTATAGACTAGGTATGTCCCCCGTCAGTAGGCACTACTATGTCTCAATCAAATTATGTGGCATATTGTTCCTTGAGTCCAATTGCTACTAAGAATAAGCCTCTGAATTCATACTTACCTTCTCGGGACTGGTTCTTGGCAATTGGCCAGGTGAAGATTCCATTTGAATGTTTAGACATGCGTTCCTTCTATGATAATATACTTCCCTCTGATGAAGTTTTCCTAGAGTCTATAATGCAGTCTGCCATTCATTGATCCACTGTCGAGCATTCTTCCAACTTCACTTCGAGCTCATTAAAAACAGTAAGGAAGTTACGAGCATTCTTCCACCTTCACTTCGAGCTTGTTAAAAACAGTAAGGAGGCTATGAGCATTTCTTCCATCTTCACTTCGAGCTCGTTAAAAACAGTAAGGAAGTTATGAGCATTTTTGTGTATCTCCTTTGAGCTCGTTAAAAACAGTAAGGAGGTCACGAGTTTACTTTTTTGGGCTCGTTAAAACTTTACGAAAAAGATCTTTATAGAGTTCTTTCATGCTTTTGTTAGACTCTTTAAATAGGACAAGATTTCCGAGTATAGTTGTTATTTCAGACTCGTTAAAGGATTTGAAGCGACATCTGCTTAAGTATAAGTTTAACTCTTTTTCGGACTTTTGCGGATTACTTACGAAAAATGAATACTCTAGTCATCTGTGGCTAGAAGAGTTCTTCTTCCATTGTTTTATACTTTTTCGGGGGAGGAGACTAACTTTACAAAAAATGACCTTTTGGAGCCTTCTTTAGGGTTTTCATGCTCTCGAAACATGAAAACACCAAGAGAGCATTCACCTACTCGAGATCGATGTGAAATCCACGACAGGGTAAATAGAGGATTGTTTAAGTTTTTCAGACTCTATAAATCGGAAAACACCGGCGAGCATTAACCTACTTGGGCTCAATATTAAAATGCACGAGTAGGTGTATGGAGTTATTGTTTAATTTTTTCAGACTCCTTAAAATTGAAAACACCAGCGAGCAAGAACATAGCTCGACTCGATATTAAAATCCAGAGATCAGTATTGTAGAGTATTCTTCTATTTCTTCTTTGAACTATGTAAACAATGAAGAAGGTCCTGAGTCTTCTTCCCATGGGCTCGTTAAACTCTTTACATGGTTGGATCTATTGAGTTTTCATTCTTTCTTGGACTCATTAAAACAACAAGAAATGTATTCTTTTATCTAAAAAGAATAAGGGATAAGAAGGGTATATAACATCTTAGAGTTTCAAAGGCAGTTCAGTCAGTCATATCCTTGAACATAGCACCTATTTGAGTCTATCATTTTAGTTGGGTTTAGTTTTTGACCTTAGGGTGAACCTGATCTCTGAGTTGTTTACTCCCCCGGTTGGTTATTTTTCCAACCATATCGAGGGTCTGCTAATGTCTCCTACATTACAAGATTATATCACTTCCCCATCATGTTGAAAACTGCCTAAGTCACTTTGTGTCATGCTCACTGTTCAAGGATACAATCTATGTCGACCATTCTGCAGTTTACCTTGACCTCATGTGTCGGCCATCCTAGTGTCAGTCTTGTTACTTATACTACTCCACATCATCTCAGACCATTTGAGTGTTCCTCATTTTTTATGATGGGGGATTCCTTAAGGCCTCCCTTCCAATGGACTTCTTCCGATCGACATCAACTTATTTTTCTCTGGGAATGAAGTTTAGAGTTTCGGTTAGTACCTTGGGGATTGCAGTCACCAGTGGCAATTTCCCTCGCTGTTGAATTATGAGAATACGTCAATGTCTCTTATTTTGACAGGTTCCTCAAGTGTTCGACGTCAAGTCCACTTATTCACACTTGTTGGATCGTACTAGGTACCTTGGGCCCCATTATCATTATTGGCGGAAGACCCCGCGTTTGTTAACGGTATACATCAATGACCGGTAATCAAACGATACCCCCCATGTTTGACTTTCAGCTCATTTATTCACATGGTTAGGGTTTGTACCTTGGGTTGTTTGGATGAAGACCTTGGGATTTTTAATAGCATTACCTCATTATGTTATCACGCAAGCTGCGCAAGACTGAGCCTCACTCATTTTTTTCTCTCCATGAGACATAGATCCAGTTTGTTTTTACGGCTATGATATCTCATTCTGACATGGATCCATGCTTGTATTTCAGTGGCCATGCTATATATACATCTCCTATGTATCGGAGATCATGTTGTATCATGCTACACATCTATATGATGTCAATATTGTAATTTCTCGCTGAGCTTGATCATTATTTCAGGTACTTTTGTGACTTGGTTCTACGGTTTCCTACTCCTCTGCTGACTTGGAATTATAATGTATTTAAGCCATCGCTTACCTCTGACCTCACACATTAGGGGGCATCTGTTATAGGTCAAATCTACACTTCTCCGTCCGTGATCACATCAAGTTGTCGATCACACAAAATGACAACTTGGATTGAAGTGCATGATTAGCCTAGATGATGTATGGACTAGACTTACCCCTTTGCAGCTGACAAAACACTCATTCTACCTACTTTTTGAGAAAAACGCCACCCTATAAGCATGATAGTAGCGTTCACTTACTAAAATAATCTACTCTACTTCAATAGAGTAGCGTTTACCTACTGAAATACTCTACTTTGCTTCAGTAGACTAGAGTACAACTCAAAAACTCTTGAAAACGTTGGTTGTAAAGTAGGAACGTTGCATATTGAACGCTACTCCACTTAATAAAAATAGCATACACCTTAAAAAGTAATCAAAAATATATTAATTTGATGAATTGGGATTAGTTGAAGTTGGTTTTGCAACTTCCCCAACCTCCCAATCAAACTACCTCTCGATCCAAACTGCCTACCTTGTCCCATAAATACAAGGGGGATATATGAGAGAGAGGAGGAGAAACTATGCATTAAGGGTTGTTATGCTGGAGGAATTCCAAAGTTAGTGTGAAGAGTAGGAGCCTAGGATCCGGTTGCACAAGCACTCTGAATGATCAAGTATAAATTGTACTGATTATTTGCTTTTGACAATAAAGGTTGAAATACCCTTCCCGTCCCAATCAAATGTCTAATGGATTGCATGTTTGTTTGGATTAAATGCTTGATTGTATTTGATGTCTAAATTGTATTTCAATTTCATCATTGTTATATCAGTCAAGATATGCTGAGGAAGGTATCTTTGTATTGCAGGTTCGTCAAACGGAAGATCAAGTGGAGGGTCGATCGAAGGAGCAAGCGAAAGCTAGGATCGAATGTCGTTAATAAGGTATGCCTTCATAAAAATTGATCTCTTTCCTTTTGTAGAAGCCTATGTGATATGATTAATGTATTTACCTATCACCCCAGAAGTTGGTAGTGTCCCTCTCCTCGCTATAGGGTAGAAATACCGAACAACAATGTGCATCTTCTTAGTGTCATTATATTTATGTTGGATTTCTTTCTTTTGTTGATGATGTCGACATATCTCTGATTCTAGACTTTCTAACTTTCTTTGTAATTGTGATAATTAATTATCTTTGTCCATGATGAGTTTGTTTAAATGATGTATTTCTTCTTCTAATTATTCGTAGCTTCCATATGTTGATTCTTTAGCTGTATTTTGTGATGGGGGAATTCTCACTGATAGATCATGTATCGTTATTTTCTTTTTCTCAAGGAAGAAGGTCATGAACTTATTTTTTGCATTAAAGGTGAATGTTCCCAATGTTTCCATCCACTTATAACTTAACCTTATATCGATGAGATTATCGTCTATGGCTACAATGGTGAATTGGGACGCAAAATTATAATCATCGATTTGTAAATTGTGGCTAGGGTTTTCACCCTAGCTTGTGCAAATGAGCACCTACTAAGGAGAATGGACTCCTTAGTAGCAATTCAGAAAAACATTAAATGGAAGACAATATAGTAAAATGGTAATTATTCTAAACATGTGCATAAAATAGACAAGACAAGATAATAAAAAGGGTTTTTGTATTAATTATACCTCTAATGTGAAGGTTGGTGGAGCTCTTGCAGTAGTCCAGGAGGGTTGCTTCCAAGCTTCCAGCTTTGCTCCTTCTCTTTCTCCAAAGGGTTGGAAATGGGCCAAAAGGGGCACTCAAGGGTGAAAGGAGCTCAAGGGTGAGCTAGGGTTTCAAGAGTGATTTTGGCAGAGTAAGGGTGTATTTGACTGTGGATATGAAATGAGGGGCCTCCATCACCTATTTATAGGTTTTTAGTGGTGGAGTGCTGGCCCATGGTTTTGGGAACCATATGGTTTAGGTCAGCTGTACAGGGTTTTTTCCTCCTTTTTTCTTTTTTTCCTCTTTTTTTTATATTTTTTATTCCCTTTTTAGAGTGTTTTTGCTATTTTGGAGGAATTTTGGATTATTTTGGGGGAAAAGGGTTTTTTTGGCCTTTTGGAGGCTTTTTTAATGGTTTTGTGGCCTTTTGGAGGCTTTTTAATGGGATTTTAAGGTTCTGGAGGTAAATATGGTAGGAAATATGGACAAATGAGTCATGCAATGGGGTAGATGAGGTAGTGAGCACTTTTTGGGTGTTAACAGATTGCCTCCTGATGTGTGAGGGCAGGAGCTCATCGTATGTCCGATAGACATCATAAGTCTTGTATGGTTTTCCTGGGGTGTGGAGAAGAGAAGAAACAAACTAGAGCCTGGAACAACGGACCTGAACAAACTGCAAAAACTGAAAGTACATGACCTCAATAATGAATGAGGAATAATCTGAACATATGGATGAGGCGGGCATTCCCATGCTCGTAAATAATAACAATGGGGTCCAAAATATGGGGACCTGAAATATACATGGCCTCAAATAATGAATGAGGAAGAATCTCAATATATGGACGAGGCGGGCATACCCATGCTCATATCAAAATACATAAAAAAATAACTATGAGGCCCGAAAAGGGGGACCTGTAGGATACATAGAGAACCACTGTGTACATCATAAGGGTCCAGAGGGGACACAAATCTGGGACATACTGCTAGGCTAACCATGTCTGAGCTGAAGAACTGATACACTGGAATAACCTCAGTGCTACTGAATGGGGTACCAGAGGAACTGATGAGCTACTGGAGCATAGTGACGGGGAGTCATATCCTCAATGGTACACTCGACTGGAACTGAACTGGGTACTCAAGGAAGCATATAACTGCATGGATTCCGAATACAATCGCCAACGCAACCCGGACATCCACGGGAACATATAACTGGGCGTTCTGAAGTGACTCACCAATGTGCTAGAGTCGGGGGAAATCCGGGGTCTTCGACCAATAACTGAAGGGATATAAACCCTACGCGATTCTCAACGATGCGATCAAGGTGTTGAAGTCGAGCATGTGAGAAACAATCACTCGGAGAGGCAATGATGACTCTTCTCAGAATGGTCCGTAGGAACTCACCACAGATGGTGATGGGTCCAAAGCGCAGGGACCTTTGGGTCTATCCTCTGGAATAGAGGGGCTGTCGTCGACAGAGGGAGACCTGCAACTATCAAGGCAATGATGTTTCCTGGACAAGAGTGCAAGGTGGAGAATCGAAGTGTGAGAGTATTGATGGTAGGACTGACATACTGTGGGGGATAACTGGGCAAGTAGAGTGGGTGGACTCAAACTTCCTTTGTTCAGAGTATGATGGCGGGGATTATCGGGCAGCATATGAAACTGATTGGTGGGAAAGGGATCATAGCTGTACTGGATCGAGGATAGTGACTGGGATGAGGGATACTCAAGCTAGTGTAAAATGGTAGGAGACTGCAGACTACTCTAAACAAAGGCGACCTGATTGGGGGTGCTGCCAAGATGATTGATCATAGTGCCAAGAGGCACGGGAGGACATCTTCACAGGTTAAGGAACTAGAAGAAGTGGGTGTAAAATGGTATTGTCGTGTGGATTTATATGATCCCAGGACAGTTCATGCTCGTGATGGCTTTCAATTTTAAGGAGTCTGAAAGCGATAAGAAGACTCTGAAATAATGGAATGGTACTGTCGTGTGGATTTGTACGAGCCCAGGACAGTTCATGCTCGTGGTTGCTTTCAATTTTAAGGAGTCTGAAAGCGATAAGAAGACTCTGAAATAATGGAATGGTACCATCGTGTGGATTTGTACGAGCCCAGGACGATGCGTGCTCATGGTTGCTTTCAATTTTAGAGAGTCTGAAAGCGATAAGAAGACTCCAGGGGGGTGATTTTTCGTGTGTTAGTCTCCAAGGCCCGAAGAAGCATAAAAGGATGCAATGAAGAACTCTTCTAGCCGGTGTGACTAGAGTATTCTTTTTTCGTAATTAGTCTACCAAGTCCAGAAAAGGGTTAAACTTATACCAGATAGATGCCCTTTTAGGTACTTTAATGAGCATGAAAGGAAGCAAGATTGCTCGGTGATATTTTCATTGTTTTAGGAGTCAGAAAAGAGCTTAACAGAAACTCCCTAAGTGCCTTTTTCGTAAAGGACTTGTCCGGCCCGAAAAAGGGATAAAATTATACCGAACAAAAGGAATGGTCAAGCAAGGAGGAAGTGCTCAATCAAGGAACATTTATGATGACCAAGAACGAGGGTAGGGGGGAACACTGGTGGGCCTCCTTGCGGGATAATGAATGGTGGCAAAATAATGAAATAATTGCAGTATGACATGAGTGAATGGCTCATGTAAAAATGTGGAACAATCTGATGGCAGCCGATGTGGTGCACAAACCGAGGCAGCAAGGTGTCAGGACATAATGTTGAAACTGTACCAAGTGAGAGTGAGAAATGATCTCAAGCATCATCACGAGCTCGGAAAAATGAATCCGATGATATAAAAAGTGTCAAAAATGGATAACGACCGATGTGGCACGCAAACCGAGGCGACGGGGGGCGTTTTGGAAAAAAATACCCAAAACATATGGGGATGAGAGCGAGAAATGATCTCAACCATCATCACGGGCTCGAAAAAAATGAATTCGATGATATGAAATATATCAAAAAATGGAGAGCATCCGAAGTGGCACGCAAACCGAGGTGACTAGTGGTGTCTAAAAAGGCTCAAAAAATGAGGTGGAAAAAATAAGAGAAGAAGTTGACCATCATGACGGTCTCGTTGTGCTAATTCTAGTGGTGGAAACGGTGCGAAAAATGGATTCCGTATGGGTTCAGAATGGCCAAAACAAGAAAAAGTCAACGAATTATAAATAGTGAGTGGGTCCAACATGACAAGTGTCATTTGGACTTGTTTACTTTGACCAATGATTAGAGTGGACCAGAGCTGAGTTGGCATTTCTGGACGATCTGACCGGTCGTTTTCAGATACGGGAGTTATAGGTATTCCGACAAACGCATACCTACATTATCATTGGGTTTGGGGGGTAAGTTTACTTCTTTGACATGAGTCTGATGAGTTTGCCTTGTGTGATTGACAGGATGCCGTTGGTGCTTTGGCAAGAGCAGGATGTCCCGGATGAGATAGTGGATGTCATCCGGAGGGATCGGCATGTGCGGTCGACGTTGGGGTTGTGCGAACTGTTGAAGTTCGCACAGGTGCCTATGATGCGTTTAGCAGCGCTGCTACTGAACCAATTGGTGAGATTTTAGGAGTCGGACATTCAGGCATTCAGGGTGCAGGGGGAGAGGGTGGATCTCACCCTCGCACATATATACTTCCTAACAGGGTTGCCATGTCTGGGTAGAGTGGCAGATACGCAGCCACGAGTATCCGCAGATATGGATATGGAGGATATGTTGGAGCGGTACCTACACTGCGGCCGCGAGTGCCGGTCAGGGCAGGAGGACTGAGGGAGCCGCACATGGTGCGGTGGGGAGAGATGATGCGCCGCTGGGGTGGCGGTGAGGTGGGCAGATACTTTACTCAGGAGCTTTACCTTCAGTGGCTGCAGTTGTCGTTGACACTAGATGATTATCCGTACAGAGATATGGACTACACCGGGGATCCAGAGGCACCACGGCCGCCAGGGCAGGTGTGGGGAGCACATGGTACGTATGGTTTGCGTGCATGTAATGGATGTCAAGATCTATGTATGATAGTTTTTTGATATACTGTTACTGATTGATGTGTGATCTACAGATGTTGGCCCGAGACCACCACCAGGACATGTAGCACGCAGGGGGCATGTGGCGGTACCAACCCTGCCAGGACGAGGGGAGGTGTGTCAACGGGACGCTGAGGGGACTCTGGAGTCCGTACGGATGCTTCTAGATCGATTGTTGGTTGCAGTGAATGATGACGGGTGGCATGACCTGGATCCGGAGGTGATTCAGGATTGCATGAGGGCGCCACGGGAGTTCCGGTTGATTGCGATCCGGGTGGCCATCTTGGCGGATAGGGGTCGGGCATAGGAGCCCGCAGGGGATGAGGAGCTGCCGGAGGAGGAGCGAGGTGAGGACTCGGAGGCAACTAATGCAAGCAGTGACGCAAAGTATGACTCCCATTAGGGAGTGTAGGGGACTCCCCCCCGATTTTGTAGCTACGGCATGTATTCTATGAGGTGTATGGATGTATAGATATTGTTTGTATAGCTGAGTACGGGGGTACTCAGGACATGTGTAGCATATGGACATGTATTTTTTTGATATATATAGATGCACATGGATGCACCTTTTTGCGATGATGATTTAGTGTACACATGTGGATGCGCTTATGGTTTGTTATATGTTTGTACTACATGTGGATGCAAGTAGTGTAGGATGATGGGCACATGGATGCCCCTTGTGTATTTTATGTTATGCAACATGATGTATGTAGGATTAGGCATGTGGATGCCCCTGTATAGTAATGTGGTTTTATTTTTATTGCACATGGATGCAAATGTTTATGTGGTGATAGGAACATGGATGCCCCTTGCAATCTTTTTTGGGTTTTTATATATTTTTGATGAGATGTTATGGGATGATGATGCATGACGAAGGTTTTACATGGTGTGATTGATGTGCCAATCTAGGATGTTGTTAGCCATTTGATCTGTGACACTATTTTGAGCTCTTGGGACATGGGTGAATGTTATGGATTCAAATTGTCGGCTGAGTTGTTTTGTGCGCAGGAATTTTCTAAAAAGTCAAGGATCACGCACCTGGTAGCAGTTGTTGAGCTGGGAGACAAGTAGTTGGGAGTTAAGGAACACATGAAGGTGACATATGCCCATCTGGAGGGCAGTAGTCAAGAGACCGATCATAGCATCATACTCCGCCTGGTTATTGGTAGCAGCGCCTATACATATTCCGTCAAGATGAATCAATTCATGTGAAGGGGAATATAAGACCCATGCTGCAGAAGCCAGGTTGGGAGACCAGCGGCTTTCTCCATCAGCGAAGCCAGTGTAATGAGGTGGAAGAGGGTCCATCTGTGATCATGCAAAAATGATGAATGTAAGATTGCGGTAAAAAAGGTGAAAAACAAAAAGAGAGCAAACTGTACAATACAGACCAATGGGGCCGCAGGTTTATTTAGGGATAAAATCATTTAAGATACAACCCATTACGGGGGTTGCACAAAGGGTGACCTTCGGAGTCAGTTAAAATGTATGCCCCATTGCCGAGGTAGGTCTGCATGATGTAAGGGCCTTTCCACATGGATTCAAACTTTCCTTTACCAGTTTTGTCATGGGCTTGGTCATAGGCGAGGATGAGGTCCCCTTCATGGAAAGTTCGAGGGTGTACATGTTTGTCGTAACCAGCTTTGGAGCGGTTCTTGGCGGCTTCGATGGTATGGAGAGTGGCACAACGGTCTTCATCAGCTTGTTCTAGGGATAGCAGACATTGCTTGAGTGGGGAGGTGTCTGGGAGAAGCTCGACGGCGATGTGTAAGGCAGGTATCTGACACTCGATGGGGAGGACAGACTCTACACCGTGAACTAAATGAAACAGGGTAAAACCAGTGGCGGTTTTGGTGGATGTATGGTAAGCCCATAAGGAAGGGAATAACATGTGGTTCCAATTGGACTTATGCCAGTCAACAGTGCGTTGGAGGATGGTTTTTAAAATTTTGTTAATGGCCTCTACTTGGCCATTCCCTTGGGGGTAGTAAGCAGAGGAATACTGATGTTCGAACTTCAGTAGGGTGGATAACTCGCGCCAAAGGGAATCTTCTAAGTGTGAACCATGGTTTTAGACCAACTGTTTGGGGACCTCGAATCGAGTGATAACGTGGTTAAAAAAGAAATGGGAAGCGGTGTCAGCTGTACAATTGAAGGTGGGCATGGCTTCCGCCCATTTGGTGAAGTAATCAACAGCGACAATGATGTACTTATGGCCGTTGAAAGAGGGGGGTTTACATTACATGAAGTTGATGGCCCACTTACAAAAGGGACCAACGGTGACGACTGGGTGTAACGGAGCAGGTGGTCTAGACAAGGTCTGGCTGACGTAATAAATGACATGCTTTTGGCGAGCGGCGTCTTCTTGAACAAGGACTCCGGAAACGGCATAATCGGATGCCGAGACGTAAAGGATGAAGTTCTGAGAGAAATCCGGAGGGGAGATCAAAGGGGCTTGTGTGAGAGCTTTCTTGAGGGCTTCGAATGCAGCTTTTGCTTGCTCATCCCAAAAAAAGGGTATATGGGTACGAAGCAGGTGTAAGAAACCATGAACGGTGGTGGCATAATCAGGAACGAAGCGACGAAGGAAATTAGATCGCCCCTGCAGACTCTGGAGCTGTCGAAGCGTGCGAGGAGAGGGAAGTTCTAAGATGGCTTGGACCTTCAGGGGATCAACAACAATTCCTTTCTGGGAAACAATGAAACCCAACAACCGGCCTGCCGGAACGCAAAAGACACACTTGTGTGGGTTCAAGCGGATTTGATATTTGCGACAACGCAGGAAAACTTGCCGGAGGTCGTTAAGGTGGTCTGATCGTTTCCGGGAATGAGCTGTAAGGTCGTCAAGATAGACTAGCAGGATATGGATCAAGTCGTGAAAACAATAGGTCATGGCCCGCTGGAAGGTGGCACCAGCATTTTTGAGGCCAAAAGGCATGACGCGATAGGCAAAGGTGCCCCATGGGGTGGTAAAGGCAGTCTTGTACTGATCCTCCTTACGGATCTGAATCTCGTTGTATCCGGAAAAACCGTCCATGAAAGATAGGACTTCATGCCCCGCACATGCATCGATGAGTTGGTCAATAAATGGCGTGGGGAAGTTGTCCTTGGGACAAGCTCGGTTTAAATCGTGGAAGTCAGTGCATACTCTGATGGTGCCTTGTTTTTTGTTAACAGGAACGGGGTTTGAAACCCAAGTGGTATACGCAATAGGATAAATGAATCTTGCTTTGCGAAGTTTCTCAATCTTTGCTTTAACAACGGGGATCTTTGAGGGATCTGGTGAACGGGGGGTACATCTGGCCATGTGTCAATGTGGTGCTCTATAATAGTGGGGTCGAGACCAGGCATTTCAGTATAAGACCAGGAAAAGACATCACGGAATTCTCGGAAAAGTTTTTTGTACTCTCCAATCTCATGCTCACTGCAGGAGGCTCCTAAGGTAATGATTTCAAGAGCACCAGGTGGGTCAGAGATATCTATGTGGATGACGGGTGAGATGTTGGCCATGTTACCTTCCTCAAAGGCATCAAGAGCAGGAATAGGATCCTTAAACCAGTCGACTTTGGTGGGAAGGAAATCTTTGGACTCAATCGCGAATTGGGTAGCTGTGGTAGAGGAGGAGTCTTCTGGGAGGAAATAGGAACGATGGTGCATGTAATCCCAGGGATAATCCAGGGTAGTGAAAGCCTCTAGAATCTCCTCATCATTGTGGAAACTGTGAGTTGTCAAATCGGTTGACGAGGGAGTGGTAGTCAGAGAGATCATATAAATGGTGTTAATCTCTCCGGATGGGGATGATACTGGGGGGTGGATCTCCTCAATTGTGGGGGGTTCCATCTCAAGGTCCAAATTATTCATCTCATAGAGAGTTGCTCTGTAATCTGGGAGATCAGGACAGTGATGTGAGTAATGGCCGTAAATACCACATATTGCACAAGGGTGGTTGGTACGCAGTGATTTATCACGAGGCTTAGGGGTTGGATCGAGTTCGACAACCGAGATGTTGGGGTCGTCGTCAAGCATTTGCATGTGTTCCTGTAATGGAGGTAATTGTGGACATTGATGAGTTAGATGGCCTAACTCATCACACAACGAGCATTTGGGGGGAGCACGAAACACGGGGGGGGGGGGGGGGGGTTTAACTGCCTTGGGAGGGGGTACAGTAGTGTATGGTTGTGGGCCTCTGCCCCCAGTGGGCTTGATAAGAGGAGGGGGATTCGTAGATGACGAAGAGGTAGTGACACCGGGAGGTGTTTGACTAGTAGTGGCAATGGGTTGCACCGGTTGTAGGATGACATTTGGTGTCGGCGGGGGAACGGGAGGCGAAATATACCACATGGGTAATCCCAAGGTTAACTCGGGGAGGCTAAGAGTAGCCATAACCGGGGCGCTTACTACGCCCGAGGGAGGGAATAGGAAGGGGATTGTATGGATGGGTGTAACACCAATGTGACTAGGTACCAATGGTGGTTTGGGTAACAAGGGCGGTTGATTGTTGGGTGTTTGTGTATTGTGGGAAAGGGTACATATGTCAGATACTTCGGTCGCGGGTGATGGGGGTGGAATGGATTGGAATGTTGAGGTCATCGGCGTATTTGAGTAAAGGCCAGGTCCCATGGAGGAAACAAACGAGGTAGTTGCACCACAAATAGGTTGTTCAACCATGGGGAGAACATTTTCAGGTGCAGCGGGGGCATTGGGATCTTAATAGGTGAGTTGGTCGACCTTGACCACGCGTCCGTCATGGGGGAACATCATGGTATGAAAAACGGAGGAGGCAACCGCCCGCATGGCATACATGTAGCTACGGCCAAGTAAGAGGTTATAATCAAGTTGGGCATTGATGACCTCTATGTCAATGAGCACGGTTTTACCAGCCAACTGGACGGGGACATTAGCTAGGAGACCTTGGGGTTGAGCCGAACGGCCATCGTAGGCTCGCAACACAGTGGTGGACTGATGGAGGGTAGGGGATCCCAACTTCTGCCAAACGAATGTGGACATAACGCATGTAGAGGCACCTTCATCGATAATGCACCAATGGATGACAAGATTACAAACGAAAACAGAAACTTGGACGCTAAAGTGGAAGGCAGGTGTGGTTTGTATTGGTCCAAATCGAAGGCCATCAGTCGTGAATCATTTGGGTCAATAGCACCAATGGTGGTGTAGCTAGGGTTTTACCCCTAGCTTGTGCCAATGAGCACCTACTAAGGAGAATGGACTCCTTAGTAGCAGTTCAATAATGATTAAATGATTAAGCTAAAACAACAATTAACAAACTACTTTAAACATTGCATGAGACATAAATGAAAGATGTAAAAAATGGTTTTATATTAATGTTACCTTGAGTGTCAAGGTTGATGAAGCCCTTTGCAGTGTCCAAGAGGATGCTCCAAGCTTCTGAATGCTCCTTCTCCTTCTCCAATGGTGGGGATGGGCCAAAGGTGGCTCTCAAGGTGAAAATAGTTCAAATGATGAACTAGGGTTTCGAGAGAGATTTTGGCAGAGTAAGGGTGCTTGTGATTGTGGATATGGAATAAGGGATCTCCATCACCTATTTATAGTTTTTTGGTGGTGGAGTGCTGACCCATGGTTTTAGGAAACGCATGGTTTTAGGCAGCTGTATAGGGTTTTTTCCTCCTTTTCCTCATTATTTTATATTTTTATTCCCTTTTTAGGGGATTTTTGCTATTTTTGGAGGAAAAGGGGGTTTTTTTAGCCTTTTTTAGGCTATTTTGATGGTTTTGTGGCCTTTTGGAGGCATTTTAGGCCTTTTGGAGGCTTTTTAATGGGATTTTTAGGGAAAAATGGTAGGAAAATGGACAAATGAGCCATATAATGTGGTAATGAGGCAGTGAACACTTTTTGGGTGTTAACAGATTGCCCCCTGATGTGCGAGGTCAGGAGCTAATCGTATGGCCGATGGACATCATAAGTCATGAATGGTTTTCCTGGGATGTGGAGAGAAGAGAAGAAACAAACTGAAGCCCGGAACAACGATCCCGAACAACTGCAAGAGCTAAAAGTATATAACCTCAATAATGGATGAGGAATCATTTGATCATATGGACGAGGCGGGCATTCCCATGCTCGTATCAGGATACAACATAACAGTAACAATGGGGTCCAAAAAATGGGGACCTGAAATATACATGACCTCAAATACTGACTGAGGTATAATCTCAATATATGGACGAGGCGGGCATACCCATGCTCGTATCAAGATACATAAACAGAACTATGAGGCCCGAAAAAGGGGGACCTATAAGATACATGACCACTGTGTACATCATACAAATCTGGGACATACTGCTGAGCGGATCATGTGTGAACTGCAGAACTGGTGCACTGGAATAATCAACAGTGCTACTGAGTGTGGTACCAAAGGAACTGATGAGCTGCTGGAGCATAGTGACTGGGGTCATACTGTCCATGGTACACTGAACTGGAACTCATCTGGAACTGAAACTAGGTACTCAAGGAAGCATGGAACTGGATGGCTTCCGAATACAAACGCCAACGCAGCCCGGACATCCACGGGAACATATAACTGGTCGTTCCGAAGTGACTCACCAATGTGCTAGATTCAGGGGAAATCCGGGGTCTTCGACAAAAACTGATGGGATATAATCCTACGCGATCCTCAACGATGCGATCAAGGTGCTGAAGTCGAGCATGTGAGGAACAACCACTCAGAGAGGCAATGATGACTCCTCTCAGAATGGTCCGGAGGCACTTACCACAAATGGTGATAAGTCCAAGGCGTAGGGACCTCTGGGCCTATCCTCTGGAATAGAGGAGCTGTCGTCGACAGAGGGAGACCTGCAACTATCAAGGCAATGATGTTTCCTTGACAGGAGCGCGAGGTACAAGACCGAAATGTGATAGTGCTGATGGCAGGACTGATAAACTGTGGGGGGACAACTGGGCAAGTAGAGCGGGTGGACTCAAACTTCCTTTGTTCAGAGTATGATAATGGGAATGATCTGGCAGCATATGAAACTAACTGAGGGGAAAGGGATCATAGCTGTATTGGATCTGGGAGGGTAACTGGCTGAGGGAGACTCAATTTGGTGTAAAATGGCAGAAGACTGCTGAATACTCTGAACAACGGCGACCTGATTGGGGGTGCTGCCGAGATGATCGATCACAGTGCCATGAGGCACGGGAGGATACTTCTTCATGGGTTAAGGAACTAGAAGAAGTGTGTGGATAAAATGATATTGTCGTGTGGATTTTACGAGCCCAGGACAGTTCATGCTCGTGGTTGCTTTCAATTTTAAGGAGTCTGAAAGCGATAAGAAGACTCTGAAGTTATGGAATGGTACTGTCGTGTGGATTTAACGAGCCCAGGACAGTGCATGCTCGTGGTTGCTTTCAATTTTAGAGAGTCTAAAAGCAAGTAAGAAGACTCCAGGGGGTTGCTTTTTCGTAGAGTTAGTCTCCAAGGCCCAAAGAAGCATAAAAGGATGCAATGAAGAACTCTTCTAGCCGGTGTGACTAGAGTATTCCTTTTTCGTAATTAGTCTACCAGGTCCGGAAAAGGGGTAAACTTATACCAGATAGACGCCCTTTCAGGTACTTTAACGAGCATGAAAGGAAGCAAGATTGCTCGGCGATCTTTTCATTCTTTTAGGAGTCAGAAAAGAGCTTAACGGAAACTCCCTAAGTGCCTTTTTCGTAAAGGACTTGTCCGGCCCGAAAAAGGGATAAAATTATACCGAACAAACAGAATGGCCAGGCAAGGAGGAAGTGTTCAATCAAGGTTTAGTAATGATGACCAAGAACTTGGGTAGGTGGGAACACTGATGGACCTCCTTGCGGGGTAGATGAAATGGTGGTAAAATAACGAAACATTTGCAGTATGACAGGAGTGAATGGCTCATGTAAAAATGTGGAACAATCCGATGGCAGCCGATGTGGCACGCAAACCGAGGCAGCAAGGTGTTGGGACACAATGTTGAAATTGTACCAAGTGAGAGCGAGAAATGATCTCAAGCATCATCACGAGCTCGGAAAAATGAATCCGGCGATATAAAGGATGTCAAAAATGGGTAACGGCCGATGTGGCACGCAAACCGAGGTGACGGGGGCATTTTTGAAAAAATGCCCAAAAAATCTGGGGGTGAGAGCGAGAAATGATCTCAAGCATCATCACCAGCGCGGAAAAAATGAATCCGATGGTGCAAATGGTGCGAAAAACAGAGGTCATAAGGACTCCGGAATGGTCAAAGAAAATAACTAGGTGTATAAAAGCGAATATACAAGTGATATGTGACCTCAAAAATGGTTGAAATCACATATGTGACAAAGTGAGCAGGGTTAATGACCTGCCCCCATGCTACGTGCATAGGGTTTGTGATTGTGGATCACATATGTGTGGGTTGGAACAAGGGGTTCACTGACGTGCTGAGATAGATGTGATGGGGAAGGTTCAAAATGATTGATCATGCCCCCTATCCCAGGGTCGAGGCAATCTATCATGCCCCTTGACGCAGAGGTGTTACTGTGGTGCTCTATGAGAGCAGCGTCAAGACCAGGCATTTCGGTATAGGACCAGGCAAAGACATCACGGAATTCTCTGAAAAGGTTTATGTAGTCCTCAATCTCTTGTTTACTGCAGAATGCTCCTAAAGTAATGAGTTCAGGGGCATGACCTGGAGCAGCAATATCAACTTGGATGACAGGTTAGATGTTGGCTATGTTACCTTCCTCGAAGGCATCCGGAGCAGGAATAGGGTCCGTGAACCAGTCGACCTTGGTGGGGAGGAAGTCTTTGGATTCAACCGCGTATTGGGTAGCGGTGCTAGAGGAGGATTCTTCTGGGATGAAATAGAAACGGTGGTGCATATCATCCCAAGGATAATCCGGGGCAGTAAGGGCCTCAAGAATCTCCTCATCAGTACGGAAAGTCTGCGTCGTCAAATTGTTTGACGAGGGGGTAGTGGTTGAAGAGATCATATAGATGGTATTGACCTCTCCGGAAGTTGAAGAGTCTGGGGGGTAGATCTCCTCCATGGTAGGTGGTGCCGTCTCAAGATCCAGATTGTTCATCTCATAGAGAGCCGCTCTGTAATCCGGGAGATCGGGACAATGATGTGAATAGTGCCCGTAAATACCGCAGATGGCGCAGGAGTGGTTGGTACGTAGGGACTTATCTTTAGGCTTAGGAGTGGGGTTTAGTTCGACAGTTGGGATGTTGGGGTCATCATCGAGCATTTGCATGTGCTTCTGCAATGCGGGTAACTGTGGGCATTGGTGGGTCGCATGGCCCAACTCGTCACACAGCGAGCATTTGGGAGGAGCACGAAACACTGGAGGGTTCTTGACTGTCTTTGGAGGTGGTACGGCAGTGTAAGGTTGGGGACCTCTGCCCCCAGTGGGTTTGGGAGTAGGAGGAGGTGTCGTGGAGGACGAAGGGGTAGAGACACCGGGAGGTGGCTGGGTGGTAGTAGCCATGGGTTGCACCGGCTGGAGGACGACATCTGGTGTCGGCGGGCGAATGGGAGGCGAAAGATACCATACAGGTAATCCCAAGGTTAACCCAGGGAGGCTAAGGGTAGCCATGACCGGGGCGCTTACTACTCCCGATGGAGGGACTAGGAAGGGGATCGTATGGATCGGTGTAACACCAATGTGGCTAGGGACCAGTGGTGGTTTTGGCAACAAGGGTGGTTGAGTGTTAGGTGGTAGGTTGTCGTGGGAAAAGGTACATAAATCAGACATTTCGGGCGTAGATGACGGCGGGGAATGGATTGAAAGGTGGAGGTCATCGGCGCGTCTGAGTAGACTCCAGGTCCCGTAGAGGAAACAAACGAGGTGGTGGCAGGAGAAACAGGTTGTTCAACCATGGGGAGAACATTTTCCGGTGCCGCCGGAGCACTGGGATCATAGTAGGTGAGCTGGTCAATCTTAACCACGCGTCCTTCATGGGGGAACATCATGGTGCGAAAGACAGAAGAGGCAACCGCCCGCATGGCATACATGTAGCTGCGGCCAAGTAGAAGGTTGTAATCCAATTGGGCATTGATTACCTCTATGTCAATAAGGACTGTTTTACCACCTAACTGGACTGGAATGCTGGGTAGAAGGCCTTGGGGCTGGGCCGAACGACCGTCGTAGGCACGTAACGCAGTGGTGGACTGCTGGAGAGGAGGGGATCCTAGCTTCTGCCATACAAATGTAGACATAACGCATGTGGAGGCACCCTCATCGATGATGCACCGATGGATAACAAGATTCCTAACGGAGACAGTAACTTGGAAGGCTAAGCTGGAAGGTAGGCGTGGTTCAGACTGGTCTAAATCAAAGGCCATCAAATGCGAATCGGTTGGGTCAATCCCCCCAATGGCGGAAAGTAAAGTTTTGCGCTGCGAAGGACAGTTCTTCAAGACTTCTAACGCGGACATGGCTGCGGGAGATTGGGCTAGGTCGTCTACGATGTTGTAGTTTGACGCAACGCGCGCGTTAGGGTTATTGTTGATTCGGCGAAGTGGGAAACGAGGTGCTTTCGCAGCGCCGTCTATGGGAGGCGGAGGTATACGTAACGCCTGATCGGTGGGATGGGCGTTAGTAGGTTTATCCATGGGAGTGGCTTCAGAGGTGGAGCCATATTGGTTCCGACGGGTCTGGAGGTTGACGTCAGCGGATGACATCATCAGTAAGTGGTGGGTACCTGAGTCAAACATGGGTTGATCAGGAGCAGCGTAAGTGATCTGTTGTTGTTGGGGCGCATTGGCTTGATGGGGAGCCAACGGCTGAGTGTTCACTACGCCTTGGGTCGGTAATGGGTTTTGCAGCACCAAAGGGGGTTGTTGAGGTTGGGGGGGGTTGGGTGGCGCTTGGGGGGCCGCATGCCCTTGGCGATGGGCCTCGTCAACCCAGAGTTGGCGAGCTCGCTCCAAGTGTGGGCAAGCATGGGTATAGTGTCCATAGACCCCGCAAATAGAACAAGGGTGGTTTGTTCGCAAATTGGGGTTTTTAGCCTGCTTGGGCGGGCGATCAGGGTTTTGATTAGCGGGGGCCGCATTGTTGTTGTCAGGGGGATTAGCCGGTTGACCAGCTTGGTCTGCAGGTTGGTTGTTTCCCCGATTACGGCCCTTGCCGCGGTTCTGTTGGCCCTGGTTACGTTGGTTGTTCTGGTTTTGCTGCGGGTTCTGTTGGGCGTAAACTTGCCCTTGGGCAGCAGGTGGATTCTGAGGTTGCACAGGTGCAGGAGCAGGCTGCGGAGGATGATAAGCAGGTTGAGGCTGAGCAGGTGCAGCAACTTGAGGGGGTTGCTGATAGGACTGCAGAGCAGGTTGTGGATGTGCCGCAGGGGCTGCCTGGGGCGGATAATAAGCAGGTTGGGCTTGTGAAGGCGCAGGAGCTGAGACAGCCGGCTGATGGTAGTAAGGCTGAGGGGCGACTGGAGGAGCATAAGCAGGAGTCGCATACCCGAAGCACTGAGGTGGACATGAGGGTCCATGGGAATGGTGATGTGTCATGGGAGCATATGAGTTGGTTGCTCCGAATTGTGAAGTAGCCCGCGACAGGTCGGGGCCAGGGGTAGGACGTGCTATAGAAAATGGTTGGGGATGCGAAGAAACACGGCCAATGATACCATCTGCAGCGTGGGATGCCCCCGGCGCATCATGCTGGGAGGACTCGCCGTGAGGGGCGTCAGGTATAATGGTATAAAGGTAACCCGATTGGGCGTAAATGAGGTCGAACTGTTGTGCCTTAAGGATGGCTTCTTCTTCAGACTGGGGTCTTTCTGAGGCCACATCCTTAGCGATAACCGGGAGAAGGGATTTGAGGAACCAATCTAGGAAGATACGGTCGTCAAGTTTGATCTTGCATAAGCTACGGCGTCGACGCCACTCATGGATGTGGTCCGTGATATGGGTAGCCGTGTTTTGTCTACAAGATAGAAGGATCTCAACACCCGCGTCATAGCGGACAGGCAACTGGAAGAACTGCAGAAAGGTCGAGGCCAGGGAAGCAAAGGTGGCATGGGTCCCATGAGGCTGCTCAATATACCACTTGGCTGCAGAGCCAGTGAAGGTGCGCTGTAAGAGACGGAGGCGAACAGAGTCATCCACTATGGAGTTAGAGGAACACCATAGGTGGAAAGACATGATGTGGTTCTGTGGGTCCTCACCGGCCTTGCCCTCGAACTTAGGGATGTCCGAGGGAAGCTTGGTAGGCATATGAGGCCACGTAGGGTCGTGTCGAATAGGATCGTTGGTCAATCTGGCCAGGTCAGGTAGGTTGAGGCTAGCCATGAATGGCAAACTGGAAGAGGGCTGTGACACAGTAGTGCTATGGACCAGGTTGGGGCCAGTGCCCCCAAGTGGAGGGACAAAATTAAGGGTGGTGCCCCCAAGTGGGGGAACTGCGGTAGTGGAGGATGGTCCAGCACCACCATGAGTAGTGTGAGCCACTGATGTAGTGGTCATGGGTATTCCCGCTGTGGGTATAGGTACCGTGAGGGGAACAGTAGATGGTTGCCCCATGGAGGGCATACCAAAAACAGGTGTAGTAACTGGTGTAGTGGTGGATGTGCCACCAGTGGTCCCTATGACAAATGGAGTGGAAGTCGTGCCAGCCATGGGGCTAGTAGGGGCAGTATAAATAGGGTTCTCGGACTCTTCGTCAGAATCAGAGGTAAAGTAAGGTGCGTCACTATCTGGTGACGGAGACCTACGTCGCTGACGAGTGGAGTCAAGTGACAAGGCCCTAGATCGGTGATGAGTGGTATCAACGGATAATGATCGGAATCTACGATGTGTGGTGTCAAGAGAACCGTGCTGTGGGGGCTCGCCCCTGAGGCGCCGAGAATGTCTCGGGGACTCAATGGTGACAGATGGTGTCTAGTCTCTGTGGGTTGAGGTGAGTATAAAAACAGCTCAAAAAATCCTAATGCAACCGAGTGTGCAGAAGGAGAGCTAAAAAAACAAGGCACTCAGGCCAACAACCAACTCAAAACACCCACTGCAACAGCTGTGCTACAATAGGTGGAGTAACAACAAAGATGGTCAGAATACCAACAAGCAGCAGGTTTCCTAAAAAAGAAAAATGGTGGACTCACTAGACCAAAGGGAGGTAAAGGAGCATGCAAACACCTAACTAAAAGTATTCTGACTCAACTAAACATATCCTCTGCAAGGTGATGAAATCCAAGTCAGACAATATGAGTAGGAAAGCCAAGTGGCTATGATATCCCCCTACCGGGAGGGATACCGGGTAGTCAATCCTAGAAGAATGGCAACTAAGATACCCCGTTCATGACACGTCCAGAAAGGTGAATCTGCCATTTAGCTCGTTGACCGCAATACCCCTATACAGGGATATTCCGCGAACCGCGAAAGGTAGCCCTTCGGTTACTGAATGGAGTGCGGTATTCCACTCAGGCCTCTGGAACCAGTCTCCCGACTTCAACCCTCCTAAGGGAGAGGCCCTCTGATAAACTGGTCGTGACCGTGCCAAAAAGTACTAGGGGATTTTGGTTCCCTAGTTGGACAACAACTATGTCTCAAGTGAAATAACCAAGGGGTGTTATTGGAAGCCTATCCCCCTGATCCTACCTAACTACAATGATTCTTTTGTGTTCCCCAAGTGGGGTTAGAATGTTGGTTTAATTAGGTACTTTTTAAGGCTCACTTGATTTTATGTGACAGAGTGTGTGCTCGTGAGGTAATGATCCCAAAAATAGAAGTGCCACAAGGGAGGGCAACTTCCAATCTATCAATAATGCTGAAATTGATTCTTTGAACTTGCAAAATTTTCTGAAATAAAAATACTGAAATTTTAAAAAGATTCTGTAAAAGGAACAGAAATTATGTTGCAGAAAGGCTGTAAGGAAGTGGGCTGCAGGTGGGACAGAGGGCTGTTCAAATGCAGAAAATATTGCAGCAAGAGGGGCTGGGCTCAAAACAGGAAAAGAGCAGAAATCAGACCGCGGGTCTGTGGCGGATCAGAACAGGCCGACCGCGGGTTTGAGGGAAACAGCGGCGGTCAGGTCGCGGCTATCGGGCCAACAGAGGCAGTCGGGACGCAGGAAACAAGGGAAAAGACACAGTCGGGTCGCGGCTATCGGGCCAACAGTGGCAGTCGGGACGCAGGAAAAATAGAAAAAGACACAGTCGGGTCGCGGAAAAAAGGCTAACAGGCGCAGTCGGGACGCCCGAAAGAGGCAGAAAGCCGCAGTCGGGACGCGTGAAAAAGGCCGACAGGCGCAGTCAGATCGCGGCAAACAGGCTGATTAGCCACGGTCGGATCGCAGGTAACAGACTTGAATCCGCCGGCGGAGCGTTGGAAGCAGTCTGAGAGCCACGGTCGGATCGCGGGTAAAGGTCTGAAAGGCGCGGTCGGGACGCGACTGCAGAGGGAAAAAACGCGGTATGCGGCGGCCGAAAGGGACAGCCGAAAAGAAAAAAAAAAAAAAAAAAAATTAAAAAACGAAAACCAGAAATTCGAAAACTAGGGGAGTCGCCAAAACTGTAGCTAGGGTTTTACCCCTAGCTTGTGCCAATGAGCACCTACTAAGGAGAATGGACTCCTTAGTAGCAGTTCAATAATGATTAAATGATTAAGCTAAAACAACAATTAACAAACTACTTTAAACATTGCATGAGACATAAATGAAAGATGTAAAAAATGGTTTTATATTAATGTTACCTTGAGTGTCAAGGTTGATGAAGCCCTTTGCAGTGTCCAAGAGGATGCTCCAAGCTTCTGAATGCTCCTTCTCCTTCTCCAATGGTGGGGATGGGCCAAAGGTGGCTCTCAAGGTGAAAATAGTTCAAATGATGAACTAGGGTTTCGAGAGAGATTTTGGCAGAGTAAGGGTGCTTGTGATTGTGGATATGGAATAAGGGATCTCCATCACCTATTTATAGTTTTTTGGTGGTGGAGTGCTGACCCATGGTTTTAGGAAACGCATGGTTTTAGGCAGCTGTATAGGGTTTTTTCCTCCTTTTCCTCATTATTTTATATTTTTATTCCCTTTTTAGGGGATTTTTGCTATTTTTGGAGGAAAAGGGGGTTTTTTAGCCTTTTTTAGGCTATTTTGATGGTTTTGTGGCCTTTTGGAGGCATTTTAGGCCTTTTGGAGGCTTTTTAATGGGATTTTTAGGGAAAAATGGTAGGAAAATGGACAAATGAGCCATATAATGTGGTAATGAGGTAGTGAACACTTTTTGGGTGTTAACAGGTGGAGAGCAAAGTCTTGCGCTGTGAAGGACAGTTTTTTATGACTTCTAACGCAGACATGGTTGCGGGAGATTGGGCTAAGTCATCTACAATGTTGTAATTTGACACAGCACGAGCATTGGGGTTATTGTTGATGCGATGAAGTGGGAAGCGAGGTGCTTTGGAGGCGCCATTGAGTGGAGCTGGGGGTATATGTAACGTTTGATCAGTGGGATGAGCATTAGTGTTTTTTTCGGCGGGAGAGTCTTCAGAGGTGGAGCCATATTGGTTTCGACGGGTTTGGAGGTTGACTTCAGCGGATGACATCATTAACAAGTGGTGGGTACCTGAGTCTAACATGGGTTGATCAGGAGAGGCATAAGTGATCTGTTGTTGTGGTGGCGCGTTTCCTTGAGGGGGAGCCAACTGCTGAGTGTTCACTACACCTTGGGTTGGTAAGGGATTTTGCAGCACCAAAGGTTGATGCTGAGGGGGTGGGGGGTTGGGTGGCGCCTGAGGAGCCGCGTGCCCTTGGCGATGGGCATCATATGTCCATATTTTTCGAGCTCGCTCCAAATGTGGGAAAGCATGTGTGTAGTGGCCATAGACCCCGCAAATAGAACAAGGATGGCTTGTTCACAAATTAGGATTTTTGGCCTACTTGGGTGGCTGATCAGGGTTCTGGTTGGCAGGGACCGCGTTATTGTTGTTTGGGGGATTGGGAGGTTGACCACCTTGGTCTGGAGGGGGGTTATTCCCACGGTTATGGCCTTTTCCACGGTTTTGCTGGCCCTGTTGGCGCTAGTTGTTTTGGTTCTGCTGCGGATTATGTTGGGCGTATACTTGCCCTTGGGCAGCAGGTGGGTTCTGGGGTTGTGTAGGTGCGGGAGCAGGCTGCGATGGATAATAAGTAGGGGGAGGCTGCGCAGGTGCTGAACCTTGTGGGGGTTGCTGATACATCTGCGGAATGGGTTGGGGGTTTTCCGCAAGGGCGACCTATGGTGCGTAATAGGCATGTTGGGCTGGAGAGGACACAGGAACTGATGCAGCCTGTGGGTGGTAATATGGCTGAGGTGCGACCGAGGGGGCGTAAGCGGGGAACGCATGATCAAATCATTGAGGTGGACATGAGGGTCCGTGGGAATGGTGGTGATGTGCCATGGGAGCATACGAATTGGTTGCTCCAGACTGTGATGTAGCCCACGAAAGGTCGGGGCCATGGCTAGGACGTGCTATGGAAAAGGGTTGGGGATGCGAGGCAATATGGCCAATGATGCCGTCTGTGGCATGGGATGCCCCTGGCGCATCGTGTTGGGAGGAATCGCCATGAGGGGCATCAGGTATGATGGTATACAGATAACCCGACTGGGCGTAAATGTTGCTGGGCTTTGAGGATGGCCTCTTCTTCGGACTGGGGTCGTTCGGATGCCACATCCTTGGCAATGAGAGGAAGGAGGGATTTTAGAAACCAATCTAAGAAGATACGGTCATCTAACTTGATTTTGTAGAGGCTGAGGCATCGAAGCCACTCATGAATGTGGTCAGTGATGTGGGTAGCCGTGTTCTGTGTGCAAGACAGTAGGATCTCAAATCCCACGTCATAGCGGATAGGTAACTGAAAGAACTGCAGAAAAGTCAAGGCAAGGGAGGTAAAGGTGGCATGGGTCCCATGGGGCTGCTCGATGTACCACTTAGCCGCAGAGCCAGTGAGGGTGCGCTGTAACAGACGAAGGCAGGCAGAGTCATCCACTATGGAGTTGGAGGAACACCATAGATGGAAGGACATAATATGGTTCTGGGGGTCCTCACCTGTCTTGCCCTCAAACTTAGGGATGTCGGAGGGGAGCTTGGTGGGAATGTGAGGCCATGCAGGGTCGTGTCTGATGGGATCGTTATTCAGTCTAGCTAGGTCAGGAAGGTTGAGGCTAGCCATGAATGGAAAACTAGTAGAAGGATGTGACATACTAGTGGGTGTGACCATGTTGGGGCCAATGCCCCCAAGTGGAGGGGTTGGGTTTGGGATGTTTCCCCCAAGTGGAGGAACAAAAGTGGTATGGGACGGTCCTGCACCGACAAGAGTAGTGTGAGTCACTAATGGAGTGGCGATAGGTATGCCAGCTACTGGAATGGGTACAGTGATCAGAATGGTAGATGTGGGCCCCATCGAGGGCATACCCAAAGCAGGTGTGGTAGTTGGTGTGGTGGTGGATGCTCCACCAATGGTCCCTACAAAGAAAGGGGTGGAAGTCACGCCAGCCATGGGGCTGGTTGGTGCAGTGTAAATGGGGTTCTCGGACTCTGCCTCAGAATCAGAGGTAAAATAAGGGGCATCTAGCTTGGGTGATGGAGTTCTATGCCGTTGACGAGTGGAGTCAAGTGACAAGGCTTGAGATCTATGATGAGTGGTATCAAGTGATGAAGATCTATATCTATGACGGGTGATGTCAAGTGAACCGTGCTGTGGGGGCTCTCCCCTGAGGCACCGAGAATGTCTCGGGGACTCAATGGTGACAGATGGTGTCAAATATCTGGGGGTTGTGTTGAGTGAAAAAATAGCTCAAAAACCCTAATGCAACCGAGTGTGCAGAAGGAGAACTCAAAAAATATGTCACTCAGGCCAACAACCAACTCAAAACACTTTCTATAACAGCTGTGCTACAATAAGTGGAGTATCAACAGAAATGGTCAGAATACCAACAAGCAGCAGGTTTCCTAAAAAATAAAAATAGTGGATTCACTAGACCAAAAGGAGGTAAGGGAGCATGCAAACACCTAGCTAAATAGTATTCTGACTCAACTAGACATATCCTCTACAAGGTGATGAAATCCAAGTCAGACAATATGGATAGTAGACCCAAGTGGCTAAAGATATCCCCCTACCGAGAGGGACACCGGGTAGTCAATCCTAGAAGAAAAGCAACTAAGATACCCCGTTCATGACATGTTCGGTTGGGTGAATCTGTCGTTTGGTTCTATCGCTGCGGTATCCCCATACGAGTGATACACCGAGAACTGCGAAAGGTAGCCTTCGGTTACTGAATGGATTGCGGTATTCCACTCAGGCCTCCGGAACCAGTCTGGCTACTTCAACCCTCTTAGGGGAGAGGCCTTTCCGATAAATTGGTTTTAAACTGTGCCAAAAAATACTAGGGGATTTTGGTTCCCTAATGGACAACATCTATGTCTCAAGTGTAAGCAACCGAGGGGTGTTATTTGGATGCCTATCCCCCCGATCCTACCTAACTACAAAAATTCTTATGTGTTCCCCAAGTGGGGTTAGAATGTTGGTTGTGTTAAGTAGTATTTTAGGGCTCACTTGAATTAGGTGACAGAGTGTGTGCGTGTGAAATGATGAACCCAAGTAAAAGTGCCACAGAGTGGGCAACTTTCTAACTAAAAATAACAATACAGAATTTAAACTTTGAAATGCAAAATTTTCTCTTTTTAATTAAAATGCTGAAATTTAAAATAAAAATAAAAAAATAAAATAAAATTATGTAAATGGAATATAAATAATACTGCAGAAAAGGCTATAGGGAAGTATGGTTGCAGGTAGGACAGATGGCTATGCAGGTGCAGAAAATATTGCAGCAAAGTGCTGGGTTCAAAACAGGAAAAAAAGTGCAGAAAACAAACCACGGGTCTATGGCAAATCTTGGCAGTCGGACCGCGGGAAACAGCTCAACAGTCGCAGACAGGTTGCAGGATTTTGGCCGAAAGACGCAGTCGGGATGCTGGAAATAGGTGGAAAGCCGCAGACGGGTTGTAGGAAAATGGCTGAAAGCCGCAAGCGGGATGCAGGAAAATGGGCTATAGACGCCGGTGGGTTGCAAAAAAATGGCTGAAAGCCGCAAGCGGGATGCGGGAAAGTAGCCTAAAGATGCCGGCGAGTTGCATAAAAATGGCTGAAAGCCGCAGGCAGGACGTGGGAAAATGGCCTAAAGACGCCGGTGGGTTGCAGAAAAATGGCTGAAAGCCGCAGGCAGGACGCGGGAAAATGGCCGAAAGACGTCGACGGTTTGCAGAAAAATGGCTGAAAGCCGCAGGCAGGACGCGGGAAAATATCCTAAAGACGTCGACGGGTTGCAGAAAAATGGCTGAAAGCCGCAGGCAGGATGTGGGAAAATGGCCTAAAGACGCCGGCGGGTTGCAGAAAAAAGGCTAAAAGCCGCAGGAAGGACGCAAGAAGAGGGGTTAACAGCCGCTGTCGGACCGCACGAAACAAGCTAATAGCCACAGTCAGATCGCAGGTAACAGACTGGAAACCACTGGTAGGTCACCGGAAACAGTCTGAGAGGCGTGGTCGGATCGCAGGTAAATGCTTGAAAGACACGGTCTAAATGCAACTGCGGGGGGTAAAAGACGCGGTTTACGGCAACCGAAAGGGACAGCCGAAAGGAAAAAATAGGAAAATATTGCAGAAACTTAAAAACGTTTAAAACTTTAAAACTATAACCAGAAATTCCAAAGAAACACAAGCAGAGTCGCCAAAACTGTAGCTAGGGTTTTCACCCTAGCTTATGCAAATGAGCACCTACTAAGGAGAATGGACTCCTTAGTAGCAGTTCAGAAAAACATTAAATGAAAGACAATATAGTAAAATGGTAATTATTCTAAACATGTGCATAAAATAGACAAGACAAGATAATAAAAAGGGGTTTTGTATTAATTATACCTCCAATGTGAAGGTTGGTGGAACTCTTGCAGCAGTCCAGAAGGGTTGCTTCCAAGCTTCCAGCTTTGCTCCTTCTCTTTCTCCAAAGGGTTGGAAATGGGCCAAAAGGGGCACTCAAGGGTGAAAGTAGCTCAAGGGTGAGCTAGGGTTTCAAGAGTGATTTTGGCAGAGTAAGGGTTTATTTGACTGTGGATATGAAATGAGGGGCCTCCATCACCTATTTATAGGTTTTTAGTGGTGGAGTCCTGGCCCATGGTTTTGAGAACCATATGGTTTAGGTCAGCTATATAGGGTTTTTTCCTCCTTTTTTCCTCTTTTTCCTCTTTTTTTATATTTTGTATTCCCTTTTTAGAGGGTTTTTGCTATTTTGGATGAATTTTGGATTATTTTGGGGGAAAAGGGGGTTTTTTGGCCTTTTGGAGGTTTTTTTAATGGTTTTGTGGCCTTTTTGAGGCTTTTTAATGGGATTTTAAGGTTCTGGAGTTAAATATGGTAGGAAATATGGACAAATGAGTCATGCAATGGGGTAGATGAGGTAGTGAGCACTTTTTGGGTGTTAACATAAATGTAATTCATTTATTTGATCTTCATTAGACTCGTTCTTCAATATACTTGATTCTGGAACTTGTATTTGATTAGCAACATCAACATTAATAAATATTTATTTATTTCCTGGACAAATAACGATGGCAATTGGACTTCCATCAAATATCCCATAAACTTTCAGCATTTCCATAGAAACTTTCAACAGAACCTCAATGAATCTTTTCTTCTCAGGAGTAATATTTGTTTCTTCCATTTTGATATTTTTTTCCCTTAACACTTCTTCGACAATAAAAGGCCTTCAAATTCCCTTATTCTTAAAAATTCTTTGATACTTTAATAATTAAAAAAATTCTAATTTTGGGATATTTTATTGGATGACCCAATGTTGATGTTGGAGAAAATCTGCTGTCTGGATCCAAATTTTGACTACACTGGTGACTTCGGCTCATGAAAATGGTGAATAATGACTATACACATTTCCACCTTCGTCTCTACCAGCCAAAATTGTAATATCCTTGGGAATATTTGACCAAGATATTAACTCAACTTCGAAATTTTTATAAATTTTTTACTAGTAAAATTTCTGTCAGTTCCTTCGAACAGTGCAGGAGGTATGTGAGGGGTACTGAGGTAAGGAATGACGATGGTGGGATGATTATTTAATTCTAGAAAATGTATGAGGTTAGGTGCAGTAGCAGGTCAAAAGGTTCATATCGGTGATGTCCTATGCACCATGTACCAGTACCTTTCACTTTTCAACAATAGAGCTAGTCTATTGCCTACTTCGAGGCTTCATGGGTAGCTGGGATATGCATACTAGACAGGTGGGGGTTCTGGGAGTTAATGTGTTGTAGAAATTTCTCCCTACGGATAGGTAGAAACTCTCTTAGGATAAAGCAGGATGTACTGACTCTATACTAAGACAAAAAGGAAACAAATGCTACCTTGAATCCCTAGATCTAACAAACATCTCAGAATTAAAATGTTGGAGAGAATAGAAGGAGTTTAAGTGACCTTATGTCCAAACGCTTGTCTTTGTAGTTGCTCCAATCTCCAAGCCCTCACGAATGAACCTGTCAAAATGGAACCAAGACACAAGAATGCACTATTCTCTAGCAACCTGAAACATGAGTTAGGATCTAAATCTATGAAAGATACAAATCATATCATTAAAACAGGATTAACACAAATGATTTGGGAAAACAAGACAAGTTATCTTTATTATCAACTTGAAGAATACTTACAAAGGTTGCTTGATGTCCAAGCCAATCCTCCAGCTCCAAGTGCTTCCTCTAGCTATCTCTGCAGCAGTCTAAAGATCATAGGTTTGATGCCCCAAAAGTCCTCCCTTTGGCCCATGGAAAGCTTCTCTCTTATAGCACATGGGAAGGCTAACCAACAAGAGAGAAGTGTGGATCTATGGAGGGTTTAGTGGATCAGGCCAGCTAAACAAAGAAGGAGTTAGGATCGAACCAAAGGTAGTAATCCCAACAAAATATCCTCGAAGATCGAAATCCCAAAATCCAAGGCAAAAAGGCTAAATTCAGACTACCGCGCCCCTATAACTGAGCATAACGCGGTAGTACCGCGCCCCAGAGAAGGAGCAACGCGCGGTAGTGCTAACTACCGCACCCTTGTAGATGTGCAAGGAGCGGCAGTGCTCACAAACAGGGCTAAGTTGGGTTAGCAGATGGCAGAAAAAGGTTTTGCTTTCAGTGTTCAGTCAATGGTTTTCACTCTGGATGTTCAGATGATCTTTAAGGGAAACTGTCGTTTAGGTCGCTAGTACAAGGATGCGACACTAATACATAATGTGTAATATTGAGGTATAACAGATGCCCCCTAAAGTGTGAGGTCAGAAGAGACTGATGGCCGAAAGACTTTACAAATATGGTTCGGAGATAGCATCGAGGAGAGCAACAAGGAGCTGAAACAGAAACAAAATGTCAGATATACCACCGAGGCGGGCATTCCCATGCTCGGAAACAAATGACTCAAAGCATGGCTGCCGACCAATACATTGCAGATCCATGAGTACTGAGATGATATAGACTGTAGACAAATCATGGCTACTATGAACAAGCGTAGATCCATGAGACAGTAATGACACAGCCACGACCAATACAAAAGTGGATCTGTGTGACAATACAGAGGAAATCTCCATTGCAACCTGGACGTGATCAAAATACAAATGGATGTCCAGGGTCTTCTACCCGATCACGAACGATACGAATCTATCCATGTGATTACAAGGTGTTGAAGTCGAACATGGTAGAAACCATTTGATTACCGGTCAATGATGTGAACCGTTAACAAATGCGAGGGAAATCACCAATGATGACGATGATCCCCAAGGTATCTATAGTACATCTCAACGAAATGCGAATAAAGGAGTTGATATCGAGCATCCGAGAGATCATTCAATCAGAGGTCATTGATGAAAACCTACTGTTGAATACGAGGAAACCTGCCATTGAGGCATGCAGGTACCAAGGTACTAGTGGTTGACTCCTAAGCCTAATTCCTGGATAGTGATTTGGTGTCGACAGGAATAGACTCGTCGAAGGTGGGCCATAATGATTCCCACATCATCGACACGAAATCAGAACGAGAGATAGTATGGACCGATGAAACAATGGAATATGTACTGACACAAAGGGAAGGTTTGACATGAAGTGGAGGTGGACCCAAGGTAATAACCCTTTGAACATATAACGGCATGAAACAGAGCTTGGCAGCAGGGATTACTTGAACAGACAGAACCACAGGAAGTGTGAACTCATAGCAATAATGAGGACGCATGATCATAATGATGACACTATCAGCAAGACTGACTACCCAAAACAGACAAGGTGAGGATGCATGCCATGTTCAAAGATGATGACTCACAAGCTGCCAACAAGGTAAACTTGACTCATTTTCCCATTTTCCCCCGACATGATGGACGAGTACCTCTTTGTTTTTTAACGAGCTTGAGGAGGATAACAGATGCTCGATATAGCTCATCTCATAGATGAGTCCAATCTCACATGTTTTTCGAACCTGAGAAAGGAGGGGTTCGTCCCAAAGTGGGTCCTTCGATGTTAAATTTTAACGAGTCCAAGGAAGGAAAACTCGGTTGTCATTTCATGTTTAGAGAGTCTGAAAATAACTAAAGAAGACTCCAACGGTCCTTTTTCGTAAGGTTAGCCTCATCGCCCGAAAAAGGGTAAAACAACGCGGGAGAGGACTCTTCCAGTCATGATTGGCTGGAGTATTCCTTTTTCGTAAGTAGTGCCCCCTAGTCCGAAAAAGGGGTAAACTATCACTAGGGAGACGATCATTCAAATCCTTTTACAAGCGTGAACGAATCAATTTCGCTTGGCGATCTTTTCAATTTTAGGGAGTCTGAAAAGAGCTTAACTATGGACTCCATGTACAACTTTGTCATGGTTGATGACCGAGTACGACAAAGGAAAAGTAAACTCGGCACAGTTCCTTTTCCGTAAATAGTCTAGCGAGGCCGGATAAAGTGATAAACCTATACTCGTTAGACACACCTTTTTACTCCAATTGTTTAACGAGCACGATAATGGTATCAAAAGCACTCGGAATCTTTTTCATGTTTGGATCCAGAGCACGAAAAAGGAAAAAGTAAGCTCAAACCACTTTTCATGTTTTTAGCCAGAGCACGAAAAAAGTGAAAAGTAAGCTCAAACACCATCTTACTGTTTTTAACGAGCTCGAAGATAGGTTGGAAGAATGCTCATAATGTCTGCTTCATTTCTTAACGAGCTTGTAACAGAAAGTGAACTATGCTCAGGATAATTTTCATGGTTTAATGAGCTCGAAACCTAAAAAGGAAAGTATGCTCGAAAATGTTCCCAATGGTGAACTTATTCCCGTCATGAAATCCAAAGGTTGGTTCATGCCCCCAGCATGATTGCTAGAAGTAAGTGACTTAGCTCCAACATGATGTGGAGAGGTGAATGAGTTGACTTCAACGTAACTTCCAGAGGTTGAAGACATGCCCCTAAGCTTCATTTCATTCGCCTAAGGTATAGGCAAGTGAAAAGAAGGTTCATTTACTAAGTCTACGAGGAGACTCGACTCAAAGGGAAAGGATATGTTTCATTTTTTTAACGAGCTTGACACAGGAGTAGAACTTTGCTCAAAATACTGGTTTCATTTTTTAATGAGCTTGAAGCCAAAGGTAAACTCTGCTCACGATTAAGGCCCATTGATGGGTTCCCTCCCAACATGATGATCAGAGGTTGGTAAATGCCCCCAGCATGATTGCTAAAGGCTAAACATGCCCCCCAAGCTTCGTTTCGTCTGACTACTCTTCTTCCTTACCCAAAAATCCTGGCTACTAATCCAAATGTGTTCACCAGGGGGGGTAGGGCGAACCAGAATCAAGTGACCCAGGCAGATGAAATGAAGGTTCAAATCCTAACTCTAGCGGGAGACTCGAACAAATGGAAGGGAGATCTATTTCATTTTTACACAAGCTTGAAATAGATAATAACAATGCTTGAAATGGTCCTTTTTATTTTTTAATGAGCTTAAAACAGAAAGAAATTATGCTCGAAGGTAGTTTCATTTTTACGCAAGCTTGAAACTGAACGTAAACTATGCTTGGGATTTGGTTTCGTTTTTACACAAGCTTAAAACCAAAAGTAAACTGTGCTTGAGGGTAGTTTCATTTTTACGCAAGCTTGAAACCGAACGTAAACTATGCTTGGGATTGGTTTTGTTTTTACACAAGCTCAAAACCAATGGTAAAATGTGCTTGAGGGTCGGTTTCATTTTTTAACGAGCTTGAAACAAAGAATAAACTATGCTCGTGGGAATCTATTTCATTTTTTAACGAGCTTGACATAGAAAGGGAACTATGCTCATAGTGATGGTTGGTTTCATTTTTACACAAGCTTAAAACCAAATGTAAACTATGCTTGCGATGATGGTTGGTTTTATTTTTACACAAGCTTAAAACCAAGAGTAAACTATGCTTGGGAAAATGGTTGGTTTTATTTTTACACAAGCTTAAAACCAAAAGTAAACTATGCTTGAAATGATGGTTTCATTTTTTAACGAGCTTGACACCGGAATAGAACTTTGCTCCAAACGCCCCCCCCCCCCCTAGGGGGAAGAAACCACTAAAACATGTGGAACGTTTAGGGAAGTCTGGTGACTAGGAGTCATGCGATGAGTGGGCGTCACAAAGGAAAGCTGATCGATGGTCACAACATTCCCATGATGGGGAAAATACATCACTCGAAAGAGTGAGGACACTACAGCCTTCATGGCATGGACGTAATCGCGTCCAAGGAGTAGATTAAAATCTAAGGGACCTTGGATGACCATAACATCAATACAGACAGTTTTCCCTCCCAAAGTGATAGGTAACTGAGGAAGGGACCCTAAAGGTCCAGTAGGCCTTCTATTGAAAGCCAGAATCTGGTCAGTGACGGGCACAAGCCGAGGAGAACCTAAGGCTTGCCAAGCAGTTGAGGATAGAATACTAACAGAAGCTCCTTCATCAACTATCGTACGAAAAATTTCTTTATCAGAAACTCCTACAGATATTTGAAAAGGAACACTCGAAGGAAGACGAGATTCTGTTAGACCATTCCAATCAAAGGAAATAACCTCAGTACTTGGAGGGGGTCTCGCGGAAATGGACAGGGTTTCCCCTTGCCGAGGACATTCTGAACCGATAAGGAAAACATCAGTGGTTTCAAATTCACTCTCTCTTGGAAGATAAGAATGAGACGAAGATTGTGTCAAGGTGACTGCTTCAGTCTGGACTTTCTCCAATGAAAGAGTGGGATCGAGTGGGGATGACAGGGACTCAATCACTTCACTCTCGGAAGGGAGAGTGGGATCAATTGCAGATGAAACTGAATTGATCACTTGGTCATCCAGCGGGGGGTCGAGGGATAGTTTACCATGGTCTGTTGGAGGCACCAGTTGAGAACTAGTAATATCTTCCAACCACCGCGAGGCTTCATCCATGCTTGGACAAAGGAAAGTACGGTGCATACCCTTGCATATCAAACAGGGATATAGGACTTTACCCTTACGACCCTTCACCAAGGGGTCACTGGTTGAAGGAGTGTCATCGACATGATGGTCAGAGGTCGACGATACGATTGGTTTGGGGTTTTTAGACCACACTTCTGATACACGGGAAAGATCAGGACAATCCTTGAGAAGGTGATCACCCTTACAAAGTTTGCAAGGGAACTTGGGCTTCCGGGGTGTTTTCGTAGAATG
Source organism: Larix kaempferi (assembly GCA_027924585.1). Taxonomy (NCBI): domain Eukaryota; kingdom Viridiplantae; phylum Streptophyta; class Pinopsida; order Pinales; family Pinaceae; genus Larix; species Larix kaempferi. The sequence goes on along the minus strand of BSBM01001283.1, from coordinate 2,230,155 downwards.
AGTGCCATTAGAGGCGACTGGTTTACGCTTGGTCTCTTCTTTATCCTTCTTCTTCTTAACTTTCCTTTTCTTCTTCTTCCTATCCACCTGATTACTAACACTATTGTTTTCATCAGGCGAGGAAGAAGGAACGGAAGAAGATTCATTCGACGAAGAAGGGGAAGGATTAGTTTGGGATTGACTCTCTCGTGGTGGAGAGTTAACATTCGAAACATTGGGCGCAATCGGAATTACCGGATTGAATAACCATACCGGTAATCCTATGGTTAATCCAGGAAGATTTAACGTGGCAATAAAGGGAGGACCAATATCTCCAACTGGAGGAAAAGTAAAAGGTACCCCTTGAAAAGGGGTCTCTGGATTGGTAGTTCCAGAAGGAGCATGGGCGCATGGAGGTGGATTCTCCATGGAACAAAACTAAGTGATGTGGACGAAGTCTTGTTAAAAAAGAACTCAAAAACCCTCAGGCAACCGAGCGTGCGAAAGGGGAGCTAGGAAAAGACAAGGCTCACAGGCCAAAAGAGCAAGCTCAAAAAACTATACTAAGGCCGCTGCCACAGTAAGTGAGCTGTACAACAAAAAGGCCAGAATGCCAACAAGCAGCCCTACAAAGAAGAAGACCCTCTACAAGATAGCAAGCAAAACCCCCTAACTAAGAGCTGGAGACCTCAACAAATTGTATCCTTCGCAAGGTGATGAAATCCAAGTCGAACAATACAACATGAGAGACCGATATAAGAAGGATATCCCTCTACCGAAAGGGATCCTGGGTAAAAGAGCCCTAGTAGAATAGATACTAAGCTACCTCGTTCATGACACGTCGGAAAAGGTTTTGGGCACTTCAGCCTTCCGAAGAAGACAGCGATCGATGTTGCCTTAGGGCTAAGTGGAGTGCGGTATTCCACAGAGTCCGTCCGGTTCTCAATCTCGCGGCCGTTTAACCCCTGAAAGTTGGAAACAGTCAGGAGGCCCCTCCACAAACTAGCTGTGACCGTGTCAATAAGTACTAGAGGATTTTAGTTCCCTAAAGACAACGACTATGTCTCAGATGAAAATGACAAGGGGGAATTATTTTGATGCCTATCCCCGGTGTCCTACCTAACTACCAAATTCTTTTGATTTCCTCAGGTGAGGTTAAAGTTGGTTTAATTAGGGAGATTAATTTTAGTGGCTGTCTTACTCAATCAGGTTATGGAAGTGCAACTTGATGGTGTTATGACGACCCAAACCATGCAAATAAAGATGAATCGAAATGAGCCTTTCTCTTCGATGAACACTAGCTAAAGTAAGGAAGAATTCTTTCCGCTCCCAATATGCACAACCCAATGCACATGCAATTTTATTTCTTTTCAAAATGATAGAAAGAAGTAAAATATGTACCCAAAACTAACCCAAAGTAATGAAAAATTTCTTCATATGAACACCAAACGTAATGATTCTAATTCATTTCCTATCTTTTTACACTTGAAAAAGACACATCCAAGCTACGGAAAGAAAGATTCTACAAATGCTTCCAATCAAATGCAAGACAAAGAGAAGAATCTAATAAAATTGTCTAACTCAAATGCACATAAATATGAAACAAGTATTTCTTCTTCTCATGAATGTAATACCAGGAATGTCAAATGATTAAATTACAGCAAGAAGAATACCTATGTGTTTCAATTTCATGAATATGGTAAAAAAATGACAAAATCAAGCTTCTCTTTTGAACTAAAGTGGAGGCAAGGAATCAATCTTTTCAAACAATCATTAGCTAGGATGTAAAGGAAATAAGATGCCAAGCAATCCAATCATGCCAAAACACACCAAACCACAAATGATCTCAAAACCTTAATATGGGTCAAAACGACTGTAAGATCATCCACTCAGAGTGCAGCAAGATCAGCCATCTAATATTTATATGGAATGATATTCACGTCCAGAAAAGAGCCACAATAACTATTTCCTTCTCTTCTCTATTCTCTCACTGATTGTAATCGAAGATTAGCCTTTGAGGCATTGCCATTTAAGAAGCAAGCAATTAATGAAAGAAGAAATGTTCTGAAAGTCATATTTCAAGTTTTATGTGTGGAACATGTTATATCAGAGTCTAAATTAATATCATAACATATTTTGTGGTTTCTTAAAGAAGTTTGTGAAGTTAAAATGCAAGACTAGCTAGATTGATGTCAATTCTAGACTAGTTTTACCACTTTCACTTCCATTTCCATTCTAAGCACTATTTTTACATTCTTTCAGTTGGAGCAGGTTCTCAACTCAGTATAGTATCCATATCAGTCCTAAAAATCAGAATTTGGAAACATTTCGACCCTTCTTGGAAAGTTAAGAAAAATACTAGCTCAGCAATCCCGGGAGAGCCCAAAAACCCCAATTCTTCCCAAAATATCCCAAGTCTGCAAAAATAACTTCCTGAAAATAACCAACACTCATTTGACTGATATTACCTCTTTCATTATGTTATACCTCAATATTACACATTATGTATTAGTGTCGCATCCTTGTACTAGCGACCTAAACGACAGTTTCCCTTAAAGATCATCTGAACATCCAGAGTGAAAACCATTGACTGAACACTGAAAGCAAAACCTTTTTCTGCCATCTGCTAACCCAACTTAGCCCTGTTTGTGAGCACTGCCGCTCCTTGCACATCTACAAGGGCGCGGTAGTTAGCACTACCGCGCGTTGCTCCTTCTCTGGGGCGCGGTACTACCGCGTTATGCTCAGTTATAGGGGCGCGGTAGTCTGAATTTAGCCTTTTTGCCTTGGATTTTGGGATTTCGATCTTCGAGGATATTTTGTTGGGATTACTACCTTTGGTTCGATCCTAACTCCTTCTTTGTTTAGCTGGCCTGATCCACTAAACCCTCCATAGATCCACACTTCTCTCTTGTTGGTTAGCCTTCCCATGTGCTATAAGAGAGAAGCTTTCCATGGGCCAAAGGGAGGACTTTTGGGGCATCAAACCTATGATCTTTAGACTGCTGCAGAGATAGCTAGAGGAAGCACTTGGAGCTGGAGGATTGGCTTGGACATCAAGCAACCTTTGTAAGTATTCTTCAAGTTGATAATAAAGATAACTTGTCTTGTTTTCCCAAATCATTTGTGTTAATCCTGTTTTAATGATATGATTTGTATCTTTCATAGATTTAGATCCTAACTCATGTTTCAGGTTGCTAGAGAATAGTGCATTCTTGTGTCTTGGTTCCATTTTGACAGGTTCATTCGTGAGGGCTTGGAGATTGGAGCAACTACAAAGACAAGCGTTTGGACATAAGGTCAGTTAAACTCCTTCTATTCTCTCCAACATTTTAATTCTGAGATGTTTGTTAGATCTAGGGATTCAAGGTAGCATTTGTTTCCTTTTTGTCTTAGTATAGAGTCAGTACATCCTGCTTTATCCTAAGAGAGTTTCTACCTATCCGTAGGGAGAAATTTCTACAACAACAAGAAAAACTTCTTCACCCACTGTTCATTCCCCATTGTTATTGTTGAATCCATGACATAAGGGGAAGGACTGTGAACCTTCTTTGTATGTCTACAACCTTCAGTAATCAGACTTATGGTTGCAACTTCATCATTATTGGCTAGCCCAAATTGGGTGCTCTCATCCCACTTTTCCATGGGAGAGTGACTGTTTCCAAGGAACAACTCAATTTCCCTTAGGAAATGATCAGGTGCTTGGTTTTCATCAAACTATTCTACACGCTCCTCAAGCACATGTAAAGATAAATGATCCTCATGATCCACCATCTCATGACATTCCTCCTCATGATCATGAATGATTTCACCCTTGTGAATTTGACTAAATGGTGTGTAGGAGGGTAGGAAGGATCTTTGCAAATTTTCATGAAGCAACAACATCTCCATATTGGATTCTTGGAGGGCACTTTGAGTGCTTCTCAAAGAATTTTGGCTAGCCATCAATTCATGATTGAGCTTATAGTTCTCTTTTTCATATTTGCAAATGCTTTCTTCATCATGCCATGATGCATACCACAACAATTCAATAAGCTCAAGCATGTAATCTTTATCTGAAAGCAACTGTGAGAAATTACCTTTGATTGTGGACATTGCTTTCTGGATATTCTCCATGGCTGCAAAGAGATATTGATCTTCCCTTAAGGAAACTTCCCAACACAACCTCGACACTGAAGAATGAGTGTCATGGAGAATTTTCAAGGCCTCTTGGATCTTCTGTTCATCCATCTTCAATGACCCTGCAAGAAGATGAGGTTCTTGCAGATGTTTCTCCCCTTCATTTTCCATCACCGGATTGATTTTATGCAGTGCACTCAAATTTTGGAAATCTGATCCATATATTGCTGTTGCAATATATTCATCTCTTAGGTCCTCAACAACATAATTTGGGCTGCAAATTACTTGCTTATTCCTCGTAGGTATACCAGAAATATCTTCTCTCAAAGTTCCAGCCTTCTCATTGCATTTCTTTTTGACATCAGAATTTCGAACCTCATCACTAGGGAGCTCAACCACTTTGAACTTTTTAATAGAAGTGGCTGCCATATCAAATTGAAATAATGACACATAAAAATCAGAATTTAATAACTCACCAGGTGTCATGTTATCCTCCTTATGAGGTGGAGTGTTGGTGGTTTGGCCTTCCATCAATTTCTCATTTTTAGTTTCTCTTGTTGCCAGAATTTCTTCTTTCCCCATGGATATTGCACCCACAACACCTTCATCAATGGGAATCTCCATGTCCCCCACATATATGTGAGAGTACACATCTTTAGATGCTTCCTCACACTTAAAACATTCCTGAGTAGATTCTCTTTCGTCCATGTAGGAATCCTGCAAACACCCTTCTAGTGATTCAGCTTGGTCACTAGATTCACCCTTATCACCAAGGATATGAAACTCAACATCCAGGGAATCCCTTATGCAGTAATTATCTTCTGATGTGGATGCAACATCATCATGACACAATTTAGTACAAAAATATGAAACTGGTCCATTCCTTTGCATCATGCTTCTCTCTTCAATGGGTGGGGTTATGGTGCCTTGTTCTACCACTGATTCTACTAGTTCACATCTAACTGATGTGTGGTCAATTTCTACTACCTTGTGAAGCTCATGTGGTGTCTTTGGATCTGATTTATGTTCTACTTTTAGATCTTATCTGAAATATGGTTCAACACCCCTAACAATACTAATCTCATCCGGGATGATCTTGAGATCCTCATCATAGAATCTTGCAGTAGATTCTTCTTCCATTTTGTCAACAATCTCATGATTGGGTTTTGGGTCCTATTTCTCCTTGGTTGTCTTAGGATGGAGATTCTTGGAGGATGTTCTTGAAGAGGATCCAAAAATTCTTGTGAAGTCACATGCATCCAATAAAGTTTTCATATCTTTCATTAACTCTTCCATAGGAGGTTGACCTTTGACTGTGGAACATGCAAATTTTTCCTGAATAGGGCTATCAAAATAACCATAGGCTCTTCTCCCCATCATGATCTCATAGGAGATGCTTGTGGAAGGTACTTATCAGGAATTCTCTTCCTCATACTGTCTATAGTATTCTTCATACTTCTCATCATAATTATCATACTCTTCATAAAAATAATCTTCCTCCTCATACAACTCAAAGTTTGAGTCTTCCATGACATGGAACTAATTCCACAACTTACAATTTGAAAATAGTGCTGAACTACTTTTCCACTGAGATTAAATTTCCATAGGCTGAGCCACGGAAAATGATCTGATACCACTGTAATATCCCTGGGAAGATTCGACCAAGATATTAACTCAACTTCAAAAAATTTATAAATTTTTTACTAGTAAAATTTCTATCAATTCCTTCGAACAGTGCAGGATGTAAGTGAGGGGTACTGAGGTAAGGAATGAGGATGGTGGGATGAATATTTAATTATGGGAAATGTATGAGGTTACTTGTAGCAGAGAGTCTAAAGGTGCAGATCGGTGATGTCCTATGCACCATGTATCAGTACCTTTCACTTTTCAACAATAGAGCTAGTCTATTGTCTACTTCGAGGCTTCCTGGGTAGCTGGCATATGCATACTAGACAGGTGGGGGTTCTGGGAGTTAATGACAGAGGTTATATCATTCAAATGAGTGATTTTTATGTTTAGGAAGTTATTTTGCATACTTGGGATAGTTTGGGAAGAATTGGGGTTTTTGGGCTCTCCTAGGATTGCTGAGCTAGTATTTTTCTTAGCTTTCCAAGAAGGGTCGAAATGGTTCCAAATTATGATTTTTAGGCCTGATATGGATAATATACTTAGTTAAGGACCTGCTCCAGCTGAAATAATGTAAAAATAGTTCTTAGAATGGAAATGGTAGTGAAAGTGGTAAAACTAGTCTAGAATTGACATCAATCTAGCTAGTCTTGCATTTTAACTTCACAAACTTCTTTAAGAAACCACAAAATATGTTCTGATATTAATTTAGACTCTGATATAGCATTTTCCACACATAGAACTTGAAATATGACTTTTAGAACATTTCTTCTTTCATTAATTTCTTGCTTCTTAAATGACAATGCCTCACAGGCTAATCTTCGGTTACAATCAGTGAGAGAATAGAGAATAGAAGGAAGTAGTTACTGTAGCTCTATTCTGGAATTGAATCTCAGTCCATATAAATATTAGATGGCTGATCTTTCTGCACTCTGAGTGGCTGATCTTCAAATGGGCGCCATCATCAACTAGCTCTCTTCTTCAGTGGGATCACCTCCAAATCTAGCTGTGGGAGTAGTAGAAGTAGAAGATGAGTGGAGAATGGTTATGATTTTTTATCTCTGGAATTTAGAAGCCACTAATATCTACAAATATCATCTTCTGTAGTTGATTGGAGGTCCTGGCACACCTCTCCATAACTATCTTCATCCACTAGTGTTCCTTCACCGAATCTAGCTGCAAATCTTCTCCAATGATAGCCTCTTCTTCAATCTGACAATAAATCTCCATGGTTGAACTGTACTGAATGTTACTTGTTGTAATATTGCTTACTGGACCTGCATAACACTCATAGGACACTCACAAGGCCTTGGGGCACATCACCCAAGAGGAATAGTTGAGGCACAACACTCAACATATGAGTAGCTCAGAGCTCTCATTCACAAATTACAAAATGATCAAAAGTTGTCAAATGGAGTTGGTTGGATTATTTTATAAACTTCATGATGACCTGCTAAGCAAGTTCTTGGCTTCGTGACCTGTGATAGTAGGTTGCCCACTTGCCCATTCTACTCCAAAGCCATGAGGGCGCATTCCTTGAGGAGAAAGGAAACTTTTTGCTTTCTCCACTTTCCTGCTTTTGCATTCCTTCATTGAATTGGAAAGTGAACCCTAGGGAGCTTTTCCTGCACTTGCTACTTTCCTTTCTGACTGCTTTTCTTTTTTTATTCCACTTTATTCACTTTCCTCTTTTCTGCTTTTGTTTGATTTTTCCAGCTTTTGTCAGTTTCCTTCTTGGTTCACCTTGCCAACTTGTCTCCATTAGATTCCTTAGATTTTATGAGACTTCATCACTTAGGCAAGTTTGGCTCACTTACCAATTCGAATTCCCTGGCCAAGTCATCAACCACTTGGCACATTTATTAGCAATAATTATTTAAATGAAAATAGTACCACTCAGAAATAATTTAACTTAGCAATTAATTAATTAATAAGGTGTAATGCCTCAAAATTTCCCCAATTAATTAATTTCTCAATTTATTAATAAAGTACCTTCGCACTTGAATTGGGGGTTAATAACTTCATGGGGGCCCCTCCTTATCCATTTAATTCCTCAAATTCACCCTTAGGAATCTTACTTCATCCATCCATTAATTATCTAATTAATGCCTAGGTGACTTAGGCTAAAATCATCCCCATGGACCATAGAAAAATTTGGGAACATGACAACAATACTCTTTTCCTCTCTCTGCACACCATGCATGCTCACATAGAGAAAGTTGTGCTCAAAATGCACTTAGATCTCCACGCAGGTTAACCTTTTTCTTTAGATTATCTTATTTGTGGATAGTGTGTAGATTGGATGGTTGGGAGGAATGATTGTTACCTTCCCCACCCAAGTTCAATTCTTGCTTTCTCCTTTTGTAGCCTTAAGACTTCCTATGCACTTCTAGGTTTTATTCCAATAAAACACATGTTGTTTATTTCTTATGCACTTCTAGAGTTTATATTTCTTATGTTATGTTATTTTATTACTTTATATTTATTAATAATATTTATTAATGTTTACTTATATATTTGTTCATTACACTATTGGCTCTTCCCAAGAAACTAAATCAATCAATAATAAAAACCATGAATAGTGGAAAAGAGTACCTCCTTGTGCATCACATCAGTCACTCAAGAATTCATTGAGCATGAATGTTTCCCAATTCATATGGAAACCTTTAGTACACTATTCTTCCAATGAAATCATTCATGCGGAAACTTGGTTGGGCCAACATTTCCACAGCAATTACTTGTAAGAATTTGTGTCGCAAATCAAATAACCCGATCATAAATGGAGGATACATCATAACCCCAGTTACTCTTATCTAGATCATATTTATCCTTCATTTTGTTTGCAATATCTTGGTCCTTCTAATTATTTCCCAGAATATAGGCTACCAGATCCAACCCATAAGTTGGAAGACCCATAATCCTTGCCACCAGGTCTGTATCAATTGAAATATGCCTATCCAACCATAGGAATCCACCATGGACACACAGTAACAATTAATTTATGCAAGTATTGGCTTTTGGACTCTGACCAAAGTCTGGAATCTTCAAGAGACCCAAAATGATGGATTTTTCCAACCTCAAAGCCCATTCTAATGGTTCTAGGAAAAAATATCCCCTTTCCGCATTGGGAACCATCCGTGAATAATTATTTGGCTCAAAATACGGGAACTTCGAATTGTCTTCCAAATCATGGTATGCATACTTTAAGTTTGGAACTTTCCCCATCATGTCTCCCATTTTCAAAACTCTTGTTGGAATGTTTGGCGTGACCAACATGTATTTAGCATTCTTAGGTAACTGAACCAGTTTAGCATTCTACTTTCTCAGTGGTATGTATTTTGGTAACTCAGATGGCATTGCAGATGTAGCTGGAACTGCATCATTTTTGTGCTTACTTATAGCCTCATGGATCCGCGGATGATGTGTCCTTTGTTGGAATATTTTGTATTCCTTGGAAGGTAATAATGTCTTTGTATTATGTTGGAAGATATCCACAATCTTGTGTAAAAGAGTAATACATTATATCCCATATTCATTATGGTAAAATGTACTCTTGATATTAATTATTATATAAAGAGATGTTATTATGGATAATTATATTATCCCACATGTAATATGTGAGAGTAATTCCTCCTCATCTCTTGGTATATAATAGAGTCAAGGGAATCTTTCACATTCATCCATTGTGGATCATATCATGATCTTTACTTATTCACAAGTATTTCTATTTTGTATTGGGGTTATTGGCATTGCTCTCTTGTAAGCTTGAGGGCTCGATATTCTAGAGATAACAGAAGACTACCTTCTCATGGACGTAGACCAGTTGTGTGAACCACGTATATCTGGTGTACTCTTTTCTCTTGTTCTCTTTTTTGTACTTATTGTTGATATATTATTGTTTTGCATAGATAGGTAAGCTAGTTTAGTTAGATCCATATCTATGACATGGTATTAGAGCTTGTTGCTATGATCTAGCACCTTCTATTGCTTTAAAACAATATTTTATCATTTGGGCATATTTATTTCTTGTAGATTTTCTTTCTATCTTGTAGCCATTAGGCTTCTCTTCAGGTCTGGGCACGTTTTTGCAATTTTTTATTTCTAACCCTAACCTTGTTGTGTAGACTTTTGTTGAAATGTTTCAAGGGTTTCTTGATGTTATTTTTGTAGATCTATATGATTTTTGGATTCTCCTCAAGGAGATCTATCTTCCGGTTGTCAAAACGGCAGTTTTCGTCAAAGTTTGGTAGACTTTGTGCAGTTTTTCGTGTTCGGCATAATCGACACTATTTTCGGCCTTAAACTGGACACTCACGACTTTTCGTCGCAGAACCGGCGGTTAACCAAGAATGTTCCTACTGTGAACCCATGAATATGCTACAGACTCATGGCATCTCAATGCGTAGACCCGCGTATGCTTCGGCATACTCACGATTGTTCCACTGTCAAACCCGCATTTACTTCAGCTTATTCGCGACCCTTCCTGTTTTGAGGTCGCGAATGCTAAAGAAGATTCATGACCTTATTGCATAGAGACCCGCGAGTATCCATGACTCCATTACACCGCAACCAGAGAGTAACCACGACTCTTTCCGACAAGAACCTGTGTTTTTTCAGTGTTATTCGCGCGTCCACTATGGCAAAACCCGCAAGCGACTTTTCTTAGCACTTTTCAAAAGGGTTGTAAGTAAAAGTTTCTTTCCTTTACTATTTTTCTAACTGTGTTTTTGCAGATTCAAATCAATACGTAAAGTGTTTCAGTTTCCTTTTATTCATATTTTTATTGCATTTAGGTTTTGCATCTAATCATGTTTATTAAGAGATTATTTCTTTTTCTTGGTATATATTTGTCTCACATTCCTATATGGAAGAATTGTCATTTTTTAAAGGCATGGATCTCTAGTATTTTGTCATGATGATAGCTATAAACAATCTAATGCTTAATATTTTTAACAAGAGACTTAATAACTAATTTGTTCTTTTTTTATTATATTTAATCATGTTGATTTCTAATCATGTCATGTTTATAAAAAAAAAATTCTAAGAACAATATCATATTTGTAAATCTTGGGATCACTATTTATATGTTGTGGCTGACACTTAATGTATAAAAGTAACTTCATTTTCCTTAATGAGCATTTTAATATTTTATTTGATCATGTTTCCATATTTTATATGATGTTTGCTAACCTTTGGTATATAAGCATTTTCATTTATGTATGAGCGATGTTGTTTTTTATGATCTTTGTATGTTTTTAATCTTGGAAGTTCTTGTGCAGATAAGTTTTCTGTTTATGTTTCTAGAAATAATGAAGCACCATCTTCTACGGTTAAAGTCATGATGTTCATCTATATGATATCACTTTCGATGCATACACCATTGGGGTCTTGTTTCTTTGATGTTTGAAGTCTTCTACAAATATTTGTATTGCACCTTGATTGGAAGAATGTTTGCTATCCGCATGTATATTGGCCATATGGGTTTTTTTTGTACACTGTTGTGGTGTTCTTAGCCACATTTTATGTTATCTCAACCATCAGAAGGTATTTGTACACTGGTGTGGATTTTATATCATATTTCTTCAGCTATCAGTTATGGTTGTGATGATTCTTGTGGTGATCATGGAACCTTGCTGTTGGATTGCGCTAAATTCCAATTTGTAGCTTATGGATATTCTGGAAGTTGTCATCAAGGGGAGCAATAATGACTCATTCCTTCCTTTGTTCGTGGGATTTTCTCCCAGCCATTATTAAGGGGGAGTGTTGGAATATTGTATATTCCTTGGAAGGTAATAATGTCTTTGTATTATGTCGGAAGATATCCACAATCTTATGTAAAAGAGTAATACATTATATCTCATATTCATTATGGTAAAATATACTCTTGATATTCATTATTATATAAAGAGATGTTATTATGGAGAATTATATTATCCCACATGTAATATGTGAGAGTAATAGCTCCTCATCTCTTGGTATATAATAGAGTCAAGGGATTCTTTCCCATTCATCCATTATGGATCATATCATGATCTTTACTTATTCACAAGTATTTCTATATTGTATTGGGGTTATTGGCATTGCTCTCTTGTAAGCTTGAGGGATATATTCTGGAGATAATAGAAGACTACCTTCCCGTGGACATAGCCCAATTGGGTGAACCACGTATATCTGGTGTAATATTTTCTCTTGTTCTCTTTTTTTTACTTATTGTTGATGTATTATTGTTTTGCATAGATAGGTAAGCTATTTTAGTTAGATCCATATCTCTGACATCCTTCTTACCGCATTCCTTGATGAACCAGGAGGTAATGTTGGTACCTGCTCCTAGACCACCTGTGGCTCTCTTTGAGCTACCAACAATCTTGATGCCACAAAGTCTCGAATGATATTGTCAAGTTTCCTTTCAAACATAATGTTTCATAGACTATTTTTTTCTTCAGCTGTGCTTTTCTTTCACTTCTCAACAATGTACAATGCTCTATGATCATGAATTCCCAATCCCGACATGTCTTTAATGGCCCGTAATCTGGTCTTTTCGTCGCTTTATTTCGTATATTTTGTGCACTTGACCAAATATTCAACATAATTTACTTAATTAATACCATATTTATTGCCATTAACATGAGTGGATCGTTCCCACCATTCTATCATCTTTCTATATTAAATTAATTTATTGTTTTCCGGCCATCACCTTTTTATTTTCCATTAATGCATCTTTTAAGTACTTTACGGGCCATTTCGATTACACGTGCAGCTTTTAATTATCATTTCGGTCTTCTACGACATGTTAGTGACTTCAACATATAGACACTACTATATATACAGACCCCTACATCGATAAAAACAACACTTCACCAACAGAAAATATGATATATATAGATAGATAGATAGATAGATAGATAGATAGATAGATACACACACATATATATATTGATATTTTCCTACTTCTATTCTATATGCAAACTTAGTTGAACACCCCAGTGCCTACTTCAACTGCATTTTGCGCCTAGACCTTTCCATTTCTACTCACTATTGGAAGTAACTATGATTGTCCCTATTTCAGCCAACTCTCATTGACTAATCCCTTCATAATTTCGTCATTTAATTTTTGTAGTTGTACAAAACCCCCTCTTGTCACATACTTAATCACATAAGGTCCTAACCAATGGATTTTGAGGTTACTTGGATGATTAAGAAACTTACTGTCGTATAGGACAACTAAATATCCATCTTGGAACTACTTATGCTTGAAGTGGCGGTCATGACAGGCCATTTCACTTCCCTTCTGGACTTGCTAGTGAAAACCTACGATAAATATATCTTCCTCTAATTCCATCAATTGCAACATACATCCTTCTATTCCACCATTATCTGACATATTTGTGAATGCAACAATTCTTAAGTTGTGTACATTATACTCCATTAGCATAACAGCCTCCTACCCATATACCAACCTGAAAGGTGTCTGACTAGTCAACTTCTTACAAGTTGTTCTATAAGCCCATAAAACTGCAGAGACCTTCAAATCCTAGTCATCATGGTTCACATTAAAAACCTTAGTAAAATCTTGTTCCAAAATCTTATTAAAGGCTTCAACAGTTCCATTATCCTAAGGATGATATGGGGTGCTCTTCTGATGGTGAATTTGGAATTCTTGTGTGAGTGCTTCAATAGTCTTGTTCACAAAGTGAGTTCCTTAGTCACTCAATAAAATGAAAGCGTAGTGATAATATACCATGCTCCCAACCTCTTCATAGGTGGGTTAATTGGTCCAACAAAATCGACAACCCACATGTCAAGAGATTGCAACGTCACCTCTAATGCTAATGGAATATAAACCATCCTTGATGGTTTCCTAATTCTTTTACAGATATCACAAGATTGCAATATTCCTTGGAATCCCTATGCAAGGTAGGCCACCATAGTCTTGCCCTCAATATTTTATGCGTTGTTTTTTTCCCTGCATAGTGGCCTCCTGTAACACCATCATGAGCTTCAGCCATAATAAAGGGTATCTCATGCTCCAAAACACATCTTCTCAAGATTTCATCAGGTCCTATCTTATACAATTGAACCACTATCAGTTGATAATTTGTTGCTTTGACAATCAACTAATTTTTGTGTGCTACAAATAAACACTTTTGGTGCCATACCTGTAGTCAAAAAGTTTACAATGTATTCGAAATATTCATCTACCATATTCACATAATAGAGTTTCTCATTAGTAAATGAATAATCCTCTTGACCACCAACATTTTCTAAAACTTCATCTGTAAAAGGTGTAGGAAATGGGTCATGCAAACATGCATCATTCAATTTTCTCAAGTCTACACAAATTTGAATGATCTCCATTTTATTCTATGCTAGTTATCTTGCAATTGTGTGAGAAAAAAGGACCTCTGTAAGGGAGATTGTTGGCTTCACTTTGAATCCCTCTCCTTCTAGGTAACACCAATGTATTTAACTAGACTAGTGGGAAATCAACATTTGGTTTGGCATACTCTTGTTATTTTGTTTTGCTTAGCACTAGTCCCTTCTATTTCATTTTAGTTTCTTTTTATTTCTTGTTTAGAGTTTGCTTTTCCATTTGGAGTTTGGGATACTAACTTACAATTTACAATACTGTGTCCTTGCTACAACCTCAAGGATTCCCCTAAAGTGGGAAGACTACTCACACCTACGGTTGTTTTTCCCACATCATGCCTCATCTCTAGAATAAAAATTATACTTAGAAAAACTTATGAAATGATACATGTAGGATAAATTGCACCAAAAAAATCAATATGTGTCCTAGAATAGTTCCATATTTTTCCAAAGTAAGTGACGATATTCCATCTTGAAAGCTTCTTGAATGACCATCCATGTTCTAAGTTTGCTAATTTGTAATGATGCTTTAGTATAATTCATGGGGAAAGGGACACTCATCCCTTCCTCTAAGGGGTCCCATGTTGTGGTTCATGTGATTGAGAACAAAATTTATCTCTATGGAGAAGGTAGTCTTAGAGAAGGAAAAGCCACTCCTTTAGAGAGTCCCATATTGTGTTCCATAGCAAGAGGGGTTGATTGGATTGTCGCTGATTTTGTGTTAAAGAATGTAACTTTGGAAGATATTATTATTTGTATTATTTGTATTGTACTTCCTTCGGGAATTATTATTGATGTAATTGATCTTGTAAAAGTGATTGAAAGAGTCAATGCAAACCTTAACTATTAGATCGGCCTTGAAATATCCATAAAATATTATTTTATTGTTAAATAGACAAGTCGGCCCTGTTAGGAGAGTCAAGTCGGTCCTGTTGGGGAAAAAGGTCAAGTGAATGATTAGTATAAATGAGAGGCTCTCCCTCCTCATTTGGTCACCACAATCACTCATAAAGTTTGTATGAGTAGAGAGATAGAGTCAAAGAAAGTAGCTTCTTTTGGAGTCATCTTGTTTTGGGTTATTACATGAGGATTACTATTGTACATTCTGATGAATCTATATTGAAGAATTATATTGGTTTTTTCTACCCCACAAGGGTTTTCCCAGGATAAATTATTGTGTACTATTGTCTATGATGTGATTTTTTATCTTTCAGTTATACTTACTGTTATTGCACTTAAAATTCTAACATGGTATCAGAGCTGGCCTAAAAGAAAATATTGTGCAACTGCTGCTCCTGTCAAAAGTGAAAAATAGGGTTTCTATGTCCTGAGTTTTTTATCCACAGATTGGATGAAAAATACGGTCAAGGAAACTCGCCCTACTAGGGCGCATATTTTTTGTGGTGGAAGAATTCAGATCGAAGAAGTTTCATTTTTGGGCCCACCACTCCAGCTCAGAAAACTAGGGCATCAAGTTTTTGGAGGATCAGTCCACATATTTGGAAGAAAAGTACCTTTGATCAACTCACCTTGGGAGGGTGCATCTTACTGTGGAGGTAGATTCCAGATCCGAGAATTTTTAATTTTTGACCTAATTGTGTAGAAACTAGAGCAACAACATAAATTAAGGTTTCTAGTTTTTGGCAATTTTGTCCTCAGATTTAGATGAAATAAGGGTCTACTCAACTCGCCTTAAAGAGGCATGTCTCTCTCTCCATTCATTTTCTCAAGATACCAAAGTTGAGAAATTAGGGTTTCTCTGACAAACCCTAGGTCATTCTGCAACCATATATTAGAAGTTAGCACTTGGTTGGAGTATCTCATTTGGTAAGTTTTACTATTTCTATTTCATTTGAGGTTCTCATTTATCAAATTTATCAAGATGACAAATCACACCAAGCTTGAGGATAAGCTTGAAGGTCCAGACAACTTCTGTTCTTGGAAGTATAGGGTGATGCTCATTTTGGAAGAGAATAAGTTGGACAATTATATCAAAGAAGTTACGGAGCCAGAGGGAGATTGGGATAATTCCAATAATAAGAAGAACCTGATAAAGGCCAAGAGTATCATTGTTGATTCCATCAAGGATCACTTGATCCCACATATCTCATCTCTAAGAACTCTGAAAGAGATGTTTGATGCACTGAAGAGATAGTTTGAGGGAACAAACATCAATAGGAAGATGACCTTGAGAACTCAACTCAAGGATATGAAGATGCAAAGCAATGAAAGCATTCAGTCTTACTTCACAAGGGTCTCCCATATCAGAGACCAACTAGAAGCCATTGGAGATCATGTCGAGAATGTAGAAATAGTGATGACCACCTTGAATAGACTTCCAATATCATGGGAGTCATTTATTCAAGGAATTTGCTCCAGAAAGAGGCTCATCATATTCAATGCACTTTGGGAAACTTGCACTTAGGAATAAGCAAGGATTGAAGCTATCAAGCTATCAAGCTATCAAGCCAGAGAAGAAAAGTTAGGTGATGAAAAATATCAAGCTATGGCAGTTCATGCTAAGGGAAGCAAGAAAAAAGAACATCATCACAAAACTAAGAGGTCCTGTAAGGGTCAAAAAACTACTAGAGACTATTCAAGTATCAAATGCTACAATTATGATGAAATGGGACACATTGCAAGAAATTGTCCCAAGAATAAAGGAAACAACAAGAAAGGAAATCAGAATAGGCATCATGCTCATGCTATGGAGGATGATGAACTAGTAAAGAAGAAGGCAAGGGAAGATTACTCAAGTGATGAAGAATATGTCTTGAACTTTTGAAGAGAAAGAGGGAGGATTGCTCAAATAAATCATTAGTTAATGATGCTATGGAACCAAGTGAACTATGGCACATAAGGTTTTCATATCTACAAGGCTTTACCGACCGTAAGTAAAATTGTGACTGGTCTACACAAGATCCAGAAAAAACATGAAGGCATATGCAAAGGATGTGCACGAGGAAAGAACGTGAAGTGTTCGTTTTCAAGAAGTGATAACAAAGCAAAGGAGACCTTGAATCCAGTGCATGAGGACGAAGGATGAAGACTTCAGAAAGTTCTAGACTAGATGAAAAAGAAGATCAAGGTCTTCAAAATCATATGATGGAGAATAGTACGCTTCTAGAAACTCCAATAACTTCTGCAAGGAGAAAAAAACCAAGAGGGACCCTACAAAACACATGAAAGATAAGTATTTACTATCATTTGAATTCCTGAGTATTTTGAAAAATACTGATCATAATAGTTACATGCATATCTGTGATTCAATTTTCTTTTATGCACTTATATATGACTAAGATTGACTAATAGTAGGCTCATGTAGTGCATGTTATGGGTAAGTGGATATTGTTGCACAACATCTCATGAGTCCTAGATGGAGCTAGTCTAGGATGAAACCTCTTTGCTAACATATTGAGAATAGTGCACACTCTTAATAGTATGTTCTGGTAGAGATGGAAGGAATCTAGATAGTTATTGTGTGTATGCGGGATATGGATGAGTGTTGTGCTGAAGAATTGGCTAAGATGCATTGGATACATGACTCTGTGCATTATGCATAATAAAATGTCATTCCATGGAATGTTACTAATCATATGACTAAATTGGAATTGTAGGAAAGATCGAGTGCTATGACCTACAAGAGAAGGATGATGATACTTGTTCTGAAGAACAAGTGATGAAGGTTCAAGCAAATTTATAAAATCAAGTATAATATAGAATTACAAGGAAAGGATAATGATTTCTCTCATAAATAGAGATTCGATTGTGACGAGACATTGTTGGACGTGAAGTGTATGTGGAGAAGCCACTAGGATTTGAGACACCTCACAGGAAGACTCATGTGTGCAAATTGAAGAAGGCCTTGTACAGCTTGAAACAGGAACCCAAGATGAGGTGTGGCAGAATCAAGAACTTTTCCCGAGTCAAGGAAAATATGCGGTAGATATCCTAAATAGATTCAAGATTATAGACACACATCTGGTATTGAATCTAAACTCGTTGTGTGATACTTCTTCAGAACCAATGGATGCCATGGTATATAGGGAGATGATTGGTTCGTTGATGTACTTAACGAATGTGAGGCCATATTTATGCTTTGCAGAGAATACACTGAGTCAGTACACGGTAGAGTCGATATGTGTTCACATGGTTGCGAAAAAGCATGTGTTGACGTACCTCAGGGGTACAGTTTATTATGGCCTCATATATGCATCAGATTAGAGGATTAATCCACGGAATTATGTCGATGTGGATTAGGCTGGTAGTGTTACAAATAGAAAGAGAATATTAGGGTGTTGCTTATGTTTGGGATATGGTATGATCTCATGGTTCAGTAGGAAGTAGATGAGTGTGGCACTCAGTACAGCCGAAGCAGAGTATATGGCACCTTATTCGGAAATATATGAGGAAGTATGGATTCAAAAGTTTCTTGTAGGTTTGTTCGATCTCAAGTTAGAGGCAAATTCTATTCTTTGTGACAACCAAAGTTTTGTTAAGTTGTCTCTGAACTTGGTGTTTCATGATAAGTCGAAGCACATCGAGATAAGGTATCAATATATCCAGGATATGGCGCAAAAGGGAGCAGTGAGGCTCCAGTATATAGAAACAGAGGAGTAGATATCCGATGTGTTGACCAAGCCTTTGTTGAGAGTGAAGTTCGAGTACCTCAGGGACAAGCTTAGAGTGGTCCAGATCAAGAGGGAGTGATGATCTCGAATGAGTTAGCAGGTAGTCACGGGTTATGTGAAGTAATTGAGTCTCCTAGGATACAAGAGTATTTGGATGTGTGGTGAGGTAACGCAGGTGGTTGCGGTTCGCAACATAATGGAGCTCCTAGGATGAACCCACCAGATGGATTTCTCGGTTCATGGAAGAGGACAATTGCATCTAGTATGAAAAAGGACTAGCTCTGCGGGACAATTGCATCTAGTACCAGCCTAGATCTAAATCCTAGGCTCTATCAAGCGCCGAGAGGGATCAAATCTCTCGAGGTGCAAACCTCTCCTCAAAAATCTCCTTGCGTGCAATACCTGAGAAGAGGTTTTCACCTCGGGAGATTTGATCCCTCTCGGCGCTTGATAGAGCCTAGGATTTGGATCTAGGCTGGTTTCAGTCATGGGTGGTGACACAAAACTGGAGTTTGATCAGCATTGTAAGGAACAGGTTAAGTTGAAAAAACAGATATGAGGATTATCATAATGTAAGTAATAAGTATTAAGGATTGAGTAAATTGTTAAACTGGAAAATAGAGACAATAATTTTGCAAGGATTAAATAAATGAAAATATGGTTTACATCATGATCATTCTCAATCTATCGTCTTCATCTTTTCTTATCTTCACACCTGGTAGTTTCGACATGTTCTCATATCGATCATATGAGAATGGAGGTTGAAATCGTAGACCTGCCAAATATTTTACTCGAGATATTGCTGTAAATGTCATACCCTGCCTCTCTTGCTTTCCAATACTAATAGTAGCTTTTTCCAATGTCAATCCTTGTGACTTATGGATTGTTAAACCCAAAGCGAGTTTCAATGGAAGATGTTTTTTATTACCTCTTTCGATAGATGTAATAGGAACAACTTGAGGAAATGATTCATCCCATGCCCCCCCCACATAATTATCAAATTTTATTAAAACATACGTGGGTGGTTTTGGAGGCGAACTTCCAGGGTTATATACAATTTGTTGTATAACTCCAAGAGCTCCATTGACGAGTACTGCATCAGTCCATAGGTTTGATGTGAGCATTACCCTTGCTCCTATGGCTATTAGTAATTCAACTTCCAACCCTTCTTCATCTCCTTCCATAGAATAGTTGCTTCTTACAGATGTAGCAATACTATCGCAATGGGACAGTTTAGGCTTCTTATTAACCGTTTGTTATGATAGTTTACATCTTCATTTGTTGCAAATAAATGAATCGCCTTATCAAAGGAATTTTTCATTGAAGCATCTAAGGAAGTATCTGTACGCGTCATCAGTAATTTCCAATCCTCTACTGTTCGAATTGCATCTCTAATATTCATCAACACATTACGAAAAGATATTTGTTCATTGCTTTGTCCATTTTGTCGAAACACAGTATCGAGGGTCACAACTGTTGTGAATGTGTTCCACAATTCTTTTGCAATACCTTCTGATGCATATACATGCTTATCCATGACAGGCGGCAATTGTCCCAAATCACCGATCAATATAATTGATCTTCCTCCAAAAGGTATATTAGCATTTTCTGGGAAGGCTTGGCAAAGTCTTGAATCTATTTTGATTAATATATTTTTTCCAATAAAACTCATTTCATCGATCAAAATATATTTAAAATTCCTCAACTCTTCCTGTAAGGTAATTAAACTCGGTCCTCATAAAGGATTCATTTCTTTGATCGGTATATGAAGTGTAGAATGAATTGTTCTTGCGGAAATGTTGAAAGCTTCCACCCTTGTAGGAGCTAGAAGAAGTAATGGACTTTTCCCTGGATGCGAGAGAGTTTCAAGTGTATTTTTTATGGCTCCAATCAAATATGACTTTCTGGTACCCGTAGTTCCTTGGATTATCATGCATATCAACACCTTCTATAATGGTCAAGGATAACATCGTATGCTATTCTTTGCTTATCCCCGAAACTATCAATTGAGTAAGACTTTGCATTTTGATAAGTAGAAATCGTTTTCAATTTTTGCATATCAGAGATGAAATGAATTGCACGGCTGGAGGTCTCTTCATCTACAAAAGCAGTGTTCCAATCATTCATACGATCAAGACCCCTATGTCCAAGCATCTCATACTCATTATAATTTATAAATTGATTTTTATATAATCCACATATGATCTCCCATTCATGCTGCCTAGAATCTCGTTGTGGATTTGGACGTTCTTCTTCTTCGTCGGATTCAACTCGAGCATCTGTTGGCACAGGTTTGCGATCAACATGCCAAGGTTTATATTGCAAATTTTTCCAATTCTGTATTATTTCATCAAATATGTGGCCTATATCTCTTCGAAAGTCACGAAATTTCTTGTACAAAACCAACTCGGACCAACAAAATTCGACAAACTGCTCATCTTTTCGATCAGGAATAGAGTTAAATCTAGGAAACACATGTACAATAGATGGATTACTTCGTGGTAACCATTTTTCCCCCCGTCGACATTTGTCATATGACCAATGTTTTGAAACATCTATCAATGTAAGTTGCTCCATATTCTCCGATCGCTTAGTATATGCATCAATCAGAGAATTATCATTGTCGGCATTATATGTTTCAACTTGTACTTGTTTGAAAACTTTCATACCCACATTTAGAACCACAAAATGACGGCTACATTCCGAAAGAGGAAGCTCTAGAAGCATATGGCATGTCTCTTGTGCACCAATGTCCCTATCAACAATGGATTCACACAAAAAAAAAATATATGCACATGCTGCTGGTTTGTTCAAATTCTGGATAGAAGAGACCCGCATCAACATATTGTGGAAAGTTTCAGATCCCTTTTCTGATTTGGCAACGTATTTTGCTACATAATTAGTAACGACACGCTTGGAAAGTATGCTAAAATTCAATATGCTAAGACATAAAATATCAGCATTACATTCCATTTCACAATAATAGCATATACAGGATCACTGAAGAAACAACAAGCACAGCATAAACACAAGAGACACAGATTTATCCTGGGAAACCCTCATGGGGTAGAAAACCCAGCAAAGCTTCCTCAATATAGATGATCAACAAATACAAAGATGTAAACCAAAGACATGAGCTCCTCCTCCTCCATAGCAGACCTCTCCCTCACAAGTGCGCTACTTTTCGAGTGAGTGAATGTGTGTTAAATGAGGAACACACCTCCTCTATTTATACACATCTCCGACTTGTCTTTTATATTAAATAGGTCAGCCCCAACTTTACTACTGGGTTAAACACCCCATTACAACTAACTGGGCCGACCCCTCTAGGGTGGTCTAATAACCCTTTTACCCACATAACACATACGGGGCCGACCCCCACAAGGGAAGTCTAATAACCCAAGTTACCACATACCGACGGAGGAATAAACATCTCTGGATATACAATAAGAACTTCACGGAGGAATGAAACATCTCCGAAATAATAAAGTACAAATATAATATTCTTTGAAGTTACAATATTTCAACAAAGTACAGTCTGCCAATCTATATTCACCCTCCACATCATCAATGTTTCACGATTGTGTGTATTCACTCTGTCATCATTTCGTCTAGGTTCATACTTTTTTTCTCCTCCTTCATCAATGTAAAGTTTTGACTAGTCACATAGATCCCATGGTGCATGGTACCGACATACCAATTTCCCTCCCTTCTTTCGAAGAAAACTTCTCTCATTGTAGGTAATATGACGCTCAACACAGTTAAGAAGTTCTTCATAATCAGTCATTGGATTGGATTGAAATATTTGTTCTGTGCCTTTTACACAAGGATGATCTTCTACATTATCTCCAATTTGAATATTTCATTGATGTCCCTCACGCGGATTTATTGCATGCACACATTTTGTCGAAATACTCTTTTGCAGATATAACTTCTCTAAGATCATCCCAATTCAGAGTTTCCATGTTGGGAGCATTTTTTAACCAAAGAAACCCATGGACATGAGGAGATCCATGATTTTTCCATTCGTAGCGACTCCAATAATATGTAGCTTTATGAAAATGTTCAAAAACCTCTTCTTGAAACATTGTATGTCTCAAGTGCATATAATGTGCCATGATGTGAGGATTATCAATTACATTTTGACGTCACCATTTTCTCGCTTCATGTGGATCTGTAGGACTTGTGCCTAGCATTAATTTATGCAAATCGAGCCATTGCATATCCGCTGCACTTATTGTGAAGAATATTGTCGGACAACCTATCTATTGAATCAAGTCAGATAAATCTTGACGACACTTGCTCCAATATGCACGTGTGCCTCTTAATACCATTCCAAATCTCATTAATCTTTCTCCCAATCTTGAATCTGGAAGATTTTGTAAATGTTGTCGTAACTCTTCCATTGTTGTGGGTAGTTCACTAATATTTTTTTTGACAAAAACTGTTGAGGACGCTTGAGCACGATGTCTCATTATGATATTCAGTAAAAAATATCTGAAGTGAGGGTGCCTTCCAAATCTGTTATCATGATATCTGAGAAGATGTTTTGCATACTCATGTAGATGGACATTTTGCATTCGCGGTTGTAACCAATCAGCCTCTCCTTTAGGGAACAATGCTGGAAATGCCATATCAAATAATCCAACTGTGTTATACTCGTTAATCGGAGATGAGCCAATGCCAGGCCAGTTAAGCACATCAGTCGTTTCATCATTTGCATTATTTTCATCCAGATTAGGATTATTTTCCCATGCTCTAATAATTTCTATCTCTCGTGGTGCACTTGAAAGCCTTGATGCAAAAGAAGTTGTTTGTAAACTGTTTAACATGTCATCAACTCCTGGTATCCCTTCCAACATTGCAAATTCTGTGTCGTCCAGGGAAAATTTTAAGACCCCCTCTTAAATTTCTATATATAATAATTGGGCGAATCCCCATGATATACAGGAAAATATGAAGTCTATTTTATCAATGTTATATTATTTATATATAATGTTTTGGCGAATATCTCATTGAATTATATAATCTTGTAAAATCTTGGCGAATCTATCACTAAATTATAAAGCCTTGTAAAGTCTTGGTGAATCTTTCACAAAATCATAAAACTTTATAAAGACTTGGCGAATATTTACTAAATTATAAAATATTGTGAAGTCTTGACGAATTTTTCGATAAATTTTAAAACCATATATAGTAATAGGAAAACATATTTAAAAAATACTAATAGGATATAAATATTAATAAATCATCACATAGAAAGCCCTCTTTTGGTGGTATTTTGGGACCTCACTCTAACTATCACAGTACATAAAAATTCACCATACTCTAGGAATATTCTTGAAAAACAACAATGAAATTGAAAAACAACAATAGAACCACACTCCATTTGACAATGAAACTCACAAGTATCATACCCCAACTATATTATAACCATACAATTTCCATTCAAATAGAAAGCACTTGCCAAAGAAATGCAAGGAGCCATACTCTACCCATCCTCTTTCTACAAAATGTTGATTTTCAACCCTTTTGGCTGAAATACAGTTCCTGTCATGTTTGTCATGCACATCATTCATTGTGTAATTAAAGCACCCCCTTCAATAAGGGCTCATCTCCAAACAAAAACATCAAAAAATTGTTTTCTTTGGCTTATTGGTCATATTTGTATCTAGTACCCATAACCTACAACAAAATCATATTTTGACTATTAGATAAAATTTATGGCTAAACCCATGCAATCCCTTCATTCGAAGAAATAATAATTGAAAAAACAGGCCCAAAATCAAATGTTTCTTATGCTAGACCTAAGTTCTCCATGGGGTTTGGAGAAGTAGCAGGTTTTGGTTCCCTTATGTCAACCACAACAACATCCCATGTTAGGAATGTATTTGCCATGGATTCCGCGTGCTCAAAGCAACACCTAACCACCTGCTTTCAAGCACATCAATTGAGAATGTTTCGCAGCAAAGATACTACATAATTTGGCATATATGCAATTAACAACACACCAAAAAACAACATATAGCCATACCAAGTATAAAATACCAACAAATGGCCAAAGAAAGAGAAATGATGGCCAGCAGCATGCACAAAAAACAAATAATTATGTGTTTATGTGTGTTGAGGTTTAATATCATGGTTAATTATGTTTTAGTGCATCATATTGTGACTAACATTTGAATAGTTCACTTTCACAGAAGCCATTTACGTTAAATTTCATATATATCAGAAACACAAATTATTAAAAGACTAAAAAATGCAAAATAAAATCCACGAAACTCTAACAACCAAATATAACCCAGACATCCTAACAAATATATTTATGTAAATGCTAGTACAAGTCCACATATTAGGAAAAAAAAGGATCCAACATCTTGCCTTAGTTGGATCAATTATTCCAACTTCCATCAAATCTTCATACTTGCTTGTAGCAGCATTGTGACCATATTTGGGATTATCACTGGAAAGAACTTGGAGAATCCACGAAATCAATTATATAATTTAAATCTATCATACATTAAAAAGTGAAGTCAATAGACAAATAAAACCATCTGCAATTAGGATGACACTCAACAAAAGTTAGTTTTCCTACATTAATTAAAATGAGCATCAATTTAATAAGCATGAAAGTAATTGGCAATTATGGCAAGTTTCAGATTGCTTAGTAAACCAATACCTTGGATATCAATCAACCTTCCTCTAAAGCCTATGTGCATAAGGATGTAGAAATATTTTTTTAGAATATTGGATATTGTAAAAGAAAGAAAATCCAACAGGTGGAGAGTTTCCCAAGAGATTCTGCAGTCCAGACACATGAGTGTATCACTATTTTGGACCAATATCTTTCAGGGAACAAATCTGTTCCTCTTCCATTGCAGACATAATAGTTACAACAAGGTCTTTCCCCTCATCAAATCCAGCCTTGATCTGAATCAAGTGAAAATAGGAGTAAATATAAATAATCAAGTTTAATATAAAATTCAGATGGTAATTTGCAATTTGACAAAATAAAATAGACACTTGATCTCATTACCTGGGCCAATAGCTGCTCATCAGTAGGGAGCTTGAGATCATCCTTGGTCTGTCCAAATCCAATCAGCAGGCCAACCTGCCACATTAGTTCATATAAAACATTATCAGCCAACAAGCAAACATTTCAAAGTAGCACAAGGCAACATAGAGAATCCAAAACACCTCCCAATGTAAGGTGATAGAATACTAGCATAAACAACATATGGCACCTTGTGTCTTACATATCTAGTCACAAAGCAATATGCTTTGGTGGTAGAATACTAGTATAAACAACACATGCCACCCAAAATATTTATATTGTGTGTCTTACGTATCTGGTCACAAAGTAATATGCTTGTACCTAATTGGAGAAAATAGATAGCAATCAATTGCACATAAAACTGGCATGAATGCTTCCATCTAGATTAAAAGGACAAACTTAATCCATTGCCAGCCGCAATATACATATCTTTGTGTTGGACAACACACCCAATATCAAATGCATCCATGCATTCACAAAGAGATAGCAACTGCAATTTCTACTAGCTTGTTAAGTAGATACATAAATTATAAAAGTGGCTAAACATTCTATGTTTTTGACCTTTTTTGGATGGCCATCACCAGAATCTAGTTAGGGAATCTTCACTGAAATTGCAATTTTGGATTCATGAAATTGTTTTTAATGCATAAATTGATTCAACACATCAAATACCCCTAAAACAACCATATTGTGCAACATTAACATATGATATCTGCAATTTCATCAATACAAAATGATCCATACCATATTTGAGACAAAATACATTCCCGTTATTTTGAGCAGTTGGAAAAGGTGAATTCTTCATTTGTTTAGAATACTCCATAATTTATACCTTATGTTGACCACACCTTGCCTTTGGTACCAATAGGGACAGTACCCTCTCATAAACATGGAAAAGGTTTATATTGACCACAGATCTGAATTTAACAAGTTACACGAGTAAAGGTGGGCTTGCACATGCAGATCTGTTAAACTTTGACAATCCTCATTGTCATCGATTGATCATTTTACATTGAGAAGGGGAAACACTCCCCCTTCTTTGTGCCAAAGACATTGGAGACACTTTTGAAGAAAAAGTCTTTGTACTGATCTGCAAAGGATTCATAGATCTCTCAAAAGTTTCCATTGAATCTGGCACTGGAGATTATGAATGAGAAGAAGAGGGTGGGAACCAAGAAACATAGGAACTGTAAGAGGGAGTAAATGGAAAAGAAGATGGAGAGGGTGAAGGATATTTTGAGCTAAATTTAGAATCTAAGGAAATAGAACTTGGAGAAGACTGAGGAGAAGATTAAGATGTTGAAATATCCATGGAAGAGAGTTTGATGTCCTGTTTGGAAGCCTCGGTATCTTTTTGCATTTCTGCCTGGGAAACTGTATTTGAAGTTGCAAAAACCAATTCTTACATGTTTCCTGCTTAAAATTGATGATGCAGAATTCCCCAACCATTTTCTCTTGCAGGTAGACAAGTTTATGATACAACCCCTAAAGATGGAACTGGGGGCACAACCCCTCCAACAGTTACTGTTTGGAAGAACTCAAAGACTTCATCATATGATTCTACCCTCTTATTCCCAACAAAAAAACTAAATTCTTCTGCATGAAATTTTAAAAGTTCCTCAGCTTCCTGTGTACCCATTCCAGGCTTGTCTAAATGAATAGGGGCCTTGCAGAGAGCATCCCAAAATTTAGGGTTTTCTTTTCCTTCATAGACATGAATAATTGGCCCCTGGGATTGCTCATATCTTGCAAAATGGGATGCAGAAGCCTCTGTTGCTAAAGTCATTGCGTCCTCGCAACATTTTCCAATCCACACATATATTGCAGAAGGCACATGAACAATAAATGCACCTCTGGAATCCAATGCAGCTGGTGAAGGATTATTTATAATCTTTGGAACTAAATGTAACCGATTGTATGGTGAATGTGGGGCCATTCTATACAATCTTAGCACAGATTTTGGACTCAATGGAGCTGCATGCACCCTCTTTTGACACTACAATAACTGGCATGTGAAACCCATATTTGGATTTGTGGTACCCCGTTGAGCCTTTACATACTAAAAAACATCTTCAAAGTTCTAACCTTTCCGCCACATGAGATAAGCAATAATCAAATAATTTGAGCGGGATACAGCCTAATAACAATGGACAAACACTCTACCACCTTGCTCACTTACCTCCTCAAAATAATCAAACACATCATACATTATACTCGTGATATCTTCACATGGAGAATATTGCAACCACAATGTCTTATATGTCAAATATTTTTTGAAATATTCCGGGCATACAAATCCAACATAGTTCAGCACATGATTAAGGCCATTCTCTTCAAGAATCTCTCTGTTTCTGGCAACTGCATCACTACCTAAATAAATATGATCATCCACCCTTGAGAAATCCTTATCAAAGAAGGAAAATTTCTCCCTCTTGACCTGTAATTCTGTGGGTTGTGCATTTCTTTGAACATCACACAAATCAAGCCTCATCTTTGCCCCATTTCTCAAATTACTAGCATCTTTCTTCTCCCGAGGTGTTGTTGGAGTTAACCATTCTCCAATGTCATTTGACTCCGCTTTTGGCCACTCATCCAAGCTTCTTCTAGCGATGGACAGGGGCTATCAATTTGAAAATGTATATTTGAAACTGGCATCTTCTCTTCCATGCCACATTTTTCATTATTGAAGAAGCAAGTAAATAATTTGTAGACATACACCTAAAACCGATCAATGATATGATGCTCATTGCAAGATATCTTACCTTCGTTAACTTCTTCCTCATATTCTTCCTCTTCTATAATCTTCTCTTAATCAACGGTTTCTTCAGCAATGCTTAAATCATGTGATTCATCTTCATCATCTGTGTCTGCAAAAAGTGGGCTATCAATTTATCTATATTTGAAACTGGAACCTTCTCTTTCATGCCACATCTTTCACTTATGAAGAAGCAAGTAATTAATTTGCAAACATACATCTAAAACTGGTAAATGATGTGAACCTCATCGTAATATATCTTAACCTTCATTATCTTCTTCCTCATATTCTTCCTCTTCTGTAATCTTCTATTCATAAGTATTTTCTTCAGTAATGCTTAAATAATGTGATTCATCTTCATCATATGTGTCTGCAAAAAGTGGCCTATCAATTTGCAACTGGAATCTTCTCTCCCATGCCAAGTTTTTCATTATTGAAGAAGCAAGTAATTAATTTGCAGACATACATCTAAAACTGGTCAATGATATAAACCTCATCGTAATATATCTTACCTTCATTATCTTCTTCTTTCAGATGGGATGCATTGGAAAAAATTCTATGTCCTTCACATTCTTGGTGACTATCAGACTCACTAATTTGTTCTTCATTAATTCCATTGGAATCCTTCATCTCCTCTTCAAGAGCCTCATAAATTTTCAAACTTAATGTGGGCCACCAGTATTGACTACTGATATCCAAAAGGGATTTCCATCAACGACTTTATATGGACAGCTTAACCCATGCATCAGTAAAGATGTGGAGGCACTAGCATTGATGTAACTTGGCATCACAGTATACATATAAACCTTGAATACAGAAGTTACTCAATGTGACAACTCAAAGGATACACAACAAATGAGGGACCCAAAATAAAATATGTGATCACCACTGTAAGATCTTGTAGTTGATTCAGTGTAAATATGCAATATTAAATAGAAACAAATCACCTTGGGGCTTGCTCTGAACCTGAAGTTCCAGTTGTTGAAACAATAGAAGCATTGTTTTCCAAACCATTTTCCATGGGTGGTCCAGTACCCCACTTTCCTTCGGACTCTAAGGGATCCAAAACTTGCACACCCCCATCAAACAATCCCAATGCAAATTGGTTTGGTTTAGATGGATGAGGTGCAATAACAAGTGGGTACACAACATAAATGCAACATAAATGAAGATCAAATACAAGTACATATTAGATGACATAAATATTACCCAATACAATAGCCTTTTTTTCAGGACAAACACTCATGACAATGGCCACTTTTAGCAATAATTGTACTATACCATTTTACTGTACAAAGAACAACTAAGCTAATTGCAATTAGATGTATTAACCAAGCATATACAACTAAACTCCTACAGTCAAGGTTATCAGGTTTCTTAGATGTAGATGTAGGTTATGCTCCATGTGTTTGGATTTCCCAAAGTGCAAGTCCATGAAGGAGGTGGGATAATGTTTTTGTTTCGTGGAATGATATGGGTAGTTGAGGGAATTAGAAACAAAGTATTATATGAGCAATACCAGGTTACTTAGGGATTTGTTTCTTTATATTTCTCTTATTAAGATATTTGGAGGGATCTTCTTGAATACTATGACAAACTATAGCACACACCCACATATGCACAAGTGCACATGATCCCACATCCCATTGAAAAGCCTGAAAATCTATCAACATCATATGACATCTCATCAGATTATTTGTAGTGTGACTTACCTGATACTCGATGAAATATAGGAATATAGACTAATTCGACATCATAACCGCAGTGATCCAGAATGGAATACACCCACCGCACCATAAAAAAAACTAGCATATATTAGTTGACTATCACATGAGTATGTAGCATGGGATATTGGAGCAGAATGTGACTCTGGAGGGATCCAATGCCAGAAACCAGAAACCAAAAACCAGAAGAAAGGTTTAAACAGTAAAATCTGAGTAGATATTGAAGTGAAGAAGAAAGGTCTGAGAGCTCTAACACTCTCTAATAATGCATCCCTAAGAGAGTATATCTTCACAAGTTACAAGAGAAATGCATAGAATCTTGAGAAGGGGGCCTTCTTATGTTTAGAAAGACCACTGCTTGAGGTGTTTTGCAGTTGCGTTGGAAGGCAAACCCATTTGTGTTCCTCGTTGGTGATGGTACTTAGCTGGAGCAAGTCCTCATCCATCAATGTGCAAACTCATGGAGCAGGTTTCAACCTTGAAGGAAACCACAAGCAACCTAAAACATGGCACATTCCAAGTAGATTTCAGAAATGTCCCAAGAAAATTTCGGAGATGTTCTGGGCATGTATCTTCAGTTTTGACAATGGAAATTGATGATTGGACAATTTATCGCATCCATATTTTTCGTATTATTATGAATTTAAATCTGAATCCATGCAAGTTGCAGCTCAAAATATGGTTTGTGTATGATGGATTTTTATTTGGTTTCTAGTGATTTAACTATTGTCTTTTCAACAACATCATTACAAGCAACAAGTTGCAAATCCTCCATGTCAAGAAACCAAGAAATGCAACTACAAAGGTCTGATCCTTCTGGATATTACTCTTGTTCTTCTCATGGTCATCTTAGCTTTTACATATTGTACATAGGTGTCCAAGTGTTATTCAAGTCCAGCTCTTCCCATCCCAACCTCATGAGCTGTGAAAACAATTGGATAGTAAAGACTTAGATTGGGTATTAAACATTTAAATAAATTCCTATTCAATATCCTTCTTAATTTAAAATATGAATCTAATCTCTTTATAGAATGCAAGCATGTATATCCCAATTAATTGTTTTATAGTGATTTTCAATATAGCTGTAAAAATCTATGGAACCTGTTGAGAAGGGAATGCCTTTTAACCTAATCATCATAAACAAGTAATACAAAGAAGAAAACTTGTTATAGAGACGAACATTCTTCTCATAGAGTCTTTGTATGCCTCAGGCAATAGTCCCTACACATGTTGATGTCAGCTTTAGACCATGATGCAAAGGTCATTGAAAGGCATCAACTTGTAATATTTTAGCACACTAAAGAGCATGTCTCGGAAATATTAAATATCTCAGGAAACTATAGATTTCATACATATAAATTTAAACCATGTTTTTAAGTTTCCTCACCAAATTGACCTCTACAAATACTCAAGACACTTGAAGAATGTTAATTGAAACTAGCAAATTCAAAGCCTTCGCTTTCTTCAAATTGAACTTTATGCGTATCCAATTATCAGAATGCCTCATTAATAATTTTCAAACGCTAGTTACAATTCAGGAATTGCTCGTCTTTTCCTGGCCTAGCCTTGTCAGCACCAATTAGAGAGACTCTAAGATCGACCTATTTAGACCACTCTTTATTTTCTATTAGTAATACTTTAATTTAATTGTATGCATCAACAAGGGAAGAGCATGAGAAAGCTACCAAACACACACGTTTTGAGCAAATATGGAGGAGCTGTAAAGCAATTGCTGAAATGGCGAATGACATTGCTCAGTAAGATATAATAAATTTGGATATCCAGCAGGTACTTGGTTATCGAAATTGGTGTAATAAACGATGGAATGCTACTTGCTTTGCTATGCTCAACTTGAGAAAAGATTTTGTGCTTTTTCTGAGAATTTGTAGGTGAAATGTCTACCATGTGGTTGCAAGTGGATACTTCTTGTTCTAAGTTAAGCTATCTCAAAGATTGCCATAGCTATGGAAGTGCAACCAATGCAGTTTACTATTGGTGGCAATATCAATTATATGACGTTTCCATTGAGATAATCAGGCCAGTAATGTTGGCAGATGATAATAATTCAACTTCTGTATTGGTAAAACGTATTACAAGGGATATGTTATGGATATGCCTGGAGCCCAATAAACACATCACTGCTTGTAGTGCTCTGGAGCATGAGTATTTTAAAGATCTAGGTTTTGTACCCTGACTTGTATATTAGTTATGGGGATAAGAATATTATTGGACTTGTACTATGGCTCGCATCTTCTCGACAATTCAAAATTCAAAAAGTAACTGTAAATGTCTCCAGGGTAATCAAGATAGGAATAGTTGAACATTGAATAGTGATTTCCAACCATAACTTCATCATTATATTCTTCAAAATAATTGGGGCATGAAAAATTATGATTTCACTTCAAGATTCAAAAGCTAATTACAAATGTCCCCGGAACTATAAAAAAACAAGAATGTTGCAGTTCTGTTATTTCCATCCATAATTTCATAATTACAACCAACCATGAATCATAATTTCATAATGTCCAGAAGCAAATAAACTTGTTGGGTGCTCCAAGGATAAGAAAGCCACTGAACATATGAAAATAGACAAGGAAAAGAAGACCAAAGACCCTTGACTCCCACAATTCAGTTCTCTCCAATTACTGTTCACCCTATTAATAAGAAGTCAACCCATTTATCCAAGTTCCTATAGAATATGTGGGTATGCCTAAAAGATAGCTGAAGAAGTTCTAAATCATTCAGGACAAGTTTGTGCAAGATCTAGGTAGCATATCCAATGGTCAAGTATGGGCCATTGAAGGGACTGCAATGGATGTAGGATATGTCATATAAATCAAAATAATGATCTGTATACTCATGTAGCTGTGCTTTGAGGACTAAAGGTGTCCCTCTTTTCTCACATCATATTTCAGTATGGGAGGGTTTTGATGAAGAGCATCTAAATTGTAAGGATTGTTGTGCCCTGGTTTGAAGATCTATTTATAGCAAATTGACATGGTAAAAAGGAGGTTATTGGTGAACTAGAAATAATGTTTTTGGGGATCTGTTTTGAAAGGATAGTAAGAGAACACATGACATAATCACCTTAGCCCATTATTTTTCAGCATCTTTCCAGACCTGAATACATTTTTCAAGCATCGATGTTGAAGTTTCAAATGCTATGGAGTTATTAAAGAGTTGAACTACTCCGTGAGCTTCTAACCTCTCAGTTTCTAGAATGTCTTCAAAATTCTCTTGAAAGCCATAATAATTGAAGAAGGAAATAAAAATCTTTTTTTTAGGATACCATAATAGTAGCAATGGGGCTTTGTCCTAATCCTAAAGAAAACTATGTATGTTCTGACATGAATACAGTAGCAAATATCATAATGTTTGCAAAAATAAGGAGAAGTGAGGAGCTTAATATCAAAACATCAGTGATTTCTGAACACATTGTGAGACAAATCTATGATAGTGCATCCTCGCTACAGGAGTAAATTTCGTAGAATAAAATAGTGCACCCTCGCTACAGGAGTAAATTTCGTAGAATAAAATAGTGCACCCTCCCTACAGGAGTACATTTTGGTAGAATAAAATGTCCACTGGGTGGTGATGGATTTATCCAAGTTCTTATCTGGTTCTCTCCAATAGCCTTTCCTATAATAGTGCGCCCTCCCCACAGGAGTAAATTTCATAGAATAAAATATCCACCAGGGGTAATGCATTTATCCAAGTTCTTATCCAATTATCTCCAATAACCTTGCCTATAATAGTGCACCCTCCCGACATGAGTAAATTTTGTAGAATAAAATGTCCACTGGGAGGTAATGCATGCATGAAAGAAAGAGAGTACCTCACTCCTAAGGATGTGTGCCCTATTCTAACTCCGGAAAAATATCTAACTCATGTGCTCAGTCTTCCTTTAGCTAAATCTATGAATGCTAAAATGAAGTAAGAAAACCAATTTCTAATTCTCAAAATAACTAAAAATACAAATTGTTCAAGAATGATGAATGCATGCTGGCATGCATGGGACCTTTATCAATGTCTACTTATGTTGAACGCCATCTAAGACACTTTCTGTTGCACCTTTAGTCCACTGTCCTTACTGCAACACAAGGGAATCGAGGCAAGGAAACTGTGTATGCTGCACTAAGTCTACTGTTGCTATAGACTATGCTCATCACGTTGTGTCACAACAACAAGGAGAACGCATACATAGCAACATGTAAAGAAACTAACATAAGGTCGAATGTTGGAGTGGATGATGTCCACTAATAAGACTTTTTTTACTCATGAGTTAAACAAAGAGTGAAGGTTCTTTAAAGTCACAATTTCATCTTCATGGCCTTGTCCATAATAATCACGTTCTCTTGATTTGTCATTGTCCAACTCAAAATTGGTATGGCTATTATGAATGTTGATTTCTTCAATGATGGCATTTGCATTACCTCTTCCTTGCGCTTCTTTGTTGTTGCTTCAACAAAAGGATCATGTGAATGATGGAGGGATGTAGAATCCATTTTAAAACCTACATGTTCTTCATTAGATTAAGAATAAGAAAATAAGATTTATCTTCAATAATTTGAGGGGCTTCATATTCTATTCCATCCATTAATTCATTATCCTATTAAAAAAAATAGTTAGGAAAGATAGTATCTATGGTTTATCATCTTCCTCGAGCATAGAAATGTTATTAAATTCTCATTCATTGACATTTGGACACTATCCTTGGGTTAATTTAAAAAATTCTAGGAGAAAAGAAAGAAAAATGTTATCATTGTCTTAGGATTACAATCAACAATATACTTAATATTTTATAGTGCTAGAATGTTTACTGGAATTGGAAATTCCCTCATCACATTTGACAAATTCAGGGCATGCCATTTGTTTAAAAATATCACAAAATTTCTCTAGATGAGCTCTACAAACTCTACACCAAGCCTTAAATGAAGGAGCATGTTGTTCTTCTTTTTCTTCTTCTTGAAACCCACTAGCATTGAAGTCTTCCTCTTGTTCTACACTTTTACCTTTTTTAATCTTGTGAATTATCTCATTAGTGAGTAGGAGTTGATCCATCAGCCTGAC
Source organism: Larix kaempferi (assembly GCA_027924585.1). Taxonomy (NCBI): domain Eukaryota; kingdom Viridiplantae; phylum Streptophyta; class Pinopsida; order Pinales; family Pinaceae; genus Larix; species Larix kaempferi. The sequence continues at coordinate 2,194,830 of BSBM01001283.1, read as the reverse complement.
AAAACTCATAATCGCTATGTCAAACTTTCCATGTAGGGGATTATCTTCATGTTCCATTTTTATAGCTTGAATCATGTTGCTTGAAGCCACCAAAGGAGATAATTTTATTACCTTAGACACTACTGCTTTCTCTCACCAAACATGCAAACAATAATGAGTTTCAATTTAAAGAATTTAGACTTCATCCCTTGGTAGAGTTTCTATATGAACCATGAGTTCTACAAAAATCTTATGTTCATAAAGAAAATGCAGTTGGAATTAATGACTCAAAGACTAGACTCTTTAACACTCGACAAGAATACTATTTAACTATTGTCTTCTAAGCATACACCTTGAAAAATGAAAATCATGAAGAGCAACATTCTGAGGAGATTTTCCAAAAGGTAGTGCAGAGGTAATACTCATTTTCAACTCAGTATTTACCTCTCTTGATATAGTGATGATTATTTGCATACAACGGAAATAGACCTTGAATATCTTGGACTCAACTTTGAAGCACTAAAGTTTTGGTTTGACATGAATCACAAATGTTAAAGGAACAAAAGAGAATTAAGAGGCTGGCAGATGTGATGATTGTCCAAATGTGTGGAGATAAGGGCATTTGAGAGGTGCTAGCACTTAAGGGGTCAGAAGTGTTGTGGGAAGAGAAGTTAGGCATTGAGGGATGAATTAAATGAATGGGAAAAAGGGTGTGAATGGAATTGTGGGTACCTGTATATTGAAAAATGTGAGGGAGCTCATGAATGGCAGTCAAGAGATCCTTTCAATGTCTCTTCAAATTGTGGATTCATTTTATCCAAGGAATGTGCCAATAAATAAAAGAAGTGGTTTTGGGGGCAGGAATGTGAGTTCAAGGATATGAACTTAGATTGTTGACTAGATAGCACATAGATATGGCACTAGGAAAGTGTTTTGAGATAGAGGAAGCGAGCAGAGGATAGTTTGAACTTCATTTGTTAACTAGAGATGACTTATAACTTGAACTGGGCTTGATCATATTGAGATAGAAAGAGAGCTTCTAAAGTGATTTTAATTTTTCTTATGTAATGGGAGTAAAGTAAGAATAAATAAAGGGACTTGGCACATTAGGGAGAAGGATTTAAAGGATCTTTAGTTGGGTTACAACGTAGTGAATGAGATAAATTTAAAGTAGTGATAAAAAACTTAGTGCAATATAATTTCACTTCAAAATTGAAACATCTTTATTATGGTTCTGGGTACATGAAATTTCTATATTCATAATGTTCATGTATTCTTAGATACATTGTGAGATGGATTGCATTACTAATATTATCATTTTTTGAATTTGATGTAGTGTGGAGCTTGGATATCTCTTAAAAGATAAAACCTGTTAACTAAGGACAGTTATTGTACACTATAGAATCAATCCCCCACATCCTAACAATGCAGAGCAATTTAGGAGGGAACTTAAATTTAAGACCATTGTAACCGAGAGTACTGATGTATACTCACAAAAATCCTTAATTATCATTGCAAAAGAACACTGCCTAAAGTAACAAGCATGAATCGGCATAAGAACCTGATTCTTACAACAACATTTGAAAGATCTACAAAATTGAAGTGGGCATGGAAATAAACATAAAATTGTGGAAATACAGAGAACCCATGATGTTACTTTTCTTTGGTATTCAACCCTAAGATTTCAGCTCCAATATTTGACAACTACAATAAGCCATGTGGAAGAAAGGCTGACCTATAACTCACAGTGGCATCAAAGATAGACTGAACAAATGCAAAGATGACTCGACGAGACTCAATTTTATCATTCGCTGGTGCAGAAATCCACGAGAAATGCTAATCAAACTCAATGTGATTACCATATATTGTTTTCCCTTTAATAACCATGCGAAAAATGAAAAAACCCATCGGGGTTGCCAAATGGGGATTTGTAAATTGTCACTGCTCTAAATCAAGGGCGAATGGGGCTCCAAAAATTGTCATTGCCTAAAATTGAGGGAGAATAGTCACTCTATAAACCACCATCACTCGAAATCAAGGGCGAATGGTGCTACACGAGCTGCCATGCTATGAATATTATATGTATGTTAATTAAAGTTATTAGTTATTAAGTGAAAGGGTGTAACCCTTCACTATACATGCTCAAGCCTATAAAAGCGAGCCTCATTGTAATTATTAATCATCCATCATCGATTATATATTATTATTTTATCAAATGGAGTTATTTTCCATTGGAGGATTATTTGCTTGAATAATCACTGAGTATATCCGGACACGGATATAGCATTGGTATCAGAGCGTTCCGATTCTCGGACACTTGTTGATTCTGGCCCTTAGCCATATTTTTGGCTTGTAACCAAAATTTCAAGGATTCCTTGAACCCAGATCTCTGATCTGACACAGGCACCCATACTCAGATTTTCTGAACTCGGATCAACTCTGCAAGCTTCCGCTCCCATCCACATCCATCCTCCACACCTTTCACGCCCGCTGCAACCTCACTACCCCAACATCACTTCATTTTTTTCCGTCCATCCGCGCATCTCTTCGCTCACACATCTCCTTCGACTGCTCCCTCCCTTACACCTTTGCGTCCACCTGCATTCCCCTTACTCCATCCACTTTCCCCCTCTGCCATAGTTCTGCCCACTCTTCCACTCCGCGTTTTCCCTCCACCCATCTACCGCCGCGGCACTCCCCCCAACTCCACACTCCATCCCTACACGCTGCTCATTCCAGTGTCCTCTCCGCTTCCTACACAACCACGCCTCCCTTTCACGGAAATCGCACCTCCCGCTCACACTCCTCTCTTCCATTCCTCCTCCCATCATTCACGCATTCTCCTCCTCTCCTCCCTGTGTTTCCTCTCACACGCCATCCCCTCCATTCCTTCCAGTTTCGTCGCTCTTCCTCCCCGTGCTCCCTCCACACGTCCACCACTCCTGTCGCTGCCTACACTCCGCCCTCACTCCAACCCCTGCGCCCTCCCTTCCATCCAACCGCGGCCTTTTCATTCCCTTCCCACTCGGCCACATAGCAGCTCCACAGGTTTCTCCATCGGCTACCACCTCCACGTATCCCTACACACAAAACCCTAAATTTCGTTTTTTTGTGAAATCAAATATTAAACCTTATAATAGTATCATTATATTGTTTAATATTTTTTATTGAAAAAAAAAAAAAATATATATATATATATATATATATATATATAGTTTATAAAATATTAATAATATTATTATTAATTATTAATTATTATTATTTAAAAAAAAAAAAAAATAATTATTATTATTTTTGGAGAAAAAAAAAAGGATCAATTATCATTGAAGGAAGCCAAGGACCAGTTGTCATCGTCAAGAAGACATTAAGACAAAGCCAAGAAAAACAAAAACCAGAAGTCCAAGCAAGACTCCTTATTGTCAAAGAAGTCGAAGAACACTTATCACCGAAGAAATCAAAGTCAAGGATAGTTATTTATCATGAAAAAGTTAAAGTAAAGGAAGGCTCATCAAGAAGTCGAGACACATTAACGACAAGGACGACCAAGTTTAAGAAAGACTCATCAAAGAAATCAAAAAAGATCGTCCACTGTCGAAGAAGACAGAAACTATGGAGATCGATTTGCGAGAGAAATTAGAAGCCAAGTTAAAGCGCTATCGAAAAGACAATGAAGAATTACGAGACATTAATACACAATCAGAAATAAAGATTGAACTATATAAGATACAAGAACGATTCAAAGAACAAACAATGTCCAACCAGAAAAATCACATAGAAAAATTATGTGCGCAAATCAAGGAATTAAAAGATGAAAGTGATTTCAATCAGAGATTGAAAAATCAAGATATAAAGAAGGAAATAAATAATTACGAAGCAGAAATAATACGCTTGAACAAAATCGTTAGCGACAAAGATGAAGAACTAATGCAGTTACGACATAAATTAGAAAGTCAAGAATCAGAGGTCGGCCAGTGTCGACAACAGATAAAAGTTCTTCAACAACAAAATGACGACTCTAAAAAGACACATAAGTCAGAGATCGCGAAGAGTAATAAAGCATTATCTAACAATGCTGAAGAAATTTTTAGACTAAGAAATCATAACAAGATACTAGTCACAAAAATTAAGAAGTTGAAAAATAGTCGAAAGATAGAACGATCTATGGACGACATTGAAAGGAAACTTCTAGACAAACAGAAAGAAAATAGTTGTATCAGAATTCATAATGAGGATCTTAAGGAACATCTTAAGACATCTGAAGATGACAGAAAATCGCAAGTCGAATTGATTAAGAAGTTTCAAAATGATAATAGGAAGTTAGAAAACAAGCTAGAAAAGATACAGAACAAAAACTTAAATCCTCAAGAGATGAAAATACAGCTTCCAACTCAGATCAATGATCTAAAGGCGACATTCGTAAATGAAAATGACATTGTGAAAGTTCCTTATCGACACCCCAGCCATAAAAACCGATATTTGAAAAAGTGGGAAATGTCAAAAAATAATGGTACTAATGTGATCAAATCTCCTGACAACACATCAGTAGGAATTCCCATCAGTCCACAACAAATCAATTTGGGATGGATTGATCCGTCGATGTATCGGAAGTTATGCTCTACACTTAGCAGTTCGTATCGACATGTTTCATCAGCCATGGCATCGCAAAGAACAATGCAACAAAATTATAAGGCTTTGAGGACAAAGCCTTTCTAAGAGAGTGGCAATGCTATGAATATTATATGTATGTTAATTAATGTTATTAGTTATTAAGTGAAAGGGTGTAACCCTTCACTATACACGCTCAAGCCTATAAAAGCGAGCCTCATTGTAATTATTAATCATCCATCATCGATTATATATTATTATTTTATCAAATGGAGTTATTTTCCATTGGAGGATTATTCGCTTGAATAATCACCGTATATCCGGACACGGATATAGCATGCCATAGCTAGAAATTTTTGGCTGGGCGAACCAACTGTTCGCAGCCTCCATTACCCTAAATGGTGGGTGAACCAACTCTTCGAGGCCTCCATTACCCAAAATTCTGGGCGAATTCACCATTTCGCGATTATTTTACTTGGCTACAATAAATTTTCCTCTTTCGCGACCCTGGCTATTCGATTTCCTTTGACTATGGGTTAAATAAATATGGGGCTAATATGTTAAATTTAAAAAAACTCATTTCATATTAAAAATTCGCCCAGGATTTTTTGGTGACCTCTATAATTTCGCCCATGGGCTATAATTCGCCCCTAAAATTTTCCTTGGTGTCGTCATCAATATCAGGAAGAGTAACAGAACTAAGCATATGTGAGATATCTATGGCATTTTCAGGTAACTCTTCTACCGCATCATAATCAACTCGAACATCTCGATAATATGGATCATTTTGAATATTATATAATAATGCATCCATAACATTTTCTTTTCTAACAGTGAAATCATAACTGGATCCTTGTCGTCCTTTTTTTTGCACAACAACCATTAAGTCCAAGTTGTTAATATGTCGTGGCAATGTATTAGCAACATCTTTTATCTCTTGCAGAAAACTAATGGTGTTTCCTCGATATTTGTATTGTCCACCTATTGAATGCATCACTTGCAAAATTGGACTTGCATGTGCTATCAACATCTCTTCAACTTGTGTGAGATCTTCAAGGACATGTGGTTGAGATCTTGGATCCATGTGGTTCTTAGCTGAGAATCTGTTATTAGATCTCTCCCTCAGACATCGCACGCACATTGGACCTGTACTTGTATTACGTACTTGTATTCCATCATATGACTCCAGGCAGACATGACACATTTCTACTTTTGCTAATTGATCTATTCTTTCATGAAAATTGCGATGTATAGTATACATTTCTGTAGATGGTTCCGATATATTATCTACAATTGTAATCTCCTTATCTCAGACCGTTACACATTGAGCATTTTTTACCCTTAGACATTGAGCATCTCCCACAGTTGGTTCTACGGGCATATTGGTCGTATATTGTCTTTGTCGTTCTGCAAATTGTTTTTTTTGTTCTTCCGCTTGCTTCAACCTTCTCTCTCGATACGCTCTTTGTCGATCAAGGTTTCGTTTTCTTTGTTCTTCTCGTTCTTCTGCTGTCATTTCGTCAAACTTTCTTTTGCGAAGTTCATTTTGTCGAACTACGTTTTCTTTTTTTCGTTCTTCTCGTTCTTCTGCTGTCAGTTTATTTCAATATTGTTTTTGTTGTTCTGCTTTTCGTTTCAACTCTCCTTCTCGTTCTTTTGGCATCATTTCTTTAGATGGTGTCGCGATATTAGCGTCAATCACAATCGTCAAATCCTGTTCTACATTCTGATTTATTTGTTGTTCTGCAAATTGATTTCTTTGTTCTTCCAGATGCTTCAACCTTTTCTGTCGATACGCTTTTTGTCGTTCAAGGTTTTGTTTTCTTTGTTCCTCTTACTCTTCTGTTGTCAATTTGTCTAATTTTCTTTTTCGATATTCTTTCTGTCTTTCTGCATTTTGTTTTCTTTGCTCTTCTCGTTCCTCCGCGGTCATTTCATACGCCTTTCGTCTCACCTCTTCCGCTTTTCGTTTCAAGTCTTCTCCTCGTTCTTTTGCTATCATTTCGTTACATTTTTGTTCTTTTTTTGTTTGTCTCATAGCACCTTCCGCATGCACATCTTCCATTTCTAGTTCAAAATCTACATCCAAAATGTCAAGGATTAACTTATACACTGAAATTAATGCATATTTGTAATCGACACTGAAATCTATGCAATTATTAAAAAACCATACAATACACATATGATACACTGAAATCAATGCATCAAAAAAAATAATATACAACAAAAATCTATGCATTAAAAAAATAATACACTGAAATCTATGCAAGTGTAAAATTCAATATAGTTTAAAAATTCATTATATTTTCGAAAAAAATAATGGTTTGGGAGGATTGAACCTTGGACCTCGCACACCTTATCCCCACACCCTTACCACTATACCATAGGTAATTCTTATTATCAATGGTATAAAAATTAGATATAATCTTGAAAATGGGGAGATTTAAGAACCATTTAAAAATTAATTTTTCAAATTAATATTTAAACTTAATCTTAATCATTATTTAAAGTTTTTTTTATATTAATTTGAAAATTTAATATAAATATTAAATTACAATTTAATTTAAATTTAAAATAAAATTAAGAATTAAAATTATATATAAATATAATTTATTTTTATAAAAATTAAAATTATATTTAAATATAATTTATTTTTATAAAAATTAAAATTACGTTTAAATATAATTTATTTTTATAAAAATTAAAATTATGTTTAAATATAATTTATTTTTATAAAAATTAAAATATAATTTAATTTTATAAAAGCATAGTCAAAATTTAATTTATTGGTGCAGGTGGTGCACGCGGGGCGGCGGTGGCCATATGGTGCAGCGAGATGGTGCAGGTGGGCGGCGGGAGTATGCGGAGGTCGGCGGAAGGTGCAGGTGGCGAGGAGGAGAGGAGGAGGGCTGCGGGTGGGAGGATGGCAGCGGGAGGATGCGGGGAGGATGGGAGAGTGGAGGCGGAGGGAGGATGGTGGGTGGATGGGAGAGTGGAGGTGGAGGTGCAGGTGGGCAGTAAGTCTGCGAAGGTCGGCGGAAGGTGCAGGTGGCGAGGAGGAGGGGAGGAGGGCTGCGGGTGGCGAGGAGGAGGGGAGGAGGGCTGCGGGTGGAAGGATGGTGGGTGGATGATGGGAGAGTGGAGGCAGAGGGAGGATGGTGGGTGGATGGCGGGAGGGAGGATGGTGCAGGATGGCGAGAGTGGAGGCCGCGGCTGTTTGCGGATGGATGGCGGCGGAGGATGGTGCAAGAGGCGAGGAGGATGAGGGAGGATGACGGGAGGAGGATGAGGGTGCAGGTGGAAGAATGGCGGGAGGGAGGAGGCGAGGAGGTCTGCGGAGGAGGATGAGGGTGCTGGCTGGAGGATGGCGCGAGGGAGGAGGCGAGGAGGTCTGCTGAGCGGAGGATCGCTGAAATTAAATACAAAAGCTTGAAATCAAAATTTAATTTAAAAGTATATTACCTTCTGCCTGTTATGATTTATCTTCTGATTTTGCTTCTTCTTATTTTCCTTCTCTTTGTGCAAAGTCCTGTTTTATTATTTTTTTTTATGTTGTTGTTCTTTATATAGCCATTTATATCAACCGTGTTTTTCAATGGACATGTCATTTTTTTTTAATTAATGGCGGACAAAGTATTAATTTGTTTTTACTGTTTATTATATTTTATTATCACTTTTTACGTTTTATGAGATGTAACATTACTCCACACACATTACAACATCTCCCTCATATTATCATTTTTTTACTTTTTATTAGATGTAACGTTACACCACGCACGTTACAACATCTCCCCCATACTGGGTTGTAAAGCGCCTCTCGACGCAATGAAAAAGGACTAGATTTGCATGATAGTTGCATCTAGTATGAAAAAGGACTAGCTCTGCAGGACAAATGAATTTAGTATGAAAAAGGACTAGCTCTGCAGGATAGTTGCATCTAGTATGAAAGAGGATTGGCTCTGTAGGATAGCTACATCCAATATGAAAGAGTATTAGTTCTGTAGAGGTGCATCCAGTATGAAAGAGGACTGGATCTACAAGATAGCTACATCCAGTATGAAAGAGGACTGGCTCTGTAGAGGTGCATCCAGTATGAAGGAGGAATGGCTCTACAAGATAGCTACATCTAGTATGAAAGAGGAATGTCTCTATAGAGGTGCATCCAGTATGAAAGAGGATTGGCTCTGCAAGATAGCTACATCTAGAATAAAAAAGGACTGGCTCTGTAGAGATGCATCTAGTATGAAAGAGGACTAGCTCTGCAGGATGGCTACATCCAGTATGAAATAAGGTTAGCTCTGTAGAGGTTTGAATCTAGCATGAAAGAGGGATAGCTATGCAAGATAGATAGATCCAGCATAAAAAAGGGTTGGCTTAGATCTGCAAGATAGATACATCCATCATGAAAAAGGGATGGCTCTGTAGAAAGGAACATCCAACATGAGAAAGGGTTGGCTTCGTGGAGAATTGCATCTAGCATGAAAAAGGGCTAGCGCTGCAAGGTTAGATACATCCATCATGAAAAAGGGATGTATACGTGAAAATTCTTGTGATTTATAGATTCGGGAGATGTCAGATGTCATTAGTCAGAGTAAAGAAGTGCAGCAGTTGCAAGACGATGGTGACAATGTCAAGAGAATACCTTCCTTGATAAGGGGGAGTGTTGAAGAATGTAACTTCGGAAGATAGTTTTATTTGTATCATTTGTATTGTGCTTCCTTTAGGAATTATTATTGATGTAATTGATAATGTAAAATTCATTAAAATATTCAATGTAAACCCTAACTGTTAGGTCGTTCTAGAAAGATCCAAAAAATAATTATTTTATTATTAACTAGACAAGTTGACCCTGTTAGTAGAGTCAAGTCGACCTTGTTCGGGGAAAAGGTGAAGTGAATGATTAGTATAAATGAGATGCTTTCCCTCCTCATTTGGTCACCGCACTCACTTCGAATCAAGTTCGTATGATTAGAGAGATAGAGTCAAATATAGTAGTTTCTTTTGGAGTATTCTTGTTGTGGGCTATTGCACGAGGATTACTATTGTACATTCTGACGAATCTATATTGAAGAATTTTGTTGGGTTTTTCTTCCCTGTGATGATTTTCCCAGGATAAATTATTGTGTATTATTTTCTATGATGTGCTTGTTTATCTTTATCTTTCAATGATCCTTATTATTGTTGCACTCAAAATTCTAACATTTTAAAGGGACCCTTATCATGGTTTGGGAAAAAGGGGTTGACCAGGAAAGCGGCAACCGCCCCTTCCTCTAATGGATCCCTTTTTACAATTCATGGGATTGAGAGTAGACTTTAGGTTCTATGGGGAAGATAGGTTTAGAGAATGAGAAAACATCCTGCCTTTAGAAAGTCCAATATTTTTTTCCATGGAAAAAAGGGTTGATCAAGGAAGCATTGACTACCCTTTCTTTTGAAGGGACTCGTATCATGGTTTGAGAAAACGGGGTTGATAGGGAAAGGGGTGACCACCCCTTCCTCAAAGAGGTCTCATGTTGTGGTTAATGGGAAAAAGGATTGACCAAAGAAGTTTCAGCGTCCCTTTCCTCAAAGGAATTCCATGTTGGTGTTTATGTGAGAAGGTGTTTCCTAGAGAAGGGTTGATAAAGCCTTGTCAAAGAGGCACCATGATGTGGTTCATGAAAAAGTGGGATGATTGGATAACTAGGTGAAGATTTCCACAACAATTATCTTAGTTAGTACTCTGTATGGAGAAACCAACTTAGATGAGAGAGAAAAAAAAAAACAAATCAATCATGAAACTTGTGCAATTTATCAAGTTGTTTATGAATTATAATCTAAATTAAACAAATATACTAGAAACAAATGTTATTTTTCTTGGAACGTAACAATAGAGACACACTTTGTGAGATATATAAGCACAACCAACAAGAACAACCTATTCTTATATTTCACCTTCATTATTGTATTATATTATTTCTTGATTTAACTTGGAGACTATAATTTTTAAGTGGATGGAAGCATTCCCCCAACTTCCCACAATTTTTATGATTCAAAGAGGACCTACAAATTCGTATGACCAAAAGTGAATGCCATCATGAGAGTGTTTTTCTAAGACCTTTAAGGATGCCCCATGGTGTTTCTATATTACATATATTGTTCAAATATTTTAACAAGGGGGTGAGATGTGCATGAAATTGAAGATTAGGTCCAAACCCTGTCAATTATAATACTCAGTAAGTATTAATACCAATTTGAGAGTGATTTTTTAGTTGTCTTGGAGTAGGAGGCTTGTGTCTGTTCTAAGACTGTAATGTCCCCATCCAAATAAATACTAGAAGGTAAAATACCACCAATCTACTAGATCCCTATGTTGGGGTGGAAACATTTGGATTTTGAATAAGGGAGCTAATAAACCCGAAATGGACATTAGCTTGACATAAATCTATAAAAAGGGGCTAAATAAATATTTACAATAGGAAACTAAGGTGGCACTTGGTCATGGAGGCACCTTGGTGGTGTGGGACCCACACAAAGCAAGATTACTCATGTCACATGGCATTCTATTCTCACCCATTAAAATCCAAGGTGGAGTCTAATGTTCTTATGGGAGTTGGAAGGTCATTATCCTTGGCATGAATCAATGAAGGTCGAATTGGAGTGGAATAGTAACTCCCACGGAAGAGGAAGAAGCATTTTAGAGATATTCAGACACTTGGGCTAGATTCCCTAGTTTCTATGAAAACAATGATGAAGATGCTATGACACTTATGACAAGAAACAGAATTGATTGCTGAAATATGACCAATATGACATGTTAGGGATAAAAATATCCTACAAGAGGGAGCACAAGGGAGTTGGGGCAGCCAAAGAGCCTCCTCATTCGAATTGGTGGAAGACGGAGACTAGAAATTGTTGGACAAGTGGCACACATTGGAATCTCTTCGCAATTCGAGTTGGCATGAATCTTTTGGAAGGAATTCAAACAATGGAAGGCTTGGGAAGTTTATAAAAGACACGAACAAAGAAGGATATGGTATTTTGATCATTTATCATTATGCAAATTGGAGAGCATAGCTTGTCCATGATAGTGGAGTGTTTACTCTACTTGCCTTAGTACCAATTTCGAGGGTGAAATATTCCCATCCTAATTGGAAATTGGAGAGGAAATTCAGACCTTTCATTTGGAGATAAAATGGATTCATTTGTTTCAGGTTGAATATATAGGGTTGCTCTTGATCTTCTCTTCTTCAACTTGCTTCCACACCTCTCACATTTTTCTTTATATTTTGGCTCTTGGAGGAAGGGCACACTTGGTGAGATGATGATATCTTTGGGGGAGATATTGGGGCCCCATTTATTTTTAATATGATGTATTTAATATGTATTTAATTATCATAAGAACCTAAGTTCAAAACTCCAAGTGAAACTATGTAAAAATGCCAAACTATGTACAAATGGTGCCAATTTCCCCTATATCTTGTTGCGAGAGTTTGAAGTTTCTTAGTTTCAATTTGTTTCCGTAAAACTATGTGATTTTATTTATGTACGGAGAGCCATTAATGTACTGAATAATTCTCATGAACATTATTCAATTCATTGGAACAATTATCTCAAATTTCATAGCAAGTTGTGGAGTTTTCCTAGCATTCCCCCCTATGTGAAAATATGTTTACAAATCTCCGATTTATGGTAGTTGCAGAAGCCTTTAGGAACTGATTAATGGTTCATTTGGGAGCCCATTGAAGTCCTCTAACTCTTACATGACTATGTTCTGAAATTTGGGAGGTTTGTACTGCATTTGGGACTCCATTTGTGTCTCCTACCCTTGGGGGTTTGAACCTCGAATTTCCTAGTGAATTTCCCTATTTTCTCCTTAAATTAAATGAATGTTGCAGAAGTATTTTGAGACTTTCCAAGAATCCAAAAGCTTCATTTTTATGTCTTAACATCCTTCAAACACCTTTAGAACCAATTCGGGAGCATTTGGAACCATTTAGAAGCATTTGTGTAACCACTAGCCTAAGGGTTGAATTGGCCAAAAATTGCAATTTTTCCCAATTTTTTCAAATTTATTAAAATGGACACTACTAGTATCAGAGAATAGTCCTTGTTACAGACAAAAAATTCCTATGGCTTGGGGTAGACCACAAGAGACAGATGAACTCAAGAAAATCAAGTCATTTCCCAAAGTATGCTATATAAATGTAAATGCGGATAAACAACATAAAGAACCTACCTCAATCCGGACGTCTGATGAAGAATTCGTTGAGCTTTCAAATCACAACACATGAACCTGCAGCTTAGTTTCAACAATAAATGCGAACAAGTGTATATGACATATAAAATATGTTAGCATATACAATAGCATAATCCATGATATATATAAGTAAATGTACCCAATGATAATAAATGATCATTCACAATATAAATGGATGAGAAAATGAGTATTTCTATTAGTATGAACAAGAAGTACAAGATACAACCTCCTGTCAGAAACTCGTCTAAACCAATAACTAGGTCCCTCCACTTGTGCCTCCACCACTTCAATCCCCCATACAATGGAAAAATCATGAGTAAAAGAATGAATCCTTCACTAGATATGAAAGAGTTTGGGAAGTGAACATAAATGGTTCACAACAACTAGGATCAATGGATGTAGACTCAAGCAAGGAAAAATTTCGATAGAGTTTCAATGCTCTTCTCTTTCCCCCCTTCTATGTACCACAATAGCTCAATATATAACTCTCCAAAGTCAAGTGAAAGGTCAAATCGAGTCGTTTCAAGATACATGGAGGGCCAAAGGTCACAATGGCCGCTTTTTGGAGTGAAAAATAGAGTTTTTACTTATATTTACCAAAATGTCGATGTACACAGGTTGTAGTGATGCAACATGCATATACGCTATTTGTATTGAATTATCTCGTGTATAGGAGGAACAATAGGGAAAAATGGGTTCAAGGAGAACCAAAGATATGGTTTTGAGTCTACAGATGGATAAGGGAGGCCAAGGAGTGCGAATGCTCACAAGGTGGAAAAATATGGTGTAACAGTCCTTGCACCTGATGTGGGTGACCATCTATGTGTTAAATTTTTGAGCATTAATTCAATATACTTTAGGATCTTTACTGAGAGAATAACATGTACAGCATATCAAGTATAACAATGCATATCAATCACACCAAGCAATCACATGAGACAATGGACACACAGAGTTTCACTGGGGAAAAACATAAAGGTGAAAAACCCCACAACTTCCTTATAGATAGAAAGAGCAATGATACAACCAAAGTACAATAGATAGTGTTCTCCTAGCAGCTGATCCTCCTCCTCACATGTGCGCCACTTTTCGAGTGATGGAAGAGTGAGTAATGAGATGATCAAATAGAGATCTCCCAATCTCTATTTATACTTGTCTTGTCCTACCCAATAAACCAGTGGGTCCGACTTGTCTAACTTAGCCTGATAACCCATGGTTACATTAATCCGGTCTGACCCCTTACTAGGTGGTCTAATAACCCATCAACAAGTTACAACACTTGCGAAACTTATCAATACAAATGAAGACACTTCTGTATAGAGGAATAATACATCTCTATAGGAGTACAATAAATACATAGATGAAATACATTCCGAAGTTACATATACACCAACACTCCCTCTTAACCAGGAAGGTATTTCTTGACACAGATCTTCTAGCACAAGTTTTCTTCTCTGGATCGTTGTCACTGGATCATCATCATCAAATCATTATCATCGAAACACCATCATTGCTGCTATCTCAATCAATCTCCAATCTACTCATCATAGGAAGTTCTACAGATCCAGTCCTTTTTCATATTGGATGTAGGCCCACTACCTGCAAGTCTTCATCATTGGCCATACTGTGGAATCCTTAGGACTGATTACGTGCGTCGAAAAAACCTCGAAAGAGCATCTCAGGCATTTTACAAGCACACAACTCAACCTATTGGATCTCCCAGAATCTTTTACATGTGACTATCACAAAACCTTAAAAGAGTGTCTTTCCTAGCAAGATCTCTAAAGAGCATCCGAAGCCTTTTACGTGTCTAGCACAACTTGTCCAGATCTCCAGGACTTATTACATGTGACCCTTACCACAAAACCTTAAAAGAGTGTCTTGCCAAGAAAGATCTCTAAAGAGCATCTGAGGCCTTTTATGTGACTAGCACAACTTGTCCAGATCTCCAGGATTTATTACATGTGGTCCACAAAAAACCTTAAAAGAGTGTCTTGCCAAGCAATATCTCTAAAGAGCATCTGAGGCATTTTACGTGACTAGCACAACATGTCCAGATCTCCAGGACGTATTAAATGAGGTCTAGCAAAACCTTAAAAGAGTGTCTTGCTAAGCAATATCTCTTAAGAGCATCTGAGGCCTTTTACGTGACTAGCACAACATGTCCAGATATCCAGGACGTATTACATGCTACCCTTGCACAACCTGTTCATAGCCACGAAGTATCAACCTGATACTCACCATACATCATCCTGATGTACATCATCACATGATCAACCTGATCATCATCATAGCATCATCCTTATGCATGTCATCTAGAGCAACATCCTGAAGCTCATCATGCATGATCATCCTGATCATACAATGCATCCACCTGATGCATATCTGATACATGTCATCATCCATGATCTACCTGATCATATAATGTATCCACCTGATACATATACAAATACATGATCCAACTTATCATCATAAGCATCCAACATGATGCATATACATATACATGATCCAATTGATCATAACAAGCATCCAACATGATGCATATACATATACATGATCCAACTGATCATAAAAAGCATCCAACATGATGCATATACATATACATGATCCAACTGATCATAACAAGCATCCAACATGATGCATATATAGAGCAGTAACTAGAGCATCGTCCTGATGCTCATCATACAGCGCTTACATCCACATCCATGTGAAGGATCCTCCTCTCACCATGCTTGGAATGGATCCAGCAAATGTGTCCATCACTTCTTCCTTGAAGCGTCATTAATATGAATAACACCAAGCCTCTTTCTGAAATACTCGAACTTCACTCTGGCTAGTGGTTTCGTCAACACATCTGCAACCTGCTCATCCGTCGCAACATACAGGAGCTTCACTGCTCCTCTCTGCACCATATCCCTGATATAGTGATATTGATCTCAATGTGTTTCAACTTGTCGTGGAACACTGGGTTCTCAGACAGCTTTACACAACTCTGGTTTTCATAGAAGATACCAATAGCATCCAACGGGAAATCAAATAACTCAAACAGTAGCTTCTGAAGCCATACTGCCTCACAATTAGCCGAACAAGCTGCAACATACTCTACTTCGGTTGTACTCAGTGCTTCGCAGGACTGCTTCCTGCTAAACCAAGAGATCACACCTGATCCCATACTGAAGCAACACCCATATGTGCTCTTCCTATCTGCAGCACTGCCTGCCCACTGCAGCACTGCCTGCCCAATCCGAATCAACATAACCTTGTAGGTTAAACTTTTGATTCGCATCATACTTGAGCCCATAATCAATTGTACCCTTCAGGTACCTCAGAATATGCTTTACAACAACTAGGTGAACACCTCTCGGATCCGTCAAGAACTGGTTCAATTTGTTCACTGCAAAGCAAATATCTGGTCTCGTGTTTGTCAAGTACATCAAGGACCCAATCATCTGACAATACACAGTGACATGAACCGGATCAGATGAACCATCACACAGAAGCGTCAGGTTCGATGCCATAGGTGTGGCCATGGCCTTGCAGTCCATCATCCCAGACCTCTTCAGGATCTCTACTGCATACTTTCCTTGTCCAAGGAAGATCCCATCTGCACTCTACCACACCTCCATGCCTAGAAAATAGTGTATCATCCCCAAGTCCTTCATCTCGAACTTGGAAACAAGTTTCCTCTTGGTATTGGCAATCAAACTATATTCTCCTGTAACAAATAGGTCATCCACATATAGAAGTAGTATCACTAGATTGCCTTCCTCAACCTTGTAGTAAAGGTTGTAATCTGCTTTACTCTTGGTAAAGCCCAAACTAGATAGAAAGTTTTCCATCCTACCATACCAAGTCCTAGGATCTTGCTTAGAGCCATACACGGATTTCTTCAACCTACACACATATGACTCCTTGTCATGTGTCTCAAAACCAAGTGGCTGCTCCACATACACTTTCTCCTCGACTACACCATTCAAGAAAGCTGTCTTGACATCCATCTGGTGTATCTTCCATTTCATCACTGTAGCCAGAGCAAGTACTGATCTAATGGAAGTGTATCTGGCCACAGGAGCAAAATTCTCTTCATAGTCAATCCCTTCTTTCTGGGAGAAGCCACGAGCTACAAATATTGCTTTATATTTCTCTATGCTGCCATCTACAACATGCTTGATCTTGTAGATCCATTTGGAAGTCACAACCAACTTCCCTTCAGGTCTTGGGACTACATCCCAAACATCATTCTTCATGATCGACTGGTATTCCTCGACCATGGCATCCTTCCATTACTGCATCCCGTATCCTGGGAACTTCAGATTCATCAATATCTTCAATAGATAGATTTCTTTGTTGCTGGAACAAATGTTGTAGTCCTTCTTTTGTAGGTGATTGTACACGATCTTTCCTACAAGTCAAATTCAATTGCATGATTAGAAACTTCTCATAGTTTCATAACAAAATCTTACACATAAGAATATATATATCATACAGTCATGCAATTATCTTAGCCAATGCTTCAATATAACATTCATCCATACCCGTAACTTTCTAGATGCCTTCCATCTCTACCAGAACATTGTTAAGAGTTTGCACTACTCCCAACATGTCAGCAAAGAGGTCCCATTCTAGATAAGTAGCAATGGAATGTTGTACAGTGCCATAGGCCACTTACCCAGCAAATGCATATTAGTAGTATACTGTTCATTAATGCATAATACACAACCTAAATCTAGGAACATAAGTATATACATCATTGAACAACATTATTTTGAACAAACAGAATATACAAGAAATGGCAATTCAAAAACTTGTCTTTGTTTGTTTGTTGGGTGGAATCCCTCTGAATCTTTGCTTCCTTGCAGGAGCTGCTGGAGTCCAACTTTGAAGTAGCTTCTTCTACTCCTTTCTGTTGTGGATTGTAAGGAGTGGTCAACTCCCTCTTAATCCCTGAATCACTGCATAGTTTCTTGAAATCACCTGAAGTGAATTCTCCGCCATTGTCGGATCTGAAAGTCTTGATCTTCTTATCGGTTTGATTTTCCATCAAGGTTTCAAATTCCTCGAACTTGTCGAATATTTCATCTTTGTTCTTCAATAAATAAGTCCAAGTCTTCCTAGAGAAATCATCAATGAAAGAACCATAGTGCACATACCCACTCAGATAACTGGATGACACCGGACTGCATACATTGGAGTGGATAATCTCCAAAATTCCTTATGCCTTGCTTTTACTGCTTGGAAATGCTTTCTTAATGTTCTTTCCTTTTGCACATCCTTTGCAAACACCTTCATGTTTTGACTTGATTTCAGGAAGACCTTCTACAACTTTACTTGCAATTGGTAGTGCTCTGTAGTGCACATGTGCAAGCCTTCTATGCCAAAGTTCACTTGGCTCCATGGATTCATGTACCATGGCATGTTCAAGTTGTCCCTTCAATTTGTACAATCCTCCCTCTTGCTCTCCAATCACTACTGCATCATCAATAGTTTTACCCTTTGGCCACATTAGGACTTGGCCATCTACAAATGCAACTCTCATGCCTTTTGCATCCAATGCAGAGATGGAGAGTAGGTTCTTCTTGAGCCTAGGTACAAATAACACATCTTTCATATTTAAAGACTTTCCAAAGTCTAGGTTGTAGGAGGCTTCCCCACTTCCTTTGATAGGATATTGATAATCATCCCCAAGTTTCACCTTATGGGGTGATTCATGTTCAGATAGATTTACAAAAGATTATTTAAACCCATTCATGTGTTTAGAAGCCCCACTGTCAATCAGCCAACCATTACAACCATGAGAAATAGTACATGTGAGGGCTGAGATTAGAACATATTCATCTTCACTAGATGAGTCATCACTTTCTGATCTAGCCTTCTTCTTGGGAGGTTCATCATCCTCAGCAGCATGAGCATGATACCTCTTCTTGTTTCCCTTCTTCTTGTTGTTGTTGAAGCCCTTTTTGTTCTTGGGACAATCTACAACAAAGTGTCCCTTCTCATTACATGTGAAGAATCTCATATCCTTCTTACCCTTTTGATGGGTGAGAGGGGATTTCTTGTAATGAGAGTGCTTCTTCTTAGGCTTGCTTCTTTTGGTGTGAGCTATGAGAGCTTGATCTTCATTCCCCATCTTTTCTTCTTGGGCCACAAGCCTTGCTTCTTCTTGTGAACATTCCTCCCACAGTCTAATGAAGGAGACCAACTTCTTTCTTGCACTGATTCCTTGGATAAAGGAATCCCATGATCTAGGTAAGCCATTTAGTGTGGTCATGACAACTTCACCACTGTCCACAATTTCATCCACAGCTTCAAGCTATTCCTTGATCTGAGAGACCTTAGAAAAATAAGATTGAATGGTCTCTCCATTCTGAAGCTTTACCCCTTTCAATTGGTTCCGCAGGGTCATCTTCTGATTTATGTTCTTCCCTTCAAATAGCTTGGTTAGGGAATCAAACATCTCCTTGGGTGTCTTCAGAGATGACACATGTGGGATGAGATGGTCCTTGTTAGAATCAGCAATGATCCTCTTTGCCTTGACCAAGTTCTTCTTGTGAAGAGCTTTAGCCTCTTCTCCCTCTGGGATAGGAACCTCTTCACTTATATAAGTGTCCAACTCATTTTCTTCCACGATTAACCCAATCCTATACTTCCATGCTCAGAAGTTATCAGCCCCTTCAATCTTATCCTCAAGTTTGGTTTGGTGAGACATCTTAAAGAGTACTTCAAATGGAAATACAAAAGATTTAGGTCTTACCACTTGATTTGTTGAAAACCGGATTTGGTCCTGGATTAGGATTTGTCAGAGAAACCCTAAAAATTCAAACTTTGAGTTTCAAAATTCTGAAAGGATAGAAAGATGTGCCTTGATGAGCTGATCAGCCTGGTATATTCATATTTTGAGATCTGCAAAGTTTCACCCTTCAGAAATGCCTTTTAGTCTTCTCGGATTCACTTGGGAGGACCTTGAATTAGGGTTTGAGTTTCCCAGAGCTTTACCCAACCAAAAATATCGATCCAAAGATATAAACTTTGATTTTTCCAAGACACTTCCAGCTATGTCTTCAGATTTTAGAAATTCCTATTTTTGTGGAAACCCTAATTGTTAGGGCCAAAACTAAAAGTGCTCAGAATTGAATTCTGATTGGACAGATAGATTCTCCTTGATGAGTAGAGTCAATCTACCTTACTGCTTTTCCAAAATATGTGGAAAGAAACCCAATAAACAAGAAACCCTAGTTTCTGCCACTGCAAAATGTCTTCTTCTCAGGGAAGCTCTGATACCATGTTAAATTTTTTAGCATTAATTCAATATACTCTAGGATCTTTACTAAGAGAATAACATGTACAACATATCAAGTATAACAATTCATATCAATCACACCAAGCAATCACATGAGACAATAGACACACAGAGTTTCATTGGGGAAAACCATAAAGGTGAAAAACCCCACAACTTCCTCAGAGATAGAAAGAGCAATGATACAACCAAAGTACAAGATATAGTCTTCTCCTAGCAGCTGATCCTCCTCCTCACATGTGCACCACTTTTTGAGTGATGGAAGAGTGAGTAATGAGATGATCAAATAGAGATCTCCTGATCTCTATTTATACTTGTCATGTCCTGCCCAATAAACCAGTGAAGTCGACTTGTCTAACTTAACCTAATAACCCATGGTTACATTAATCCGGGCCGACCCCTTACTAGGTGGTATAATAACCCATCAGCAAGTTACAACACTTGCGACACTTGTCAATACAAATGACGACACTTCCGTATAGAGGAATAATACATCTCTATAGGAGTACAATAAATACATAGATGAAATACATTCTGAAGTTACATATACATCAACACTATGAGGACAAGAAGTAAGGGGGCATCCTTATAAACTCACATTGAAAGTACTTTTGGTGAAGAGGAAGAAGAAGGAGAAGAGGTACCCTCTGTTGAAACTATGGCTAAGGATGAGAAAGCAACTTCAGATATGGAGGAGAAAGAGGAGTTCACGAAATTCATGAAACCATTTTTTGAAGACATGACAAGGAATATAATGAAATATTTTGAATTGATGGCTAGTCAAATTGGTAGCAAAATGGCAATAGGAGGAAGCACTAGTTCCCCTAGTGAGGAAAATAAGGCATTTGGTGGAAGCATTTACTCAACGACATAGCCTCATAATTGACCCAATGAATTTTAGAGCTCAATAAGAGCTACCACACCTAGGTTTCTTGAGCCCAAAGAAGAACCTAACACCCAATATGGCATTAATGAAGTTCTAGCAGAGTGAAAGCAGTTGAGTGAAGATTGTAGAAGGACATTACAATTTGATCAATTCTTTACTATTTCAAACAAGCTCAAAATGAGAGGAGGTAATAGAACTCCTTTCCAAAATAAAGAATTGAATTATGCCATAGGTAAAATTCCCCTTCCTACTTTTGATGTCTCATCTCAAAGTTCTACAAATACTTGGATACAAAAGTTAGAAGTGTATTTTTAGTTGAATTCAATGGTTGAAGAGGATGCTCTACAAATTGCTATTTTGCATCTTGAAGGAGAAGCTAATGATTGGTGGTTCCATGGGATTAAAAACTTGGGACATTATCATGTCATAACATATTAAGAATTTGTTAACAGGTTATTGGAAATATTCAACCAAAAAGACCCTGAAATGCCTTTGAAGGAACTAGCACAGTTGAAGCAAATTGGAGCCTCTGATGACTACATGTTGGAATTTCAAAAACTATCAGTTAAGGTGGCTAGTATATCTATGGTCATATTAGTATTGCTCTTTACTGAAGGTTTGGCTGAACCTTTGAAGGGTTTAGTTAAATTCCACAAACCTACTTCATTGAAATATGCCATGAACTTGGCAAGATATCTTCAAAACGTGCTACCCAAGGCAAAGTTTCCTCCCAAACCCAACTTTCCTTCCAAGTTCAGATTTGACAAGAAGCCATGGAAAAAAGATGCATTTGGAAAGGACAAGAAAGAGGGACCAAGCAGGTAAGAACTCAGAAGAAAGAGACTATGTTACATATTCTAAGTTCCAATCATGGGTACCAGGGCATAAATGTGCTAAGGGGTAAGCACAATGCATTGAAGTATTTTATGATGGTGATGAGTATGAAGGGGGTATGGAGGAAGAAGAACATATTTCATACCAAGAAGAGGGATATGACACAACATAAGAATATCATCCATCGCCTGACAAAGGGAGAATGGAAGTACTTTCAGGAGTTCCTTGTTTTCATACCATTCGATGCAATGGAGTGGTACAAGGGAAAAGGGTTTCAATCTTGGTAGATGGAGGAGCAACTCATAACTTCATTGATGCAGCCATGGTGGAGAGGATAAAGTTACTTACGAAACCATTTGATGGGTTCACAGTCATCATTCCAGGTCACAATTATATGGAGTGCAAAACATGGATTCCAAAGCTACAACTCACCATAGGTAATTACATATTTTCTGATATATTTTATGTAGTTGATGTTGTTGATACTAATGTGGTATTGGCAGTGCACTGGTTTTATTCTATAGGGGAACATACAGTGAACTATCAAATACCTGAAATGAAATTCAAAGATTCGGAAGGAAAACAAAGGGTGGTGAGAAGAATGCACACCTATCTGAATCAAGTGGTATCTTCCCACGGTATGAGGTCCATATTGATGCATGGGGATATTGAATGGGATGCTTAATGTTTCACCACTTCTCCCAAGCCAAACATAAATATTGAAGAACATCCAAGGGAGATAAAGAAACTACTACAGAAATATGAAAAGGTTTATGGAGACGTCCCTCCGTGAAGGCCACTTGACAGAGGAGTTGAGCACACCATTGTTTTGGAGGTGGGTACTTCACCTATCCAAATACCACCATATAGACACCCAAAAAGGTTCAAAGATGAAATTGAGAAGGATATTCAAAATCCCTTGGAATTGGGACTCATTAGACCAAGCTCTAGTCCCTATGATTCTTCAATTGTTTTGGTGAAGAAAAAGGATGGAACCTTGAGGATGTACATTGATTTTAGAGGTCTAAACAAGAAGACAATTAAGAATAGATATCCCATACCTAGAATAGATGAGCTCATGGATGAGCTATTTTCAGAAAAATTATTCTCCAGAATTGATCTTAGATCTTGTAATATTTCAGCCAAGAGTTGGCCAAAATATTATCTCCAAACTCAGAAGTTATCAAAAATTTTACTAGTAAATTTTAAGCAATTACTTGAGCTGAGAAGGACGTAAGTGAGGGGGACTGATACAATGAGTGAGGATGGTAGGGGTGACTTTTAGTTATGGAATTTATATGGGAGAGGGTGCAGCAGAAAGCTAAAGTTGTTCTGAGTAGTGATTCTTATGCATGATGTACTGGAGCCATGCACTTTTCAACAACAGAATAATTATGTTTCCTACTTCGAGGATTCCTGGGATTCCAGCATATGCATACTAGACTGGGTGGGGTTTCTCAGAGTTGGTGGAAGAGTTATAAAAATCATTTAAACTTATTAAATGCATAGGAATGGTGTTCTGGTGAATTTGGGAAGTTTCGGAGTGATTTGGAGACCAAATGCACAATGGGGATTGTTGAGCTAGTCAATTTCCAGGCTATTCCAAACAAGGTTAAATACATACAAAACCTCTCGGAAAGGGTTGGGATGGCTGGTGTATTTTTTTATTAAGCTCGTACAAAAGACAAAAAATAAAACCGATACTCAGAAAAGAAATAGCAGTTAAATGTGTAAAACTAGTCATAAAAATGGACACAATGAGCTAGTCTTTCATTCTTAAACACCAAAAATGCCTCCATAACTCATTAAAATATGTTATGATATGATTAAATGATATGATATATATTATTTAGCAGCTACAGGTCCAAATGTAAACTTCAGAACACATCTTTTACTTATTTTATTGCTTTCAAAAATTACAATGCCTCATGGGCTAGAAATTCCTTACACCTTGACGGAGAATGAAGGTAAGAAGTGGAGATATCACTATAGCACTATTCTGAAATTAATATCATACCACCAACAGGTCTGAATACTGTTATAGACTGCTCACTGAACTCGTAGAAGTCTCTGGGGCGCATTTACTGAACTATCTCCATCCTCCAGGGAAATCTCCTCCAAAACTAGCTGAGAAAGGGTGTAGAATTGTAAAGAGAAGATGTGGATAAGATATGAAGATGATATATGGTCATAAGAAACTCTGATATCTATAAATGAGGGTGAAATGGCATCCTTGAATATCCTTTGTGCAATCATTGAAAACTAGCTCCTCCTTCTAGTGGTTCTCCTCCAAAACTAGCTGCAAATCCACTGAACTGTAGCCTCCTTCTCTAGATGATTGAAGATCTTCAACTATGTACTGATATGGATCTGAATGGATTTAATAATACTCTATGGATCTGAATACTAATTAACTGGAAACTATGGAGCCTTGGGGCACATCTCCCAAGAAAGAGTTGAGGCACATCACTCAACAAAAGAGAGACTCAAAGCTTTCAAGACAAAATTCAAATGATGAAAAATTCAGAGAGGGAGTTGGAAACATTATTAAATAGATGATTTAACCTGTTCCTCAAGCCAACCACACGTGTGGGTGAGGGAGGGAACATTCCTTGAGAGGAATGGCAACTTCCTACTTTGCAAACCTTTCCTGCTTTTGCTCCTTCACACCGGTTTTAGCAAGTTCGCATTTCTTAGACTTTTGGGATGTTGCCATTTTTTTCTGACTACTTTTCTTGTGCTTTCCTCTTTCTTTACTTTCCTCCTTTTTTTCTTTTGCCTGTTTTTTGTTGGCTTTTGACAGTTTCCATTTTTTTCGTGTTTCCTTCTTTCTTCCATTGGATTCCTTGATTTTTATGAGATTTTCCACTAAGGAAAGAGTGTCCCACTTGACCCAATTTCGACCTCCTAGCCAAGTCATCATCAACTTGCCAACATTTATTAGTAATGATGATGAATTAATAATAAAAATAATTCAAACTCATAAATTTAATTAATTATTTAATAATGAATTAACTACTATAGTATTATGCCTCAAAATTACCCCATTAATTAAATCTTCATTTAATTAACTAACTTAGACCCCCTAGGGATGGAACGATCCAAGTAGCCTACCAAGGCCATTAGGTAAAGGACATGACATATCTAGTTACCATCAAATTTGAATGAAGGAGGAGGATGTGTAGAAAACTGCTTTTAGATGTCACTGTGGCCATTTTGAATTTCTTGTCATGCCTTTTGGTTTGACCAATGCTCCAGCTACCTTCCAATCATGCATGAACAAAATATGTTTCAATCAGCTCCGTAAGTTTGTTTTGTTTTCTTTGATGATATTTTGATTTGCAGTAAGACATGGGAGGAACATTTGCACTATTTAGAAGTTGTATTGAAAACCTTGCATGAACAATCATTGTTTGTTAAGTTGTCCAAGTGTGAATTTAGGTTGAAAGAGGTTTTGTATCTTGGGAATATCAATGGGAAAGATGGATTAAAGGTGCTCATTGAGAAAATAAAGGCTATTCTTGAATGGCCATCACCCAAAAACATCACAGAATTGAGAGGCTTCATTGGAATATGCACTTACTATAGGAAGTTTGTGAAGGGGTTTTCCAAATTAACTACCCCACTTACTGATTTGACCAAGAAGGATGCTTTCAAATGGGATGAAGAGGCTGAAAAGGATTTCCAAAGAATGAAAGAGGTAATGAGTATCTGTTAAGTACTTTCATTACAATATTTTTCTAAACCTTTTTTTTAGAATGTGATGCATCGGGAGAAGGAATAGGAGCGGTCCTAAAGAAAAATCAACACCCCATAGCTTTTGAGAGTAGAAAAGTTCAGCCACATGAGAAGTTCGACTCCATATATGAAAAAGAAATAGTAGCCATCATGCATGCCTTTGCTAAGTTTAGACATTATCTGGTGGGGAGCAAGTTTGTGGGGAAAACTGATCATAGCAGTTTAAAGCATTTTCTCACACAAAAGGATCTCAATGAAAGACAACAAAAGTGGGTAACTAAGGTCCAAGATTTTGATTTTGACATTGAATATGTAAAAGGGAAGAATAATATTGTAGTGGGTGCATTATCAAGGTGGCCTTAATTTTCCCTTATGGACATTTTGAAAGATTGGAAAAATATGCTTATAGTTGAGTATGCCAAATATAGTTTTGCTTGTGATGTGTTAGATGGGGACAAAGTAGATGATAGATACAATATTTTGAATGGCCTAGTCTACTATAAGGACAGAATATACTTGGTTCATGGTTCAAATCTAAAGCACAAGATTTTGAAGGAAGATCGTGATTCTTCTTTAGCAAGCCATCCTGGATTCTTCAAAACATATAGGAAACTAAGGCAAAGGTTCTCTTGGAAAGGGATGAAGGAAGATGTTCTAAATTATGTGAATGAATGCAAGATATGTCAGCAAAACAAAGTTGAGCACACACATCCTGCTGGTCTATTGCAACCATTCCCCATTCCAGAACAAAAATGGGAAAGTATCTCAATGGATTTCATCACAGGTTTTCCCAAAGCTTTGGGTAATGATTGTATTTATGCTATGGTGGATAGACTCACCAAATTTTCTCATTTCTTTTCTATTACATTATATTTCACTGCTGCATAAGTGCTTGATCTATTCTTTAGAGAAATTTTCAGATTGCATGGACTTCCCAAGAACATTGTGAGTGATAGAGATAACAGATTTATGAGTGCCTTTTGGAAAGAACCTTTCAAGTTGGTGGGCACTCAATTGACTCCAAGAACAAGATATCATCCTCAAACTGATGGACAAATAGAAAGAGTGAATCAATGGTTGGAGGGGTACTTGAGGAACTATGTTGGCGAGCAGCATAAAGCATGGGTTAAATGGCTACACTTGGGAAAGTTTTTCTACAATATTATTTTCCATATGTCCATTGGCATGTCTCCTTTCAAAGCACTTTATGGTTATGAAGCACTCACATTTGTTGAGCACATATTTGGTGATAGTAGAGCCCCAAAAGCTAAGTATTGGGTGGAAGAAAGTCAAGATATTTTGAAGCTTCGAAAAGACAATTTGCAGGTTGCTCAAAATCAACAAAAACAATATGTGGATCAACATAGGGAGGAAAGAACTTTTCAGGTGAATGATTTGGTTTATTTGCGGCTGTATCCATATAAACAAACCTCCTTGAAATGGAAAGCATCATAAAAGCTCAAACCAAGTTATTATGGTCCATACAAGATAGTTCAAAAAGTTGGGGAGGTAGCTTATGAGTTAGAAATTCCGAAAGGTAGAAAAATACACAATGTATTTCATATCTCATGCCTTAAGAAGGATATTGGTTAGCAAATTTCTATTTCAAAAACACTCCCCCCATTGGATTTTGAAGGACAACTCATACTTATTCCAGAGAAAATATATATATATATATATATATATTTGGTACAATGAAAGTATTTTCCAAGTGAGGATGCCACATGGGAAGAGGAACAAATTTTGTAGCATCCTAATTTAGAATTGCTTGAGGGAAAGCAATCTTAGGTGGGAAGGACTGTAGTGTCCCTATCCAAATAAATACTAGAAGGGGAAATTCCACCAATCTACTAGTTCCCTGGGTTGGGGTGGAAACATTTGGATTTTGAATAAGGGAGCTAATAAACCCCAAATGGACATTAGCTTGACATAAATCTATAAAAAGGGGCTAAATAAAAATTTACAATAGGAAAAAAGGGTGGTACTTGGTCATGGAGGCACATTGGTGGTGTGGGATCCACACAAAGCAAGATTTCTCATGCCACATGGCATCCTATTCTCACCCATTCGAATCCAAGGTGGAGTCTAATGCTCTTGGGGGATTTGGAAGGTCATTATACTTGGCATGACTCAATGAAGTTTGAATTGGAGTGGAATAGTAAATCCCA
Organism: Larix kaempferi; assembly: GCA_027924585.1. Classification (NCBI taxonomy): domain Eukaryota; kingdom Viridiplantae; phylum Streptophyta; class Pinopsida; order Pinales; family Pinaceae; genus Larix; species Larix kaempferi. Next base: position 2,167,087 of record BSBM01001283.1, on the reverse strand, counting down.
TGGAAGATGAAGAGGCATTTTAGATATATTGAGACACTTGGGCTAGATTCCCTAGCTTCTATGACAACAATGATGAAGATTCTATGACACTAATGAAAAAAATCAGACCTGATTACTGACATCTAACCAATATGACATGTGAGGGCTAAAAATATCCTCCAAGAGGGCGCACAAGGGATTTAGGGCACCCAAAGAGTCTCCTCATTCTACTTGGTGGAAGATGGAGACTAGAAATTGTTGGACAAGTGGCACACATTGGAATATCTTCCCAATTCGAGTTGGCATGAAACTTTTGAAAGGAATTCGAACCATGGAAGGCTTGAAAATTTTATAAAATACAAGAACAAATAAGGAGATGGAATTTTGATCATTTCTCATTTTTCAAATTGGAGAGCATATCTTGTCCATGCTAGTGGAGTGTTTACTCTACTTGCCTTAGTACCAATTTCGAGGGTGAAATATTCCCATCCTAATTGGAAATTGGAGAGGTCATTCAGACCTTTCATTTGGAGCTACAATGGAGTCATTTGTTGCAGGTTGAAGCTATAGGGATACTCGTGATCTTCTCTTTGTCAACTTGCTTCCACGCCTCTCTCACATTTCTCTTCATATTTTGGCTCTTAGAGGAAGGGAGCACTTGGTGAGATGATGATCTCTTTGGGGGAGATCTTGGGGCCCCATTTATTTGTAATATGATGTATTTAATTTGTATTTGATTCTCATAATAACCTCAGTTCGAAACTCCAAGTGAAACTATGTAAAAATGCCAAACTATGTATGAATGGTGCCATTTTCCCCTATATCTTTTTGTGAGAGTTTGAAGTTTCTTAGTTTCGATTTTTTTCAGCCAACCTATGTGATTTTCTTGATGTATGGAGATCCGTTAATGTACTGAAGAAGTATCATGAACATTATTTGTTAGATTTTCTGAATTTACTTCAATCTGATCTAGGATCTTAACTGAGAGAACAACATGTACAGCATATCTACAGCATATCAATCATGGAGACAATAATGCAAGCACACAAGAGACACAAAGATTTACTTGGGGAAAACCATAAAGGTGAAAAACCCCAATAACTTCCTCAGAGATAGATAGAGCAATGATACAACCAACCAATAGAGATAGCCATAACCTAGCAGCAATCCTCCTCCTCCATAAGTGCGCCTCTCCTCCTTGAGAGCATGTGTGAGAAGTGAGTGAGTAAATAGAGTGCCTCCCGCACTCTATTTATACTTGACTTGACTTGCCTTTTTACCTAACTCATGTCGGCTCGAACTTAAACACATAACATAATGCTGAGTGGGCCGACCCCCAATAGGGTGGTCTAATAACCCTTTGACCCACATGGCCGACCCCCAATAGGGTGGTCTAATAACCCTTTGACCCACATGACTTATAGAGGGCCGACCCCAAACAAGGTGGTCTAATAACCCATCAAGTATAAGTTACGACACTTACAATATAAATGACGACACTTCCTTATAGAGGAATAATACCATCTCTATAGGAATACAATATACATATATGTGAAATACATTCCGAAGTTACATATACATCAACACTCCCTCTTAACTAGGAAGGTATTTCTCAGCACAGTTCTTCTAGCACAAGTCATCTTCTCTGGATCATCGTCACTGGATAATCGTCATCGAGTCATCATCATCGTCACTGCTGCTGCTATCTCAATCAATCTCTGAATCTACTCGTCATAGGAAGTTCTACAGAGCCAGTCCTTTTTCATACTGGATGTAGGCCCACCACCTGCAGGTCTTCGTCATCACTGGCCATACTGTGGAATCCTCAGGACTTATTACGTGCGTCACAAAACCTCGAAAGAGCATCCCAGGATGTTACGGGTACACAACTCCGACCTGTAGGATCTCCCAGGGCGCTATTACATGTGACCCCACCACAAAACCTCGCAAGAGCATCTCAGGATGTTACGGGTACACAACTCCGACCTGAAATCTCCCAGGGCACAAATTACATGTGGTCCACCACAAAACCTCGCAAGAGCATCTCAGGATGTTACGGGTACACAACTCCGACCTGAAATCTCCCAGGGCAACGAATTACATGTGGTCATGGCAAAACCTCGCAAGAGCATCCCAGGACTGATTACGGGCACACAGCCCAACCTATCGGATCTCCCAGGGAAACGAATTACATGCCATAGGACAAAACCTCGCAAGAGCATCTGCCAGATATACCAGGGCGCTATTATATGCCATAGGCAAAACCTCGAAAGACTATCTGCAGATCTCCCAGGGCAACGAATTACATGTCCTCCCAGAGCAAAACCTCGAAAGAGCATTCGCCAGATGTCCCAGGGCACCGAATTACATGCCATAGGCAAAACCTCGAAAGACCATCTGCAAATCTCCCAGGGCAACGAATTACATGCTCATCTGCACAACCTGATCCACGGCCATAGAGTATCAACCTGATACTCACCATACATCATCCTGATGTATCCATGATCATCCTGATCATCATCACTGCAACGTCCTGCTGCATGTCATCTGGAGCAACATCCTGAAGCTCGTCATCTATGATCATCCTGATCATCACTGCAACATCCTGCTGCATGATCCACCTGATCATCAATGCATCTACCTGATGCATACCAAGTATCATACATGATCCTCCTGATCATCAATGTATCCACCTGATACAAATACATGATACATATCATCATACATGATCCTCCTGATCATCAATGCATCTACCTGATGCATACCAAGTATCATACATGATCCTCCTGATCATCAATGTATCCACCTGATACAAATACATGATACATATCATCATACATGATCCTCCTGATCATCAATGCATCTACCTGATGCATACCAAGTATCTACCTGATACATATCATCATACATGATCCTCCTGATCATCAATGTATCCACCTGATACAAATACAAATACATGATACATATCACCATACATGATCCACCTGATCATACAATGTATCCACCTGATACATATACAGATACATGGTCCAAGCATCCAACATGATGCATACATACATACATAAAATGATCCAACTGATCATATCCAAGCAGAAACCAGAACATCATCCTGATGCTCATCATCCAGCGCTTACATCCACAGCCATGTGAAGGATCCTCCTTCCAACATGCTTGGAATGGCTTCAGCAAATGTGTCCATCACTTCTTCCTCGAAGTATCCTTGATCTGAAGCACGCCAAGCCTCTCTCTGAAGTACTCGAACTTCACCCTGGCTAGTGGCTTCGTCAGCACATCTGCAATCTGCTCGTCCGTCGCAACATACAGGAGCTTCACAGCTCCTCTCTGCACCATATCCCTGATATAGTGATATTTGATCTCTATGTGTTTCGACCTGTCATGAAACACTGGGTTCTCGGACAGCTTCACACAACTCTGGTTATCACAGAAGATACCAGTAGCCTCCAACGGGAGATCAAATAACTCAGACAGTAGCTTCCGTAGCCATACTGCCTCACAACTAGCTGAACAGGCTGCAACATACTCTGCCTCAGCTATACTCAGTGCTACGCAGGACTGCTTCTTGCTAAACCAAGAGATCACACCTGATCCCATACTGAAGCAGCACCCAGATGTGCTCTTCCTGTCTGCAGCACTGCCAGCCCAATCTGAATCAACATAACCTTCCAGGTTAAACTTTTGATTCGCCTCATACCTGAGCCCATAATCCACTGTACCCTTCAGGTACCTCAGAATCATGCTTTACAGTAACCAGGTGAACACTTCTCGGATCCGTCAGGAACTGGCTCAATGTGTTCACAGCAAAGCAAATGTCTGGTCTTGTGTTCGTCAGGTACATCAAGGACCCAATCATCTGACGATACATAGAGACATCAACTGACTCAGATGAAGCATCACATAGAAGCTTCAGATTCGATGCCATAGGTGTGGCCATGGCCTTGCAATCCATCATCCCGAACCTCTTTGGGATCTCTACTGCATACTTCCCTTGTCCAAGGAAGATTCTATCTGCACTTTGCCACACCTCCATGCCAAAAACAAATAGTGCATCATCCCCAAGTTCTTCATCTCGAACTCGGTAGTAAGCTTCCGCTGCGTGTCGGCAATCAATCTATCTTCACCATACCAAGTTCTGGGAGCTTGCTTCAAGCCATACAAGGCTTTCTTCAATCTGCATACATATGACTCCCTGTCAGGTCTTGGGACTGCATCCCAAACATCTTCTTCATGATCTACGGATCATGGCATTCCATTTCTTTATCCCAGATCCTGGGAACTTCAATATCTTCAATAGATATCTTTCTTGTTGGAACAAATGTTGTAGTCCTTTTGTAGGAGATGGCATATGATCTTTCCTACACAACAAGTTAAATTGCATGATTAGAAAACATCTTATAGTTTTCAAAACAAATTCTTACACATAAAGAAATATGCCATACAGTCATGCAATTATCTTAGCCAATGCTTCAATACAACATTTATCCATATCCCGTAACTTTCTAGATGCCTTCCAATCTCTACCAGAACATTGTTAAGAGTGTGCACAACTCCCAACATGTCAGCAAAGAGGTTTCATTCTAGATAAGTAGCAATGGAATGTTGTACAGTGCCATAGGCTACTTACCCATGCATATTAGTAGTATACTGTTCATCAATGCAATTATTCTAATATGCATAATACACAACCTAATTCTAGGAACATCAGTATATACATTATTGAACAGTATTATTTAAGAAATGACAATTCAAATACTTATCTTTGTTTGTTCGTTGGGTGGACTCCCTTTGAGTCTTTGCTTCCTTGCAGGAGCTGCTGGAGTCTTAATATAAGGTAGCTTCTTCTACACCTTTCTGTTGTGAAATGTAGAGAGATGATCAACTCCCTCTGAATATCTGCATCCTTGCAGAAACTACTGAAGTGTGCTCCTTTGCTTTCTTGCGGGAACAACTAGAGTGTGCTCCTTTGCTTTCTGGCAGGAGCAACTGGAGTGTGCTCCCTCTTGATCTTTGCTTCCTGAATTACCTGTTCTTGAACTCATATTCATCCTTGGTCCCTATGCATGCTTATTAGTATCATGAATGTGTTATCCTTGTGATCTCATATAAAATCATACATTCATTAGTATACTATTAAAACACAATAATCTCAAGCATGTATAGTCATGATCATTTCAAACAGAAATAATAAGCATGAGCATTCAAGGATTCTTATGGTTAGTCAAATCATAAGAAACATAACATGTCTAAACCTGTAATTACTCAAGCCTATGACTCTTCAGGTTAGTTGAATCATCAATCAAGATAAGATATAAAATGCATAAAACCTGTGATTATTCAAACCTATACCTTCATGATTCTTCTGGTTAGTCAAATCAATCAATATAAGAGACATAATTCTTTTACTTATATTCCTATTTTGACCATAGGACTTTTCTGGTTAGTCATATCATCAATCAAAGTAAAAATCATAATATGCCTAAACCCATGAGTACTAACTTCAATGAATAATCATAATCAATCATGCCAAGTATACTTAAATAAAGGATCTTATCACAAGGTGAGATTCTAACTTGATATAGGAAAAACATACCTGGATTAGCATGCTAGCTAATTATGTCTAACATACTCACATGATGTCTTCTTGGTTCTCTTCAGTGACTTGTGCTAGTAACCTGCATGTCTCATAAGTTAACCATTATAAAACCAAGTTATACATACCTCGTGAATGGATCTTGTATGAGATCCATGACAATGGATGAATCTTTGTCCTCATGTTATCATGATCATATGTTCTTGGACCAGAACATGATCTGTCTTTCTTGGTGTACCTTTCATGTTAGTAGAAAACATAGACCTCATACAACACCATAATGCATTAGTACAATCATAAGTGTCAACACCCTAACCAATGAATATCTTCTATCATGCATTCATAATTTTGTTAAGGTGATACAACAAATCTAAAAACAAAATTGTACTAACCGTAATAACATGAAGACAAACATACCATAAACTTAATCATGGACAAATATCGAAACATACCTCGATGAGTCATACCTGTCGAGATCGCTTGTAATCTTCTTATGTAAGGCCTTATCCTCATCTCCCTCTGAGACAGGAACTTCTTCACTTATGCAGGTGATCAATCCATCTTCTTCTAGGATTAACCCAATCCTCTTGATTTGCAAGAACTGGACCTTGAGCTGGATATGGGTTTGTCAGAGAAACCCCAAAAATTCAAACTTTGAATTTCAACCTTCCGATAGGATAGGAATATGCGCCTTGATGAACTGATCAAACTGGTATATTCAGAATTTGAAAACTGCAAAGTTTCACTCCTCAATTTTGCCTTTGAAACTTCTGGATTCACTGGACATGACCCTGAACTGGGGTTTGATGAAGCCCACTCTTTTTCCCCATCAAAATGTTTGATCCAAATCTCTAAGCTTCTATTTTTCTGAGGAGCTTCCAGCCGTGTTCACAGATTTCAAAAATTCCCATTTTTACAGAAGCCCTAATTTTCCACTTTTCTTATCAAAGTCCCGAACTAGGGTCTAATCAAGCCCGGCCTTCTGCCCAACCAAAAATTCTGATCTTGGTCTCTAAATTTCTATTTTGATGAGTAGCATCCATCCGTGGTCTTCGATTACAAAAATTCCAACTTTCTCCAAAGCCCTAAATTCCGGAAGCCATGAATGAAGGTACCAAAAAATAATTCTGTTTTGACAGAAATATGTACCTGATTGTTTCTGGTGTAACTCCGAAATTTTTGATCCACAGGGTCTGAAAAAGTTTCCTGAGATAGCCTGGCCTGTTATCTTTCCATCCTGACAGGTCTGACCTCAATTGGATTCTCTGAGAGAGAGTTATACCAAATGTCGCAACGTGACCTGTTTTGGGAAAATACAGGAGAGCGAACTTGTACGGCGTGCCACGTGTCACTGTTTGACCTTCGGCCTCTGAAAACGTTGTCTGCGATAGCTCGGCCTGTTATCTTTCTATCCTGACAGGTCTGACCTCAATTGGATTCTCTGAGAGAGAGATATGCCAAGTGTCGCAACGTGACCTGTTTATGGGATAATACAGGAGAGTGAACTTGTATGGCGTGCCACGTGTCACTGTTTGACCTTCGGCCTCTGAAAAAGTTTTCTGAGATATCTCGGCCTGTGCACTACCTGTCAATTTTCACGAAATTTCATTTGGAGCTTCCTAGCCCAAGTTATGACCTTTTTCCCAAGGTCACCTGATTTTGACTCAGATCTGGAAGAGGCAGAAACCCTATATTGTACAGATCATAAATCACAAAGTACAACGAATTAGAGGTTTTCCTTTGGACACAAGATACCTGGAGATCTTAGCTTTGGCCTGTAACAATTTCAGATCCGAAAAATTTGCCAAAACGGATTTATAGCGAAAGTGCTACGATGACTGGTTTTTGCTATATCAAGCCCTAGCATCGTTAGTGCAACAAGTGTCATACATGCCATATCATGCCTTCTTTCAGGCTAGCTCTGATACCATGTTAGATTTTCTGAATTTACTTCAATCTGATCTAGGATCTTAACTGAGAGAACAACATGTACAGCATATCTACAGCATATCAATCATGGAGACAATAATGCAAGCACACAAGAGACACAAAGATTTACTTGGGGAAAACCATAAAGGTGAAAAACCCCAATAACTTCCTCAGAGATAGATAGAGCAATGATACAACCAACCAATAGAGATAGCCATAACCTAGCAGCAATCCTCCTCCTCCATAAGTGCGCCTCTCCTCCTTGAGAGCATGTGTGAGAAGTGAGTGAGTAAATAGAGTGCCTCCCGCACTCTATTTATACTTTACTTGACTTGCCTTTTTACCTAACTCATGTCGGCTCGAACTTAAACACATAACATAATGCTGAGTGGGCCGACCCCCAATAGGGTGGTCTAATAACCCTTTGACCCACATGGCCGACCCCCAATAGGGTGGTCTAATAACCCTTTGACCCACATGACTTATAGAGGGCCGACCCCAAACAAGGTGGTCTAATAACCCATCAAGTATAAGTTATGACACTTACAATATAAATGACGACACTTCCTTATAGAGAAATAATACCATCTCTAAAGGAATACAATATACATATATGTGAAATACATTCCGAAGTTACATATACATCAACATTATTCAAGTCATTGGAACAATTATCTCAAATTTCATAGCAATTTGTGGAGTTTTCCTAGCATTTCCCCTATGTGAAAATATGTTTACAAATCTATGATTTATGGTAGTTGCAGCATCCTTTAGAAACTTATTAATGATGCATTTGGGATCCCATTGAAGTCCTATAACTATTCCATGTCTCTGTTCTGAAATTTGGGAGGGTTGTACTGCATTTGGGAATTCATTTGTGTCTCCTACCCTTGGGGGTTTTAACCTCGAATTTCCTAGTGAATTTGCCTATTTTCTCTTGAACTTAAATGAATGTTGCAGAAGTCTTTTGAGAGTGTCCAAGCATCCATAAGATTCATTGTTATGTCTTAAAACCCTTCAAACATTTTCAAAACCAATTAGGGAACATTTGGAAGCATTTGTGTCACCACTAGCCTAAGGGTCGAATTGGCCAAAAATTGGAATTTTTCCCAATTTTTCCAAATTTATTAAAAGGGACACTACAAAGACCTATAGTTGCACCTTGGAGAAGAGAATTCTGAAGATGGTGAGCACTAGGATGACTTGAGATATTTTATATATGGTTAACCTTACATCTTATTCTCATGTATTAATATTCGATCTTATCTACAAGGAATTGATAGATCAATAGAAATTCACCATAACAAGTTATTTTGGTGTAAATTTTTTTTTTTCCAATGTTATTTGGGTATATTATGATTGCACTGAAGACGCATATTCTATAGCCCAATAGGGGGATGTGTAACTCCTTCCGTGCTCATCCTGAGTTGACACGTATTCTTTAAAAAATATATATATATTATAAAAAAAAACATGTCTCTATTTAAAACATTTACAACGCCATGTATATAAAACTACACAAATTAGATAAATTAAAATGCTTCATCAACATTTGCACTCTAAAAAGGGGTTTGCACCTCGACACATTTGATCCCTCTCAGCACTTGGTAGATCCCCTTTAGTTCTATACTCCATGTTGGTCTTAAGAGAAACCCATTAGTTCTATGTCTAAGGGGCTCATCTATCGAATAAAAATCATACCTAGGAAAACTTGTCAGATCATACTTGTAGGAAACGATGCACCAAAACCATCAATGTGTGTGGAAGAAGAGTTATATATTTTTCATAGGAACTGATGATATTCCATCTTGAAAATTAACTAAATTACCAAGAATATACTAATTCTACTACTTTGTAACCATGTTTCAATATAATTCATGGAAATGTTATTTGACATGAGTATGGGATTGAGAGTAGCCTTTAGGATCTATGGGGAAGGTAGTTCAGAGAAGGAGCAGATCCCCTTCTTTAAAGAGTCCCATATTGTATTCCATGGGAAGAGGGGTCGACTAGGGAAGGTTCAACTTCCGTTCTCTTAAAGGGACCCTTATCATGGTTCAAGAAAAGGGATTGACTAGGCAAGGGGGGCCTCACTTTCCTTAAAAGGGTTGCATGCTATGGTTCATGGGATTGAGAGTAGATTTCATGCTCTATGGGGGAGGTAGATACAAAGAAGGAGTAGACACTGCTTCTTTAAGGAGGAGGAAAAGTTTGTATCTTGAAGGATTTTATTTCTATAAACACATTATATATTTGGAATAAATTGAGAATGGTCATTAAACTATATTAGAGAAATCATAGAAGATAAATCATTAACATTAATAAATTGATTAATAAAACCCCAGATGCGGGTGATACGACGGCTAGAGCCACGGAAAGGAGTGCCACCTGCTGACCTGGAAGCGCGGCTCCTCCACCTTGCAATAGGCCCCTGCCTGCTCTTCCCCCAAGATCCCGCCTTTAAGGATGGATACGGAACTACTCCACCTAGTCGTCTCGCTCATGCTCGTTTTCACAGCCCACATGGCCCAGCGTCTAGCATTTATGCCAGCTCTAGTTTCTACATCCCTCCTCCCCACCTGGTTCATTTATGCCATTAAACTCTCTCATGTGAAGTTGTAATACCCCAATTTTGACCCTTGTGATTTATTGGCTTTTATGTAAATATTCTATACATGCGATGTATGTTTCCCTAACGTGGAGCTCAAGACCAAGGCCCCGCTAGTATATGTTCGTATTTTATTTTAAATGGACAAGCATTTGATATTTCGCTACCCATGTGCTAATAAGCCATGGAATATTGTAAATTGATGTAAATATTTAATATGGCAATAAAATACCAAAAATGGCTATGGGAGCAACGAATGAGAAGGGGCCATGTGTATTCCACTAGGGAGTGGTGAGAGGGTTGTGGGGATGAACCATATGCTTTCAAATGTCATTGTGAGAACCCATTTGACTTCCTTGCTGACATTTAATTCTGTTGTAAGGGAGTTGTTGAAGATTTCATTCCATGGCTTCAATAGAGCATGGGCAGCCAATAAATTCGTATGGTAGGCATGGGCTTTGTTTTTCTTGTACCACAAGTCACTTTACTTCATGGGAGTTGCTTCTTCCTCCTCCCCATTCCATTGGGGAGGACCCAACATCAATCTTCATCCAAAAACGAATTCCCAGCAGTGAGAAAAACCAAAAATCGCAACTTTGCAAGAACACACGTTTTGAAGAGCCATAAACATCCAGATTTGGTATTTGAAAGTGAAATCCAATGGGGGATCCATAGATATGAACCTTGGGGTGAAATTGAGACTATTAGATACCCTGAAATCCATTGGGAAACCCAGTTTTTATAGCCCAGAAAACCAGTGACGGGATTGAGTTATTTTGATGCTATAATTGTGAGAAATCCAATTGTGAATGACTGAGCAGAGGTTGGGTTTGCTTGATAAACCTAGTGAAGGCTAGAATCTCAAGGAATTAGCAGCTGGACCTTTCTATGCCCACCCTGAAGAGCACTGGAGGGAAGGGACACCTGAGGAACTGTGCAGTAGAGAAGGGGACCTTCCTTGTGTTGGGTGTGGTAGGTATTGTGGGTGCCATAACTGTTGAGTTTAATTGAGATACCTGTAGCTCTGTGGCTGAGATCAATGGCTTAGCATTGCCCTCCTCTCTCTTCTTGTATGCTTGATAAACCCAACTGTGTGTTGGCTTAGCATAGTTGTTGAGTGAAACCATGGCTGTGAGTGAGCCTGTTTAGTTCCTCCTTAGGGGATACACAACCCAACTCAGGGGTGATCTCTCAGCTGAAAGAATACAAGCTAGACGGAGATCTATGGTTAGGTGGAACGTTGCTCTCACATAGCCAGTTGTTTGGACAACTCCATCTTCAAGATAAGTGTTCTCTATGATTTACATTATATGCATTATGTGTTTTGCAGTTTGTTAATTCTAAATGTTAGTTGCCCATGTTAATGAAACTAAATGATTGTCTTAACGAAATCGACATGAAGTCTGTGAATGGCATGAGAATGGGATTGGTTCCATGTGTGAATGATTCATCATATGCCTGTGTTAGATATGAGGATGCATTACTGTTTGTGTGTGTAAGTATGATTTCATTCCGCTGTGTATTTTAGTTTGAACCTGCACACATGAAGTTTTATTTAGTTATGATTTTCTTAGTAATGTATGGGGCTAAGATTTCCAAAGCTCTGTGAGTTTAATCATGTTTCCTTCCTGGCATCGGATTGAAGAGAAGGGGACTTGATAGACTGGTATCAAAGCCCATGTTGCAGTACTGGGGCTTCTTGGGCCAAACCATGAATTACAGACAAATAACAGAACGTTTTAACATGGTATTGGTGAAGTTGGGGAGTCATTTTGGAATGGAAAAATGGCAGGATTAGAGTTATCAGATGTGGCAGAGGACCACCCAGGTGCATAGAGCTCTACAAGAGATTTCCAACGGTACCAAACTTGTCCCATTTGTCCAAGGGGCGAAGGAGTTATAATCCCCATAAACTTAGTCATGTTTCCTTCCATGGAATGGATTTATGGAAGGGGACGTGACAGAGAAAATACTAATCACCAGAAGGTGCGGCCGACTCTTGTTCTGTGGATTGTGATTAGAGAAAATACTAGTACATGCGGATTGTGATTAGAGAAAATACTAATCACAAGAAAGGGCGGCCGACCCTTCTTCTGCGGAAAAGTTAAAATTTTCGTATTCGCAACTTGACTTTCCAAGTCCGCATTTCAGGTTTTGGGTTGCGGGAACACAGAAGTTTGAAAATTTGCATTCTGGTTTCTGCAATCCTGCATTTCGGGTTGCGGGTTGTGGGCTGTGTAGTGCGGGATTAAAAAAAAAAAAAACAAGTACAAAGCTTGAAAATGGATTTTTGGATTACAGGAGCATGCAAGGTCAGAATTGGATGATGTCAATGGCATTTTGAGGCCATTGACGAAGACCATGAATGAACCAATGAGGATCCCGATCCCATTATGCTCCAATTGGGCATAAATTTGAGATTAATGGCTTTCACAAATCGGTGTCCCGACACTTGACATGAGGTTCGATTGAGAAAAAATTGATATGGGGCAGTCATGGAGCAGGCACGGTGTTAAGTTTGGAGTTTTGGAGCCAAACTCCAAAGGATGTGGAGTCGGGATGTGCAAGAAGGCCAAAAAGCACTATTCCGGGCCACGTTTTGGAAATTTTGAAAAACTTGCAGTGGATGAAAGTGACCCTATAATTAGGATTCAAGAAATTTACTGAACTCAACATTTCATGTTCTCATTAATCCATACATATTCCGTTAGACAAAGATTTTCCATAAATGCACCATTTGGGAAATAGCCATTTTTGGCCCAAAATTTGAATTTTGGAAAAATGTGAAAAGTGGAAAGTAGTCAAACCCAAAATTTAATACAAAATCAATGGTACATTGGAACAGAGATCAATGAGTTGCTAAGTGTTCCTTGTTATATGGAATAACTTCGCCTGGTAGAAAATTTTTCCTGAACCTTTATAGATTTTATTCTACAGGTGGCTGAAGTTGGCAGTTCATGATATTTTACAACTATGTAAAAATGTGCAGAATTGTGGTGAAAGTTGTCATTTTTGAAATAACGTAGGTTCCACACCCGAGGTCGGAATGGAGCACGAGGACAGGAATTGGAAAGCTTTTCCAACAGGGAATAATGGTGTATGACCAGAATTTGAATAGGGTTATCACACTCCATGGATAATTAGAACAGAAAAGTGCCAGTGACTGTTTTGTCAAATTGTTGACAATATGGACAATTTCCAGAATTGCATGAATGGGCAAAAGAAATGAATGCATAACAGCTATGTGAATTATTCCATGAGTTTATTATGTTAAATATTGATTGTTGTATATTTCTAGATGCATTTTTATGATTTCTAACAAATATTTTCATAATGCATAGTGCTTACAGCTCATAAAATTAATAATTGTAGCAGAGGTAGCATACAGGAAAAATGGTGACCATAAATGATGCTCAATATCCTTATGAGCATGAAGAAGACGTTTGAGGAGAAAATGTGCAAGAGGGGAATGCTGAGACTGAATCCAATGGGAGAAGGGAGCAGGTGACTCCTCGAAATTTGGTTGAAACCATGGTGAGATTCAATGAAAGATTGATGAAGGCTCAAGAAGAACAACACCAACTCAATGCTACTATCTTGCAAAGTCTCACTGATATGCAGCAGAGGATAAACCTTGGGTCCAACTCAAGCAATGTGGGTGAAGAAGGAAGAGATGCAGAGAGTCGCTCTAGAGGTCGTTCAAAGAAAAGGACTCCAAGCCCAAGGAAGAGTTTTGTGAGCAAGAAGCATAGAACACCCTCCTCTAGATCTTCTTCTAGAAAATTGTGTGACTCCAGAGGTTCTCAAAGAAGTCCAAGGCATGTGCCAAGGAGATTTGATGGAAGAAAGAAGTTCAAAGGCATCCCACAGGGAGAATTCAGGAAGGCAAGGCCTCCCACATTTGTGTTAAGATTCAATATGCTAAGACATAAAATATTAGCATTACATTCCATTTCACAACAATAGCATATACATGATCACTGAAAGAACAACAAGCACAGCATAAACACAAGAGACACAGATTTATCCTAGGAAACCCTCATGGGGTAGAAAACCCAACAAAGCTTCCTCAATATAAATGACCAACAAATACAAAGATGTAAACCCTAGACATGAGCTCCTTCTCCTCCATAGCAGATCTCTCCCTCACCTATGCACTAATCACAAGTGAGTGCAATGTGTTGTGTGTGTTAAATGAGGAACACACCTCCTCTATTTATACACAACTCTGACTTGACTTTTACATTAACTAGGTCGGCCCCAACTTTAACCATTAGGTTAAACACCCCATTACAACTGACTCTGGGCCGACTCCACTAGGGAAGTCTAATAACCCAAGTGACCACATTCTGACGGAGGAATAAACATCTCCGAATATACAATAAGGTCTTCACGGAGGAATGAAACATCTCCGGAATAATAAAGTACAAATATAATATTCTTAGAAGTTACAATATTTCAACACTCCCCCTTAACGAGAAGGATATTATAACAACATCTAAACGAGCAAGGAGTCATCAACATCATACATGATACATCTATAAATCATTGGAATCTTTCTTTATACATCATCAGTAACTCAACCAGTTACTGGAACATCTTCAATACTAGAACATCAACATCTTCAGTATTGAATCTTCATCTTCTGCAGCACTCAAACATCTACAGTAACATCATCATTTGGATCCTCTCGATCAACAGTATCGTCATCACAGTATCATCAGCATCGTCATCACACGATCATCAACATCGTCATCTAGATCATCAGCATCGTCATCTAGATCATCACGATCAACATCATCATCATCTAGACCATCACGATCAACATCATCGTCATCTAGACCATCATGATCAACATCACGATCAACAGTATCATAGCAGCATACCCTGCAATACACATGATCCATTTAAGACACCATAACATGTCTAGGGACGATGTAGTCCACTCGTCAACTTAGATAAAGTCTAAGGACCTCTTTTTCGAAGACATATGTCTATGGATCAATTCAGGGACCGAAGTCCAGGGATGATGCAATCCCCTCTCGTCCACTAGGGACCACTTCTCGGTGACATATGTCTACGGATCAATTCAGGTACCAAAGTCTGGGGATGATGCAATCCCCTCTCGTCCACTAGAGACCACTTCTCGGAGACATATGTCTACGGATCAATTCAGGGACCAAAGTCCGGGGATGATGCAATCCCCTCTCGTCCACTAGGGACCACTTCTCAGAGACATATGTCTACGGATCAATTCAGGGACCAAATTCTGGGGATGATGTAATCCCCATCACGTACATTTTGAGCCAAGCGTTCAAGGACGATGCAATCCCGACCACAGTTCCAGTCCTTTTTCATACTGGATGTGACCTAGATTAAATCTAGGATTTTATCACCTGTGAATGATCACCTGATGCAGTCCAAGAGCAAACATTACATCATTCCAGTCAACCATAGAGCCAATACTATTTCAACTGGGGTGTGACCTAGATCAAATCTAGGATTTACACTTGTGAATGATCACCTTCTAATCCAGGAGCGAACATTACTTCATTACAGGTTTTGTGAATGATCACCCACTGTTGAGCAATCCAGGAGTGCACATTACATCATTCACCAACATCTTTCTCGAAGACAAGATTCTACGGATCTGTTCAGGGACTTAATTCCAGGGATGATACAATCCCTCCTCATCCAATTAGACAAAGTCTAAGGACCATGCATCGACCTCATCGTCATAACCAGCAACATCAACCTCATTGTCGGAATAGGTAACCTCATCATCGATACAAGTATCCACATCAATACAGTATCCACATCATCGATATAGTATCCTCATCAATACAGTATCTACATCATCGATATAGTATCCTCATCAATACAATATCCACATCAATGATACAGTATCCTCATCAATACAGTATCCACATCAATGATACAGTATCCTCATCAATACAGTATCCACATCAACGATACAGTATCCTCATCAATACAGTATCCACATCATCGACAAAAGTATCCTCATCATCGATACAAGTATCCATATCATCGACGCAAGTATCTCATCATCGATACAAGTATCCATATCATCGTAGCAAGTATCCTCATCATCGATACAAGTATCGATATCATCTACCTTACCGTCAATATAGGCAATCTCATCATCGATATAGGTATCCACATCGATACCAGTATCCAAATATCACCATCGACCACATCACTCCCCATTTCGAGGAGGGTCCTTCTGAACGACACCAAGCTTATCTCGGAAATACTCAACGTTACTCGAGACAGAGGTTTGGTAAACACATCAACAACTTGTTCGTCAGTGCTCACATAATCGAGCTTGATAGCTCCTTTTTGCAACATATCCTGTATATAGAAATATCAAATATCTATGTGCTTTGACATATCATGGAACACTGGATTCTCTGTCATCTTGATACAACTCTGATTGTCACACAAGATCATAGTGGGGTCCATCTCTAAGTCAAACAATCTTGATAACAACTTCTGAAGCCATATCGCTTCACAACTAGCAGAGCAAGCAACTATATATTCCGCTTGAGCTGTGCTGAGATCCACACCATACTGCTTCCTGCTAAACCACGAGATCATGGCAGATCCCAGACAATAACATCTGCCCGATGTGCTCTTTCTGTCTGATACACTTCCTGCCCAATCAACATCTGTGTAGCCATACAATCTGAAGTCATGATCTCCAAGATAACATCAAACAAAGTCTATCGTACCCTTTAGGTACCTCATCACATGCTTTGCAGCTATCAAGTGAACACACCTAGGTTCCACTAGATACTGACTCAAGGTATTCACAACAAATCATATATCTAGCCTTCTATTTGTCAGATACATCAATGACCCAATAATCTGTCTGTACAGAGTTACATCCACTAACTCTGAAGAGTCATCAGCTAACAACTTCAAGTTGGAATCCATGGGAGTGGCCATGGCTTTACATTCCAACATTTCAAATCCTTTTAAGATTTCCACAGCATACTTTCCCTGGTTGAGAAAGATTCCTTGTGGGCCTTTCCATACTTCCAGACCTAGGAAGTAATGCATCAATCTAAGATCTTTCGTCCCAAATTCTGTAGCTAGCTTCTTCTTGCTTTCCATGACTTGTTTCTCATTCCCTATCAGAAAAGAGATCATCCACATACAGTAATAGTATGACAGGTTCATCATCCATAACGGATCAGATTTTCAAGAAGCTATCAATTCTCCCTCTATGACTGAACATCATTCACACTCTACATTAAGTGATCTTCTGCATATCTATTAGTGCCATCTACCATCAAATGGGTATATTGATATGAGCCTCAAGATCATCCTAACTCTGTGGTGAGTTCCTTCTTGCATCCATCTAAGAGAAGAATGTCATCTATATAATACACCATCTTCAACCTTGTAGCAAAGGTTGAAATCTACATCATCCATGGTGATCATTAAGCTCATCAAATTATTATCGATCCTAGGACCTGTGCAGAGCCTGACTCACACTTCTTCTTCAGTTACACCATTAAGAGAATGGTCTTATCTAGCCACTTGGAGCAAACATCTCGTCGTGATCCTCTTCCTCTTTCTAAGAGAATCTTCTAGCCACGAGCCTTCTATAGTATGTTTGATTTGTAAATCTTCTTGTTTAACATCCATCACTTGTTCAGTGTTCATCATTCTTCATGATCTTTCCTACAAATCAAAGTTAATTACATGATTAGTAATACTTCATAATCATCAAATCATGATAATTTATTATGCATACAGAGATGATTCACATTGTTATGCAACTATCTTGACCAATACTTTGGCACAACACTTCTCCATATCCTGTATACATACAATGGCTATCTAGATGCCTTCCATCTCTACTAGAACATACTATCAAGAGCATGCACATCTCTCTGCATGTCAACAAAGAGGTTTCATTCTAGGCAAGCAACAATGGAATGTTTGTCCAACTTACCAATCATATGCATATTAGTAGTATACTGTTCAATTCTATATGAATGCTTACACTCAACATGACATATTCTAGGAATACAAATATGCATACAATTATTACAAGCAATATCATTTACTATTTCAGAGATTCAAATAACACTCAAATACTTATCTTTTATGGTTGCCTCCTGCTTGATCTCTATATGTCTTTGAACTTCTTATCCGTCCTGGACCACTATGCATACTAGTGTCATCCTCATGATCTCATACATAATCATACATTCATTAGTATAGTCTCAATACTATCAAAACATTATGATTCTAAATAATCTTAAGTATGTATGGTCATGATCATTTCATACATAGGTATACTTACCTAAGATCCTAACAAAGTAGGATTCTAACTTGATGTAGGAAAACATACTTGGATTATCAAGCTTGGCTATGTCTTAACATACCCAAACAATATCTTCTTTGTTCTCTTCAATGATTTAGTGACCTTGTGCTAGAACCTGCATATCTCATAGGTTAAGCATAGTAGAGAAAATTCATACATACCTCGTAAGGAGAGCTTCTATGTGGTCAAAGACTATGGATGAGTCTTTGTCTCCATGTCATCATAGTCATATAACTTGATTTGTCTTTCTAGATGTACCTGTATCTTGTTAGCAGACAACATCATCCTCATACAATACCATAGTGCATTAGTACAATCATAAGTGTCATACACCTAATCAATGAATGTCTTCTATCACTTCACATGCATTCATTTTCAAACAATCATAATTGTACTAACCTCAATAGCATGAAGACAAACATATCATAAACTTAATCATGAATATATTTCAACACATACCTGTATCTCCTCAAGTCATACTTGTCAGTATTGATTTTAACCCAATCCACTTTGATTTGCTGAAACTGAATCTGGAGTTGGAATAGGGTTTGTCAGAGAAACCTTAAAACTCAAATTTTGAATTTCAAACTTCTAAATAGATGGAAAGATGCGCATTGCTGAGCTGATCAACCTAGCATACTTCAATTTTGAAATCTCCAAAATTTGACCCCTCAAAATTGCCTTTGAAACTTCTGGATCTTCTGGACAGGATCCCAAACTAGGGTTTGATGAATCCCACCCTTCATCCCAACCAAAAGGTTCGATCCAAATTTCTAAACTTTGATTTTTCTAAGGAGCTTCTAGCCGTGGTCACATACTTAAAAAATTCCAACTTTTGCAGAAGCCCTAATTTTCCACCTTTCCGATCAAAATCCCGAACTAGGGTTTGATCAAGCCCACCCTTCTGACCAACCAAAAATTTTGATCTTGGTCTCTAAATTTCTATTTTTATTAGGAAAATTCAGCCGTGGACTTCGATTCAAAAAATTCCAACTTTCTCCGAAGCCCTAAATTCCTGCAGCAGTGATAAGCCAAGAATGAAGGTGCTCATAAAACAATTCTGTTTTGACAGAAATATGCACCTGATTGTTTCTAGTGCATCTTTGAAATTACAAATTCACAGGGTCTTAAACCTCGGCCTATGGTATCCTAACCTGTCAGCTTTCCAACCCCATAGGTTTGACCTGAATTGGATTTTCTGAGAGAGAGTTATGCCAAGTGTCGCAACGTGACCTGTTTATGGGATAAAACAATAGAGCGAACTTGTACGGCATGCCACGTGTCATTGGTTCAACTTCGAGCTCTAAAAACGGTATATGAAAAACTACATTCTGTTCTCTACTTGTCATGTTTTACGAAATTTCATTTAGAGCTTCCTAGCTCACGTTGTGACCTTTTTTCCTAGGTCACATGTTTGTGACTGAGATCTGGAAGAGGCAGAAAACCTAACTTGTACTGATCATAACTCACAAAGTACAATGAATATAAGGTTTTCCATTGGACACAAGGTACATGGGGATGTTATCTACGACCTGTAAAGGTTTCATATCCTGAACCTTCGCCAAAATGGATTTATAGCGAAAGTTCCACGACGACTGGTTTTTGCTATACAAAACCCTAACCTTCAAATTGTCGCAAGTGAAGTAAGTGTCATAAGTGCCATACATTGCCTTCCTTCAGGTTAGCTCTGATACCATGTTAAGATTCAATATGCTAAGACAGAAAATATCAGCATTACATTCCATCTCACAACAATAGCATATAGGATCACTGAAAGAACAACAAGCACAGCATAAACACAAGAGACACAGATTTATCCTGGGAAACCCTCATGGGGTAGAAAACCCATCAAAGCTTCCTCAATATAGATGAACAACAAATACAAAGATGTAAACCCTATACATGAGATCCTTCTCCTCCATATAAGATCTCTCCCTCACCTATGCGCTAATCACAAGTGAGTGTAATGTGTTGTGTGTGTTAAATGAGGAACACACCTCCTCTATTTATACACAACTCCGACTTGACTTTTATATTAACTAGGTCGGCCCAAACTTTAACCACTGGGTTAAACACCCCATTACAACTGATTCTGGGTCTACCCCACTAGGGAATTCTAATAACCCAAGTGACCACATTCTGACGGAGGAATAAACATCTCTGGATATACAATAAGGTCTTCACGGAGGAATGAAACATCTCTGGAATAATAAAGTACAAATATAATATTCTTAGAAGTTACAATATTTCAACAATTTGATGGGGAAGACAAGATTGGCCAAGAGGCAAAGGCATGGCTTCTTGGAATGAAGAAATATTTTAGAATTCAAGACTACTCAGGAAATAAAAAAGCCAGAATTGCCATTTACAATCTAAAGGGTAGAGCTTCAATTTGGTGGGACAACCTCTTGCAAGTGAAAGGGATCAGTGAAAGGAAGATCAGCTGGAAGAGATTTAAGAAGTATTTCAAGGAGAAATACCTTTCTGCTAGGTATTATGAAAGTAAGAGAAAATAGTTAAATGAACTCAGGATGGGAAAAAAATCTATGGAAGAGCATGTCCACATTTTTTTGGAATTGTTGAGGTATGTGGACTATATTAAGGATGAGAGAATAAAAATTCAATGCTTCCTTGGAAGTCTACCCCAAATTTTCAGAGATAGGATTGAATTTGTTAATCCACCAAATCTCGATGAAGCCATTAGAATGGAAATGCATTGCTATGAGTAGAATAAGGGAAAATCGAAGGTTAACCCAGCATGGAAAGGGAAGCTAAGAGGGAGGTTTGACCAAAAGAAGAGTGGCTTCAAGCCACCATTCAAAATTCAACCTACAACCTTTCCAGAGGGGCAGTAAGCAAGGAGTGGATTCAAGCCAACAGTAGCAGCAGAAAAGACGTGAAAATGGCCACTTCAGTGTTGGGGATGTGGAGAAAATCACATCCTGAGGGATTGTCCACATCGGAAGGATAATCACCGAAGGTTGCAAAACTTAAAGGGAGCAGCTACAATGGAGGACATGGCAAGGGAAACGCCTCGAATTTATGCAGCGTTGGATAATCATCAAGCAGATCATCAATCATCAGTGGTGGAAGTTGAAGGTAAGATTGCTACGCAATCTAATTCTATTTTGATTGATCCAGGATCTACTCATAGATAAGTGGTTGAAGGTTGTTCTCTTAGAAAAGTGAAGCACAATAATTCTTGGTTAGTTCAATTAGCCACAGGGACCAAGAGAAAAGTAAGTGAAGTAGTGGTGGAGTTCCCCATAGAATTGAATGGACTCCATACACATACAAAATTGAATATACTACCATTAGGTTCTTATGATGCCTTAATTGGCATGGATTGGTTGGAAAAGCATAGAGCCAAGTTGGACTGCTATGAGAAATCACTTGAGTGCATTGATGAAGAAGGAAACCAAGATTGGTAAGAGGAATTCCCAAGCAAGTTTCAGTAAGACAGATTTCATCCTTACAGATGAAATTTTTTTATAAGAAAGGTTGTTAATTATATGCAGTTCATATGTCAGATTTGTCTAAGGACAAGGGTCCAAGGATGGAAGAATTCTCATTATTGCAAGAGTTCCAAGAGGTATTTCCGGATGGAGTGCCGAGACTACCACCAAAGAGAGATATTGATTTTACCATCGATCTTGTTCCAAGGGCAGCACCGAATTCCAAAGCTCCTTATAGAATGAGTACACCGGAATTGGTAGAGTTGAAGATGCAGCTGCAAGAGTTAATGGACAAGAGGTATATCAGGCCTAGTGTGTCTCCTTGGGGAGCATTGGTATTATTTGTTAAGAAGAAAGATGGGACTTTAAGGCTGTGCATTGATTACAGGAAGCTCAATAAAGTGACAACCAAGAACAAGTATCCATTGTCAAGAATTGATGACTTGTTTGATCAAATGAAGGAAGCTAAAGTGTTTTCCAAGATTGACTTAAGGTCTGGTTACCATCAAGTGCGGATTAAAGAACAAGACATTCGCAAGACGGCTTTCAGAACTAGATATGGTCATTATGAGTTCACTGTGGTGCCATTTGGTCTTACCAATGCACCTACTACATTCATGTGTCTTATGAATAGTGTCTTCAGCAAATATTTGGATAAGTTTATGATTGTATTTTTGGGTGATATTCTTGTCTATTCAAGGAATGAAGAAGAACATGAGGAACATCTAAGGATGGTGTTACAAGTTCTTAGAGAACATCAGTTGTATGCCAAGTTAAGCAAGTGTGAGTTTTACCAAAAGAAGATGCAATATTTGGGTCATGTTATTTCTGAAGAAGGAATTGCGGTGGATCCAGAGAAGATTAATGCCATAATGGATTGGTTTACTCCAAAGAATGTTTCAGATGTTAGATCTTTTATGGGTCTTTCTGGTTACTACAGAAGGTTTATTGAAGGCTTCTCCAAGATAGCTCATCCAATTACTTCATTGCAGTGAAATAATATCAAGTTTGTATGGTCTGAAAAATGTGAGAAAAGTTTTCAGCGATTAAAGGAGTTACTTACCAGCGCTCCTGTTTTGAAGATAACAGATCCAAAGAAGGATTTTGTGGTGTGCACAAATGCTTGCATTGAAGGGCTAGGTGGAGTGCTCATGCAAGAAGGAATTGTGATTTGCTATGAATCAAGAAAATTAAAAGAGCATGAAAAGAATTATGCCACACATGATTTAGAATTAGCAGCCATAGTACATGCTCTCAAGATGTGGAGACATTATTTGATGGGAAGAAGATTCGAGCTTAGAACAGACCACATGAGCTTGAAGTATTTGTTTGATTAGCCAAACTTGAATGCTAGGCAAGCTAGATGGATGGAGTTTCTTTGTGAATTTGATTTTGAAATTAAGCATGTAAAAGAGAAGGAGAATAAGGTTGTAGATGCTCTTAGTAGAAAATTTCATGTTGCAGCATTAAGTGTGTGTGAATCAGATTTGAAGACAAGAGTTATTGAAGCCCAGAACAGTGATGAAACTTGCCTCTAAAATAAATAAAGATTTCAGCAGGGTAATATGGATGGAAAGTATGTAGGATATTGGCTTGGTGAAGATGATATCCTCATCTATAAAGATAGACTGTACATTCCAGATAGTGCATATTTGAAGAAGCTAGTGATGGATGAAATACATCAAATGCCATACTCTGGACACCCAGGATATCAGAAAACTATAACAGCAACAAGAAAGCAATATATTTGGCATGGTATGAAGAAGGACATAGCTGAGTACATTGCTAGGTGTCAAAAGTTCCAACAAGTCAAGGCTGAGCACCAACACCCAGTAGGATTGTTGTAGCCCTTACCCATTTCGGAATGGAAGTGGGAAGTGATCTCTATGGATTTTATAACAGGTCTGCCCATGACAGTGAAGAAGCATGATTCAATTATGGTTGTGGTGGACAAGCTATCAAACATAGCTCACTTTATTCTAGTTAAGTCCACTCACAAGACTAATGACATTGCAAATATCTTCATGAGAGAGATATTCAAGTTGCATGGATTTCCCAAGGTAATAATTTTTTATCGTGATACGAAGTTCACTTCCAACTTTTGGAAAGGATTGTTTCAGGAATTGGGAACTAAATTGAATTTTAGTACAGCATATCATCCTCAAACAGATGGTCAAACTGAGAGGGTGAATCAGGTTCTTGAAGACATGCTGAGAATGTATGTGATGGATAAACCATCCAAGTGAGAAGATTACATACACCTGGTAGAATTTGCATACAATAATGGACATCATGCATCATTGGGGATGAGTCCCTTTGAAGCATTGTATAGCAAAGGATACAGGACTCCAGTGAATTGGGACAACCCGGTGAACAGGGTAGTACTTGGACCAGAGAAGATCAAGGAAATGGCATAGGAGGTTGTTAAAATGAAGCAGAATTTAAAGGTAGCTCAGGACAGGAAAAAGAGTTATGCATATTTGAAAAGAGTGCATAAGGAATTTCAGATTGGGGATCATGTGTATTTGAGAGTGAAACCAAGGAAAAGTTTTCTCAAGTTGGGGAATTGTGTTAATTTGTCACCAAGATATTGTGGGACATTTGAAGTCCTGGATAGGATAGGGTCAGTTTCATATAGACTTGCATTGCCTGCTAACATAAGAGCTCATAATGTTTTCCATATATCTTTGCTTAAGAAATATGTACATGATCATAATCATATGATTGATTGGAATGTGATACAGGTGGAACCCGAGGGAGAGTTCCAAGTAGAGCCTATGCACATCCTCGACAAGAAGGTCGCTTTGCTCCGGAACAGAGCCATCGGGCAGGTAAAGGTCCAATGGGAGCATCTTAGTCCCAATGAGGCTACATGGGAGTTGGAGGATGCCATGAGAGAGGCATTCCCATTTTTGTTCAGTTTTGAGGACACCGAGGATGGTGTTGTTCTAAGGGGGAGGGGAATGAAATACCCCAATTTTGACCCTTGTGATTTATTGGCTTTTATGTAAACATTGTATACATGTGATGTATCTTTCCCTAGCATGGAGCTCAAGGCCAAGGTCCCGCTAGTACATGTTCGTATTTTATTTTAAATGGACAAGCATTTGATATTTCGCTACTATTAAGCCATGGAATATTGTAAATTGATGTAAATATTTAATATTGCAATAAAATACCAAAACTGACTATGGGAGCAACAAATAAGAAGGGGCCATGTGCATTCCACTAGGGAGTGGTGAGGGGGTTGTGGGGATGAACCATATGCTTCCAAATGTCATTGTGAGAACCCATTTGATTTCCTTGCTGACATTTAATTATGTTGTAAGAGAGTTGTTGAATATTTCAGTCCATGGCTTCAATATAGCATGGGCAGCCCAGAAATTCGTATGGCAGGCATGGGATCTTTTTTTCTTTTACCACAAGTCACTCTACTTCATGGGAGTTGCTTCTTCCTCATCCCCATTCCATTGGGGAGGACCCAACATCAATCTTCATCCAAAAACGAATTCCTAGCAGTGAGAAAAACCAGAAATCGCAACTTTGCAAGAACCCATGTTTTGAAGAGCCATAAACACTCATATTTGGTATTTGACAGTGAAATCCAATGGGGGATCCATAGATATGAACCTTGGGGCGAAATTGAGACTATTAGATACCCCGAAATCCATTGGGAAACCCAGTTTTTATAGCCCAGAAAACCAGTGATGGGATTGAGTTATTTTGATGCCAGAATTATGAGAAATCCAATTGTGAATGACTGAGCAGAGGTTGGGTTTGCTTGATAAACCCAGTGAAGGCTAGAATCTCAAGGAATTAGCAGTTGGACCTTTCTATTCCCACCCTGAAGAGAACTGGAGGGAAGGGACGCCTGAGGGACTGTGTAGCAGAGAAGGGGACCTTACTTGTGTTGGGTGTGGTAGGTATTGTGGGTGCCATAACTATTGAGTTTAATTGAGATGCCTGTAGCTCTGTGGCTGAGCTCACTGGCTTCAAATTGCCCTCCTCTTTCTTCTTGTATGCTTGATAAACCCAACTGTGTGTTGGCTTAGCATAGTTGTTGAGTGAAACCATGGCTGTGAGTGAGCCTGTTTAGTTCCTCCTTAGTGGATATACAACCCAGCTCGGGGGTGATCTCTTAGCTGAGAGAATACAAGCTGGACAGAGATCTATGGTTGGGTGGAACGTTGCTCTCACATAGCCAGTTGTTTGGACAGCTTCATCTTCAAGATAAGTGTTCTCTGTGATTTACATTATATGCATTATGTGTTTTACAGTGTGTTAATTCTAAATGTTAATTGCCCATGTTAATGAAACAAAATGATTGTCTTAACAAAATCGACATGAAGTCTGTGAATGGCATGAGAATGGGATTGGTTCCATGTGTGAATGATTCATCATCTTCCTGTGTTAGATATGAGGATGCATTACTGTTTGTGTGTGTAAGTATGATTTCATTCCGCTGTGTATTTTAGTTTGAACCTACACACATGAAGTTTTATTTAGTTATGAATTTCTTAGTAATGTATGGGGCTAAGATTTCCAATAAGCCCCGTGAGTTTAATCATGTTTCCTTCCATGCAATGGATTGATGGAAGGGGACGTTACAGAAGTCTGCTCCCTCCAGCTGCGCGTTCATAGATATGAGGCTTCCCATCTACGCCCCTGCGGTCATTACATGCCTCTGCTACTCCCTGTCTGTCTCCACTGCTGAAAGTTCTTCCCCTGCTCAGTTTTCCTATGACTTCAATGATACTGCCATGATGCGAATGCGCGGCACATCCAAGCGGGGTTCTGGTCACGGTGGTGGAAAATCTGCGTCTTCTGCCGAGAAGGATAAAACTGTTAACAATGGTTATAAGGACAACGTCTCCGTCCCTGTTCGCCGACTGGTGGATGACTGGGAGTTGCGCAGTGTGGCAAAAATTCTGGCCTTTGGAAGCCAAGGCACCTAGGTTAATTATTACTGGCTCATGAAAAACATGCTTGGCACTCTGGTTAAAGAGATGCTCACTAATTGGAACCTGGCCAAGGTTGCTATCATGGACACCAGGGCCAACATGGCCCATTTGGATGTTGTGCTAGCTACTTTGGAGGCCAATGTGACCGGCCGCAGGTATTCTCTGTTTCCTCGTCGTGTTCCTCCACTCAATTATGGTCATGTTGGTCCTGTTGAAGGTTTGGCTGATGAGGGTGCTTCTACCATCCACATTGAGGGCATTGCTACCGCAGCAGAGGCCCAGGCTACTGGTAGCTCCCTACATGATTCCATGGGTATTGCGGATTCGGATGGCATGGTCCCTGTTCGCGGCCCCAACTCTGGTCCAATTTCTCCCGCAGCAGTGGTGGTTCAGGGAGCTCCTCCCCCGAGGATACCCTTTCCTATTCCCTCGACCACAGAGGTCCTGCATTACAAGCAAGTTTGGAAGGCCGAGGATGATGCTATTCCTCCACGCAAAGACAAGCCCCTGCCCATCAAACTCCCGACTCAGCAGTGGGATGATGATTTCTTCGGCTACTGCCCAATCTCTGAGGAAAATCATGGCTCACAGAACGCAAAAGCCAGTACCTAACATGGCTCTGTGTGAGCACTGCTCTTCTATTTTTGGCAGTTAGCTTTTATGTTTTCCATGTTTCTATTAATGGTCCATCTTTAAATGTTGGTCTATATCTCTAGTCTAGTTCTGTTAATGTTTTTTCTGATCGGTTCTCATAAGGTTTATGCTACTCAGCCCACTGTGGGGCAGATCTCTGTCATAAGATCTTTTTTGTACTCCTGGTACCATGAGAAGCTACAGAAAGTGACTCTACTAACTCTCATGAAATTGTAACATTTTTGTACTCTAATATAATTTTCCTATACTACTTAAAAAAATAAAAAAAAATTGATTAATAAATTGAGAATGGTCATAAAACTATATTAGAGAAATTTTTAAAAAATAAATGTCATTAATAAATTGAGAATGCCCATAAAACTATATTATAGAAAATTATAAAAGATAAATGTCATTCGTACACTCTCGTGGAAAATAAGAGAACAAATTTACATAATTCTAAATTGTAAAAAGACTCTCAACACAATAATATTTTTTAATTAAATTTTATCAAAATTAAAAAAAAAAATCATTTGAGACAAAATCATCTTTCAAATCAACTTACAATTGAAACTGGAGTACTTTGACATAAGTTTGTAGATTCCACGTTATTAAATGTTCAATGTTCAGCTTAACAAACTTGAGCTGTACATGCTCGGATTTTGTTAGTAATTTTAGTTAAAATCACAATTTGAAATGCTTAGATTGTAATTTCGCCGATTAAGATAGTTTTAAAATTTAAAATTAGACAATTAGTGTGCACAATCCCAATTACAAAAATACGAAAATAACCATTTCCGGCCAGATCAGCTACGCGTCAATCGCCCCCACTCAGCAGCGTCAACAAACCCTCAGACACGGGGCCGTAAGAAAAGTCATGAAGTCATAATATTATTTATTAATTCAATTTTAAGTTTTTTTTCATAATATAAATTATAATTAAATCATCAATTTTATAAAAATTATAATACAAATAATTTTGATTTTTCTAATATAATAGATAGTCTATTTACAGGGGAGTTGTTTATATATATATTTATTTACTTATTTTTTCTTTACAAATTTATAAAGTCTAGTTTAGTAAAAATAGTATTCACAAAATATAAAAACTTATTTTTTTAAATGAAAAACATTTTTACCGAGGGATTTTTACATGAAAGCTTTTTACATGTATTAAATTATAATATTCACAAAACTATATTTCATATCTTATTCAACCTGGTCTTTCTTCATTAAATTTATATTTATGGGTGAGAGAATGAATGTCAGATTTTTGTTAGAATTATCATCAATTTGGAATGGTATGTTGCCATCTTTAATAATTAAATTTCAAAATGGAAAGACATAATGTTATTTAGAATTTGGCATGCATTCCTCGATGGATTAAGATTTGAAATATCACAATATATGTAATGATTAGAGTGTTTATGGGTAGGCATATACGATGAATTCAAGCCAATAGAATCATAACAATAAAATATACCAATAAAAAGACCACCCATGGAAGTGGTCGAAGATAAGCTAACCCAAAATATGAAACTCTTTATGGTTAGAAGAATAACTCTATCAAAACTATAAAAGAATTATACAAGAAATATAAATAAACAAATTTATGTTTATGTTTAGTAATGTGGAATTTTAAGATGTTCTGTTTGTTTTTAAAAATAGATTATTATTATTATTATTATTATTTTATTTAAGTAACTTATGTTTATATTTAATAATGTGAAACTTTAAAAAGTTTTATCTGTTTTTAAAAATAGATTATTATTATTATTATTATTATCACTATTATCTTATTTAGGTTTATGCACTTAACTCTAAAATTTGGTACTTGGTTATCAAGTTTAAATTCAATTTCAAATTAGTATTAAATCTTGTTAAGATTTGTTTCAATAATAAAATTAAAACAATATTAACATATTTCTAATGTCTTGATTCACAATATTGTGTAAATATTATATATATGCATACATTTTGTATAAATTTCAAATAAAGTGAAATTTTTGTAACCAACTAAGATTTTGACTCTAGATTTATTAAATATTAAAAAAATTAAATTCTTAAAAAATTTCCTCAATAAATTTAAAATCCCTCTTGAAATCCCTGTTTGATTCAAGGCTGTAAGTCTTTGATTGCGATTAGTGTAAGTATTCATGCTTTTAAAAAGCATCTGAAAAAAATTTAAAAGCCCTCTTGAAACTTATATATATAAAATATGACAACTTAATATTTAATTGTACTTGTATTTATTGAATTTCTAAAAGCTTTTTTCTTTTGTTTTCACAGAAAATGATACGGTACTATTTGTATTATAGTATAAAAGAGATTTAAGAGTTCAATCATAGAGCTGATATATTGTTAAAAAAAGGGTTTATTAATGGCAGAAGGTATTCTACAGGTTACGCTTTTTACTGATCACCAATCGGGGGAATTGTTTTTGTTCGTCTTTATTAAAGTGGCTTGACATTATAATCCTTTTTGTAAAATAGAAGCTCAAGTTATTGAGGTTTTATGGATTAGTCTTCTTTTGTATTAGTGTTATATAATTTTGACGTAATCAACAACAATGGCTTAATTGGTCTATAATTGTCTATCGGTTAGTGATAACGGATATATTGTAAAAGACTGCATAGTTTGTATACAAAGATTCTATCCCCGGGATAGGTAATATTGTAAGTTTCTTTGATTCACCCAATGAATAGCAAGGAACTTTTTGTTTTCGTTGAAAAAAAGAGTCCCAACACAAGCTTTGCTTGAAGCAAAAAGAATCAGACCAACACCGGTCAAGGATCACATCAAATGGCACAACACAAAGCAATGGCGACGAATCAGAGAAAAAATTGGCCAACACTGGCCAGAAGCAAAACACCACCCAACAAGGGCCAAACACACACCACAACATGGGACCAAAAAGAAAAGAGAAAACCACCCAGCCAAAAGCCACAAAAAGAAACCAGCAAATGCTTCTGAAATAAAACCAAAAGAACAAAATCTAAAGATATAAGTCGATATGAGTCGATACATATGAAAAAATATAAAGCCATAGTATGCCAACACCAAAGGCATCTTCAAAAAGGTACTCGAACCAAATATTTAGCCACCTTAAGCTCCAACAAGGAATTGGAGCTCGAGAAGTCCAATCAAAGACCTACGAAAATACATATAGTAAAAGCCAGGTAAAAATTAACCCATAAATAAAGAAACCATGACCAAATAATGGCTAGTAAGTATGAATAGAACCAGATTCTACAGACAGGTTGGAGATCAAATCTTCCCAATGAATACAACCCTCCCTGGTGGTCAGATCCTTCTTAGAGAGGAAATCTGCTTCCTCGTTGAATATCCTCGAAATATGTTGAAAAGAGATTTGTTCAAATTAGTTGATGAAGTTCGGAATCTCCTTTATCCAATAGGACAAAATAGGGACATTGATAGAGTGCTTGTCCAATGCCCAATCAATAACCACTTGTGAGTCCCTTGCAATTTGGATGGATAATATGTTCCTGGATTTTGCAAAATATAGTAACATCCACAAAGCCTGAATTTCACTATGAGTATTGGACCCACCGTAGTTCATCCATAGTTTAAAACAAGTATGTTTAGCAGTCCAAAGAATGGCACCCGTGCCACAAAGGCTTCCATTATGTTGTGTAACCCCATCAAAAAAGGCTCTGAACAAGTGCTCCGAGAAGATCGACCTAGAGGGTGAGCTTTGTAGAACCTTCACAGGGCCTGCTCTTGACTTGTAAAATTCCAAGCAGGAAGCTACCGCTCTGCTACTGACAATATCCAGAAGGGAAATCTTTCCTTCGAAAATAATCAAATTCCTATCCTTCCAAATGCTCCAAGCAATAAAGCATGGAATATCTGACCACATAGCTTGCCTCCAATTCCATTGTTGAAGGCATTCAGAGAAGTTTCCCCCACACTAATGAATCGATAAATTAAGGGAAATTAAAGTGATATTCCAAACTTCCAAACCTCTAAAGAAAATGAGCAATAAACAAAAAGATGATCATCCGATTCAGCCTCCACACAACACAGAGGGCACCGGTTGGGATCAATCCCACCCCGCTTAATATAATTGTCCCAAGGGAGGATACAATTGTCCAAGGCCAACCAAATGAAGCAAATTATTTTTAGGGGAGCAAACCACTTCCAATCCATCGAGGACCACTAGTTTGAAGAAATCATCTCATCACAAAACAAAGAAGCATATGTCTGTTTTGTAGTAACCAAGCCTGACTTGTCATACCAGAACCAAACCAGAACGTCCTGTGAGTCAGATAAATAAATATTATTCTGCTTTAAATCCCTGATATAGCAATCCCAAGACTTTGCCATAGATCCATGAAGACCCAGTTGTGACAAGGAGATCCACCTAATGGATCCCAAAACCGAATGGTCCCAAATCACTATTTTCCTGAGTAACAAATATCCATTTGTTCTCAGGAAAAAAGTCAGCTCCCAAGGAATTCTGTGGGGAACTAGACCACCCAAAATAGGATCCAAACCCACTCATGTTTGATTACCAATACCCGGCTTCCAAGCCAACCACTCACCTATCACGTCCCTCGAGCTGAGTAGACCGTTCCAAATATTTGAGACCCCATTTTTGCATATAGATCCTTTCCAAATATTTGAGACCCCCCCATCATTGCATATAGATACTTTCCTCTATAATAATCCTATTCCAAAGGCTGTCAGCAAATAGAGCTCTCCAGAGGATTTTTGCAGCAAGTTCCTTAGCAAATAAAAAGATGTTCTTAAGGGCCCAGCCCCCGAACTGTTTCAGCTTTTCCAATCTCAACCATTTGACCAGATGAAACTTTTTCTTATCCCTGCCACCATCCCAGATGAAATTAAAAACACACCTTTTGATTCCATTTAGGATCAATTTTAGGAGTTTATAAAGAGATATCCAGTAGACAACAAGATTTTGGAGAAGAGACTTCGCCAATGTAATTCTTCCACCCAACAAGATCCATCTCCAACTCCACTGATTAATCCTCCTATTGAATTTTTCCAAAATCCATTTCCAATCAATGACCATATAACCATTTGGTTTGATAAAGAAACCAAGATATTTTTTCCCATTTTCCATAAAACCAAAATTAATGGGAAATATCTGGCCAATCTACAATTTTTTATCCTCTAATATCCCATATTCTAGAAAAAAATATTTATCATGGTTGATAAGCATACTTGAAAATTTGTAGAAAAGGGATAGTATCCCATGCAAAGCATTCCAATCCTCAATACTATCATAACCAAAAAGTAAGACATCATCCACAAAAAGAAGATGCATCACAACCGTGGAGGAGGATACCCTAATCCCCTTAATACAACCCTCTAGTCTAGCTTTTATTAGAAGTCTATTGAGCCCTTCAATGACACGAATGAATAAAAGAGGAGACAGTGGGAATCCCTACCTGAGTTCCTTGGAACCTTTAAATAAGTCCGAAGGAGTGCCATTTAACAAGACCGCATAATTTACTGAGGAAACACAAGCCATGATCCACCGACTAACTTCCCAAGGAAGGCCAATTTGAATTAAAATCAACCTAAGAAAGGTCTAGTCAACACGATCATAAGATTTTGCAAGGTCCCATTTAAGGATGAGGGCCTGTAAATGCTTCGACTTGATACTATGGAAAGATTCTTGAGAAACCCCCGCTACATCGAATATTTTCCTATCATCAAGGAAACCAAATTGTTCTGTGGAAATATGTCTCGATAAGATAGGCCATAATCTCACTGCAATAATCTTTTCTATCACTTTATAAATGAAGTTGTAGAGAGAAATCGGACGGAAATCCTTGAAATCCACAGGATGTGAGATTTTCGGAATTAAAGCGATGAAGGTGGATTTTAATGCCCCAGTGACCCTTCCAGTAACCCTGGATTCTTCCACCGCAGCCAAAATATCTTGACCCATGATGTCAAAGAAAGAGAAGAAGATTTCAACCGTCCATCCATCTAGACCAGGGCTCTTTGAACGAGCAAAACCTTTCAAGATCTCTTCCACCTCAGTAGTATCCACTAGAGCAAACTTTAGGTTCCCATCCTGTTCTTGGAATAATTTAGGGTATCCTTTGATTACTAAGAATTGTTCTAAAAGTACCGAAGTCTTTGGATCCTTAAACAGGTTACCAAAGAAACTTGAGGCCTCCAAGTGAATATCTTCTAGAGAATTTTTCAAGTTCCCCTCCGAGTCTTGAAATTCCCAGATAGTATTCCTAATCCTTCTGTTTTCAACGAATCTGTGAAAGAATTTAGTATTTGAGTCACCTGCTTCAATCCAAATCACCCTGATTTTTAGCCTCCATGAATCCTCCTCCAATTTTAGGATACTCAATTTCTTACATTCCAACCCTATCAATGTTACCTGATCCTCTTAAGACATAGGGATGAAATGATATGAAGAGGTAATCTTATCAATTTGACTTTCCAGGTCCACTAAGTCCTTCTTTAAATATTTGTTCTCGTCCTTTTCCTAGAGCACCAAAACCTCCTTAAGGTGTTTAATTTTATGAACCAACCTATCCATAGCAGAGGTACTCTGAAGATCACCAGCCAAAATCCATTCCTTCCTAGCCAGGTCATTGAAATACTGGTTCAAGAGCCAAGCATGGTTGAATTTGAAGGGTACTTTATTCCAACAGCCCTCCACCTCAAATTGAAAAATAATAGGTTTATGATCAGAAATTATGGACATGTCCACCCTTGATCTGAATTTAAAAAGAGAATCCAGTAAGCTCCCCGCCACTAGAAACTTTTCCAATCACTTAAGAATGCAATTTTTCCCTGAACACCCATTCCACCAGGTCAGCCTCAATGGAAAGGGTTCAATGTCGATAAGATTTGAACTGGAGAATACTTTTTTGAAAAAAGGACCCAATGGATCCATTCGGGTGAGAGGTCCCCAAACCTTCGAGGCCGATAAAGTAAAATTTAAGTCCCCCATCAAAATGAGCTCAGGAATCCCCAACAAGTTTTCCATAAGAATACGATCCCAAAACAATTTCTTGTCTTGATATGGGCTGTAACAATTGAAAATATTGATTTCTTTATCTGAACCAACAATTTTTTATGATAAGAGGATGCCCGCCAAATATATAAAAGACTTAAGACATGCTTTATCAGGATTCCAGGCCTCCAGTAGTCCATTTGACAGGCCCATTGCATCAATAGAGAAAATCTCCCACGAAGGTCTAATGTTCGAGAAACAAATTCTAGCTTTCTCACCACAGGTTATAGTCTCTTGTAAGTAGATGATATCATGTTGAATAAGTTCCAAGGATCTCTGTAGGGCTAGTTTTTTAGGGAGGCCCCCCACTCCCCTAATGTTAAGAGACAAAAATATCACTTTGTAATCCTGGCTAGGGATTTCACATCTTTAAGAGCCCTCGAGTCGGTAGAAGGAGTTTTCATATCAATATCAATCGAGTTTCCACCATGGTTGAGACCCTTTCCCTTTTTGGACGAGGCTTTTCTAGCACTTATGGTTTTGATAGGAGAGAAATCCGAGTCCAAACCACCCCCCCGGGCCCCCTTCAACAATTTGTTTTGAGACGAAGGAAGCAAAGACTTATCAAGGGAAATCGCTTCATGGATAACAGGGTTTTACCCAATATAGGACACAATAGGATCCACCAAATTTGCAAAAGGAGGGGATATGAATAGACTGAATTTTTTCCATCTCCGAAATAGAATTCTTCTGTTCAAAGTCCCTCCCCATGTATAAATCGTAAATAATCTCCACAAAGTCTGATGAAATGGAGTTATTAGAACATAACAAAGTACCCTCTTCCGAGGAATGGACCACACCCCTAGATGCAAGACCGATTTACCCCACCCCATCCCCTAAAATGGGAATGTTCTCCACCGATAGGTCTTCTGAACTAAATAATGGAGCCCGAATATTACCCACAGGAGCATCCAAAGAATAAGGGTTGCAATCATCCACGGGACCCCTAACCAATAGATATTTAAGTTCCAAAGCATAGATAAAATCCTTTTCCAAATAAGTAAGAGAATTAAAAAAGGCTTGATCATTGGATTTGATCTTACCGATAAGGATGGTCCCCGAAGAAGTGTTGCCCAGAATGCTAGGTAGAGTCACCAAACTAGACGGCAATGAAACCCCCTCTGCTTCCTACTCAAAATTATCATCCAAATACCAAATAGGATCATCATCAGATGGCCCATCACCCGTGGAAGATGGATGTGTTTCCTTGCATTGCCACCACAAATTTCCAACCACCTTGCACGAAGAGAAACAAAAACGGAATGCCTTCATAATTAATCATTTAGTTGTAAGTTCGGTCCCTCCAGTCAATGATCAAGTTTTCAATCAAACTTTTAGAAATATCCACTTCCACTAGCATGTGTCCAACACGCCTATACACCCCTTTCAACACCGATTCACTGACATATAGGAAACGACCCAATTTGTTACCCACGACCTCAAAAGATGCCTTATTCCACATCCCTAGTGGAAAACCAGGAAGCAACGCCCAAACATGGTGATATCTGATTAGTTCCTTCTCTGAATCGAAGTCCATGTGCAACTTTTTCAACATTAGGCTACCTGCATCTTTCAACCATAATTTTTGATAAACAAAAATGGCATGTTCCTCTTGATGGAATTTAAAACCATACCAACCTTTTAGCATAATGAAAACCTCCAGATAGTATCCCAACAGGTGACCCCAAACACGAGCAACCCATCTCGTAATTTCCCACTTATTCATAGCATTGTAACTAAATTTACCAATTAGATACATGACACTAAAGTCGACGAGATCTTCCAATCCAATGTCCTTGCCTAGGGTTATTCTTTGCTCCCCCGGCCGTGATTTCCACTTTTTCTATTTTTTAAAAGGATTCCTATTAACATGATCTCCCTCCCTGATCCTAGCACTTTTAGTCGATCCCCCTCACCACTGGTCTTTAGAATTCTGAAATGATACCGAGAGCCCATTTAGACCATAGCTTCCAAAACCATTAGGGTTTGAATTTTGATTCGATGGCTTGGTTAAGATCGAAATGTTGGTCCCCCGACAAACCCCTGCAACTTACTTCGCCTTGACAGTTGTATCAATTACCCTAGTAATATGTGTACGTTTGGACACCCGATGAATGTCCTTGAAAACCTCGTATGGATCTAGACACCTCGAATCCACAAGCCACTTGTCCAAAACCTCATCTGCCACCGAAGCCCCCTTGGTTGCCACATGGCTTCCTTCTTCTGCCACTTGTCCCTCGATGGACACCACCTATCCCTCGATGGGAGCCACTTATCCCTCGATGGGCACCACTTGTCCCTCTATGGGTGCCACTTGTCCTGCTCAATTCATAGATGTCACAAGCACCCCCATAGGTACCAAATGATCCACATCAAGAACCATGTGCAATCCATCCATTATCTATCCAAGGAACTTCCTGACCAATGGAAACCACCACCACAGAAATAGAGATCAGTTGTGGGGAGACAAAACAAGGTTCAATTCAACCAACCAGAGTACTGACAAAACGACTTCCCACCCTAAACATATGGTTGCTCAGACCGATTGGGAACAAACAACCATCCCACTACCACTAAACTTGTGCTTCCAGACTTTCAAAACCCTAAAAATCCCTAACCCTCGCATGCCATTGCAAAACCCTAACCCTCCATTTCTAAAATCCTTTTTCACATGGTAGTTGGCACCACGTAGTAGTTATCATATGTCTAATATCAACCTTCCAATCCTGTGCTACCCTCCATGGATGAAACTCCTTAGAAAATAGTTGTAGTTGAGGATGTACTTACCTACTCAAACAACCAAGTAGATAAAGTGATATTTGTCACACGGGTGCTAGAAAAGGAAAACAAAATCTATTGAGTGATCCAAAGTGAAACTCCATTACATTGAACGACTCAGATTGTTCTCCATCCACTACATCAAGGGCCATTAGAGATTTAAAATCCCTATCCAGGGTTAAGAAATAATCCTCATGTCCCTAAACATCAGAGGGATTGGGGGCCCTCGAAAAAAACTATCCCTCAAAAGACTTCTAGAAAAATGGAATCCAGACTTAGTTTTTTTGCAAGAAACAATGGTGACAGTAGAGAAAGTTAGAGGTTTTTTTCATGGTCTTAAACATGACTGGGATATCTATTGAACTAATGTTGATGGACAATCAAGGGGTCTCCTATCTTCTTGGAACCCTTGATATTTAAATCTTACGGCCCACTACATAAATTTTGGGATTTTGCACAGTCGTTGTTTCATCGGTTTTTCTGGCGAAGTTAACCTAATAAACTATTATGGTACATATGCTAACACGAAGCATTTTTGGAATCAATTCTGTTCTGAAGAATTTTTAAATATTCAAAATTTGATACTAGCGGGATATTTCAACCTTTTTCTAAGTGCTACTAAAACATGGGGTGTGTCTGCAAGGCCAGAGTCATTAAGTGGTTATTTTCAGGATATATTTTCCTTGACCGGTTTGAACGATATTGATATTGTTCCACTCTCTCCTACCTGGTGTAATGGGATATCAGGGCCAGAAAGTGTATCCAAGTGCCTTGATAGATTCATGATGGGAGACAATCTATTAGAAGTGACTCATAGATATCATTCTTGGGCGGAATACAATTCCATTTCATACCACAATCCGATATTTCTTGAATTAGATTTAACCATACATGGTTAAAGGAAGAGGAATTCAAAGATTTGGTCAGGCAAGAATGGATTTCTTATAGGCCCAATCCCACTGATTCTCCATCCCATATCCTGGTACAAAACCAAAAATGTTTGAAGAAAGTGGTAGGAAATGGGAACAGGCTCGAAAAAAGTCTCAAAGAGCCGATTTATGTAGGATTAAGGCTCAATTAGAGGTAATATAAAAATATTCCGTAAAGGGTTTTCTATCCGATCAATCTAGAATGACTCTACTTGACCTAGGACAAAACAAATTAAAAATTTTATTAAGAGAGGAGGAGACATGGCATCTCAAAAGTAGGGCCTTATGGATTTTTTTAAGGGACCAAAACAACAAATTTTTTCACAAGTTTGTTGATTGCAGGAGGGTTTATAAATTGACTTGGGCTCTAAAGAACGAGAACAGTGATTGGATCAGGGATCAAGGTGATATACAATTGGAATTTGTTTTTCATTTCAAAAATTATTATGCTGATCCAGGTGATCAGTCAGTGAGGGAACAGATCCAGGTAATAAAAGAATATCCACATTTTTTCTCTTTCCAAAAAGGCGATGTGATTTACAACCCTGTGAATTTGGAGGAAGTACAATTTTTTTTAAAAGGGTTTGCAAAAGAAAAAATCCTGGGTCCCAATGGGTGGAACACCGAGTTGTTCCTCAAATGACATCATGGGCTCATACATACTGGCTATGGTTGAAGACACCAGGATATCAGGTAATGTTTTGATGGCCTTGAACTCTACCTTTATAGCTTTAATACCAAAAAAAATAAAACCTAAATCCTTCAATGAGTATCGTCCAATCTCTTTGTGCAATCTAATTTATAAAATTATAGCAAAGATAATTGCAATTAGAATCAAACCGGTTATGTCAAGATGTATATCAAGAGAATAGTTTGGGTTCTTAGAAAATAGACATATAGTGGATGCAATTGGAGTGGCACAGGAAACATTTCATAGTATTAAGACGAGGAATTTAAATGGCATAATCCTACATCTAGATTTATCATGAGCTTATGACAAGGTAAATTGGGGGTTCTTGCGTCTAACACATGCAAATTGGTATCCCGTGGAAGGCTATAAGATGGATAATGGCTTGTAGTAACTCATTGAATTATGTTATTCTGATAAATGGATCTCCTACAGATTGTTTCCATGCTCTAGAGGCCTAAGATAAGGCTGCCTAGTCTCGCCTCTGTTGTTCTTGATCGTCATATAAGGTATAAGAAGGCTCATGCTCAAGGCAAAGGATAACAAGGAAATCAAATGTTTAAAAATTTCTCCAAATATTGCGATTACACATCAATTGTTCGTTGATGATGTAATTTTGTTCAGTGTTGGCAAGTTTTATACCTCAAATTTACATTTCGAGTCTTGATGTCGCTTCTCCATAACATATGACCTAGTGACACTTCGTCCTAATTTGTGTCGTACCTCGTCAATCCCCTCCTTGGTCTCATATGGACACCTAGGATACAAATCCAACCTTTTGCAGTTGAAAGACAACCTCACGGGCCAAGTGTCACCTTGTTGACCTTGTTTTACCCTAATTTTCGTGCCCTGCCTATAGCCCAAGGCACGAAAAACCCTAATTTCCGCGTGTTGCACAACTGCTGGGGCGCAAAAATTCCTATATTTTCACGTTATGCTCAGTTAGCAGGGCACGAAAATCCCATTATATCCTTTTTTCATGGAGTGTGGATCTTCATCTTTCGAGAGATCTCCTTGGGATTGGCTCACCTAATTCGATCCTTACCTGTTCTCCTTGTTTAGTCTGGTTGATCCACTAAACTCTCATGAGATCCACCTTCCTCTCCCTATGGTTAGCTTTCCAAATGCTATAAAGGATAGGCCATCCATAAGCCAAAGGGAGGACTATTTGGGGCATTCAACCTATGATCCTAAGAGATTTGCAGAGATAGCTAAAGGGAAGGAGCGTTGGAGCTAAAGGTCACTTGGACATCAAGGAACTCTTTGTAAACATCTGCAAGCTTCTAATTAATAATAACTTGTCTTGTTTTCCCACTTTGTTTGTATTATGTTGCAATCATTGGCATGAAGTGTATTCAATAGAATTTAGACCTAATTCATATTTCAAGGTATTTGGAAGATCATTTGCTTTTCTTTGTTTGATCTTGACAGGTCCAACTTGGGAGCTTCGAGACTAAAGATGGAATCGAGGCAAACATCTGATTTAAGGTGAGTGGAATTCATTCCCCATTTTCAAGTACGTTTAGTATTGATGTATGAGTTTAATTTAGGATTTCAAGGGTGCATTTGTTATGAGATGTCTTAGATTACTTTAGTTTAAGCTAAGAGAACCTCTTCTTATCCGTAGGAAGAATGTTCTACAACAGTTTTGGTGACTCCACTGGTTTTATCCATTTTTTGAATTGATTGTGAATTTTGGTTTTTACCTTCATTTACACCCTCTTCTCTGCATATTTTTCATTTTTTGGCCTATGTTACTCAGTTGAGCCTCAACATCTAGTCCCCTGGGTCTGCAAAACCCTAGAAAAAGTCATTTTTTTTCTTAAAACTAGCCCTTACTTTCCCTCTGCATATTTGCATGACCTTTCCATACTTACCAGAGAGAAAATTATCATATTTCCGCGCCCTCTCTACTGTGCAGAATGTGAAAATCCTTAATTTTTGCGCCTGGAGTGACTGATGACCTAAAAAATTCTCTGAGAAAGTGAATTTTTGGTTTCTGTTTGGTTTATTTCACTTGGTTTCTAATTGGCTTCTTCAGTCTTCCTTTATTTGATTATAGCTAGACCTCTGTGACCTGTGTGATCACACTGCATTGCTTACATTTCATTTCTTTTTGGGAACTTGTTTGCATTTGATTGTTTGTTAGAATCTATTTGTAGACACCTTAAACAGATCGTGAATTAGGTCACTGTTTCCAACACTACCTACACATCCATCACCATCTGCACCTAGTCTGCACACTCCTTTTGATTTTCATAAGCAAGGTTGCAAGTTTGTTTGGTTTGCTCCATCCATTTTCGGTTTAGATTTTATGAGATTATGTGACATAGTGAAAAAGGTCATTTTACCGTCTTGGTATATGTGCAAATATTGATCATTTTTCAAACATTCAAGTTAATTTTTTGTCTCATGCATCTGAATTATTGATTATAACATTGATAAGATCACATTATTTTTGAGAAAGCATATTTACATCTCTTTCATAAAATTGATATTGAAGAAATTTTTCAAAGCATTTTCTCTCTTTCATTGAAAGGATCAAAAAGTTATTTTTGCACTTAGAAGGCCTATTACCATTTTACTTATCATATACTTTTTTCTCATTATAAGTAGACAAAGATTGTTGGATTCATTCACTTCGAAAAAGTACATTTAGTTTGACACATAAAACAAAAAATTGAGTGGTTTTTATCTTTGAGAAAGTTTGTATTTTCATCTTGCTTTTAGGATCAAAGAACTCTCTCCTTACTGTAGCTATCTATTCATCAAAGAGAAAAGCATCTTTG
This sequence comes from Larix kaempferi, assembly GCA_027924585.1. Classification (NCBI taxonomy): domain Eukaryota; kingdom Viridiplantae; phylum Streptophyta; class Pinopsida; order Pinales; family Pinaceae; genus Larix; species Larix kaempferi. The sequence continues at coordinate 2,125,338 of BSBM01001283.1, read as the reverse complement.
ATTCATTTTCATCTGCATGTTTTGAGTCAAGTCATCACACCATCCAGTTTCACTTTCGTTCACCTGACTGAGTAAGACAACGAACCACTAAAATTTATCTCCCTAACTCAACACATCTTAACCTCACTTGAGGATATAAAGCAATTTGTTAGTTAGGTAGGACACCAGGTATAGGAATCAAAACAATTCCCCCTTGTCATTTTTCATCTGAGACATAGTTTTTTTCCTCTAGGGTACCAAAATACTCTTGTATTTATCAACACGGTCATCAATCAATTTGTTGAGAGGGACTCCCATTCCACAGGGGTAAGCAGCGAGGACAGGTTCTGGATGGACTTTGTGGAATGCCACACTCCACTTAGCGCCTAAGGACATCTATCCACTGTCTTCCTTGTATATTCTGTATAGGTGATACAAGGGCTCAAAGGCAGAAGCTCCAGTTAACCTTCTCGGACGTGTCATGAACGAGGTATCTTAGTGACTTTTATTATAGGGCTCTTTTACCCAGGATCCCTTTCGGTAGAGGGATATCCTTCCACTTTGGTCTCTCATTTCGTATTGTTTGAATTGGATTTCATCACCTTGCGAATGATACGATCTATTGAGGTCTCCAGATCCTAGTTAGGAAGTTTTCCTGCTATTTCATCTTTTAGAGGGTCTTTTCTATTTTTAGGGCTTCTTGTTGGCATTCTTGTCATTTTGTTATAGCTCGCTTACTGCAACACCAGTCACAGTCAAGTTTTTTGAGCTTGTTCTTTTGGCCTGCGAGCCTTTTCTTTTCCTAGCTCCCCTCTTGCACACTCGGTTGCTCTAGGGTTTTTGAGTTCTTTTTCACGATACTTTCCCAAGAATACTTCATCTAGGTCCATGGAAGATCAATGGAAATCATGTAGACAACAAGGGAAGAGTCCCGAACTAGTACCTCGAGTCACCCGCCCTCCTTCTTCATGTTGAGATATTGTAACTTCAAAGAATATTATATTTGTACCTTATTATTCTGGAGATGTTTCATTCCTCCGTGAAGATCTTATTGTATATCCAGAGATGTTTATTCCTCCGTCGGAATGTGGTAACTTGGGTTATTAGACTTCCCTAGTGGGGGTCGGCCCTATATGTGTTATGTGGGTCAAAGGGTTATTAGACCACCCTAGAGGGGTCAGCCCAGTCAGTTGTAGTGGTGTATTTAACCCATTGGTTAAATACGAGCCTACATGTCTTGTGTAAAAGAAAAGTCAGAGTAGTGTATAAATAGAGGAGGTGTATTCCTCATTACACACACTCACTCACTTGAGGATAGCGCACTTGTGGAGAAGAGGTATGCTATTGTGGAGGAGGAGATCATGTCTCATGGTTTCATCTTTGTATATTGCTGGTCATCTATATTGAGGAAGCTTTGCTGGGTTTTCTACCCCATGAGGGTTTCCTAGGATAAATCTCTGTCTCTTGTGTTTATGCTATGCTTGTTGTTTCTTCAGTGATCCTGTATATGCTATTATTGTGAAATAGAATGTAATGCTGCTATTTTCTGTCTTATCATATTAAATTTTAACATGGTATAAGAGCTAACCTGAAGGAAGGAAAGGTATGGCACTTACGACACTTGCTTTACTTATGACAATTTGAAGGTTAGGGTCTTACATAGCAAAAACCAGTCATCGTGGAACTTTCGCTATAAATCCATTTCTGCGAAGGTTCAGGATCTGAAAAGTTTACAGGTCGAAGATAACATCCCCAGGTATCTTGTGTCCAAAGGGAACCCTCAGATTCATTGTACTTTGTAAGTTATGATCAGTACAAGTTAGGGTTTCTGCCTCTTCCAGATCTCAGTCAAAATCAGGTGACCTTGGAAAAAAGGTCATAACTTGGGCTAGGAAGCTCCAAATGAAATTTTGTAAAATGTGATAGGTAGTACACAGACTTTACTATCTCAAGAAACTTTTTCAGAGGCCGAAGTTGAACCAGTGACACGTGGTACACCGTACAAGTTCGCTCTTCTGTATTATCCCATAAACAGGTCACGTTGCGACACTTGGCATAACTCTCTCTTAGAGAGTCCAATTGAGTTCAGACCTATCAGGATGGAAATATAACAGGGCGAGCTATCACAGGAAAAGTTTTTAGAGGCCGAAGTACAAACAGTGACACGTGGCACACCGTACAAGTTCTCTCTCCTGTATTTTCCCAAAACAGGTCACGTTGCGACATTTGGCATAACTCTCTCTCAGAAAATCCAATTGAGGTCAGACCTATCAGGATGGAAAGATGACAGGTCAGGCTACTGCAAAAAAAATTTTCATACCTTGTGGAGTGAAAATTTTGGAGTTATAGCAGAAACAATCAGGTACATATTTCTGTCAAAACAGAATTATTTTTTGAGCACCTTCATTCATGGCTTCCATAATTTAGGGTTTCGGAGAAAGTTAGAATTTTTGGAATCGGAATCCACGGCTGAATGCTACTCAGGAAAATTGAAATTTAGAGACCAAGATCGAATTTTTTGGTTGGGTAGAAGACTGGGCTTGATCAAACCCCAGTTCGGGATTTTGATCGGAAAGATGCAAAATTAGGGCTTCAACAAAAGTTGGAATTTTTGAAGTCTGTAACCACGGCTGGAAGCTCCTCAGAAAAATAAGAGTTTAGAGCCTTGGATCGAACCTTTTGATTGGACTGAAGGGTGGGCTTCATCAAACCCTAGTTCGGGTTCATGTCTAGAAGATCCAGAAGTTTCGAAGGCAATTTTTAGGGGTCAAATTTTGGAGATTTCAAAATTGAAGTATGCTAGTTTGATCAGCTCAGCAAGACACATCCTTCCATCCATTCAGAAGTGTGAAAGTCAAATATTGAACTTTTAGGGTTTCTCTAGCAAACCCTAATCAAGCTCCAGATCAAGTTTCAGGGGGAGTTGAAGCTAAGGCCTTACATAAGAAGACTACAAGAAGTCTCGACAGGTATGACTTAAGGAGGTTCAGGTATGTCTTGAAATCTGATTCTTGATTAAGTTCATAATGTGTTTGTCTTCATTAGTACAATCTTGATTAATGTTAGAATTGTCTTATCACCCTAGTAACAGTATGAATGCATGTGAATGATCGAAGACATTCATTGATTAGGGCTATAAATTGTACTAATGCATTATGGTGTTGTGTAAGGTTGATGTTGTCTGCTAACAAGATATAGGTACATCACAAAAGACAAATCAAGCTCCATGACCATGACATCATGAAGACAAAGACTCATCCATAATCCTTGTTCTACTTACGAGGTATGTATGACTTTGTTATATTATGCTTAACCTATGATACATGCAGGTTCTAGCTCAGGATCTCTAAATCATTGAAGAGATTGTTTAGGTATGTTGTACATAACTAAGCAGGTATACTAATCCAGGTATGTTTTCCTATGTCAAGTTAGAATCTTACCTTGTGTTAGGATCCATTATAAAATATACTTGGTATGATTGGCTATGCTTATTCATAAAGCTAGTAATCAAGGGTTTATGAATATTATGTCTTTTATCTTGATTAATGATATGCATGAGTAAAAGAAGACTTCCCTGAAATATTGAATACTAATGTTTATTATCTATGATCATGCTTATACATACTCAAGATTATTTAGAATTAGAATGTTTTGAGAATATACTAATGAATGTATGTTTGTGTATGAGATCACGAGGATGACACTAGTGCACACTTGAGCTTGCACAGTGGTACAGAATGAATAGAAGTTCAAAAGACATATAGAAGATCAAGCGGGAGGCAACCACACAAACATAAAAGATAAGTATTTGAGTTGTTATTTGAAATAGTAAATGATATTGCTTGTATGCATATTTGTATTCCTAGAATATATCATGCTGAGTGTAAACATTCATAGAGCATTGAACAGTATACTGCTAATATGCATATGATTGGTAAGTTGGACAAATATTCCATTGTTGCTTGTCTAGAATGAAACCTCTTTGCTGACATGCTGAGAGCTGTGCACACTCTCGACAGTATGTTCTGGTAGAGATGGAAGGCATCTAGATAGCCACTGTATGCATACAGGATATGGGAAAGTGTTGTGCCAAAGTATTGGTCAAAATAGTTGCATAACTATGTAAATGATATCTGTATGCATAATAGGTTATCATGTCAATATGATTTGATGATTATGAAGTATTACTAATCATGTACTTAATTTTGATTTGTAGGAAAGATCATGATGAATGATGAACACTGAACAAGCAATGGATGTTCAACAAAAGAATTTACAAATCAAACACACTATAGAAGGATTTTGGCTAGAAGATTCTCTTAGAAAGAGGAAGAGAATCATGATGAGATGTTTGCTCCAAGTGGCTAGATAAGACCATTCTCTTAATGGTGTAATTAAAGAAGAAGTGTGAATCAGGTTCTGTATGGACTCCCAGGATCGATAATCAATTGATGAGCTTAATGATCACCATGGGTGATGTGGATCTCAACCTTTGCTACAAGGTTGAATATGGCTTCTATACACATATGACATGGATGCAAGAAGGAACTCACCACAGAGTTTGAATGATATTGAGTCTCATATCAGTAGACCCATCTAATGAGAGATGGCACAGATAGATATGCAGAAGATCATTCAATGCAGAGTGTGAATGATGTTCAGTCACAAAGGGAGAACTGACAGTTTCTTGATAAGCTTGGGCTTTACCAAAAGTAAAGTTGTTCCTAACCTTTACCTTAAGGTTATGGATCATACTATTATTGTATGTAGATGATATCCTTCTGATAGGGAATGAGAAATATAAATGAAAATGAAAGATCTCAGATTGATGCATTACTTCCTAGGTCTAGAAGTATGGAAAGGCTCGTAAGGAATCTTTCTCAACTAGGGAAAGTATGCTGAGAAATCTTGAGAAGAATTGATGTGTTGGAAAGGCCACTCTCATGGATTCCAACTTGAAGCTGCTAGCAGATGACTCATCAGAGTTAGTGGATATAACTCTGTACAGAAAAATTATTGGGTCATTGTTGTATCCAACGAATACTAGGTTAGATATATGCTTTGTTGTGAACACCTTGAGTCAGTATCTAATGGAAACTAGATGTGTTCACCTGATAAGTTACAAATCATGTGATGCGGTACCTAAAGGATACAATAGACTTTGATCTATGTTATCTTGGAGATCATGACTTCAGATGGCTACACAGATGTTGATTGGGCAGGAAGTGTATCAGACAGGAAGAGCATATCGAGAGGATGTTATTGTCTGGGATCAGCCATGATCTCGTGGTTGAGCAGGAAACAATCTAGTGTGGCTCTTAGCACAAGCAGAATATATGCCTGCTTGCTCTGCTAAGTTATGAAGCAGTATGGCTTCAAGATTGTTTGACTTAGAGATAGACCCAACTATGATCCTATGTGACAAACAGAGTTGTATCAAGATGGTAGAGAATCTAGTGTTCCAAGATATGGTGCAGAAAGGAACCAAAAGTTTGAATTTGTAACAAGTTACCAATGTACTAACCAAACTTCTACCGATCCGATGTACTAACCAAACCTATACCTCAAGTAAAGTTTTCCGAGACAAACTTAATATAGTTCAGAAGGACCCTCCTCGAAAGGGGGAGTGATGTGATAACTCATGATAGGATTGCATCATCCTCAAGAGAGCCATAGACGTATGTCTTCAATAATGAAGTCCTTGGTGGACATGATAGGATTGCATCATCCTCAAGAGAGTCGTAGACGTATGTCTTCGAGAATGAAGTCCTTGGTGGACATGATAGGATTGCATCATCCTCAAGAGAGCCGTAGATGTATGTCTTCGAGAATGAAGTCCTTGGTGGACATGATAGGATTGCATCATCCTCAAGAGAGCCGTAGACGTATGTCTTCGAGAATGAAGTCCTTGGTGGACATGATAGGATTGCATCATCCTCAAGAGATCCGTAGACGTATGTCTTCGAGAATGAAGTCCTTGGTGGACATGATAGGATTGCATCATCCTCAAGAGAGCCGTAGACGTGGGTCTCCGATAATGAAGTCCTGAATGAATAGGTAGGGGATTGCATCGTCCCCGGACTGAGGTCCTAGAATTGAGCCGTAGACTGGGTCTCCGATAATGAATTCCTGAATGAACAGGTAGGGGATTGCATCGTCCCCAGACTGAGGTCCCAGAATTGATCCGTAGACTGATGTCTTCGAGAACTAAAGATCGGGATTGATCATCCTGTAATATGATCGTGTGTGTTGCAGGGTATGCTGCTATGTATTGATGATAGATGTATTAGTGAGAATACATGCTTTTGATGATAGATGTATTAGTGAGAATACATGCTTTTGATGATAGATGTATTAGTAAGAATACATGCGTTTGATGATAGATGTATTAGTGAGAATACATGTTTTTGATGATAGATGTATTAGTGAAAATACATGCTTTTGATGATAGATGTATTAGTGAGAATACATGCTTTTGATGATAGATGTATTAGTGAGAATACATGCTTTTGATGATAGATGTATTAGTGAGAATACATGTTTTTGATGATATATGTATCAGTGTGGATACTAATGCAGATGATCTAGATGCTGTAGATCGAGATGATCCAGATGTTGTAGATCGAGATGATCCAGCTGCTGTAGATCGAGATGATCCAGATGCTGTAGATCGAGATGATCCAGATGCTGTAGATCGAGATGATCCAGATGTTGTAGATCGAGATGATCCAGATGCTGATGCTGTAGATCGTGATGATCCAGATGCTGTAGATTGAGATGATCCAGATGCTGTAGATCGATATGATCCCGATGCTGATGATCGTGTGATGACGATGCTGCTGATCGTGATGGTCTAGATGACGATGCTGCTGATCGTGATGGTCTAGATGACGATGCTGCTGATCGTGATGGTCTAGATGACGATGCTGCTGATCGTGATGGTCTAGATGATGATGTTGATGATCATGTGATGATGATACTGATGATCGTGTGATGACGATGCTGATGATCGTGTGATGACGATGTTGATGATCGTGTGATGACGATGCTGATGATCGTGAGATGACGATGCTGATGATCGTGAGGATCCAGATGTTGATGTTGCTGTAGCTATTTGAGTGCTGTAGAAGATAAAGACTCAGTACTGAAGATGTTGATGTTCCAGTATTGAAGATGTTCCAGTAACTGCTTGAGTTACTGATGATGTTGAGAAAGCTTCCAATGATTTATAGATGTATCATGTTGATGACTCCTTACTCGTGCAGATGCTGTTATAATATCCTTCTCGTTAAGGGGGAGTGTTGAGATATTGTAACTTCAAAGAATATTATATTTGTACCTTATTATTCCGGAGATGTTTCATTCCTACGTGAAGATCTTATTGTATATCCGGAGATGTTTATTCCTCCGTCGGAATGTGGTAACTTGGGTTATTAGACTTCCCTAGTGGGGGTCGGCCCTATATGTGTTATGTGGGTCAAAGGGTTATTAGACCACCCTAGAGGGGTCGGCCCAGTCAGTTGTAGTGGGGTATTTAACCCATTGGTTAAATACGAGCCTACATGTCTTGTGTAAAAGAAAAGTCGAAGTAGTGTATAAATAGAGGAGGTGTATTCCTCATTACACACACTCACTCACTTGAGGATAGCGCACTTGTGGAGAAGATGTCTGCTATTGTGGAGGAGGAGATCATGTCTTAGGGTTTCATCTTTGTATATTGCTGGTCATCTATATTGAGGAAGCTTTGTTGGGTTTTCTACCCCATGAGGGTTTCCCAGGATAAATCTCTGTCTCTTGTGTTTATGCTATGCTTGTTGTTTCTTCAGTGATCCTGTATATGCTATTATTGTGAAATGGAATGTAATGCTGCTATTTTCTGTCTTAGCATATTAAATTTTAACACTTCATGCATACCTACCCCCCCACTAGCTTATCAACTGGTCGGGGGACCGTTCCACCATCAAATAGTACAACACCACCAGCTGCTACGGTTCCCTTAATATCTACCACATTTCCAGAGACTAGTACTCTTTCGGAGACTAGTAGTATTCCAGAACTTAGTACGGTAACTGAAACTAGTGCACCACCTCAGTCCACTACTGTACCAGAACTTACTACCGTAGCGGAAACTAATTTAGACTCTGATGTTAGTGTCTCACTTTCAACCACTATTCTACCAGAAACTATTGTTCTTTCGAAGACTGTCACCACCTCACCGATGCTATTTGATGTCCTTGAAGGATACATCGATATTTTTGAAGAATCTGAACCCTGACCTCCTAGACAATTCCACTTAGCTACCGACTTTAGTAAACCTACTTCACCTTGGAGAACCCCACCTTCTATAACTTTTTCCCCATGTATACATAGTTATCATATTGGATCTTCTAGCAATCAACCTTTTGGAATGCCTTCTCCTAACCTTCCTTCAATCGACGAAATTATGGCATCCATATGGGCTGAAATGGTGATACTAGCCAACAAACAAGTGGAAACGGAAGCATTTAGGCATGAAGCAGCTTGGATGCTGGCCACAGTCTCGCAATACCCTCCCCCACCTACTTCCCAAGCAGTAATCTCTCATGATTCTCCTACACCCCGATCTTCATCCTATGATACCACTTACGATGAATCTTATGTAGGTCGGTGAGGACCCATGGACTGGTCCCTACCAAAATCATTCCCTGATACTTCAAGGATGACAAACATTTTCGATCCAGCTTCTTCCTTATGGAACACAACTCTGGGTCAAGCCCTCGACGAGTTTCACATTGTTTCCATACCTATGCAATTGAGGCCCAAGAATCCTCTTCGACCTTCCCCACATCTATTTCCAGAAGACATTTTTGGCACTTCTTCAGGGAACGTTCCTACTATGAGGACAAACCCTACTTTCTCACTGTCATCTTTACCCTATGGAACTAGTGTACCATCATCTTCACAAGTCGGCCCCACTCGTGTAGCCACTCAACCTGCACAACCCAGTTCTTCTAGCGTGACCGTCGGAAGACCATCCATTCCTACTATTCGAACATCTAATGTGACTGAAGGTCAATATTTAGCCACAATTTACACCATTTCTGGAGGAAAACCATTTATTGGAACCCCAAGCGGACCCAGTAACCAACTCCTCCGTCTGGATCATCTACCATGTGGGGACGACATACCTCACTTCTTGGAGGACAGACATCTGTTAGTGCCCCAAGTGGGACCAACCAACAACCTCCCCCATCAACATCATCTACTCCATGGGGATCACACTATCATCCTGGCGGTGGACAACCTTTTGTTAGTACCCCAAGTAGTACCAACATCCCATTCCCTTCGTCAGCCCCCATTCCTTCTTGGGGACCACAAGTCCCACCGGCCGGGGGTCATTCCATCTTTGTAAACTAGAATCCACTTGGGGGGAAAGCTACTCAATACCAATCCTTTGTCCCCCCTAACTTGAATTCTGTAATACCCTATCCCAGTACCTCCAACACTTCATGGAACCCACCCCCTCAAACCCCGTCTCTTACTTAGAGCAGAACCAATATTCCCTGGGCTCCATTCTTTCAGGCACCCCCCTAGTCAAGGCATGTGAAACCCACCCAACCAAGGATTTGGAAATAACCCTTGGGATCAACAACCCTAGGTCTAGACACCATTCATTCCCACTGAACAGTATTCCCAACAACTAGTATCCAATGCGATCCCAAATCAATTTATCAATATTATGATTTTGAATCAATCACCAGTGAACCAGATGATCCCCAATGCTCAAAACTTCCAACAGTACCCCGCGGGTAATATGTTTGGGTACAACATGCAGCAATATGCGGTGCAAGGCCCCACAGGAATTCCAGCACCCCATCAGTACTAGTCATTCCCGCAACCCAATCGACAACTTCCATTTCTGGTCACGTTATATTTACTCGACTTGTCCAGACTTATCAACAATCCTATTTGGCATGAACCTCATTGGCCACACATCCCTACCAAACTACCATCGGACATCCCAAAGTTCGATGCCAAACCCTGGGAAGATCCAAACAACCACGTTATGACATTCCATATTTGGTGTTCTTCGAACTCACTGATGGATGACTCTATTCAACTACGTCTCTTCCAACGCACACTCACCGGTACGGCAACAAAATGGTATATCGAGCTGCCTCAACACTCTTTCATAGATTTCAACACCCTGGCTATGCAGTTCCTGATACACTTCCAGCTTCCCATCCAATATGAGACTAGAACAAACTTGTTAACTTCGTTGCGCCAAACTACGACCACCCACATATCCGATCACATTCATGAGTGGCGAAGACGCTGAATATTAATCAAGGCACCCATTCTGGACCAATTGCTGGTTGATTGGTTCACAAGTCACTACTGCCACCCATTGCTATGGATGTTGTTATGGGTGGACCTGTCACAGAGGAACAAGCAATATCTCGTGCACAATACATGGATTTGGTTTATACCCAATCCAGAACCTTATACGAGTTTATTCCTGACGCCTCCTGCCCCAACAATGATCCAACAAAGCCCGCTACCGAACCTCCTATCGACATAGTAGTTGGTTCCGTGAAGGCTCATCCTATAACAAAACTGAGTGGGCAACAAAATACTATTGTTCCACCACAAACTCAGGCTACATCCAAAACCTCTACCTCTCTTGCTCAGTCCTCCGAAGTGAACGCCGTTCAATCCTCGTCACAACAACCTGGAGGGAAAAATAAGAACAATAAAGGAAAATCCAAGAAATATTCTACTCAGCAGGAAAACCCCAAACCTCAATAGCCCAATAATGACAACAAACCGAGATGGAAAGCAAATTTTCCCTACCTCATCTGTCAGGAAGATCATTACACTAGAGAATGTCCTTACAAAGAGGAAGTCAACAAATTTGTCAAAGGTTCTTCCCGCCCGGCAGTGTTAACTGACCCCTTTCCTCATCAACAACAAAAAATGGTCACATAGGAAACCCTGCAAGGGGGAAACCAAAACAACTCTTCTAGAGCCGAAATGTCCGCAAATTGCGAAGTTCTCATGATAAGCAACGAGACATTTCACATCTCTACTCGCTCAAGGACATATGAATCTGTCCCAAGTTTGAACAAACTCGATACTGCCAAAAGCAAGTCTTCCACAGAAGACCCCCCTTTGACCCGTCCTTCTAATGGCCCTCTCCATATTGAGAGACCCATCACTGATACCGTGTTGCATCCACCCAAGGCCACCATTCGAAAGGCGGCATTTAATCCAAATGCACGAGCAGCCCAAAACTAGAACATCATTGAAGACTTAGCTCAAGCACCTTGTGCCATGTCCACTCTCGAAGTTCTACAACGCTGCCCTACATAGCGTAGAACCTTGTTATCAGCATTTGGATCCATTGACCCAGATTCTTCTAATACAATTTTGTTCAACCTGGAATATTTTAAGCCAAGGATTTCTCACCAGTTGGCCTTCCATATTCACACTAGGATTTGTGCAAACAACATCCATCATACCGTTTTGGATGAAGGAGCTTCCACCTCCATTATGTCTTTGACCTGCTGGAGAGCCATAGGTTATCCATAAGTGACCCAGTCTCCTACCACTTTAAAAGCATTCGATGGATGTGGTTTCCAACCTTATGGACTCATTCCTTCACTTGTCGTTGAACTAGGGGGCAAGACTGTATCTATTCATGTGTAAATTGTTGATGCTCCGTTAGACTATAATATATTAGACGATCGTAACTAGTTTTACGCCATGACTGCCATGGCATCCTCCGTTTTACGCTTAGTGCAATTTCCTCACCAAGGAAAGATTGTCACTATAGATCAGTTAGATTTTTGTACTCCAGATATACATCAAAAATCCACCAACAATGTCCCATTGCTGGCACACTTCCAGCCTCATTTTGAAGACATTGGCATTGGTCTCTTGAAAGATTCCTCCATTATTGGAGTTTTCTCGGAGCTTCCACCCCTATTTTTTTCAATCAATATGATTTCAATGAGCAATTCTCACAAACCTGACGATTCATGGGTGGTACTGAGTCCTTCAGAGGTTGAAACCCTTTGCTCTTCCATGCCTTTGAACCGGAACTTAGCAACATACCAGGTGATTCAGTCGGCCCTCGATTGGATCGACACAATTGACCACTATACAGTGGAACCTCCTATGCCTCAAACCCCTTCATCTTTTCCCTACACCGACTCCCTTACACAGATTTTTCCCTTAGATGAATCTATCATGGAGATCATGAGCATCGATGAACCACCATGGGAAGATCACCATCATCGGTCTTCTTCCCCCATGATTCAGGCGGTGGACCTTGACTTTACATCCATTGTTTCATCGGACAATGTCAACACTAAGAATGCCATATCTACACATCATGTGTTTTCCAAAGGGAATTTAGCCAACATCATGGAAACTATTCCTATTAACATATCCGTGAAATCTGGTGTCATGGAACTAATCCATTTGGGCAAGACTGTTGATGTATATGTAACTTCGGAATGTATTTCACATATATGTATATTGTATTCCTATAGAGATGGTATTATTCCTCTATACGGAAGTGTCGTCATTTATATTGTAAATGTCGTAACTTATACTTGATGGGTTATTAGACCACCTTGTTGGGGTCGGCCCTGTATAAGTCATGTGGGTCAAAGGGTTATTAGACCACCCTGTTGGGGGTCGGACATGTGGGTCGAAGGGTTATTAGAACACCCTATTGGGGGTCAGCCCAGTCAGCATTATGTTATGTGGTTAAGTTTGAGCCTACATGAGTTATGTGAAAGGCAAGTCAAGTAAAGTATAAATAGAGTGCGGGAGGCACTCTATTTGATCACTCACTTCTCACTCATGCACTCAAGGAGGAGTGGTGCACTTATGGAGGAGGAGGATCTGCTGCTAGGATATGTCTATCTCTGATGGTTGGGTTGTATCATTGCTCTATCTATCTCTGAGGAAGTTATTGGGGTTTTTCACCTTTATGGTTTTCCCCAAGTAAATCTTTGTGTCTCTTGTGTGCTTGCATTATTGTCTCCATGATTGATATGCTGTGGATATGTTGTACATGTTGTTCTCTCAGTTAAGATCCTAGAAAAAACCAGTCACCGTAGCACTTTCGCTATAAATACGTTTTGGAAAAGTTTTTGGATCTGAAATATTTACAAGTATAAGATTAAATCCCCATGTACCTTGTGTCCAAAGGACAACCTCTAATTCGTTGTACTTTGTGATTTATGATCTATACAATATAGGGTTTCTGCCTCTTCCAGATCTGAGTCAAAATCAGGTGACCTTGGGAAAAAGGTCATAACTTGGGCTAGGAAGATCCAAATGAAATTTTGTAAAAAGTGACAGGTAGTACACAGATTTTTCTATCTCAAGAAAAGTTTTCAGAGGTCGAAGTTGAACCAGAGACACGTGGCACGCCGTAAAAGTTCACTCTCCTGTATTATCCCATAAACAGGTCACATTGCGACACTTGGCATAAATCTGTCTTAGAGAATCCAATTGAGGTCAGAACTGTTGGGATGAAAAGATAAAAGGTCGGGATATCTCAGGAAAAATTTTCATAGGCCGAAGTTGAAACAATGACACGTGGAACGCCGTACAAGTTCACTATCCTGTATTATACCATAAACAGGTCATGTTGCGACACTTGGCATAACTCTCCCTCAGAGAATCCAATTGACGTCAGACCTATCAGGATGGAAAGCTAACAGGTCGGGGTATCTTAGGAAAATTTTTCAGACCATGTGGATCAAAAAGTTTAGAGTTACACAAGAAACAATCAGGTACATATTTCTATCAAAACATAATTATTTTATAGTACCTTCATTCATGGCTTCCGGAATTTAGGGCTTCGGAGAAAGTTGGAATTTTTGTAATCGGAGACCACGGATGGATGCTACTCATCAAAATCGAAATTTAGAGACCAATATCAGAATTTTTGGTTGGGCAGAAGGTCGAGCTTGATTAGACCCTAGTTCGGGACTTTGATCAGAAAAGTGGAAAATTAGGGCTTCTGTAAAAATGGGAATTTTTGAAATCTGTGACCACGGCTGGAAGCTCCTCAAAAAAATAGAAGCTTAGAGCTTTGGATCAAACCTTTTGATTGGGCAGAAGAGTGGGCTTCATCAAACCCCAGTTCAGGGTCACGTCCAGTGAATCTGGAAGTTTCAAAGGCAAAATTGAGGAGTAAAACGTTGCAGTTTTCAAATTCTAAATATACCAGCTTGATCAGCTCATCAAGGTGCATATTTCTATCCTTTCGGAAGTTTGAAATTCAAAGTTTGAATTTTTGGGGTTTCTTTGACAAACCCATATCTAGCTCCAGGTCCAGTTGTTGCAAATCAAGTGGATTGGGTTAAGATGGATTGGTCACCTGCATAAGTTCCTGTTTCAGAGGGAGATGAGGCTAAGGCCTTGCATAAGAATATTACAAGCGATCTCGACAGGTATGACTCGTCGAGGTATGTTTCGATATTTGTTCATGATTAAGTTTATGGTATGTTTGTCTTCATGTTATTATGGTTAAAACAATCTTGATTTTAGACTTGTCGTATCACCTTAACAAAATTATGAATGCATTCATTAGGGTACTGACACTTATGATTGTACTAATACATTATGGTGTTGTATGAGGTTTATGTTGTCCACTAACATGAAAGGTACACCAAGAAAGACAAATCATGTTCTAGTTCAAGATTATGATAACATGAAGACAAAGATTCATCCATTTTCATGGATCACATAGAAGATCCATTTACGAGGTATGTATAACTTGTTTCTACAATGGTTAAATTATGAGACATGCAGGTTACTAGCACAAGTCACTGAAGAGAACCAGAAGACATTATGCGGGTATGTTAGAGATAACTAGCTAGCATGCTAATCCAGGTATGTTTTTCCTATATCAAGCTAGAATCCTACCTTGTGTTAGGATCTTATACTATTGTGTTGTTGATAATGATTATTCATGAAGTCATAGGTTTGAATAATCATGGTTGTATGCATATTATGTTTCGTACCATAATTGATGATATGACTAACCAGAAGAGTCCTATAATTAAATAAGAATATGTATGAATAAAAGAAGACTTCCTTGAAACCTTGAATACTAATGTTTATTATCTGTGTTAGAATTGATCCTGACTATACATGCTTGAGATTATTGTGTTTTGATAATATTAATATTATACTAATGAATGTTTGATTATGTATGAGACCTAGAGGATAACACAATGATGATACTAACAAGCATGCATAGGGATCGAGAATGTATATAAGTTCAAGGACAGGTAATCCAGGAAGCAAAGATGAAGAGGGAACACACTGCAGTAGTTTCTACAAGGATGCAGATATTCAGAGGGAGTTGACCACTTCTCACAATCCACATCAGAATGGAGTTGCAAAGATTCAGAGGGAGTCCACCCAACAAACAAACAAAGATAAGTATTTGAATTTTCATTACTTGCATATTTTATTGTTTAAATAATATTGTTCAATAATGTATATACTGATGTTCCTAGAATTAGGTTGTGTATTATGCATATTAGAATAGTTGCATTGATGAACAGTATACTACTAATATGCATGGGTAAGTAGCCTATGGCACTGTACAACATTCCATTGCTACTTATCTAGAATGAAACCTCTTTGCTGACATGTTGGGAGTTGTGCACACTCTTAACAATGTTCTGGTAGAGATTGGAAGGCATCTAGAAAGTTACGGGATATGGATAAATGTTGTATTGAAGCATTGGCTAAGTTAATTGCATGACTGTATGACATATTTCTTTATGTGTAAGAATTTGTTCTGAAAACTATGAGATGTTTTCTAATCATGCAATTTAACTTGTTGTGTAGGAAAGATCGTATGCCATCTCCTACAAAAGAAGAACTACAACATTTGTTCAACAACAAAATTATCTATTGAAGATATTGAAGTTCCCAGGATATGGGAAGAATGCCATGATCCATCGATCATGAAGAATGATGTTTGGGATGTAGTCCCAAGACCTGAAGGGAAGTTTGTTATGACTTCCATATGGATCTATCAAGATCAAGCATGCTGCAGACAACAGCATAGAGAAATATAAAAGTGATGAAATAGAAGATACACCAGATGGATTTCAAGACAGCTTTCTTGAATGGTGTAGTTGAAGAAGAAGTGTATGTGGAGCAGCCACTTGGTTCTGAGACACATGACAGGAAATCATATATGTGCAGAACTTGGTATGGTAGGATAGGCAGCTTTCTATCCAGTTTTGTCTTTACCAAGAGTAAAGTGTGTTCCAACCTTTACTACAAGGTTGAGGAAGGAAATCCAGTGATACTACTATGTGGATGACCTGTTTGTATCAGGAGAGGATAGATTGATTGCCGACACACAGTGGAAGCTTGCTGCCGAGTTCGAGTTGAGGAACTTGGGGATGATGCACTATTTTTTTTTGGCATGGAGGTGTGGCAGAGTGATGGAATCTTCCTTGGACAAGGGAAGTATGCAGTAGAGATCTTGAAGAGGTTCGGGATGATGGACTGCAAGGCCATGGCCACACCTATGGCATCGAATCTGAAGCTTCTATGTGATGCTTCATCTAAGCCAGTTGATGTCTCTATGTATCATCAGATGATTGGGTCCTTGATGTACCTGACGAACATGAGACCAGACATTTGCTTTGCTGTGAACACATTGAGTCAGTTCCTAACAGATCCGAGGAGTGTTCACCTGGTTGCTGTAAAGCATGTTTTGAGGTACCTGAAGGGTATAGTGGATTATGGGCTCAAGTATGAAGCAAATCAAAAGTTTAACCTGCAGGGTTATGTTGATTCAGATTGAGATGGCAGTGCTGCAGATACGAAGAGCACATCTGGGTGCTGCTTCAGTATGGGAACAGGTGTGATCTCTTGGTTTAGAAGGAAGCAGTCCTGCGTAGCACTGAGTACAGCTGAGGTAGAGTATGTTGCAGCCTATTCAGCTAGTTGTGAGGCAGTATGGATACGAAAGCTACTGTCTGAGTTATTTGATCTCCCGTTGGATGCTACTGGTATCTTCTATGATAACCAGAGTTGTGTGAAGCTATCCAAGAATCTAGTGTTTCATGATAGGTCAAAACACATAGAGATCAAATATCACTATATCAGGGATATGGTGCAGAGAGGAGCTGTGAAGCTCTTGTATGTTGCGACGGAAGAGCAGATTGCAGATGTGCTGATGAAGCCACTAGCCAGGGTGAAGTTCGAGTACTTCAGAGAGAGGCTTGGCATTCTTCAGATCGAGGACACTTTGAGGAAGAAGTGATGGACACATCTGCTGAAGCCATTCCAATCATGTTGGAAGGAGGATCCCTTCACATGGCTATGGATGTAAGCGTTGGATGATGAGCATCAGGATGATGTTCTGGTTTCTGCTGGATATGATCAGTTGGATCATTTTTATGTATGTATGTACGCATCATGTTGGATGCTGGATATGATCAGTTGGATCATTTATATGTATGTACGCATCATGTTGGATGCTTGGACCATGTATCTATATATGTATCAGGTGGATACATTGTATGATCAAGTAGATCATGTATATTGATATGTATCATATATGATTAGGTAGATCATGTATGTTGATGGATACATTGTGTGGATCATGTATCTATGTATCAGGTGGATACACTATGTATGATGATATGTATCAGGTAGATACGTGGTGTGCATCAGATGGATGCATTGTATGATCAGGATGATCGTGGATGACGAGCTTCTCCAGATGACATGCAGCAGGATGTTCTAGTGATGATGATCAGGGTGATCATGTGTACATCAGGATGATGTATGATGAGTATCAGATGATACTCTGTGGCCTTGGAACAGGTTGTGCAGATGAGCATATAATTTGTTGCCCTGGGAGATTTGCAGATAGTCTTTCAAGGTTTTTCCTATGGCATGTAATTCGGTGCCCTGGGATATCTAGCAAATGCTCTTTCGAGGTTTTTCTCTGGGAGGACATATAATTTGGCCCTGGGAGATCTGCAGATAGTCTTTCGAGGTTTTTCCTATGGCATGTAATTCGGTGCCCTGGGATATCTGGCAGATGCTCTTTCGAGGTTTTGTCCTATGGCATGTAATTTGCTCCTAGGAGATCTGGACAAGATGAAAAAGGCCTCAGATGCTTCAGCCAGGTTTTTCCATGACCACATGTAATTTGCTCCTGGGAGATATGGACAGGATGAAAAAGGCCTCAGATGCTTCAGCCAGGTTTTGTGGTGGACCACATGTAATGTGCTCCTGGGAGATCTGACAGGTAGAGCCGTGTGCTCGTAACAGCCTGGGATGCTTCAGCCAGGTTTTGTGATGGGTCACATGTAATGTGCTCCTGGGAGATCCTACAGGTAGAGCTGTGTGCTCGTAATAGCCTGGGATGTTGCAGCCAGGTTTTGTGACGCACGTAATAAGTCCTGAGAATTCCATAGTATGGCCAGTGATGATGAAGACCTACAGGTGGTGGGTCTACATCTAGTATGAAAAAGGACTGGATTTGTAGAACTTCTTATGACGAGTAGATTCAGAGATTGATTGAGATAGCAGCAGCAATGATGATGATGATGACTCGATGACGATTATCCAGTGACGATGATCCAGAGAAGATGAATTGTTCTAGAAGACCTGTGTCGAGAAATACCTTCCTAGTTAAGAGGGAGTGTTGATGTATATGTAACTTTCGAATGTATTTCACATATATGTATATTGTATTCCTATAGAGATGGTATTATTCCTCTATACGGAAGTGTCGTCATTTATATTGTAAATGTCGTAACTTATACTTGATGGGTTATTAGACCACCTTGTTGGGGTCGGCCCTGTATAAGTCATGTGGGTCAAAGGGTTATTAGACCACCCTATTGGGGGTCGGCCCAGTCAGCATTATGTTATGTGGTTAAGTTCGAGCCTACATGAGTTATGTAAAAGGAAAGTCAAGTCAAGTATAAATAGAGTGTGGGAGGAACTCTATTTGATCACTCACTTCTCACTCATGCACTCAAGGAGGAGTGGCACACTTATGGAGGAAGAGGATCTGCTGCTAGGATATGTCTATCTCTTATGGTTGGGTTGTATCATTGCTTTATCTATCTCTGAGGAAGTTATTGGGGTTTTTCACCTTTATGGTTTTCCCCGAGTAAATCTTTGTGTCTCTTGTGTGCTTGCATTATTGTCTCCATGATTGATATGATGTAGATATGATATACATGTTGTTCTCTCAGTTAAGATCCTAGATCAGATTGAAGTAAATTCTGAAAATTTAACAAAGACTTGCACACCCATAGAGGTTGAATTTTATACTGCATTATTCAAATAATTTCATGACGTTTTTGCTTGGAATTACGAAGAGATGCTAGGCATATACCCCTCCATTGTGGTACATGAGATAAAGGTCTATCCTTGTGCCCTACCTGTTCGACAGAAATTACAGCCTATTCATCCTTGGAAAACTGCAGCTATTAAAGTGGAAGTTCAAAAACTTCTCCATGCTGGGTTCATTTACCCTGTCCCATTGATAGATTGGGTGTCCAACATCGTTCCCGTAGCAAAGAAACAGGGTACAATCCGAGTCTATGTCGATTATAGCGACTTGAATAAAGCTTGTCCGAAGGACAATTATTTAATGCCCTTAATCGACCAGATTATCGATAACTATGCCGGGAGTCTCATCTTCTCATTTATGGATGGATTCTCAGGCAATAATCAGATAGAGATTCTCCCATCCGATTAGCACAAAACCGCTTTCATCTTCCCATGGGGGACATTTGCATACCACAAATTACCTTTTGGCCTTAAGAATGTCAGGGCTACTTTTCAGAGGGCCATGTCATACTCATTTCATGATATCAAACATGTTGTAGAACCTTATTTGGATGACCTTCCCACTCATTCTCATACATGAGAAGACCACCTCGATCATTTCAGTGCTATCTTTTCAAGATGCCACCATTACAACAATCATTTGAATCCACACAAATGCATGTTCTGCGTCGAGGCTGGTTGACTGCTAGGATTCATAATCTCCAAAGATGGCATTCGACTTGATCTGTCGACGGTCTAGGCCTTTCCTTCTCCCTCCACTATCCCATAAATCTAGAGTTTGAAAGGCCATACAAACTTTCTTTGTCATTTTGTTTGTAATTTATCTGAGATAACTAAGGGCTATATGAGGCTTCTAAAGAAATATGTTCCTTTCATCTGGGACGATGAATCCCAATGACATTTTGACAACCTAAAAAACACCCCTACCAACGCTCCCGTCATCCAACCCCCAAACTATGCACGAGATTACCTTTTATATCTTGTTGCTTCCACTACCACCATCGGCATGGTGCTAGAGAAAGAATATTATAACGGCTAAGAGCATGTGATTTATTATCTCAGTAAGAGTCTCATAGACTCCAAAACTCGTTATTCACATGTGGAGAAGCTGGCTTTGGCTACAGTGTTCGTTGTCCAGAGATTTCATCATTATATACTACTTCAAAAGACCACAAAAATTGCGAACTTCAATCCGATGTATTATATCCTAACATGTCAAGTGCTAGGGGGGAAATATTCCCATTGGATTGTAGTTCTCCAAGAGTTCGATCTAGACTTTGATAAGGAAAAATCCAAGAAGTTGTTGGTCTTCACAGAGCTCATGTGTACTTTGACCCGTCTAGATGATAATCCTGATCCCATTGATTCTCTTTCGGATGAATCTCTGTTTCTCATTGGCATGACTGATCCATGGTATGGGGATATTATTCTATATCTCTAGATTCAACTCTTTCAGCCTGACCTCATCCGATATGAACGTCTTCGTATATGACACCACGCCAAGTATTACTTAATCATTAGTGACACCTTATATCGACGCAATGTCGACTCAGTTTTATGACATTGTCTAACACTAGATGAGGCCGAGCACATCTTAAATGATTGCCACTCTGGAGCATGTGGTGGTCACCTTTCCGGGATGGCTACAGCCCAGAAAATATCACACGCGAGATATTTCTGGCCCTCGATCTTCAAAGATTACATTGAAGTGGTCAAGAAATTCCCTCCATGTCAATTTTTCCACACCAAGAAATGATCACACCCCGCTCCACTCCACCCTATCATTGTTGTTGGCCCTTTTGAAAAATGGGGTATCGACTTTACGCACTGTAATCCTACTTTAGCCGGGGGGCATAGCTATGTTATTGTAGCTGTGGATTATTTTACTAAATGGGCTTAAGCAATTCCTACTTATGTAGAAGATGGAAAGATAGATGTACTGTTCATATTCAATCATATTATAGCTAGGTTCAGAGTCCCGCAAGTTATTGTGACTGATCATGGTTCCCATTTCAGGAACCACATGATTGAAGAGATGAGTTCCAAACTGGGTTTTCACAATGAAAACTCAACCCCATATTACCCATAAGCAAATGGTCATGTAGAATCAATTAAAAAAGTATTAAAATGCATGATCCAACGTACTGTGGGCACTTAGAAATTTCAATGGCACTTAGCTCTCTTCTCAGCACTTTGGGCCTATCGGACTTCGGTAAAAAATGCAACCGGGTTCCCGCACATCAAAGCCCAATACAATAAATATGTTCAACCTCGGATCTTCAATGAAGGGGACCTATTCCTAACCTACGATCAGATGCACGATAAGTTAGGGAAGGGCAAGTTAGAATCTATGTGGTATGGTCCCTATGTCATGAAACGTGTGTTGGAGAAGGGAGCTTATGAGCTTGTCGATTGCGATGGTATACCTTTAGGAGAGCCCCGCAACGGGCTTTACCTGAAGCGTTTTTATCCGTAGATATGTCTTGCATAAAGACATCTTGTACATTATGTATTTAGTTTGTTTTTTCATCTTTGCATGTGTGTGAGGATTCTATCTCATACATCATTATTTACTTCGACTTGTGCTTTTATGCGTAGATGTCGATGTAATACGGATTCATAGATGGTGTGAGTCAACACACTCAGAACCTTGCTTCCACCGCGTGGGTATTGTATTCCCCTGCCGGCGAGTTGATATCCTCGGGTGGCGCATGCCTAGGTCCCACAACAAACAATGTCGTGGAGTACCATGCTGTTATTGGACTCCTAACAGAAGTTGCTTCCCTTGGGATCCATACTATTCTAGTCTACCTAGATTCTCAACTCGTGGTGTCACATTTGAACCGCATCTACACCGTTCGCGATTTGTCATTACTTCAAATATTTAGAAGGGTACGCCTATTGGAAATATCATTTGACTAAATTCAATATCAACATGTATCAAGAGAATTCAATATGGTAGCTGATTCAATGGCTAACTATATATTGGATTGGCATCTGGCCGACATATAAACTAAACATCATAACAAACGCATGCACAAATGTAAATTCACAACTTATTGTAAACAAACAGCTATAGAGATAGGTCCATATATGTAAATATCATGTTAAAAGTGTTTTTTCTCAAACTATAATATCATAATGCGTCCAAAAGAACAAAATTGGGATAGTGTCCCATACAAAATTGGATTTTTGTCCTACATATCGTGTACATTCCACTAACAAATACTACTATTTAAACACTAATCATCAGGCTCACGATGCTCATGGTAACAAACGACTACCCTCGCCACATGGCGGAGCAATCTACCAATGTGCTCGGACACCCCTACAGTTTGTCTCTGGAGATGGAGAGGTATATCGGGCATCCTCATGGGAGGGACACCGATCATCAAACCCTGGAGGTTTTGCTCAACATCGCAGAGTCCCCCTACCTCCTCCTCCTCATCTGCGGCATGCTGTTGGATTCCTGGTCGACGTAGTGGTGAATACCCCACTGGTATCTGTGGTCCGTGATCTGTGACAATACACATACATTTGTCAAATATTTTTTGTGCATTAAAAACAACAAAATATATATATAATACAAAAAATACCAAAAACACAAGTCTATGAAGGTCTCATACTTGAGTTGTCCCAATCATCATCTCTGGGCAATGCCAAGTCAATATCCTCCCGAAATTCCAACCCCTCATAGGGGTAGTCCTCGATCATGATAATCTGCTCCTCGAGCCACGAGAATAAGTCCTCGCCAAAATCCAGGACCCGCGGCCCGTCGAGCCGTCCAGCATAGTCGCTCCATCTCCCCATCCGAGGCTCGGATGCAGGATGGATCAATCTGTCTATCTGAGGGCGCAGTAGTGGTACCCTCTCCAGGAACAATGTGACCAGGATACTTCCATATTCAAATGGACAGATATCTTCGTTCCTGCACTTGGTTACCTGATCTTTGAGATTAACCAGGACCCTTCACACCAATTGAACAACGGTTGGTGCCATGCATTCTATCGCATAAGTCATCTATTCCTTCGTTGTATGGTGGGCACCCACGCTACCTGGAACACATGTAATGGTATACAGAATGGTTCTCATTGGAAGATCTATCACATCCATTATGGGCACCTTCCCACTCTTTTTGCAGGACCCTTGTCTGCAATAATGGGAAACATACGCGTGCGTGGTCTCATCTGAAGTCCTGTTCCCAAACATATTGACCCATGCCCCTCTCTTGGAGAGACCAGTCAGGAAGTAAATATCCTCAAGTTCTATATTGAGGGTATGCTCTCCAATACGGAAATCTTGGATGTCGTTGTCCCACATCTGAATGATGTAGTTTAATAGCTTTCCCTGCTTGCGGATACCCATTGTTTTGAATAACTTCAGTAAACCACATTCCCGTAGTGCAGTTAGTGTGGCATGGTCTTGTAGAGATATCCTATCATCATCCTCTTGCTCTCTTTCCTTCCACTCAGCCATTCTCACTCAAATTAGCTGCAAACTCCTGCAAAACATCAAAGAAAACATCTATGAGAAGATAAAAACCTGATTTTGTGCCAAACAAGAGAAACAAGTTTGTCTTTTCTCTATTCTGCGGATTTTCGTGCTTGGGTATTCATCGGCCATGTGAAAACTGGAAATTTTCACTCCCCTACTTAAGGTAGAACATGAAAATCCTGAAATTTCCGCGCCTCTCGAGACAGAGAGGGCGCGAAAATTTCAGAAGGCAAATTTTTTTCCCTAAGGATTCTCAAAAACCAAAAATATGGCATGGAACAGTAAAATAAAGACATGAAATGAAAGATGAGCTTGAGAGGACCTACGTGGTTTGAACGGTGATTGAAATGGTGCCCGTATCTTCTGAAATCTTCAGTTGAAAATTTGCTCTCTATAAGGTAAAAACTCCTCTTTGGGTGAAATGACGAAGTGAAATGGGTAATTATTCATTTACCTTTCCTTTTATACACTTTAAATGGGCATTTTTACCTATTATTATATTTAGAAATCCTTTTTGGGTCAATTTTTCATTTATTCTAAGGAACTAATACTTGTTCTAGGGTTTTTGACCATGTTCGAGAGGTTTGCACGCACCGTTCACATTGGTATTCAATTTTGACCTTTGTTTTGAGCTCACTTTATCTTTTTTGTGCTCTGGACCTAAACCTAAAAAAGATTCCAAGCACTTTTTCACACCTGTGTCATGCTTGTGAAACCTAAGAAAATCGGTGTCGACCTTAGTCAAATTTACTCGTGCTCGTAAAATGATGAGGAAAGTATCATTTTGGTATTATTTTATTCCTTTTTTCAAACCAAGATGATTAAAGTTACGAAAACGGACCTTTGGAGTTCTCTTTAAGCTCTTTTCGGACTCCCTCATTACGAAAAGATTGCCAAGTATCTTGTCTCTTTCACACTTGTAAAAGTATTTGAAAGGACGTCTATTCGGCAGTAGGGTACCCCTTTTTCAGACCGTTTATACTATTTACGAGAAATGTATACCTTAGTAAAATTTTGACTGGGAGAGTTCTCTCAGGAATTGTTTTACATTTTTTCGGGTCTGGGGGACTAACTTTACGAAAAAGTACAGTTTGGAGTCTTCTTTAAGTTATTTCAGACTCTCTAAACATGAAAAACTGTCGAGTTTTCCTTCTTTGGACTCGTTAAAACTCAACATAGAAGGGCCCACATTGGGACGAACCCCTCCTTTCTCAGGTTCATAAAACATGTGAGATTGGACTCATCTATAAGATGAGCTACACTGAGCATCTGTTATCCTCTTCAAGCTCGTTAAACCACAAAGAGGTACTCGTCAGTTATGATGGGGAAAAATGGGAAATGAATCGAGTTTAATTTTTGGCAGCTTGTGAGTCGTCACCTTTGAACATGGCATGCATCTGCATCTTGTCACCTTTGGGTAGTTAGTCGCTCCGATGAGTTGTAACTAAAGTTCTGTGTCGTATTGTTCATTATGATTCTACGATTCCCGTGGTTATTTTTGCAAATTAGTCCCAGCTTCCAAGTCCTGTCACATGCTCTTATATGTTCAAAGGGTTACTGTTATCTTGAGTCCACTCTTTTTCCAGTTTTTCAATCTGCTAGTATTGTGTCAGTATGTGTTCTTTTAGTCCATTGTTCCACACCTCTTTCCTATATTGGTTTCGTTTTGTTGATGTGGGATTCATTATGGCCCTCCTTTGACAAGTCTATTCTTGTCGACTTCAACTCCTTATCCAAGAATTTAGACTTAGAAACCAACCTTAGTACCTTGGTACCTGCATGCCTCAATGGCAAGTTTCCTCGTATTCGATGGTAGGTTTACATCATTGACCTCTGATCGAATGATTCCACGAATGTTTGACATCAAGACATGTATTCACATTCGATGGACTGTACCGGAGATACCTTGGGAATCATTGTCATCATTGGTGATCTCCCTCACACTTGTTAACGATTTACATCATTGACCGATAATCAAGTGGTTCCTATCATATTCGACTTCAACACCTTGTAATCACATGATTAGGATTGTGTCACTTCAGGATCAGGTAGAAGACCCCAGATGTTCTTGATATTACCTTTACATCCGGGATGCGATGGTGATTATTGAATAGGTCTCCATACAGACGTCGTCTTGGTGACCTTAGTGATGTATTGTCACATAGGTCCACTTTTGTATTGGTCGTGGTTGTGTTATTGTCATCTCATGGATCTACGATTGTTCATAGTAGCCATGATTCGTCTACAGTCCATATCATCTCAATTCTCTCATGGATCTGCAATGTATTGGTTGGAAGCCATGTTTCGAGTGAGTTGTTCTGAGCATGGGAATGCCTACCTCAGTGGTATTTGACATTTTGTGTCCTTGCAGCTCTGCTCCGACTCCCTTGATTCTATCTCCGCATGATTTATTGGTAAAGTATTTCAGCCCTCAGTTTCTTCTGACCTCACACTTTATTGGCATCTGTTATAGCTCAAAGTTACATTTCAAGTATTGATGTCTCTTCTCCATAACATATGACCTAGCACACTTCCTCCTAATTTGTGTCATACCTCGTCGGTCCCCTCCTTGGTCTCATCTGGACACCTAGGAGACAAATCCAACCTTTTGCAGTTGAAAGACAACCTCATGGGCCAAGTGTCACCTTCTTGACCTTGTTTTACCCTAATTTTCGTGCCCTGCCTATATCCCAAGGCACGAAAAACCCTAATTTTTGTGTGTTGAATAGCTATTGGGGCACGAAAAATTCCTATATTTTCACGTTATGCTCAGTTAGTAGGGAACGGAAATCCCATTATAGCATTTTTGCATGGATTATGGATCTTCATCTTTCGAGATATCTCGTTGGGATTGGCTCACCTGATTCAATCCGTACCTGTTCTCCTTGTTTAGTCTAGTTGATCCACTAAACTCTCATGAGATCCACCTTCCTCTCCCTATGGTTAGCTTTCCAAATGCTACAAAGGAGAGGCCATCTATTATCACTCCAGGAATCCTTCTAGGCTGTAGGTCAAAGGATCCTGGTAACTTAACTATTTTCTCAATGTTTCTCTCAATTGGATCAAGTCGGATGACTAACACAAGGTTTACTCAAGCAAAGCATGCATAGACATATTCACATAGACAAGGCTTTTAACCAACTCTATTCAGAGGTTTCAAATAAGATATATGGATGGATGGATCTTATAATATCAGCAAAAACACACATAAGGTATATATATATGAATGGCCAATGTTATAAGCAAAGAATACTTGTAAAAATAAGTTTATCAGTGTAATGAGAATATGACAGTTCTCAGACACTAGATAAGCATAAGAAATGAAATAAAACATTCAAATACAAGTATAAAATAGACAAGAGGTAAAAATGAACACAATGGGAAAAAGAAGCTTATATTTATGTTATGCTATGAGAAGTTCGGGAGTACAAGCCAAGTATCATCTCCAAATTTTATCCTGTTTCTTCTACATAAATCTTAGGCTTTATAGCCTTTACAAAACAGTTTCAAGATCCTGAAAAACTGGATCGAATTTGCTAAAAATAGACAGTCAAAACAGTTTTCATAAAACTAGGAAAAGATCCCATTTAAGGGGGAAACCTCCATCTTGGTGGTCTCTATATCTTCGACAGTTGCAGCAGGCCTCCAAAGGCTGATGAATCAAATTGAAACTGCCACCTGGAGGATTTATAGGTCATCTTTTGCCAAAGATAGACAAGAAGCTTCATCTCTTTTACTTTGCTTGCACTTTCAAAACTGAGATAGAAACTTGATTATGATGCCTTTAATTATTATCTATCATTATAAACCATCCTCGAGTCATTTGAATCAATAAAACTTGGACTTGTGCAAAAATGGTAGCTTTTTTCCTTGTTCTGCACTTTCGGTGTCTAGAAAAGCCAAAATCCGAGCCTGTAAGCCACCAAACGCTTTGCTTTCGGTGGCTAAGGATAGCTGTGCAAACTGAAATAACCACTGAAAAGGTAGGCTTTAGCAGAATTCTTCAAAGCTTCATCTAACTTTCTTTTCAGGTCCATAACAACTGAAATATGAAGCTTATCTCTGCGAGGAAGCTCATAACTATAGAGAGCTTTGCATGTTGAACACACTCTGTACCTGTTCGATTTGCCCTCAAAGTATGGGGATTCTGGTTCGATGCTCTGAGGTAGATAAAAATCAAATGATAACCACATAACTGTTATTGAGAAGACAATGAAAGAGGTCGAAGAAATAGCTCCAGTCATAGCAAGCAAACAATACAATTTTGATTCAATTTTTTCCTTTTCAACTTATCAATGATCTGTTAATGAGCTCACTGCCTACCCAATACTTTGTATTTCACCAGAACTTCTGAATATGTTCCTATTCAATTTATGCAATCACTACAAACAGTGTAAATAAGTACTATTTACACTGGAAAATGCCATTGAATAGATCTTCGTCGTTTTTGTAGGATTGAATAGCTAAAAGCACATTAATAGAAACACACAAAAGTGCACAGAGAATAGTGACAATGCTGAAGCATTTGCAGTAGACCAAGAAGGGATATGTGCTCTTTAAGTATTTGGTTTGCAACTCTACATCGATCTACATGTCAAAACAACATGTGCCCCTGCAGCTTGATGCAAATCCCTTTTGATCGTGGCTCTTCCTCATGATCTGATTCCTTCCATTAAAACCTGTCAAACACTCAAAAACCCAGTTGCGCACTCATTTTCTGCTTTCAAATCAGACATTTAACAATTGTCGACTTGTGGTTTGACTTATAACTGACTCGTGACCTGGAATTCGTAATAGGACCTGTAGACATGGACACCTGCAAAATTTTGTGCACCTGTCTCTTGTCATATATGACAATAATTTGTATGATATATCAATGAAGTGTGAAGATATGGAGAAAAATATTTAGCGGTTGCACTTGGCTTTGGTGGCTTTATATGTTGCGTGGCATGAAGGTTTATTTACTTTACTGTGTGTGGACTTATAGACTCAGGTTTTGGATTTGGAATGACTCATTTCTTGTGAATAACTCGTGGCTTTGTATAGGAGCAGTAGCTTTGATTAATAAGGTATCCTGAGGATTAGAACACTTCAAGAACCCACCATCTTTTTATCAAAGACAATAAACTCATTTATTGAAAAGGCAAATCATAGGAAAATTAACAAAATAAAGTTTTAGGAAAAACTACTAAAAGTTCTTTTGGTATGCAGGTCAAAAAGACAAAGGCCCTAGGATTTTTGGAGAAAATATTTATGAATAAGACTCTTCCTGACTCAATGAGGAAAATTGGAAGTTATAAACTAGGTCAAATGAAACAAAAGATATTTCAAGATTTCAAAATTTTGATGAAAATTTGAGTGCTAACACCATCCATAAGCCAAAGGGAGGACTATTTGGGGCATCCAACCTATGATACTAAGATATTTGCTGAGACAACTAAAGGGAAGGAGCATTGGAGCTAAAGGTCACTTGGACATAAAGGAACTCTTTGTAAACATCTTTAAGCTTCTAATTAATAATAACTTGTCTTGTTTTCCCACTTTGTGTGTATTATGTTGCAATCATTGGCATGAAGTGTATTCAATAGAATTCAGATCTAATTCATATTTCAAGGTATTTGGAAGATCGTTTGTTTGTCTTTGTTTGATATTGACAGGTCCAACTTAGGAGCTTCGAGACTAAAGCTGGAATCAGGACAAACATCTAATTTAAGGTGAGTGGCATTCATTCCCCATTTTCAAGTACGTTTAATCTTGATGTATGAGTTTAATTTAGGATTTCAAGGGTGAATTTTTTACGAGCTGTCTTAGATTACTTTAGTTTAGGCTAAGAGAACCTCTTCTTATCCATAGGAAGAACGTTCTAGAATAGTAAGTCAGGTGAATGGGGACATATTAAAAATATTCTATAGTTGTTTTTAATATTTACAAGAATGATTATTAATGATGCAAAATCAATCATTCTAAAACACAACACGCAGGATAGGCAGCTAGATGATATATTAAAAATTCTTCTTTATAAAGTCCTTGATCTAACTGAGGGCGCAAAATATCTGGGATATTTCATCAAGCCAAATGGTTACAGAGTAGTGGATTGGATGTGGCTACTTAAGCGTTTGGAGGTATACTTACCATGGCTAATTTTGTTTTTTCAAAATCTCTCAATATATTGGTTATCCCTCTATAAAATTCCAAAATTGATTCTTTTAGGAATCATGAGGTACAAATTTAATTTCATTTGGGCTTGAAATGATAAACATAAGTTCCATCTAGTGGGATGGAAAAGTATATCATTCCCAAAGATAGGGTTGGCTGGTCCATGAAAAATATCTACAAGTTCTCCATAGCTTTATTGCCTAAGAGCTTATGGCAGGATCTTACAATGGATAGCATGTGGAGCTGCATCATCAAAGATAAATATATTATAAATCTGACAGTTATTCAATGGATACGAACAAAAGAAAAGAAAAAAAATGCTTTTCCAATATTTGGGCCAGACTTCTATCATCCTTCTAGGTATTAGCAGATTGGTTGGCGTGCTTTCCAGGAAATGGAATGTCTACACTGATTAGAGAGGATCTGATCATTAGATCTCCACATAATTACATACTCTCTCCAAATTTGACCTTTTCCATGTGTTCGCATGGTATAAGAACTCTAAACCATGATTTGATCTCAAATTCACCTTCTCGTGCTTCCAAAAAATGGATCGGTGCTTCACAGTTGGGATTATATGGTCGACTAGAAAAAGAGTGGTCGGCTTATATCAAAGATATTTATCAGGTTAACATTTGAATTTTGGAGGCCTAGGATCAATTAAAATGGTCATGGAACACCCAAGACGGATCATTGAATGCAAAATCGGCCTACGAGGCCATTATGTCTGATATTCTAGTTGGTGAAAATTGGTGGTACGACAAATGTTGGAATTGGAAACTGCCTCTAAAGGTAATATTAATTATTTGGCTTGCTGTGGAGAACATGATATTATCTTGGGAAAATTTGCAAAAAAGAGGCTTTTGGGGTGTTAACGCCTAAAATCGCTCACATGCGACATTTTGAGGATTCATCCAGTAAGGCATCATCAACATAAATAATGCATCTCACTACAGGAATCCTCAACAGATCCAAAACACGGCATGAGTCCATAAGTTCCAAGGAACAGTCAAAACAAAGGGTAGTGTGGGTAATACATAGTTGAGCCTCATTATAGCGGAGGTTATCTGAACAACGCTCGCGCTACACCTGCGTGGATTTTCC
This sequence comes from Larix kaempferi, assembly GCA_027924585.1. Taxonomy (NCBI): domain Eukaryota; kingdom Viridiplantae; phylum Streptophyta; class Pinopsida; order Pinales; family Pinaceae; genus Larix; species Larix kaempferi. The sequence continues at coordinate 2,094,249 of BSBM01001283.1, read as the reverse complement.
TTTGAAAGCCACGCTACTTTAAAAAATGTGGGACCACTGACTCCTAGAGACACACTGAAGACTCAAGTCCTCCCCAAATATCCGAATTCATCTCCTCACACACTTGGTGGCATTAATCATCCCCCCTTATGTACCTTGGAACTAGTTCATGAAGGAGGAGAGTTCACATTTGGCTCTAGTTTTTTGTTGTCCACCTCTTTGCTTATAAAAGGAATCCATTGGCATGTATTTTCTAGGTAGAAATTAGAGCAATATTATGTTGTTTGATTTTAGTTGGAGCTTCCTCATAGCCCACCATTTACTACCATTGTGAGCATTCCCAAGCTCCCTTGCCACCTTTCTTCAAGGGGAAAGTACTTTCCTCCATTGTTCTACTATGCACTTAGCATTTAGTTTGGACAAGAAAGGCCTCCCTAACAGATATTATTGGCTTCCCTTGAATCCCACACCTCCTAGGTGTTGTACAGTTATTCCATTGGGTAATACAAGAGTGGTTTAGCATACCTATGATTGTTATTGGAGCTTGCATTCTTCCCCCATCTCTTTCATTTTGTTTTTTATCATATTTCTTTGTTTGAATGTGAATCACACTACCAATCTCTTGCAATATCACTTGGAGGAATACCAACCACACACAAAAGGGGCTCCAAGGACTGATGCCTTGCTACAACCTACAAGGCTTAGCCCCTTACCAAGTGGAAGAGTGAACTTGTGCAATTTTTTCCAAGGGGGAAACCCCCAGGGAAAGGGGCAAACCCCCCTCCCCATCAAAACCAGAATACAGGTAACCAAAATGAAGGGACGAACAATCCCCCCAAACAAGGGAACAATCCCACCCTGAGAACCAATTATTGCTACTCCATTTGTGGCGATTATGGTCACTACACAGATCATTGTCCTCTTATCCCTGACTTCCAATAGTTAGTGGAAGCCAAAAAGAAGACGGTGACGAACCTTCCTTAGGAAGAAAATCCTCCCCAACCACAAATCGCTATGTTACAACAACCCTTTGTGAATCAAGGGGTAGTCACACAACAACAAGACTCTCTCCCACCTGACGATGGCTCTTTTCAAAATATCTATACATTAGATGTAAACCTTCAGACACAAGCTAGAGGTTATGATGGGCCTTCCACCCCCCAAGTGGAAGATGTTCCTATCTTCTCGAGGACCCTATACAGATACCACACCCGAATACCGAACAAATCCCATGGATTCTGAAAGTTCCACTTCGACATACCCCTAATAACCCTCACATGAAATTCTCCCATAATTACAGTATTTTGGATGACTTGGCTCAATCCCCTGTAGCTATGTCCACATTAAAAGTGTTACAGTCTTTCCCAACACAAAAAAAGGCATTACTCAATGCACTCAGTGTTTTCAATCCTTCTGACTCGCATCTCATGACCTTTGATATTGACAACAGTGAACCGCGAATACCATCTTCATTCGCATTCCAATTTCCAGTTACGGTAAAGAACGCCATGATTCATTGTTTTATTATCAATGACGGATCATCCACTTGCGTTATGTCTTCCAAAGTCTAGAAATGATTAGGGTCTCCTTAGTTGGTCCCCTCCTCTATTTCTCTTCATGCATATGATCGGAGATCATCCCAACCAAGAGGATTGTACCAAAATTTCCCTGTAGAGATATGGGGAAAGATGGTTATGATCGATATTGAAGTAGTCGATGTTGAACTCGAATACAAGATTCTCTTGGGGCATAGTTATATGTACGCCATGAAGGCGGTCGTCTCCTCAGTCTTTTGTATCATGATGTTTCCCTTAAAAGGGAAGGTAGTTACCCTCGACCACCTTAACTACTATGACCCCAACACCACAAGCAATCCTGACAATGTCCTACCACCTGTACTGGGCGATGACCAACCATATGTTGAGATTTCCCCGTCATGTACAAGGACTCCAATTTTCTAGGAGTATATTTGGGACCACCACCTAATATCCCTACATCGACCGATGGCCTAATGTGCACAATTTTTACCGCTAAAAATGGAGCTGCCTCCACCTCAACATCATCATCAGCACCACCATTGAGTCATGGCATTGAAAAAATGTTGAGTCCATTGGTACCACCAATTTTTCAAATCGCATTCTTGTATCCTCCCACGGGTGTACAAGGGACACCGGTTATGGCTCAGTTAACTCTACTTGGCCTAACTTTAGGAATCCCGGTATGGTGCCTCACACCACCATACCCAGATATGGATTCCAAATCTGTTTCCCATTACGATTTTGTCCCTGTTTTGGCTGCTACGCCTATGAATCCAATAACACATTCAGTTACGACAACCCAACCTATGACATCCATAACTAAACCAAAATCGGTCGTCTCTAAGACCACCAATGGGGGCACCAAATAATCAAATTTGAAAGGTCCCCTATTACCTAACCCACCATCCAATACAATAGAAACTGCTAATCCTAACGTAGGGGGAATCAACCAGTAGGATTTAAAAGCCTCAGTTATGATCAATAATCCCATTCAAAGGGTTACACTGTTGTTTTCTCTTTGCGGGCAGCAAGGCCATGCAACCAACTTATGTCTTACTCTACCAGAACTAAGGAATTTTCTCAACACCCCCGTTAGCATAAATCATGCTCCGCCAATGGTAAGAGGGGGAACACCTCCCTCTCCCACATCCAATTCCAAAACATTGCATACAAATCATGCATGGTCCATATGCACTCAATATGGGCACTATACGCACCATTGCCACGAACTCCCTCGATACTGAGAGGCATTTGCAACCATTCATCTCACTCAAGTAATAATTGAAGAACCCCCGTTCTTAAGCCAAGAATCAACATCCATTAATGTGGTCACCACATCAGCTACACCGTCAGTAGCCCCTCCCACAGAAGTTGCACAAGCTGCAGAAACTATGATAGAGCCTATACCTTTGCAAGAACCGTCTAATCTTACGACAACACCGCCACATGATGAATTCTCTTCCTATGGTAATTCCACACATATGCTCCCTCCTAGTGCCATCACATGCATCATGGAGCAAATAAATACTCAGGAAGACCAATAACGCTTCTGTCCACGTGTACCAAGACCTTTTCGATCTTGTGGAGAGACCACCCAGTTCTCCTTTCAATGCCCCATTTTTCGCACTGAACGACAAGCTCATCTCAAACTAATGATAATGAAAGATAAATTACAACCCCTCTGTATAACCCTACAAAGGTCACCAACCAAGGAAGTAACACTGACCTTACCATATACCATCGATGTTGAATCTCCTTTAGTCGGTATCCTCACTTGCAATGATTCCTCGTCTTCCGACGAAGATGCAAACCACCTGCAAGCATTCCCCAAAAATTAACAAATCAATAGAGGGTTTTACCCCCGCAACAAAAACAAGACATCCAACACAAGTCGTTGATATTCTTATTTGTGTCAAAAAAATTGCTTTCATTTCACATTATCTTGAATTAGAAAGTAAAACTACCTCTCTTCTTAAAATGTAGATGGCCTCCCAATCGGACATCTACATAGGATATGCAGAGGGTGTCAGTCGATGGTCCAAACATCTAGCATCCACTTCCTAGGATATATATTCTCCCTCCCGTACACTCCACCACACTAGCGGGGTTTGCTTGGGGGCACTTACAAGCAACCAAGAAGAGATGATGATGTTGTAATAGGTCTATCAAGTGATTCCTTGCACTTGCCTTATCATAGTTGAATAATGTATTTCGTGTACACAACTTGCTCCTCTTTCGAAAGCTTTTGTGCGTGCACCTTCTCATTAGACAATTTGAAACCATAAATTTCACACATATACTAAGAAACACCAATGCATTTGACGACTCTGTCTCCAATGAGGTATTGAATTGGAACCTGGTACATAAGTCGATTGCATAACCCTGCATATCAAACATCCATAAATACGTTTATGTGTTTCACCTACAACTACACATACATGTATATCATCATCATAAGTCCTAAATATGATAATACATACCCAAAACAAATATGTTAGTATCAACTACTATGTAGGAATCATATCAACACATAGAAAACATAAAGAAAACTACTAATACATCACATACATAAAGAGATGCATACATCATGTGCCGCAAAAATGGTATATATATATATATATATATATCATAAAAAAAGTGTGTTTCATGTACAAAAATGGCCCTCCTAGGGCATATATGTAGTAGCCTTATGGGAGATACATAAAAAATAACCAGCTTCCCATAGGCTCATCAAAAAATGTATAATACAAAATAGGGGCTCATAGACTTATACAAAAGAATCAATCTGCCCCACCACCTGGTGGATCTCGGCGTCCCAAAATAGCCAAAGTATGCACAGCTTCCCCTCGTGCTAGCTCTGATCCCTGTCGAGGCCTCTATCATGAAGAAGGGGCTGCTCCTCCCTGCACCTATCATTCCACGTGGCATGCTACCATGACCTTCTGCATGATCTGCCTCCAAGTTGGCCCACACTCAGCTAGTAGGTGAAGTGTTAATTCCAACCCATCATCCTCGAGGTCGGCCCAACCCCTCTCATCAACCCCAGTTGACAGCCCACCGAACTTCCACTCCAATTCTACTATCACAGTGGCCATCTGGTCCTCGGCAGTTGCTCCCCCTGGCGTAGCTCCTCCATCATTGACTCATCCTGCTTCGGCAACACCACCCTCGGCTGCACCTGGTCCTCTAATGGCTTTCCCATTCCGAGCAGGTGGTTGATCTCTCCTCGGAATCTTCCTTCGAGGTGGTCTCAGAGGACCTACATCTGCATCATAGAGGAGGAAACCATCATCAATACCTGATAAACATGTATATCATAAATGTACAAAAATAAAAGTATGTACACATATATATGCAAAAAGTACAAACCGTAAAACATACCTGAAGCGTCAAAACCTCCAGCAGGAATGGGTAGCTCCAAGTCTCCCCTATAGTCCATGTTTCCCCAAGGATATCTCTCCATCCGGCCTATGCGGCCCTCCCAAACATCAAGCACCTAAGGCATATAATAGGCCCCCATGGTCCCGCCATCATCACCAGGCATAATATGCCCCCAAAGCGTTATTCGAGGCTCCTGTGGTCCCCTCAAAATAAATACTACCTGCAGCCTCAGTGATGGGTAGTGCTCAAATAAATATGAGCATAACACACGTCCATAGCAAAAGGTTCTCCGAGCCCCACGCCGATGTAGATCCGACATCTGCAGCATCATAGATTGCAACAATAATGGGCCCCATCCCACGAGCCGACCAGCCATAACTCACTCCACCAACTGGAGTTGTCACCCTGTAATCCTATTGGGGGAGGTCGCCCCCAGTACATGCAAAATGACTGTCACAACAACCTGCATTGATAGAGGCCATAGATGGCTCAAAATAACTCCACCAGAGTACACAAAAATTTGGTCACTGTCGCAATCTTGATCCAATAGTGTGTGGATCGTCTCCTCCACCATCTGTGGAGGGAATGGATCCCTCACCCCTCGGTGAGTAAAGCTCATCAAGAAGTATATATCTTGATCCGTGATGCTCAGGTCCTCATCTTCTACCCATAAAACCCCTCGGTCCGAGACCCACATGTCCATTAGTCTCCATAGAAGATAATCTGACAATCGTATCAAAGGGCACTTAAAGAACTTCAAGAGCCCAGAGTCGCATAATGCCTCTGTCACCACCCGATTGGCCAACACCTGATCTCAAAGCGTATCATATTCCCTCTCTCTCCACTCAAAGTCCCTCAAGAGATCCATAAGTGGCAATAAAAAAACTACACAAGGAAATGACCACCCATTAGACTTGCAAAAAATCATCAGCGTGACCTTCCCTAAAAAGGTTTGCGCGTAGCGCAAATGTCTCCAAGATATGTCGTTTTGCCTTAAAAATTATGGTGCCACATTTCAGTGGGCCATGACCTTTTTCTTTCATGATTTGATCCACATTATCCTTGAATTCCTAGATGACCTCACTGCTCAATCCAAGAAGTGATCCAATCACCTAGACGATCTCTGGCAAGTATTTTTGCTTTGTTGCAAATACAACATTCGCTTGAACCCTCTCAAGTGTGTTTTTTGCGTTCTTGCATGCTGGTTATTGGGATTCATTGTTTCCCAAAAGGGGATCACTGTAGATCCCTTGAAGGTTCAAGCCATTCTGGACCTCCCATCACCACGTACAATACGAAAGTTGCCAAGCCTTCAAGGGAAAGCCAAATTTCTCCATCACTTCGTTCTAGACTATGCTACAAAAGCTCATGGTTTCCTTCGCTTGCTTCGGACCAATGTCCCTTTCATTTGGGACAAAAAAGCACAAGCATATTTTGAAGCACTTAAACAACTATTGAATTCCTCACCTTTGATTTCACCTCCTGATTTCATGAAAGATTTTATCCTTTACATCTCGGCATCCGAACATGCCATTTCCGGTGTGTTAGTCCAAGAAGATAGTGCATGACAAGAACGGGTTATTTATTATGTGAGTCAGACATTGTATGGACCACCGTTATGTTACCACCATGAGGAAAAGTTGGCCCTTGTTGTCGTCTTCTCCATTCAAAATTTACGACACTACATTCTTATGAGTTGAACTACAGTTGTGGCAAACTACAACCCCATGGTCTATCTCTTGTGTCGCCACCTCCTTCAAGGTTGTGCGGCTAAATGGGTCATTATCCTGCAAGAGTATGAGTTGACATTGGCAACACCCAAGAGTACCAAATCCCTTGCCTTGGCACACCTCATGACTGAATTACACTCCTTGTTAGTGTCACCACCTATCATCACTAACTTGCCCGATGACCCCTTGTTCACAATTTCATCGGATGACCCATGGTATGGTGACATCCTGGTATATTTAAGAGAAAAAACGTTTCGTTCCAACCTCGATTGTGATGATCATCGTCTCATATGCAATCATGCTTCCTGATATATCCTCCTCTGTGATGTCCTTTATCGACGTGGCGTCGACACCATTTTACATGTGTGCCTCACACATGATGAGGCTAAACAAGTTTTAAATGATTGTCACGGCAGAGCTTGTGGTGGCCACTTCTCCAGAATGGCTACTGCCCAAAAGGTCATCCACGCTAGGTATTTCTAGCCCACACTTTTCACTGATTGTATCACAGCAGTCAAACATTGCCGAAATTGCCAAAATTTTCCACCAAAGCCAGGACCCCTCCTGCCCCTCTCCATCCAGTCATCATTGTTGGCCCTTTCTGTAATTGGGCCATCAATTTTATGGAGTGTAATCCCCCCTCGGAGAATGGCCATAAATACATCATTGTGGCCATCGACTATTTCACTAAATGGGATGAGGCCATGGCTACATTTAAATGCCAAGCCAAAACCGTGGCACGTTTTTCTTTAACCATGTCATTGTTCGGTTCGGGGTTCCCAAACAACTAGTATCCAACCATGGAAAACACTTCGAAGACACTATATGGAAATATTTGTCCACTTTCTTTAAGTTTTACCACCAATACACCTCATCCTACTACCCCTAAGGGAATGGCCAAGTTGAGGCTACCAACAAGATCTTGAAGACCATTCTTCAACGATGAGTAAACCAACACAAGTCCAATTGGAACCATATGCTCTTTCCTGCACTTTGGGATTACCGTACTTCCACCAAGAATGCCGCGGGTTTTACCCCTTTCCATTTGGTTCACGACATAGAGTATGTTCTCCCCATTGAGTGCCAAATCCCCGCTTTACACATTGTTGTGGACCTTCTCCTAGACACCTCACCTCTTGAGTGATGCTTACTCCTCCTGGAACAAGCCGATGAAGACCGACAAGCCTCCTTACAAATCACTGAGGCTTCCAAACACCGCTCCAAGGAAAATTATGACAAGCATGTCCACCCCCGTACCTTCTAAGAAGGCGACTTAGTACTTGTTTATGACCAGGATCACGACAAACATGGTAAGGGAAAATTTGAATCCATGTGGCAAGGCCCTTACATGTCCAAACCTATATCGACAAGGGGGAATACATCCTTACCGATTCATAAGGCCATACCTTAGCCAATCCCCACAATGGGTTGTATCTCACACGGTTTTACCCTTAGCACTCTTTTTGGACCCAATAGTCCACGATTGTACATTTTACCACATTTTTTGTTTTACACTTTTTTGCAACCACAACCTTACACTTTGCATCCCTGCTTGACCACAGATGGATCCTGTTCCACCATTTTATGTTGGTTTTGCCGACGGCACAAGTAGATGGTCTCCAAACATCGCCTCTACAGCTTGGGTACTGTATTCCTCCTCACATGACTTGATCCACCTTGACGGAGTGTGTATTGGTGCTTCTACCAATAACCAGGCTGAGTACGATGCTGTGATTGGTCTCCTAACCACTTCTCTTCACTTGGGTATAATTCACCTTCGTGTGTTTCTTGATTCCCAGCTCCTTGTCTCCCAACTTAACAAATTGTACCAGGTATAGGATCCTCTCCTATTTACAAAGTTCTTGCACACTGAGCAATTGATTAGACAGTTTGAGTCCATTACATTCACTCATGTCCCATGAATTCAGAACAGTGTCGCAGATCAAATGGATAATAATATTCTAGACTGGCACATAAATCACAACATGTAGGAAGTAAACCATAAAATTGCATCATCATACCATCCACATGCATGTATACATCATATAGGCATATAACATCATAAAAGAAAAAAAGAGAACCATCATCATAATAACCTGCATCCACGTGCATATATATATATATATATATATATATATATATATATATATATATATATATATATATATATATATATATATATATATATATATATATATATATGTCATAGTGCCCATAGCACAAAATACACATAAATACAGTAAGGAGCCCCAATAGTGTCCTCGTCATAAAATAACATACGAATACAAAAATTACCCATGCTCATCGCATTGGGGGTAGTTCCATCAACTTCCTAGTCAATCTGAGTCATCTCCACCATCATCGTTGTCGTCGCCGTCGTACTCCTCCACCTCCTCCTCCTCATACTCCTCCTCTTCCTCTTCCTCCTCTTTCTCATCGAACTCTCTCTCCTCCTCCTCATCATAGTAGGGGGCATCCCCTCATGCCATGGATCTCACCACCTCTGCATCCATCGCAATACACCTCATCATAGGCCTCCACTCCCGTGGAGCATTATAGAAAATAACGATCAACTCTTGATCTAGGTGCTTCCAACCATCCTCCACCACCCCATTAAGAAGGAGGTCAATCCCAACACGCAATGTCTCCAACGTCGTCAAAGCACTCCGCTGTCAACATTACCCACATGCGGGAGAGTATACTCCCTCCACCCGGCCCCTCCGTGCTCGGTATCCCCTCAGAGGCTGCGGTCCCACATCTACACAGAACAAGCACATCATCAGTCTCAGTTTCATAAACATCATCTAGCTACCATATATGCTATGAAATGATACAAAAACATGATACTGTAAACTGAGTCAATACATACCATCTAGTCCTCAAGCTTGACCAAGAGGCCGCGACAGCTCTGGATCCCCTCTGTAGTCCATCCTATAATAAAGATAGTCCTCGATCACCACTGGGAGATGCATCCACTGAGTAAATAACTCCTAGGTTAAAAACCATCCAACCAGTCCTCCACCCCCGCGAGTCATCATCTCACCCCATCGCCACATCTATGGCTCAGTGGGCCCTCCGTCGTGCACTACTCTATGCGGTTGAAGCATCGACACTCGCTCAAAGAAAATTGAACAAAGGAATGAGGGGAAACATAAATCCCCTCCTCTACGACTCACCTTGTTCAGCTCATGCTGAACAACCATCAAATACATATGGTCCCAGCCAAAGTAGGTACCCACCAATACCTGCTCCACCAACACCAGCTGTCCCCCTGAGACCCTATGGAGCGACTTCGACCCCAGTATACTCACTACTAGTGCCGCTATAAGCCATGTCTCTAGGCTCTCTATATCACAGATTAGAATAGCATTTTCATGCACATATGTTGTGGCATCACAATGACGCTCTAGAAAGTCTTCCATGGAAACATAACTTGGCTTCCTTACTTGGGTGTTCGAAATCATTCCCAACCGTGGAAGCCCCTTCAATAAGTACACATCCGTGAGCGATATTTCTAGTCGCTCCCCCTGTATCATGAATGCCCCTGCATCGGCATCCCAAAAATCTACCAACCTATTTAGTTGTAACTTTGTCATGCACATTGGGGCACCTTTGCAAACTTTAGTAGCCTCCAACGGGCCAACGTGTCCTGAACATCCTAATCGTCTAAGATAGCCTCCAACAAGTTTCCGAGCTCACGCTATCTCCAAGTCACTCTCGACATCCTATCAACTAGACAACAAAAAACCCATCAAGTTCATATCAACAAATACCTCAGTCTCCTCTGGATCACTGCACCCAAACTTAGGAAAAAAGGTGCATTTCAAAGCATGCATTTTTTCCTCATAGGTGCACCTTGGAGCGCAGTTTTCTCCTCGAAAAGCGCACCCCTCGAGCGCACCTATGGGTCCCATAGCTGTAATCGAAGCAGGTGTTTCCCAAGAAATGTCATGATTCAGAGCGCAATTGTACGACCCACAACCGCACTCCAATAGAGCAGTTGTATGGCCCAAGCCACGCCTCCTAGCATGTGATTTCCATCGAAAACCACACTCCAGAACTATGGTGCCCAAGCCAAGCTTAGCACGCCTCCCTAGAGGCCCAAATCCACACCAAAATGCATCAAAACCTCAAAAATCACTTAAATACTTACCTACAAGTCGCATAACTGGATTCCACCAGTCATATCAAGAGAAATATGGATTTCCTCTTCTAAGCCCCTCCACACTCCTCCTAATTTGCACAGTGAAAATGACATGTGGCAACAGGGCCCCTTTGTTATTATAGCAATTTTTTACACATTCTTGTTTTGACCATTATGGAGCCATATGACCTCCATTTCTCGCACCGTTTGCACCGTCGGATTCATATTTCCGCACCTATGATGATGGTTGAGATAATTTTTCACTCTCACGAAAAAAAATTTCAGGCATTTTGTCCATGCCCCTCGTTGCCTCGATTTGTGTGCCACATAGGCCGCAGTCGCTTTTTTCCATTTTTTCTATCGCAAGCCTATCCATGATCCCTCTGATCCATCCATACTGCAGTCATTTCATTATTTTTACAACATTCATCAACCCTCAAGGAGGCCCCATCAATGTTCCCCCCTCACCTTCGTTGTTGGTTCTCATAATTTGCCCTTGATTGAACACTTCTTCCTTTCTTGGCCATTATATTTGTTTGGTATAATTTTATCCCTTTTTCGAGCCAAGCAACTCCTTTCTGAAAAAGGAACTTAGGGAGTTTCTTTTAAGCTCTTTTCTAAATCCTTAAACAATGAAAAGATCATCGAGCAATCTTACTTCCTTTCATGCTTGTTAAAGTACCTGAAAGGGAGTCTATCTGACATACATTTAAACCTTTTTCCGGACCTGGTAGACTAATTATGAAAGGAATACTATAGTCACATCGGCTAGAAGAGTTCTTCATTGCATACTTTTATACTTTTTTGGGCCTTGGAGACTAACACACAAAAAAGAACCCCCTTGGAGTCTTCTTATTGCTTTCAGACTCTTTAAAATTGAAAGCAACCACAAGCATTCACCATCCTGGGCTCGTATAAATCCACATGATGACACCTTTCCACCCTTTCAGAGTCTTCCTATCACTTTTAGACTCCTTAAAATTGAAATCACCTTCGAGCATGAACTGTCCTGGGCTTGTACAAATCCACATGACAGTACCATTTTGAGCACACTTCTATCCTTTCTTCCAACTCCTTAAACCATGAAGAAGGCCCAAAACAGTGCCTCTCGGCTCCACGACAGACCAAATCTAGTCCCCACATTATGGAAGCACCCCCAACATGGTCGCCTTTGTTTAGATTATTCCACGATATGTCACCTTTAGAGTCTCCTGATATAATTCATCATTCCCCCCCCCTGAGTCTCCCCCATTGCAGTTACAATCCATGGTCCCTTCAGCTATGAATCCCCTTCCCCAAATTCAATTTCATATGCTTGCAGTTCAGCCTTGTCATCATACTCTAAACAAAGGAATTTTCAGTTCCCCCACTCTGCGACCCCCGTACCCCCCCCACAGTATGTCAGTCTCACATTCAGTACTATCACCTCTTAGTTGTACACCTTGCACTCCTATCAAGGAAACATCATTTCCTTGGTAGTTGTAGGTCTCCCTTTGTCAACACCAACACCTCTATTCAGGAGGATATACCCAAAGGCCCCTGTACCTTGGACTCATCTCCATTAGTGGTGAGTTCCTATGGGTCATCTGAGAGGAGTCCTTAGTGCCTCTTGGAATGGTTGCTTCTCACGTGCTTGAGTCCAACTCCATCACCGCACCGATGATATTCGTACAGGATATTGGTCTCTTCAGTTATTGGTCGAAGACCCCTGATGTCCCTTGACTCTATCACATTGGTGAGTCAATTTGTGTCACGTCCCCTTCCATTGATACAAGGCAAGGAAGGGATCATGACACTAAATTTGGGGCTTTTACAAAAAACTCATCCCATTTCATCAAATTCATGTAAATAAAACACATGTGCAGGTGTATAATTCAAATAAACACAACATAAGCAAGATCCACTACATGCATCTCTAGCATTCATTGATATTCATATAATAATCAATAATTAAATGACATTGCAGAGTTTAACACACATAAAGAATACTTATCTTCATTGTGAAATGGTCCCAAGCAACTAGCTATGTCTGCCATGTTCCACCCAACAATAGGTCTCTTCCCAGCCTATATTATTTCAGCACTCAGAGACCACCCCTGAGCTGGGCATGATATCTACAAGGAAAAGGGTACTCTCAAGCTCAGCACATCCCAAAGCAATGGATACCCATCTCAATCCCCAACATTCAACAATGGAAATTTACAAAATAGGGTCCATGGGTTTTCCCCAAATCGTGGCATGCCCAAAAACGAAATGTTAGATGGGGAATCAACCCTGGGAGAGAAAACCGATTTCAGAAATGTTTATGGGAATTCAAGTGGCAGAAACAGCCTCTAAAAACCCCCAAATTGTGACTCTCTTCCTCCCAACCACTGTGCAACACAAAAACGAGTTCCCAGCTATGGAAAATGAAGGAAAATGATGGAAAATGTGAAGGAAAATGCCCCATCTAGGTCAGAATACGTGAGGGAGCAAGGAACATGGGTGAAGAATGGCTTGGGGAGCAATTTCATGGCTCTTTTCTTGCCCAAGAATCCAAACATGAATTTCTATGAAGGGTGGCTTGCCCATACCCGAATTTGGACAACCATACCTCTCCATTCCCCAAGGCATTAACTACCTCAACCAACTCTTGGGAGAAATGAATGATTGGGCACAAAATTCAACATGGCTAGTTCAGGTTTCATGGGTTCTCTCATTGACACTTGGCTTGACTTGATTGGCTCAAGGGTTTGAGTATTTCCCTCCCAATTCCTTGTAAATATCATGCCCTCATCTCTTGTTGCATTACATAGCTAGTTGTGGGAATTTCTATTAAAATTCATATTTACAATTTCCATGGCTCACTAGCACATGGGTAGCATAATACCAAATACTTGCCTCTTCAAGGTCGAGCGTTCACTAGTGGGGCCTTGGCCTTGAGCTCCACCCTAAAAATAATACATAATATGCATACAATATTTACATTATAGCCCAAAATATCCTAAGGGTTAAAATGGGGGTATTACAATTTGGAACCCCACCTATTTTATGTTCCCATGGATATCTGGGCTGCATTGGCAACAGTGTTTGGAATCCATCCAGTTATATGGTTCCTAGAGTATCCAGTTCATATGCAATCCAGTGTACCTTTGAGATTCTAACTCTCATTCGTTGAGTCCATATAGTTGTTGGATACCTTCAGATCCAGCATAGCATCAATTGTTATGGTACTACATGCAGTATGGATGCCATTGTTTCCAGGTATCAATCCTTCAGATAAGTCATGGTTGGACCATGAGTATGTCCCAGATTTGTGTCCCCTCTGGACCATTATGATGTACACAACAGTTCTCTATGTATTTTTCAGGTCCCCCTTTGGGCCTCATTATTATTTTTATATCTTGATACGAGAATGGGTATGCCCGCCTCGTCATTATATCTCCGATTATTCCTCATTCATTATTGAGGTCATGTATTTTCATTTTTTGCAATTTGTATGGAGCACGTGTTTCGGTCTCCAACTAGTTTATGCTCTCCTCCATCACAATGCTCATACGCCTGGAAAATGACAGAACCTATGATGTCTATCGGCCATACGATGAGCTCTTTCCCTCACACATCAGGAGAATATGTTAACACCCAAAAGTTGTTCACTAGCTCATCTCCCTAGTAACATAACCCATTTGTCCACTTTCCCTACATTTTTGGCCTCCAAAAACCTATAAAATCCTCAAATGGTAACCAAATGGGAAAAAATCATTATCTCTTTCCTCAATTAATGAAATTCCTTCAAAAAATGTCAAAACCCACAAAAAAGGGTCCAAAATCCCCAAAATAAAAGAAAAAAGGGGGAAAAAGTCAAAAAATAAATTCAAAAAAGAGGGAAAACTCCAAATACCATTAGCCAATACTATTGGTTGCCCAAAACCATGGGTCAATACTCCACCACCCAAAATCACTATAAAAGGTGATGGAGGCCCTCCATTTCACATCCATAATCACTCATCATAAACTTATGCTGCCAAAATTCCTGCTGAACTTGAGCCTATCACCTTGAGCTTATGTTCCCCATTCAGTTGAGTCTTGGCCACCTCTTGGGCATTTGGAGAAGAGCTAGGAACTCTGGAGATTCGGTGCGCTACTCTTCGTATAGCTGTAAGGACTCCAACCACCTCACCATTTGAGGTAAATATCATTGCAAACCCTTGTTTTCCCAATAAGAAAAAAATATCAATTCCATTCATGAGTTCCTCGTGATTCTATATTTTACTATTGTAGTTAGATTTCTTTTTATGTTATCACTTGCACACATCACTTGTTTAAAATCTAGTTTTTATTCATTATTATGAACTGCTACTAAGGTTTCCTGAATCCTTAGTAGGTTCTCTTTAGCACAAGCTGGTTTGAAAACACCAACTACAGTATGTATCATAAATTTACACAATTTAATTACCTCTTAGTCTCTTCATTCTTCCTTTCCCTAACAACTGCTCCCCTTCAAATTTTGTGATGGAGTTCACATCCCAAATACAATCCACTGCATGCATAGATCGCTCTGCTAACTTAGGAAGATAGTGACTAATATACACCATGGATTGATATACCATATATCCCCTCACCATGGAACCCTCGAAATGTGATCTATGTCTAACTAAAGCCTTCAATGATTTCAAGTGCCTCTCCACCATCCACATTGACCTTGTGTGTACAGGTCCACATATTTCAATCTCCTCAACTAGGTGTATGAGGTAGTGTTCTTGTGCATTGAAAAATGTTGGAGGCAGAAAATTTTGCATTTCACACATTAGCTGAGGGATTTCTCTCTTCCAATACTTTATATCATATTTATGGATTTCTTTCAATGAAAACCATCTACAGATTATGACACAAAAAAAAAATGTTCAACAAAACATAATATATATTACAATAGAAGTAAAACACATGCCATTAAGTACAAGAACAAATTGAAAAAACATTTTTCATATAAATTAGTCACCTCCATAACTTACCTCATGTATTTGCCAAGATCATATATAACTTGTTTGACGTTGTTGTCAAATTCATCTGGGAGAAATAGAGGTAGAACATACTATAACAATAAAAAGGAAATGTTATTTGTTTCAAAATAGACAAAACTAAAACAAAAATCCAAAAAGGTAAATACGCCAAATATATAAATATGAATAAAACAATTATTACCTTAATGAAGGTATGCTAGTCATGGGTTTTAACCCCACCAAATTCACCTTTATTGGTTAAGATATTATTTATGTTTAAAGAAAAACCTGTGGGAAATTTAATACTTTGAATGACCTCTTTTACATCATTTGTTTGTTGCTCTGTTAATAACCATGGAAGGTTATTTTGATCTCCTTCACTATTTGATCGAATCATAGTTCGCATTGCATGATTGGATTCCTCAATGTCAGTACAAATTTTGACACTTTTTTCTTTATCCCTCCTGCCATCTATGATTCGCCATAATGTTTATGTCACATTCTTCCCAATATGCATCGTATCAAACAAATGAGCAATTTTTAGCTGCTCATAGGGCTAGTCATGGATTTTAACCCCACCAAATTCACCTTTATTGGTTAAGATATTATTTATGTTTAAAGAAAAACCTGTGGGAAATTTAATACTTTGAATGACCTCTTTTACATCATTTCTTTGTTGCTCTGTTAATAACCATGGAAGGTTATTTTGATCTCCATCGCTATTTGATCGAATCACAGTTCGCATTGCATGATTGGATTCCTCAATGTCAGTACAAATTTTGACACTTTTTTCTTTGTCCCTCCTGCCATCTATGATTCGCCATAATGTTTATGTCACATTCTTCCCAATATGCATCGTATCAAACAAATGAGCAATTTTTATCTGCTCATAGTAGGGAAACCTCATGAATTGAGTGGGATAACATTTCATTCCTCATGGAAGCCCATTATTTCTACCTTCATGATGACAACATTGATGAAGCATAAAACAAATGACAACAATAATTATCAAACATAATAAATAAAGTTAATACTTAAAATATAATTTCAAAATCAAAACAATATTACATATACAATACATAAACAAATCGCATACCTTGAAGATTTTTGTTATACTCCAACCTCCATAGGCGAGGTGTCATTCTTCGTGGTTTTAATCTAGTCTCTTATTTCCCATTGAAAATATGTTTTTTAGTAGTACAAAACCTATGGGACTTCGACAAGAAGTGCCTATACTCATCAAACACCATCTTTTCTAAATATTTTGAACAATGATACTTCATCTTAGGACCACAAATTGGACATGCAAATTTACCCTTTGTTTGAAGACCTACAACATATGGATTAATGTCAATTTTACGATGGATTATTAAAAAAACATGCATGATATCTTCAAAATAATTAAGAAGTATTAAAGTGCAAGGAAACGTTAATACATACCAAAAATATGTGTTAGTCTGAGGGCATCATGAATTTTCCATACAAGCATTCCACGGAATTGAAATCTCTTTTGCCCAATTGGTTTACAGATGTCATACATAGTTATACCGTTCCATAATTGTATTAGCTCATCGATAAGAGGCTCGATATATACATTCATATCTTTAACTTGGTACTTGCCTAATTGTTTGAAATTACACATAATTACTACCATGATATGTATATATAAGTAAATAAATAAATAAACTATAGTATGCAAAAAACAAGACAAATGAAAATGTCACATTCAAAAAATTAATATAGACAAATACCTGGAACAATCATTGTCAACATTATGTGCTCCCTCTTTATTGACATCGAAGGAGGAATGTTATTGTTAATAAAAAAAATAGGCCAGGCCGAGTAAATAGATCTAACCTCTTTGAATGGATTAACACCATTGGCTACAAATGAAAGCCTAATATTATGAGGTTCATCTTTAAAATCTGGCCATTTTTCCTCAATTTCCCTAAATGCATATCCATCTGCAGGCATTCGAAGAACACCATCTCCACTTCTATTCCATGCATGGTAATCCATAAACTGTGCTATGCTTTTGCACCTAAACAGTTGCTGCAAACGTGGAATTGTGGGAATATGACGAAGAACCTTTCGAGGAACAATTTTTGTTACTTGATCAGTTCGATATCTACTAATATGGCATTCTGGGCATTCCGTTTTCGACGCATGTTGTCCATAATATATGATATGGTCATTAGGACATGCATCTATACTTTGATACTCCATTCCAATGTCTTTCATAATGACAAGTAAATCTTGATATGTGCATGGTAAAATATTTGACGATGGTAACAAATATTCACCTAACAATCTACATCATAAAAATTAACTAGTTAATGAAAAGAATATTAATCGTACATGTTAAATTCTTATTTAACACATTAGATAACATTAAAAAAAGGCGAAAAGGTCAACCTTTATGTATATATGATGAAACATATTACATACCTTAGGATCTGTGTCATACAAGTGTTTGAAAAATGAATCATAACCTTTAAGTTCATCAGAAGCAATGTAGCGGAGAGAAGATTTGCTCTTGACCCTTTATAAAGCCATTTATTTGCATTTTCCATCATAGGTTCATCATAAATATCATCACTGTCCCCATCCTCATCTACCTGACCGAACAAGTCTTGGATCATTTGATTTGTCCCATCATCTTCAACTATGTTATGGTTGTCAGCTACTTCCATGGGATCATTAACTTGATCTTCATTATTTGCTTCATGTTCCTCAGCTTGTACATCATTTCTACTACTACTTGGGGCATTCTGAAAAAAGTTAGAGGG
Source organism: Larix kaempferi (assembly GCA_027924585.1). Lineage (NCBI taxonomy): Eukaryota > Viridiplantae > Streptophyta > Pinopsida > Pinales > Pinaceae > Larix > Larix kaempferi. Next base: position 2,075,709 of record BSBM01001283.1, on the reverse strand, counting down.
CAACTTGAAATTTATAATTACAAGCAATCATGCAAAATTAGTGCATGTATAACAGATACTAAAACAATATAAAAGTTTACAAATACAATCAATATTAATAAATATAATTAATATATAGAGAGAGCTATTACCATCGGACGATATTCCTTCAATCCCCCATCCATGTGACCATATTTCCTACAATGTTTTCTAGTTGTTGTTTTTAAAATTCTCACGGGACGTCTCATAAAACAACTATTGCAAGGGAAAAAAAATCTACCATCACCCTTTTCACCCTCTTCATCTCTTTCCCTACCTCTAATATTTTCTTACATTCTTCCCACAAAAAGTATAATGATGATTATAAAAAAAATCCACTTTTTTCTTAATAATAAGAGCTTATATCCTTTCTGAACCGTTGTTCATATAGCAAACTTGTTGCAACCACTATAAATGGAAGCGCATTTATAAATTTTAAATCATCGGTATTACGACGAACGTTGACTAAGTCAATGTTGGCTTCCTTAAACTATGGAAAACCATTTGGAAAGTGAATGACTACTTTTGTGCTCATTGTTATTGCAATGGAATGGGTTATGAAGTCGCAACAACGACAAACTCTTATGTCGTCGCTATTGCGACAGTATGATATTCACAGTTGTAACACCGACAAGTAAGGATAATCCATCGCAATACTAAGGATATCGACGAGGTAGAAAAAAGAAGATTTTTTTTTACGTTTTCTCTTGAATTTTCCGACATCCGTCGGAACCCTATAGTCGGAATTTGGTCTTAATGTATTAGTGGTAGAAACCATACGAAGAAGGAAATAATAGACACTAGAACAAGGACACTTTTCTTTATTATCCATAGTTGAACCAAGCAACTTTGCAGAATTAAAAAATGATGAACATTGGCTCAAGGCGATGGAAGAACAACTAAATCAGATAGAGAAGAACGAGACATGCGAATTGGTTCCAATACCAAAGGATAAAAATGTGATTGGTACAAAATGGGTTTACAAAAACAAGCTTAATGAAGATGGACATGTAACTAGAAACAAAGCAAGACTTGTATGTAAAGGATATGCTTAGGTTGAATGAATAGACTTTGAGGAAAAAATTTCTACTATTGCTAGAATGGAAGCAATCAAAATGATCTTGGATTATGCATGCTCCAAAAAAAAAAATAATGTATTAGATGGATGTAAAATTAGCTTTTCTAAATGGAGAATTAGAAGAAGAAGTCTACATCGAATAGCGAGAGGGGTTCCTACTATCAGAAAATGGAGACTATGTTTGCAGGTTAAAGAAAGCCTTGTATGTACTTAAGTAAGTTCCTAGATCTTGGTACTCAAGATTAGACAACTACTTACAACAACGGGGATTTAGAAGGGGAACTGTAGATATTATTCTCTACATAAAAGTGGATCAAGATAGTATGATTATTATTGAAGTATAAATTGATGACATTATCTTTGGAAATGATGATGACAGGTTGAATCAGAAGTTCACCAAGGATATGCAGAGTGAATTTGAAATATCCTTACTTGGGGAGTTAAATTTACTCTTGGGACTCCAAATATCTCAGCTAGATGATGGCATTTTCATTTCCCAAACCAAGTACATCAAGGAAATATTGAAGAAATTTATAATGGAAGACTGCAAACCTATAGGTACTCCTATGGTCACTAGTTGCAAGTTAATCAAAGATGATGAATCCAAAGAAGTGGATCAAAGACTCTACAGATCAATGATTGGAAGTCTACTCTATGTGAAAACTTTAAGACCAGATGTTATGCATGAATTTGGACAAGTTGTAATATTTCAGGAAGCTCCAAAGGAAACTCATGTTCCAGTAGTGAAAATGATCTTCATATCTCTTAAAAGAACAATAGACTTTGAGCTATGGTATCTGAAAGGAAATGAGTTGAATTTGGTTGCTTACACAAATGTAGACTTGGTAGGAAGTATTGATTATAGAAGAAGTACCAGTGGAGCATCGTTTTACTTAGGTGAAGGCTTAGTGGCCTAGTTGAGAAAAAAACAATTGTTAGTAGCTTTATCCACAACAAAAGTATAATATACTGCAGCAACAACATGTTGTAATCAGGTTCTTTGGATGAAGCAAACTCTGCAAGACATACAGGTGAAATATGATGATCCTATTCTGATAATATGTGACAACACTAGTGCTATAAACATCTCAAAAAATCCAGTGATGCATTCCAAGACAAAACATATTCCTATCAAGTTTCACTTTCTATGGGATCAGGTAACAAAAAAGAACAACAAGTTGGAGTATATTGGGACAAAGGAACAGATTGTAGATATCTTCATGAAGCCTCTTCCTAAGGAGACATTTGAGTATATCCAATAGAAACTAGGAGTGATTTCTACTCCAAATTGATCAGCATAATCTTCAGTAGAAAAGTAGTTGTGAGTAACAAGGCAAGAGCATAGGGGGAGACATATTTTAAGGGGGAGTTACACTTTTCCATTGATGTCAAAGGGGAATAGAAATATCAGAAGCATGACGATAGGGGGAGCATGATGACATGGGGATTATGATGGTTTCCATCAATGCCAAAGGGGGATATTGTTGAATAAGGTTTTCATTCATATCAAAATCCAACCATAATTATATATAACTCCAAAGTGGTCCCCTTATGATGTAGCTATTAAGCATGGCCCTCACAGGATGAGATAACATGTGGATGATTCCACATGCCCACTTTAAGTGGTACACAAATGGAGCAAGCCCCTAAATCGATTGAAGATGCCCCCAAACCAATGATGATGTGTCAGCAATACCATGATGATGAGAAGTGTGAAGAATACCCTAAAGTGATGATGATGTGCTCACATGACCATGTGAAATGTAAAGAAGCCCCTAAAGAGATGATGATGTGTCCACAAGACCATGATGATGAGAAGTGTGAAGAAGCCCCTAAACCGATGATGATGTGCCAACATGACCATGTGAATTGTAAAGAAGCCCCTAAAGTAATGATGATATGTCCACACAATCATGAAGTGGTCAAGAAACTGCTTGATGAAGCCATGAAGTGGTCATTGACCCATTGAAGAATCCTCTAAAATTTGGAAGAAAAAAATAATAATAAGTTAGGTCCAACCTACCCTAAAGTGATTTAAAAAGTAATTTGGAAAGGTAATAAATACAAGTTAGATAATTTCATTTTCATCATCCAAGTTCTTCTTCTCTCATGCGCACTTTCAAGAAGGAGTAGAGCAAACTTTAGAGGATGATATTTTGATAAGTTTGAAGGATGATATAGGGTTTTTCTCTTAATTCTTTATCTTGACGGAAACTTGCATAAATTTCTCATATGGTCTCGATATCATAAACTTATTGTATTGTTGCAAAATCTTGTTGTAAGGGATATATGATGACATGATCTAGGGGTTCTTTTTTCTGAAGGACATGGTGCATGACTAGGGTTTCTCTCTTGTTTCTTCATCTTGTGATCTTGGCAAAGGTATGGATCTTGCATATGTATTAGGGTTTCTCTCTTGGTAAATCATGGTGAATATGTTGCATAGATTACAATGATGTTATTTGCATAGATTATGGTGATATTGGCATAGATTATGGTGATGATCTTGGCATAGATCATGGTGATATTTGCATAAATCATGGTGATATTGGCATAGATTATGGTGATGATCTTGGCATAGATCATGGGGATATTAGCATAGATTATGGTGATGGCATATATTATGGTGATGTTATTGCCATAGATTATTGTGATGTTATTGGTATGGACTATGGTGTTGTTATCATCATGATCTAGGGTTCATCTCTTGAAATGACCTAGGGTTTGAATATGATGATGATGGTAAAGGTTTGAAGAATCAAACAAATGAAGTCTATGGATGATTGTTTCTAGGGTTTGTTACATACTTGAAGGGAATATTATTGAAGGTTTTATTGCAAATAGATTTAAGGCATGTACATGTTGACACAATGACAATGACAGTAACATTGGCAGTGACAAAGTTAGTACTAGTGGCAGTGACACTGCGAGTGACGGTGATAGTGATAGTGATAGAGATAGTGACAATGACAGTGATCGTGATAGTGAATGTGGCAGGTTGATACTCTTATTCATATTAGGGTGGCAGGGTGGTGTAAGGGCAGGTTGGTTCCTGTGATCTCAAGGGGTTGGAACCTCCTTCCAGTCGGTGTTAGTAAATTAGGGAGTGATGGTTCTTTCATGTCAGAGCCTGTAAATTAGAGGGTTGGTGCCTCCTTCCAATTGGTGCTGGAGAATCTCGAAATTTGGTGCTTCCTATGAATGTAATCTTTTTATTATATAAGAAAAACATTATTTGGTTTTATCCTATTTGGGTTTCCATGTAAAATCTCTATGTACTGTGCATTTATGCTTATGTGCTTTATTATATGATATCTGATATCCAATTACAAGTCTAAGAAGTAAGCATACTGTTTAAATAGGAAAATATTGGTTCACCCCCCCTCTCAGTTTTCCAACATGTGAGTGGGTGGAATACATGGTGGTGGGAAGCAAATGATGGCAAGGAGAATGATGGAGGGTGACACTTAGGGGAACAAACAAGAGAGAAGGGAGGGACACATAAATAGGAAGGGAATGGTTGTGGGAGGTAATACGTGATAGATGATTATTAGTGGAATATATAGGAGGTGAGGAAACAAGTAGGGGAAGGGAAGGGATATGAATGAAGAGGGGAAGTGGGAGGAAATAAGAGAAATGAATGGTTTTTATTTTTATTTTTTATAATGGATGTTTTGATATAGTTCATTGTAATTTATTTGAAATGACACATCTTTGTATTTAATAGTATGATTAAATTGTTAAAAATCATTGTTTTTTAGTTTATTTATATCACTTATATTAATTTTACAAAAAAATTTAGAGTATATAAAATCGGGTTAAATTGTTGTCTAAGGAATTTTTTTTAAATTACATATACTTAATAAATGTATAAACCTTAATTATTTGGAATAGTTTAAAAATAAAATAAAAGATTGTCAAATTTGAAAAATACATATAATCTCTAATAATTCAACTATTAAAATAATCATTAATAATAAAAATTAAAAAATGTTTTAAAACAATTCATGATGAAAAAATCATCAATTTTACTTATTTTAAGTTAATGGAATCCTAACAACAAACATGCAAACTTGCCACTATATCGCAACAATTTGTAAAATATGGAAAGCCACCTGATTAATCAATAATGGTGAAATAAACTATCTACATTCTCACCTATAATGTTAGGTTGAAGATTAGGGAAATGAGAAAAATCTACCCCTCTCCTTGATTGTCTAGTGATAAAATAAATATCATCATATATTGGTTTCTACCATAGATTTGGACCAACCTTGAAGGAATTCCTACCATTATCTCAATGATGAATTAAATGCATCAATAAGTCCATGTTTCTTTGAAGGGAGTTAGCCTCCTCATGAAACTTGAGTAGGCCGACTTCTCTCAAAACTTAATGATTATGAGGTATAACTTCTCCCTCTTATGGGCCTCTCATGTAGTCATATAGATATAAGTTGACCTATTGTTATTGTGGTTATATCCCTAATTCACATATAAATTTCATCATAAATGTACATAAAAATAATCTATAGTATAAAAATTGAACTTAATTTTTTTTCATAAAAAATGTATTAAACTAATCGATGTGCCCATTTTAACTAAATTGTACCATATCCAATACACTACGATTTCACAAGCGCATTGACAAATCTGTTGCAATAGTATAAAAATTGAACTTAATTTTTTTTCATAAAAAATGTATTAAACTAATCGATGTGCCCATTTTAACTAAATTGTACCATATCCAATACACTACGATTTCACAAGCGCATTGACAAATCTGTTGCAATAGATTTATAACAATGCATCAATATCAATGATCTTATTTAAAAATTCATGTGTTGATGAGGTTTAAAAATATTATTCATTATCTATGTGATTTACTGCTACTGCATTGGCTTTATTATCACACATTTATCTAATACACCATAATACCTTCCAGTGCATCGTTCATTTTAGTGCTCTATAGATTACAAGCAACATCATCATCTCTTAGTGTCTCCACCAAGGGTTAATAGTCTACCACAACATAGCAAGGCACCCCTAATGTTCACACTAGAGATCGAAATTTTTTTGACTTGCATTAATTATGACAAGATATTATATTAATGTTCACATTAGAGATCGACAAATATTTGAGATACTGTATTAATGTTCACACTAGAGATCGAAAAATATTTGACTTTCATTAGTTATTGGTATTCGTAAATACATTAATTAAACAAAATCTGCAAAGTAGATTTAGTTTAGAAAAGTGATTTTGCATATTAAGTAAAGGGATCTAAAACAAAACTTAGAGGAGGTTCAATTTAGTGAACTGATTTTCAAATGTACCTTAGTCTTGACCTTACCTTAAGGTAATTAGGAGAATGAAAATAATTTTCAAATGTACCTTAGTCTTGAGCTTACCTTAAGGTAGTTAGGAGAATGAAAATAAAATAGAATTGATTGAAACACAAACAATACCATATTTGATTAATATTTATAGTTTTTTTCCAAAGAAACGTTGGTTGATTTCTTCCAACCTCACACATTTACATTTATGAGATGAATATGCCTTGATGTAAGATTTGGTAAAAGGTTATGACCAGATTTCTTCCAAGCTCACAAATTTACATTGATGAAACGTTAGTTGATTTTCTTTCTACACATACATCATACATGTTATATGGTTGTGATGTCACAGTCAAAGGGGTAAGTAAAAGAGTATTGAATAGGTTATTTATAATATAGTGGTTGATATTAAAGAAGGTTAATTGTTATTTAATTTGTGGTCTGTGAATATTGATAATATTGATAGGTCATAAGTTAAGTGTAATTAATTAATAGTTATAGTTATCCATGTTTAAAAATATCTTTGATATATAATTTTTATAATTGTTTATTTTTAATTTGAAACTATGACCATAAAATAAATTTACACAATAAATTTATCTAATCTTCCAGCAATTCCAGCAATAAGACCTTTTACTTATCCACTTCAAATTGTAAAATATAAACACTTATCCGAATTTATGTGTAATTGTTAAAATTTCTATATATTTGTTAAAAGATAGCAATTTCTTGATTGTGCATTTGGTAGGCTGCACAAAATTTGGGGTTTTTGACAGAAAAGAAGACATGCACAACCAGGCATCATCGAAATAGGGCTATTATAAATTGTCGAATCACGATCCCAAATCAGGAATCCAGTCTTGATATTCCAGTCATCCTTCTGAAATCATGATGAGTTCAATCCATGCATTCTTTCCAAGGAGAAGATTAGCTCCAACAAAAGAAACGGTTTTGATGCTTCCATGACGCAAACTAATTCTGATATCCTTCACCTCCTTCATTATACCACTTTTTGTTGCACATCCAGAGGATTAGCATCTTCGACATACCACTTTCTTGTTCGATGGATTTAATGAAACCGACTTGATCTTGAAGGTGAATGGTTCACTCATCCACTCCAAATTTGTGGTCGCTCTCACAGATTACTCTCATTTCGGACTCGGCCGCTTGCTGTATCCAACTTCCGTGCAGATGAAAAGCAACGAGATGCTTTCCTCCTTTAGTACTAATTTTGTTTTATGCATGGTGCGTCCCCATTCTGATGCTAGTAGGGAGGGAATCACCTTCATACTCGCGCCAAGCACAAATTGCATGGGCGACACGTCGTCATAGTATCTGAGCATGCTTAACCTCACCACCAACGGGAAAATGTACAATCACTTGTTTGCAGTGGAGTTCGATACGATCAAGAATGCGGAATTCTATGATCCAGATGACAATCATGTGGGAATTGACATCAACAGCCTGATGTCGGTGAAGGCCAAGTCTGCTGGGTATTGGAAAGCGAAGGACTTCCATGAATTCAACCTCAAAAGTGGCTGCAATATACAGGCATCAACTTCAAAGCTAGCTCAATGTTGTGTGATCCATGTGCTATTAAGTCATGGAAATTGTAAAAATTATGTAAACAAATCTCATGCAATAAAAATACCAAGGGGTTGGCTATGTATGCAACTAAATGAGGGGGCTATGTGTATCCACTAAGGACAGGTGAGGAGGTTGTGGGATTGAACCCTAGCCTTCTATATGTCATCTTGAGAACCCCTTTGAATGTTCTATTGGTCATTTAATTCTGTTGTAAGGAAGTGGGTGAGAAGATCAATCCATGAGAGTTGATGGAGTGGGGACAGTCCTGAAATCTGTAAGGAAGGGTATGGGCTCGATTGCTTATACCATAATCCACTCAATCTTAGGGGAGGACATTTTTGCTCATCCTCAGGCCATGGGGAAGGAATCATGTGGGAGTTTTCGAAGGGACGGGAACTGAGAGATCACGATTTGGGAGAAAGCCACGATTTGCAGAACCAAGATCGCTTAAAAATCTGCGTGGGAAGTGAGATTCGTTGGGAGATCCATAGACCTAAACCTTGGGGTGATTTGAAGAGTGTTGGATGCCCAAGAATCCATAGAGAAACCCGGATTTGGTAGCCGAAAACACAGTCGCGAGACAGAGCCATTTAACCACAACGGTGGGGAGGTCCAAGCCTAGATCGCAGTGCGAAAGAGACCTGGGGATTTAGAATTCATGGTAGAGCCAATGAAGGCTCATTCATCCTTGGTTTAGCAGTCAGGACCAACCATATCCACCCAGGTCAGCACTGATGGAAGGAGCACCCGAGGGACTGTGCAACAGAGAAGGGGACCTAGCTTAGGGTGAGAGTGGGGTTGATGGGGCTGCCTGGACTTCCTGAGACCAATTAGATATGCCCGTAGCTCTGTGGTTGAGCTCATTGAATTAGAAAACCCTTCCTTGTCTTTCCACTTGCTTGATAGAGCCAGATGTGTGCTGGATGACCCTGATTGGCTGCGTCTAAGGCTGTGAGTGGAACTGAGTAATTCCTCCTTAGTGGATACATAGCCCCATCTCGAGGGTGGTCTCTAAGTGTTGAAATAATATAGGCTGGGTAGATACCTATGGTTGGGTTGGAATGCTGCAATCCATAGCCAATTGCTTGGTGACTTCATCTTAAAGATAAGTGTTTCTTGTTGTTTATTTATGTCAGAATGCATAGGTTGATCGAACTAATTAATTGAACTGAATACTTATACTTTATGTTGTTATTATGCCTATGAAGAAATGTTGTTAAATGCATTATGAGTGTGTGTTAATATGATTTAATTCAACTGTGTTTATTGAGTATGAAAGTGTATCCATGGGTTGTGTTGATATGAAAATTTGCTCATTCATGAATAGGGATAATTTTGTTGAGGCCCTGAATGTGTAGAAGGTTTAGTCGGAGCTTTGGGGGAGAGATAAACACCCCTTTTGTGTTCATGTTCCCTCTGAGGATTTGGATTGATGAAGGGAGGGGCCATAATAGAGTGGGAAAGGGGTATGGATGAATTTTAGGACCACATTTTAGGTTGGAAGGAGGACAAGATCAAAGTCCTCAGGTGTGGCATAGGATCATACAGTTTCATGGGGCTCTCTGAGATATTTCCAACAGTACCAAGTTTTCTAAAAATGGACTTAGGATGAGGAAGTTCTCAACCTGAGAAGTTGGCAGTAACAGAGGTATAGGTCCGACTTCTGACTTTCCGAACCCGCAGTGTGGATTGCAGATCGCAGAAGTCGAAGGCATGAGTTCTCGGTGTGGATCTTTGAGAGTTTCGACTTCCGAATCTCGCAACCTGGATTGCGTAGTGCAGAATTCGAAGGAGTAAATTGCCCAGAGATGAGATGTCGGAGTTCTGATTTCCGACTTCCACATCACGGATTGCGGAAGTCAAAGGCATGATTCAACGTAGTTGGATATTTGGCATTTCGACTTTCTGAATCCTGCATCGTGGATAGTGGAATTCGGAGGCATGATTCAGCGTAGTTGGATATTTGGCGTTCCACACTTTCCGAATCCCGCATCACGGATTATGGATTGTGAAAGTCAGAGAGGTGTTTCTTCGCCGCTGTGTTTTTGGTGTTTCGACTTTCCAAATCCCGCATCACAGATTGCAGATTGCGGAAGTCATAGAGTTGTTTCTTCGACGCCATGTATTTGGCATTCCAACTTTCCAAATCCCACATCGCGGATTGTGGATTGCAGAATTTGGAGAGGTGTTTCTTCACCGTCGTGTATTTGACGTTCCAACTTTCTGAATCCCGCATCGCGGATTGTGGACTGCGGAAGTCGGGGAGGTGTTTCTTCGATAGTGTGTAATTGGTGTTCCGACTTCCGAATTTCGACTTGCGTCTTGTGGATTGCTACTTGTGGAATTGGGGATGGCGTACCACAGTCATTGCAACTGTGTAAAAGGGTAGAGTTGCAGATAAGTTTGAAAATAAAATTATCAGCTTCTTCACCCATCAGTCAAAAGGACATTGAGGGAATCGGGGACGTGACAGATGGTATCAAATCCCAAGGTTGCAAAACTGGGTTTCTTGGACCAAAATATGAAGTTACATGTAGATAACCATAATTTGAATGAGGTGCAAGGGAATACAATGTGCCTTGAAGGAAGAGGAATTCCATGTTATGATGAGAGATTGGAAAGAGAGAATTCCTCAACTCTTCTCTTGTTGATATATTTATATTTTTTGAGTTTTATATATATGAAATTATGGAATAGGAATGTTGAAAATGCAAAAAAATAGGTAGTTGAAATGCATATGCACTAGTGGGCATATTTATAGATAATGCATAGTGCAAGTGAACTTGCTTGTGTATGAATATGATATTGCATATTGATCAGAGTAGTGAGGTTCTACATATGCAATGAGCCACTTTTGATAATTATTGTGGTTGATAATAATGATTGTTGGTATTGGCTGTAAGGCCAAAGACAACATAAACATGGCTGAAAATGTTGATGATGATATTGACATGTGACCAGCAGCCTTGTGAAGAAGGGTTGGAGCACAAATCCATGATCAAGTGGTTGGTGGAAGGACTATGTAGACCTTGGTAAGAGGAAAAACTGATAAGTTAACAACCGTATGTTGATGGAAGCCATGCAAGTAATGGTTATTATGCTAATTGTATAAGTGCTGAAAGAGGATGGGTAAGAGACCCTTTAACCATGTTTTAATCATCATAAAATGGTTTTCATGCAATAGTGAATGCATTTATGTGAATGAAATCCCACAGGGAATGGTGGGGTATGTGGTAGTAAAGGAAATGAGCATTATACCATGTAATTGTTTAAAATTTTGAATGTGTCCATAATAAATAAGAGCATGCCATGTGTGAAACCATGAGGATGTTGTGTTGTGAATCCTGCAGTGCTCAACAAGTATCCCATGAACTCCCTATTGGTGTTAATTTGGGATGAAATCTCTTTTCCAACAACCAAGGAGTGAGAAAACTCCTTATGTGTTGTTCGGGTGAAGAAGGAAGACACCAAATAGTGAACCAAGCGATTGGGGAAATGGTTGGGTATGGTGCTGAAGCATTGACTAGGATGTCCAACTTACCATGTTAAGGAACTTGTGTAGGCACAAGAATGTTTTGATCAATGCTGTAGTGCATTGGGTAGATTAGGTAAATTTTGTGAATGTGCATGCATATGTGTGGGTACACATGTTGAAATGCATTATGTGAATGCATGGTGGTGATATATATGTTTCATTTCCATTAGATAATAGATGAAATGATGAATCATTGTCAATTCTAAGATCCTTTCATGAGATGCTATGAATGCAAGGGAAATAATTGCATGAAAAGGGTAGTAATGTTTGATGGGATACCGGGATTCTCTGTTGGGAGGACAGAGTTGCATGAAAGTATGTGATTGTGCATTCATGAGTATTTAAAATTTTATTTGATTGGATAGATAATGTGCTCATATCATGCAATCTTATTGTGATAATGATGCATATAAATGAAAATGTCATTGCATTTGAAATAATAACAGTTGATAGCGTTTGAATTATTGAGTACTATAATTCTGAGATCACTTCAGTGACTGTTGTAACAATGAAACGATTATGTGCATGGATACTCACCAAGTGTTTGGCTGATTGAATTTCAAATTGGATATTTTGCTAATAATTGTTAATGACTATTTGGCTAATCCAGAATTGTGTCAAGACAACGTGTTGTAGGTGGATGTCCAGGTTATAGTAGCAAGTGTAATACCATAATGGATAGAGTGATATCACTTACAAGATCCAAACAATATGAGGATGGCCTCATATTTAATTAAACCAAAATTCTGTAGTGAACCGAATTGTAAGTTCAGATTTGAATTTTGTTTATTAATGCTATTGATTGGTTGATTATTTTTTAATTGTGTCAGGAAGACCATGTGTTATGGCTTGCAAGAGCTAAAACTCCATGGGAAGGATCCCATGCTTTGGAAATGGGTTTCAGGTGAAACGCCATTGCAAAACTTTTGATGACATCTCATGTGAACCGTTGGTTATTAAACAAGGTGGGTGAGATGGTGAAGTTATGCCAAAAATGGCATATGTTGTTTATGAAACGGAAAGGGATTGGGGTAAAAATATTGAGGGATGGTTGACTCATAGAAGGGATCCCCATTCCTCGCGAAAGGAAGATAAAATACATTTGCAAATTGATAAGTATTTTGTAGCCCTAGCTGAGAATATGCATGTCTAATTATTATAATTAATATACAGAGCATATTTTTATTTTAGTCTGCTTGAGTGTGATTAGGGCTTACATGACCCACATCGGAAAGGGGTGCACAGCATTCGGGTGCTGTGTTGTGTTATGGTTGTCAACATTGACTACACCCTAAGGGAATGGATGCATTCCTAGTGTTTCAATATTAGAAAGTGAATTTGTATGAAGTATGTTATAATTTTATATCAGTGATACTGACAAGCTTACCTACCCATCTTGTGTTGTCAAGTATTGCACATCCAATTGATGATGCATGATAAAGAAGAAAATTGAGGTGGGTGCCGAGACTAGCTGAAACGTGTTGAGATGCCTATGGATATGTAGTAGAGTCCTTGACTTGGGAATGGTTATGGTGCAGTTTCCTTCCATTGGCCTGTTGACCCAGACGAAAGTGCTGGCTTGGAAATGGAGAGGGAAAACCAGGTATGGGACTAGTTTGGCACCATAAATGCTTGGTAAATCCAGTCAATGCACTGGTTGAGCATTGAATGTTGTGGAGCAGCCGGCGTGTTGTCCAAACATTCCATAAAAACTTGGTAAATACATTCGGTGCACTGGTTGGGCATTGAATGTTTTGGAGCATCCTTCGTGCTGGCCAAACATTCGTTATTGTATCCACAGGTGATCCAAGTCTTGTAAAGCAAAGAAGGAACCTGTGTAATAACATGAAGACGTCCAATACAGATAAGTATTTGGTTATCTTGCAGCTTCTTGCTTATTTAATGTGAATATACATGTGTATATTATTTGGCTATGGTTTTTAAACCCTTGTTTAGAGATAAATCCTATGAAAGTGAACTTGAAATGTGAATTAACTCAATTTTGAGTGTAGGTACGCCCAATGCTAGGACCTTGAAGACATATTAAGGATGCATATGGACATGTGACTGTCCTAGAAAGCTCAGTATGAGTATCAATGTATGCCATGTTCCCAAATTTTCCTATGGTCCATGGGGATGATTTTATCCTAAGTCACCTAGGCATTAATAGAATAATTAATGGGTGGATGAAGGAAGATTCCTAAGGGTGAATTTGAGGAATTAAATGGATAAGGAGGGGCTCCCATGAAGTTATTAACCCCCAATTCAAGTGCTAAGGTGATTTATTAATTAATTGGGGAAGTTTTGAGGCAATTACACCATAGTAGTTAATTAATTACTGGATAATTAATTAATTGCTTAGCTAAATTATTTGTGAGTTGTATTATTGTCATTTAAATGTTGATTACTAATAAATGTGCCAAGTGGTTGATGACTTGGATAGGAAATTTGAATTGTTCAAGTAGGCTAAACTTGCTTAAGTGATAAATCTCAAAAAAGCTAAGGAATCTAGTGGAGACAAGTTGGCAAGATGAACCCAAAAAGGAAACTGACAAAAGATGGCAAAATCAGACAAAAGCAGGAAAGAGGAAAGTAAAGAAAATGGAAAGATTCAGAAAAGCTTTCAGAAAGAAAATATCAACAACCAGAAAAGCTACATAAAGTGCACTTGCCCAAATTCAGTGAAGGAGGTGAAGGAAAGAAAGTTTTGAAAGCTCAGAAGTTGCTATTCTCCTCAAGAAATGCGCCCTCATGGATTTGGAGTAGAATGGGCAAGTGGGTAACCTACTCTCACAGGTCACCAAGCCAAGAAATTGCTCAGCAGGTCATCATGAAGTTTATAAAATAATCCAACCAACTCCATTTGACAACTTTTGATCGTTTGAGAAATTTGCTTGAGAGCTCTGAGCTTCTCTATTGTTGAGTGATGTGCCTCAACAAAGTTTGCTTGGGAGATGTGCCCCAAGGCCCCATGAGTTTTCAATGAGTGTTATGTAGGTCTAGAAAATGATGTTACAGCCAATCACATTCAGATCAGTTCAGCATTGAAGTCACACAATCACTTGGGAGAGAAGATCTCTCATACAGTGAAATTCTAGCTAGTTTTGGTGAAGCTTCTCTAGTAGAAGATGAATGCTCCAGTGAATGCGCCCAAGGATTGATGGAGGGTTGGTACAACCATATGTTCAGCCAAAAATGATGTCCAGTATCAGAAATCATTCTCAGAACTGATCCATTCTCTTCTTCTCACTCATTCTCCCAACCACAGCCAAATTTGGAGGTGTTTTCCCTATAAGGAAGAGAAGAGCTGTGGATAGCGCCCCATTCTTTCTCAGAGATTCAATGTGCAGGACATACTCTGTTTCAGATCTGTAGAAGACCAGAGTACACTTTCAGAACAGATATTTAGCCAATACATCTCTCTTACAGTCCTTCCATGGCCCTATGAGGGGGTTTTCTAGTCTACAAGACATTGTATTGATGAGGAGCTAATTAAAGAGTACAAACTTGGTTCAATGAGTAATAATTAGACTTGTTGCTGTTAATTACATTATATCATAGCATATTGATATTTCAGAATAGAGCATTTAATTAAATCAAGTCATTTATTAACTCAGATGGGAAGATTAGCTCATTGAGCATTGTTTATTGACTAGTTTTGCAAGAATGACTGCCAAATTTGTTCTAAATGTCAGATTTACTTTTTGTAAGTTTTAGGAGGTCAATAACACCTCATATTAGCTATATCAGTCCCTACTTAAAGAATTTTAGAGGATTTAACCCATGTTTGTAAAGATTGCAATTTGACTAGCTATGTCATCCCGGTAGGGACTAAAACATCCAAACCACTCCTACTCTTCCCAAATCCTTTTGAATGATGATCATTGTGTTCATTGAACCTATTTTACTATCATAACTCAGTTTTGTACCCACCCAGTCTAGTAAGCATATGTTGGTGTGCATAGGAAGCTTTGCGGTAGGCTTTAGTGGTAGCTGATGTCCGAAACATAAATGGCCCCAGTGCTTTGTGCTTAGGACTCTCCCTCTGTTGTTATTATTTGCTGCTGCACATTTCCCCATACAAGTTCCAGAACTGAAAGTTCATCCCACCATACTTAGATTCAATCTCCATCCCCATCACTGACCTCCTGCTCAGTTTAAAAAATTAGTAAGAAATTTATCCAGTGAATTTTATTAAAATTTTTGAAGTGGAGTTAATATCTTGGTGAAATGTTTCCAAGGATATTACAATGTAAATGGTGCTAGTAGACTAGTGTGGGTCCTAGCAGCCAAAGGTTCGATAGGAAACCATGAGGAGGGGTTCCTTGGTTGAGGAGCCTTGGATGGACCTTGACACCAAGTGTCATCGCCAAAAAAAGGGAAAAAGGAGAGTGAAGCATTCACATTTGAAGTGAATAGACCAAGGAGCACGGAACCACAATGGTGGTGGGACTCCGGATTGGAACAATATTAAGAGGGGGGAAATCTTAATCTTCTCTTTAATTTTTTATTAATGCATTTTAGAGACAGAAAATTGTTGAATGCATGTTATGGCTGAAAGTTGATTATGTTTATCTTGCTTGAAATACATTGTGAATGCTGAATTAGTTAATTCCCTATGAAAGGGTGAACATGAATGAGTTCATTTGTATGTTGGAAAATCATGAAATGCGTGGAAGTTCTGTGAATAAAGCATGAACTGTCCATGTCAATTGGGAAGTAATTGAATGATCTTAATGCTTATGTTATGCTTGGCCTAACAATATTTGCAATGATGAATTTCACAGGTGAAAATTAAATCAATTGGTTGTAGTTGTTGCAAGACAAGTGTTTCTAGTTAGCAAAGTGTGGACAATTGTGCACATTGACCATGGTAGCAGACCAAAAGCTACTAGATTTTGCTGGAAATATTCTTCAAAGAATTACCAAAAGCCAAGAAAATATTGGGGAAATGCTCAAGCTACAAAGGCAGCAGGATGAGATGAACCACAAGGTTTTGTAGGACTCTATTTGTCTGCAAAATGAGGTAAAAGACATTCTGGAAGATATCAACAGTGGAAAGGACATCATGTCTATGAAGAGGAAGTCACCCAAAAAACCCATTAAGAAACAATCAAGGTTGGAAGACTCAAGGGAAATGGAGCAGGTAAAGAAAAAACAACCACTTAAATGTTGGGAATGTGGAGGAAATCATTGCCTCCATAACTTCCCAACAAAGGACAACAAGAAGAATTGTAGCCATAAAGTTTCTAGATGAGTGGATCAGTTGCAAGGTAAAGAAAAGGAAGGGATTGTTGTGGAGTTGGAAGGTCCAAGCCAACAGGAGCATCCTATAGAATCTAAAGGACTTGGTCCTGGAAGCTCAAAGTAAAATATGAAATTCAAGACAGACCTGCAACATTTTGTGAATTTTGGACATATTTAAATTGTGTATGTATCCCTAAGTATTGGAACACCAAGGACGGTGTTATTCTAAGGCGGAGGGAAATGTAATGTCCCGATTTTGACCCTTATGATATATTGGCTTTTATGTCAACATTGAGCATATGTTATGTATGATTCCTAGCATGGAGCTCAAGGCCAAGGCCCTGCTTGTGAATGCTCATCTTTGAGAGGCAAGCATTTGATATTGTGTGATCCATGTGCTTTTAAGCCATGGAAATTGTAAAAATGATGTAAACAAATCTCATGCAATAAACATACCAAGGTGATGGCTATGGATGAAACTAAATGAGGGGGATATGTGTATACACTAGGGAGAGGTGAGGGGGTTGGGGGATTGAACCCTAAGCTTCCATATGTCATCTTGAGAACCCCTTTGACTATCCTAGTGTTCATTTAATTATGTTGTAAGGAAGTGGGTGAGAAGATCAGTCCATGAGACTTGATGGAGTGGGGGTAGTCCTAAAATCCGTAAGGAGGGGTATGGGCTCAGTTTCTTGTCCCATAAGCCACTCCATCTCAAGGGAGGAAATTTTTTCTCATCCCCAAGCCATGGGGAAGGATTCATGTGGGAGTTTTCGGAGGGAAGGGAACCGAGAAATCGTTATTTGGGAGGAAGCCACGATTTGCAGAACCAAGATAGATCATAAATCAACATGGGAAGTGAGATCCATTGGGGGATCCATAGACCCTAACATTGGGGCGATTTGAAGAGTGTTCAATGCCCAAGAATCCATAGAAAAAACCAAATTTGATAGCCAAAAACCCAGTCGTGGGACAGATCCATTCGGACGCAACGCTGGGGAGGTCTGAGCATAGATCGCAGTGGGAAAGAGACCCGAGGGTTTAGAATTCATGGTAGAGACAGTGAAGGCTCATTCATCCTTGTTTTATTAGTTAGGATTGACCATATCTTCCCAGGTCAGCACTGAGGGAAGGAGCACTTGAGGGACTGTGCAACAAACGATGCGACCTTACTTAGGCTGAGAGTGGGGGTGATGGGGGTTATTAGACTTCCTGAGCCCAATTAGATATGCCTCCACCTCTGTGATTGATCTGATTGACTTAGAAAACCCTTCCTTGTCTTTTCACTTGCTTGATAGAGCTAGTTGTGTGTTGGATGACCCTGATTGACTGCATCTAAGGTTATGAGTGGACCTGAGTAGTTCCGCCTTAGTGGATACATAGCCCCAACTCGGGGGTCATCTCTAAGTGCTAAAATAATACAGGTTGGGAAAATACCTATGGTTGGGTTGGAACGTTGCAGTCCATATCCAGTTGCTTGGTGACTTCATCTTAAAGATAAGTGTTTCATGTTGCCTTTGATTATGCCAATTTTATATACATGAATGATTGTTTGTTTATGTTAGAATTCCTGGGTTTATCCAGTTGATTAGTGGAATTGAATACTTATACTTTATGTTGTTATTATTCCTATGAATAAATGCTGGTAAATGCATTCTGAGTGTGTTTTAATTCGATTTAATTTAGTTGTGTTTATTGAGTATGCAAATGTATCCATGGGTTGTGTTGATATGTGTTAGGATATTTAGACACTTAGGAGTTAGTTAAGATCAACTTGTGTAATATATCCATTAGGAAAAGTGTGTTTCTTTAGCATGCATTAGTATGCATTTGTAAATACTTAATCCGATGGTCACAATATGTTCCCGACATAGAGTGATCTGATGACTCAACTTCTCTTAGATCATACCTACCCTTTATCCATGGCTTGACACTCGATTGGTCCATGATCTCTATTTAAAGAGCATGGAAGGTCATTGGAAAGTTGATCGATTATGAGAAGCTCATTTGTAACTTTCTTTCTTTGCATAATAAATTGTCCCATAGAAGCTATTTGGCCGGGGCCGTGGAGTGTTTCCCTCATGAGGGTTTAAACCATGTCAAAACATCGGTATATCGATCTGTGATCTATTTGTGTGAAGTGGTTTCTCTAGGTGTTCGGTCTTTTGGGAATACCCTGTGTACCCGAACATGGTATCAGAGCTTTTATGAAGAGCCGCTTCCAGTTATGATCTAGATCTTGAGCTGTTATTGCCGAAACTTGAAAGGGTTTCTAGTTCTGGTATTTCTGTGCATTTTCGGGTCATGGGAGGTGTTCTATTGCGTCCGGAGCACCGTTTCCATTGGGAAATAGTTTTTGTTTGATCGAAAACAGTTCCTGGTTGCTTCAAAAACGCGTATTTCATCAGATCTGAAGGTATAATGTTACAGTGACGCTTTTTATATTTCTGTTTTAAAGAAAAAAATATCATATTTTATCAGTTTGATTATTAGATTTTTTTTAGTTTCGGATTGTTGCTTTTCTTGCTACATATTCTCTTTGCCGTGCACCTTGTGCGATTTCAGCAAATCAGAAACAGAAAGGGAAAGGGTTTTTCTCAGCTGTGTATGCTCTTTGTCGTGCACCTTGTGCGATCTCGGCAAATCAGAACTAGAGAGAAAACATAGACTTTCCAAGCAAGCTAACGAGATCTAACCCCACAAGCATGGAAAAGTTTTTTTTTTGTTTTGGTTGATTGTGTGATTTGTAAAACAAAAGGCAAACACAGAAACCGAGCAAGAAGAGTTTAAAAAAAAAAGCCCCCTTCCTCCTTTCCATATTTTCAAGTTACTTTATTGTGAAAGTGCATCTCACTTAAATAAAAAAAAATAAAAAAGTGAGTCACTTAAGTACCTTTTTATTGCTACACTATTTAAAGTAACATCATTGTAAAAGTGAAATCACTTATTTTATAAAAGTGATTTACTTAAAGCAACTTTCTTGTAAAGTGATTGTCAAAGGTTCATCTTGGGAAGAGGGGGGTCCTTTTTTTTTAGCTGGTCATTCTCTATCTGCCATGTCACTATTGGGGAGACCTTCAACATTTACTTTGATCAAGCATAAATTCATCATACGTAATCAGTTTCCAGTACCGTTTTTTTTTAACTGCCTATTTTTTTGAGCTCTTCGCACCTAGACTATTGCTTTCTGTTTTTATAGCCATTAATTTGCAGTATGGCCGCCCCTTGTGATATTCTACTTACCAGTTTCAACTATTTATCATGGAGATCTCGTATAGAAAATGTTCTACGAAGTAAGGGCCTTTTCAGAATTACCTCAAGGAAAGAAACAAAAGCCACTGATGATGACAAGAAAATAAAATGGGTAAATAGATGTGACGAAACTCGTGGATTGATTGGGATGTCAATCTCTACTGATTTGTGATTCCACATATCTGGAATAGATGAACCTAATGCTGCTTGGGACAAGTTGGAATCTGTGTTTGGTAAACACAATGAAATTCGAGGTCACCAACTCGAAAATGAGTTGATTTCTTTAAATCCAAGTGATTTTTCATGCATACAAGATTATTTATCTAAGTACAAAACTCTTAAACTCTTATGTGAAGAATACAAAATTAAGAGGAAAGACAAACAATGTATTTATCATATTCTTTCCAAACTTGGACCTACATATTCTATTTTTGTATATACATTTTACTCCATGAAAGAATCCTTGAATGCAGCTAGCTATCAAGAGCCTAGTCTTGAATCCTTTTGTGATTCCTTGATTAGAAAGCAAGATAAGCTCATCCATCTTGGAATAATTAACAATGCAGATACATCTGGGAAAGACTTATTGTCCCAACAGAAAGAAAAGTCCAAGCCTCCCAAGAAACAAAATTTTCGCAATAATAAGTCAAACAAGGGTCCCAAACCCTCTCAGTCAGCTCCTTCTTTAAAAAATGACAAAGGATCCAAGCCAAAAGGCAAGAAGACTGAGCGTCATTGCAGCTATTGCGGGAAAGATAATCATGATGAATCTAAGTGTTTCAAGAAGATGACGGCCTTGGAAACAGCAATGAATAAGCACCACATCAACCTAGATTCACCTTCAGAATCTACCTCTCATGGACATGCACTTTTTGCTTCTGGTTATTCTTATAATGCATCTTCTTCTTCTACTTCAAATGAATATCTCATTGATTCTGTAGCATCTTATCATATGGCTAAGGATCAAGCCATCTTTTCTACTATGCATGAATGTAACACCAAACAAATATTTGTTGGTGATGATAGATCTCTAAGTGTTGTAGGAGCTGGAACAGTTCCAGTAGATAATGGTCATTTCAGTGATGTACTATGTGTTCCAAGAATTTCCTGCAAATTGTTATCAATCTATCAAATCACTCATTCTAGTGAAGGTAAAACTGTGACGTTTACACCTCACCAAGTTGTAATCAAGGATTTTAAAGATCCTCAACAGGTCCTAGCTACCGGAATTGTTGATGATATTACCAGGTTGTACAAGTTTAACAACTTTGGGTCATCACCTTTTCCTTCAGTTTTTGTTTCTCATAGTGAGAACTTGAGCAAACTTTGGCATGAGCGATTTGGTCACTTAAATTATCGATCATTGCAACAACTGTGTAAATAAAATATGGTGACAAGTCTTCTGATGGTATCTTGCAGGGATGGTGTTTGTTTCGGTTGTGTACTCGAAAAACATCATCGGGACAGTTTTAACAAGCGTGCCTCTTGGAACGCCTCGGTTCCCTTGGAGCTTGTGCATAGTGACTTGTGTGGTCCTCTTCCATCTGCTTCTTTTTCTGGTTTCAAATATTTCTTAACTTTTATTGATGATTACACCAGACGCACTTGGGTTTATTTCTTAAAACTTAAGAGCGAAGTATTTAACATGTTCTTGGGCTACAAGGCCCTTATTGAAAACAATCTGGTCATCAAATTATTAAGTTAAGATCTGACAATGGACGAGAATATGTTAACAAAAATTTCACTACTTTCTGCACTAAACAAGGAATCCAACAACAACGCACTGTTCCATATACACCACAAAAAATGGTGTAGCTGAACGGAAGAACCGCACTTTAAAAGAAATGGCTAATTGTATGATCCAATCTAAGGGACTAAGTCTTCAATTTTGGGATGAAGCCATTAATTGTGCAAATTACATAGTTAATCGCACCCCCATTAAAGCATTACAAGGTATCACACTGGAAGAAGCATGGAGTAAAATTAAACCAGATGTAAGTCACTTCCGTGTGTTTGGTAGTGAAGCATGGGCTCACATTTCGGATGAAAAACGGAAAGCATTACAGCCTAAAAGTGAAAAGTGCATATTTGTTGGATATTTTGAAGATGTAAAAGGTTATAGACTTCTTCAACCACATTCTCATGATGTAATCATTAGAAGAGATGTTAAATTTGATGAAAATCTCTTGGCCTAGAGCCTAACTTGACGATTGTGCCATCTTTGGCCTGCGAGCCTGATTCGGTGATTGTGCCTTCTTCTTCTTCTTCCAACTTCCTTGACAGGTTTTCAACTCCAGTTTATGATGATGACAGTGAGGATGAAAATCCACCTCCGCTTTCTCATGTTCCTCCAGTTGCACCAGCACAAGTGCTTCCTCGATGGGTCCATTCAACATGTGAAGCAGCTGGTGATCTTGCCGGTGATCCTAGAGATCAACGTCGAACACATTCTCAGTTTCAGCGAGCCTCTTCTCTTTTGGATCAAGTTTCTGAGAATCATGATCCAAAAACCTTCGTAGAATCTTCAGGAAATCCAGATTGGGATGCAACTATGGATGAAGAATATCGTTCCTTAATGGTGAATGATACTTGGGATCTTGTACCTCTTCCAAAAGGAAGAAAAATTGTCAGATGTAAATGGGTCTACAGAACTAAGTATGCATCAGATGGAAGTGTTGAAAGACTTAAGGCAAGGTTAGTTGCCAAAGGTTTTTCCCAAGTTGAAGGGATTGACTATAATGAAACCTTTGCTTCTGTCGGAAAAATGAACTCCGTCCGCCTTGTTCTTTCCCTTGCAGCCTTACACAACTGGGAAGTCCATTAAATGGATGTCAAGTCTTCCTTCTTACATGGCGATCTACAGGAGAAAATTTACATGGAAAAACCTCCTGGATATGTTCAGAATAACTCTAGCCTTGTCTGTCACCTTAAGAAATCCTTATATGGCCCTAAGCAAGCTCCTAGAGCTTGGTATGCCAAAATGGATAGCTTTCTCATTGACACTGGTTTTTCTAGATGTCATTCTAACCCCAATGTCTATACCAAGAAAGTAGGAAACCATCTCATCATACTTGTTCTATATGTTGATGACCTTATTCTTACTGGTAGTGATCCTAAGCTTATAACCCATGTGAAATCTAGTCTTAAGCAAAATTTTGAAATGTCAGACTTAGGACATTTGCATTATTTTCTTGGTCTCCAAGTCCTGCAAACCAAAGAAGGAATCTTTCTTTCTTAGTCTAAATATTCTTGTGACCTTCTTCGTTGCTTTCACATGGAAGATTGTACACCAGCCTCTTCTCCCTTCTAGTCCGGAGTCAAAATTTCTGCCACTTGTCCTTCACCTGAAATAGATGCCACCTTGTATCGTCAGCTTGTTGGTAGTCTCTCATACTTGACTCATTCCCGTCCTAACCTTTCCTTTGCCTTTGGTTATGTTGCCAGTTATATGCAAAGACCCCATGAAAGTCACTGAAAAGTAGCTAAAAGAATACTTCGATATATTCAAGGCACAATTCAGTTTGGGATTCATTACAGTACAAGGGGGAAACCTTTGTTGGTTGGTTTCACTAATTCAGATTGGGCCGGCGATCCTGATGATTGAAAGTCTACTACAGGTTATGTTTTCAGTCTAGGATCTGGACCTATCACTTGGGATTGTAAGAAACAACAAGCTCTTTCTCTTTCTTCAGTAGAGGAAGAATATTGAGCCGCAGTTAATGTGAGTCAGGAAGCTTTATGGCTTCGATAGATCCTTTCAGAGTTTGGATTCGAGCAACAACAACCTACTCCACTTTGGTGCGACAATCAAAGTGCCATCAAGCTTGCCAAATATCCAGTCCTACATCAACGCAGCAAACACATTGAGCTACATATGCACTTCATCAGAAATCATGTTCATGATTGTGTTCTTGAAGTGCTCTTTTGTCCTACAATTGATCAAGTTGCAAACATCTTCACCAAGTCTCTTACAAAAGCGAAGTTTTCTAAACTTCGATCTATGTTAGGAGTTCATGAACTTGTCATTAAGGGGGGATAGGCTCTAATGCCTCCTTCCTTCTCCTAATAGTGTCACTTTTGTAAATCCTTCAATCCTATCCCAAGTTGTTCTTAAGGGGGGATGTTATGATATTTAGACACTTAGGAGTTAGTTAAGATCAACTTGTGTAATATATCCGTTAGGAAAAGTGTGTTTCTTTAGTATGCATTAGTATGCATTTGTAAATACTTAATCCGACGGTCACGATATGTTCCCGACATAGAGTGATCCGACAGCTCAACTTCTCTTAGATCATACCTACACTTGATCCGTGGCTTAACACCCGATTGGTCCATGATCTCTATTTAAAGAGCATGGAGGGTCATTGGAAAGTTGGTCGATTATGAGAAGCTCATTTGTAACTTTCTTTCTTTACATAATAAATTGCCCGTAGAATCTATTTGGCTGGGGCCGTGGAGTGTTTCCCTCGCGAGGGTTTAAACCACGTCAAAACATCGGTGTATCGATATGTGATCTATTTATGTGAAGTGGTTGCTCTAGGTGTTTGGTCTTTTGTGAGTACCCTATGTACCCGAATAATATGTAAATTTGCTCATTCATGAATAGGGATAAGTTTGTTTAGGCCATGAATGTGTAGAAAGTTCAGTCAGAGATTTGGGGGAGAGATAAACACCCCTATTGTGTTCATGTTCCCTCTGAGGATTTGAATTATTGAAGGGAGGGGCCATGACAGAGTGGGAAAGGGGTATGGATGAAGTTTACAACCACGTTTTAGGTTGGAATAAGGACATGAGCATATTACTCAGGTGTGGAAGATGATCATACAGTTGCATGGGTATCACTGAGAGCTTTCCAATGGTACCAAGTTTTCCAAAAATGGAATTAGGATGAGGAAGTTATCAACCTAAGAAGTTGGCAGTAACAAGGGTATAGGGCCATCTTCTGACTTTCTGAACCTACAGTATGGATTGCAGATCACAAAATTCGAACCTACAGTGCGGATTGCGGATCACGAAATTCAAAGGC
The DNA here is from genome assembly GCA_027924585.1 of Larix kaempferi. Taxonomy (NCBI): domain Eukaryota; kingdom Viridiplantae; phylum Streptophyta; class Pinopsida; order Pinales; family Pinaceae; genus Larix; species Larix kaempferi. The sequence goes on along the minus strand of BSBM01001283.1, from coordinate 2,050,632 downwards.
ATGAGTTCTCAGTGTGGTACTTTGAGAGTTATGAATTTCGACTCCCGCAACTTGTGTGTTGGAGAAAACTTCCTATGGCTTGGGGTGGACCAGAACAGATAGCTAACTACCAGAAATTAACTCAATTCTCAATGCTATGCTATATAAATGACAATGTTAAGATAATGAAGAATATAACCAACCTCGATCCAAATGTTTGATGTAGATCCGTGTTGGAGCTTTCATCTCGTGCACTTGAACCTGCAAATTAGTCTTGACAACCAATATATAGCAAGAGCATATAATATATAAACGACATTAACATCATCAATAGCAATGGTCCATGATATTGTAAGTAAATGCAACCCAATGTAATATAAACAACATTCACAACATTAATGGACGAGAATATGAGTATTTCTATTAATAAGTAACAAGAAGTACAATGTGATACGACCTCTTGTCGACAACCAGTCTGAACCAAGATCTGCGTCTTTCCATTTGTGCCTCCACCACTTCAATCCTTGATGGAATGGCAAACTCAAACTATGATAGGAGTTTGGAAGGTGAACATAAAGGGTTCACAACTACAAGGATCAATGAGTGTAGACTCAAGATAGGGCAAAAATCCACTAGAGTTTTGTTGCTCTCTCTTTCTCCTCCCATCCATATGCCATATGTGCTCAATATATAGTCCTCCAAAGGTAAGAGAAAGGACACATTGAGTCGTTTCGGGGCAAATGGAGGGCCAAAGGTCACCCTATGACCGCTTTTCTAGAGTAAAAAGTAATTAACTAGTGATTTTTACCGTTTTACATGCTACCCGCGGGTTGTAGTGATGCAACTCGCGGGTATGCCCACTGCAGTGATACAGCTAGCGTACAGGGGAAAAAATAGGGAAATAGTGTGTCTGAAGGATATAAAGTGGATCTGAGTCAGTAAAATGGATCCTGCAGCCCAAAGAGTGATGATGCTCACAAGGTGGAAAATTACGTTGTAACAACCTGGAGTGCAGAGTGCAATAGCCGGAAGAGGTATTTCTTCGACGATGTGTAATTTGTGTTCCAACTTCCAACTTGCGTCTTACGGATTGCTGCTTGCGGAATTGCAGATTGCGTACCATGGTAATTGCAACTGTGTAAAAGGGCAGAGTTGGAGACAAGTTTGAAAAAAAATTATCAACTTGTTCCCTCGTCACTAGAAAGGACATTGAGGGGATCGGGGACGTGACAATTACATTGGTTGGCTTGCAGAGACCACATAAGCCACTCATATATTTGAAAAGGGATCTACAGAGCGTTTTGCAAAAGAAGATGTGCATTGGATTTTTAGTGGCTACGGGGAATTTATGTGAAGACCATTATGTTACGTTCTAGCGTGGAGCTTCACTACCCAAGGCACATCACTACCCCTTGATATCCCAAATATCCCTTCGTTATCCAAACGTTAGAGCTGGGGATTCAATATAGTCAGTATTATATTGGTCGTTATGGTTCTCTTCTTGGTGGAGGTTGTGATTGCCGTCGTGTTTATGAAAAGAGCTAACTATAGAAAAATGATTGAATAATGGTAAAAGGAGTTCTGGACTCATAGATTCACTTACAAGGATCTAAACAACACCACGAACGAGTTCCGCGACGAAAATTTTTTGGGCCAGGGGATGTTCGACAAGGTTTATAAGGGCATTCTCTTGGGTAGTGGCCACGAAGTTGCTGTGAAATGCATTAAAAAATAGTTCAATTAGGGAATGAATGGATTCGTGGTAGATATATCAAGCATGGGACTCCTACAGCACCAAGACCTGGTTCAGCTCCGGGGTTGCTTGTAACATACCCCTTTTGCTGAAACATTTTATGTTTGAAGAAAACATTATCTTAACTTTTATTGTAAATTTTTATATTTGGAGAAGTGGCCAAGGATGACTGTAATTGCACAATATTATTATTTAATAAAATAAAATATAAGACAGTCACCCAAAGAGACTGTTGAAAGAGTGTTCACTGACCAGCTAGGTGGAATGGAATCTGGGGTAGAAGGCAATGGACAAGTGGCAGGATCATGAACTCAGTAACTAGCTATTGTTATGGGATGACTCCCTTGAATTGTGGTCATAGTTCCTTGAAATATGGGACTGGAGCTTGAGGCTCATTTAATTGGAAACTGACGACTAAAGACCTAGGCATATTTATAAAGCCATCGAATTGAGCAGAAGCTCAAACTTTTTCTGACGAGAAAATTTACCTTGTGGTTCTGTTGTATGCACACAAGAGATTCGATGAGGGGAAGCTATGTTTTGAGTTGATTTGTAAGTCTATTCCACATCTACTACATGCAAAGTTATTTCCTTCTTTGGGCAGAGGTTTTGAGGTGTATTGCAAGTCTCCATTGATTGTTGGAAGTACAACCTGAGTGCCTTGCTTCTACACAGAATATTCTACCCAGTGGTTTAGTAAATAGGCTCGGGGGTCCTAAAGGAGTAAGTGATATTGGATGCTTCTTCTGGAGAAGTTTGGGAGGAGCATGCCTCTTTGGGTGTTTGTCCACCCTATCTATAGTTTCAGGTTCTACTTTTCATTTCAGTTCCTAAGTAGTTATAATTTATTTCTGTAATTGTTAATTTAATATTTATTGGTCAAATGTTGATAGTTATTATTCTACTGAAGTAAATGTTGAGTTCCTGAACTAATTATAATTCTGTAAATTATTGAGAAAATTATATGAAAAGATAGAATAGATTTCTCCCCTGCATTTTTCCACATACTGTTTTTGAATCGTACTCTAGTACAGGGAAGGAGGCTTAAGATAGATAACTGATATGCAGTGAGTAGAATGAATGAATAGACTAACTCTGTTATGTTTCCTTAAATTTTCTTATTTGTTACATTTCCTGTAATTTCTTAGCTACTTGGTAATTTCCATAACTTATGTTTTTTTGTCATAGATAAACATAGAAATAATTCTTCTATTCAGACATTATAATATTCTATTAGAAGAGCGCAACAGGTTTTGTTTTCTGTACAAATCTTAAGTAAGACTCATTACAACACTAAGATTGAAATTCAAATAGGTTTTCCAAGACAAAATCGTTATAGTCCAAACTATACATTCTGTATTTAAATTTCATTTTAAAAAACCCTATAGTTTTTGTAACCAGAGCAAACCAAATTATATTTGAACAATGGTAGGGTTTTAAATCTGCATTACAGCCAATCCCTTAAACCCTTTCCAAAATACAAAGGCACATAGCCAAGGTTTTTCAAAAGAGGCTTCACGCCTCTGGTCAAATGACCAAGATTACATTAATCATAACTTCAACATTTATCTCAGCTATATTTAATAACACAGTAATTGTATTAATCCAAGCTTTCAGCCATTCGAGGTTTAGAATTCTTTTCAAAACAAGTTTCCATGTACTTGTAAGTATATCACAAATCTACACAGAGTAGACAACAATGTATGAGTTCGAAACCCATATCTTATAAGAAAAACAAAATAGTATTTATCATTTGTAGGGTTCGAAACCAGCTCACGGCCAAAAGACACTTAACTCTTTTTTATGTTACCAAACCTCTTCGACAGGGTTTTCTTACACACAAATAGTAGTATTATAAATTACGTTTTCATCATTCCACGGCACAACAACTACCACAACTAAAACATAAAAACCATTTTTACGATGGAAGTATGAAAAACACATTTTATTGTAGAGACGGGACTCAACCCCTTTCATCAGTATCCTTTAATTAGTTAATAAAACATATACTACCGAGAGTATACAAAACCCTACTACTATTTTACATATCAACCATGTGCTATCAATTTATGGATTTTAAACATCCGCGCATTGGGACCGAAATCATAGTGTTGACAAATACACGAAACAGTTTTCAAAATAAAAATTTATTTGATATCATTGTACTTGCAAAAATGCAACGATAAACCAATAAGTAATAGGTCAATGGATGCTCCTCCCTATACCTTACACATTGTCACATCGCTCAAAAGAATCTATAACTACTGAGTGTTTAAACTCTTAACATCAAAACAAAAGTGTCAGACAACCATTAAAAACTGGCATCTTGCCAAGAACACTGTTCAAAGTACTATGAAAGGCCTATGAGGAATCGTCGAGGCTTACTGGGATGCCTGAGCTATCATCCTGAACAGTTCGTTAAACTTGCAAATAAATTCCGAGAGTTACCTGGAAATACAACAGACAGAGTGATTAGAAGTCAATAGAATGAAAAACAGAAGTTTAAAACTTACATAAGTTTCATGAAAACAAACGAAGACTTACCATCGGCGAAAGAACCCTATGTTGGACGCTCGCACCTGCAATCGACGAGAGCACCAAACCCTTACCAATCACCAGTAACACAACAAAGGAATGGCTTGGCCCTGAGACTTCATTGTGGAGGCTTTCTAAGTAACAGGTCATGGGTTCGAAGCCTGGAAGAGGTGCCTCCAGGACCTAGTAAAAAACCCTGAACTCTCGTAGGCCGGTCAGCCTCTCCACCAAGCCACTCACTAACACAAAATGAATGCTAAAGAAACAACCTCGATGAGACATAGTGGAAGGCTAGGGTTTAGTCCAAAACACGAGAGCATCACGAGATCAATGGTGGAAATATTGCCATCAAGGCACATCGTATTATGAGCATCAACTACATTTAAGACCACTTTAATTACCACTTCCACCACGGATTCCAGTTCATTATATTTCCAGGTTAAGCCATGAACAGCTCAACAATGTTGGCAATATCCTTACAATGTCTTCACGTGACATTCGCCACAATAGCAACCACCGGGATTTCCACCAATGTAGTAGATAGGAAACTTTAATGCTAAGCATGGACACGAATGCGTGCCAGTGTATAACCACTCAGCTATTAATACCTTGTCCTTTATCAAAAAAAATTCATAAAGGTTATGGTTGCAAAACATTATAACATATAATACTGTAAGCACATAGTTTATAACCTTTTGTGTTGTCTCAACTAGGAATCGAACTTATGTTTAAAAGTTTCATATGATGTTCATATTTCATATTGTTTCATATATTGGACCATTGCATATAGTTTACGCATGTAGGAAATGCATGGTATTTGCATATAGTTTATGTTTCACAAAATGCATACCTTTAACAATATAAATATTGTCAAACTAAACTAAATCATTGTGCATATCAAAAGAACCACGATATAAATGAAATATATCACCAAACAACTCCCATGGCATAGAGGAGTTATTACATATAGTAAAGATGATGCTTATTCCTTGACCAATGGACATTGAATAAATAACCTAGACAATATATTGAACATTACAATGACATATGCATAGTATTGGTTAAGACCTATGTTATGAATTACAAAGACAGCTTTCCTTAAACTGGATTTTATGATAAGATTCTTCTAATTCTATATTAAATTGCAAACGTAAGTCTTCAAACGATAATTCAATTAAAACAAACCAGGATGACGTTTACATGAAATTAAATAGGATACCTGACTTGATGAAGGGAAGATAATCCTTTTCTACAGCTTCACAATACAATTTCGGAATGTAGAACATTACTGTAGGATAACTTGATTTTATTGCTCTTACCTATGTTTTGCAACTTCAAGATTCAAATGCTTTAGCTACATAGCTAAGTAAGCCTCAAGGTACCCCATAGGACCCTTTCATCATCAACAGAAAGCAAGCAGTCAGCACATATAAAGAAAACTATACCGTAAGTGAACGTAAATACATCACATAATTCCAGAGTTTAGCATAAGCAAAATATTGTCGTAAGATGTTTCAAAAATTATGAAGTGGCGTTATCAGTAATAGTTCATTAGTTAAGAAGATTGACATTTATTTTACTTCCGCACATCAACATTAGCCTTAAATTCATTCTTAGAAAAATTTTAAATTTTTAGGAATTTTCGGGATGTTACATGTGGTAACAGAGCGCGAGTTCAAACTCTAGGCCTGAATAGGCTCATGCGCGCAAAACAAAAAATGAAAACATAAAATCTAGTTACTAACTTTTATTTAAATTTGTTTCTGTACATAACAACTTGACATTTAATTTGCAGGTATGGATATACCGGAAGAATCAGCAAAGGACAAATCTCCTCATAATCAACGTAATAATGATGAACATGAGCATATTAATGAAGAAATATATGTAGAACTTAATGATCAATAATTTGAATTATTACGTACTGTTAAGGATTTAAAATCTAAAATAAAAATTGTTAAGGAAGAAAATGAAAGGATTTTAAGAGCACAAGAGGAATTAAATCAGATTTTATTGGATAAGTACCATCAAGATGAAAAACATAAGAGAACATAAGTAAAAACTGAATCTGGAACAATGTCCTACAAACATAGAGATAAGAAAGCAAAATACTATAAAACTGAAAGTAACTCTTCTTCTTCTGAATCTGATGATAAAACTTATTGCAAAAAAATATAATTTTGATCAGGACAACAGTGATAGTGACTGTGGTCCTAAGAAAAGACGTAAAAATTATGAACAAATTTTAGGAGAGTTTAAAAAGATAAAACCTCCAACTTTTAATGGCTAAAATGAAAAGGGAGAGGCAGCTGAAGCATGGTTTTCCGGAATGAAGAAGTATTTTCAGATTTATAACTGCTCTTCTCAATTAAAAGCTAAGATGGCCATATAGAATCTGACCGGAAGGGCAAACATTTGGTGGTAAGATATCAAAAGAGTTAAAAATATTAAGGACAAAGACATAAAATGGAGTACATTTAAGAATATGTTTAAGAAAAGTTTTTATCCGAATAATACTACGAAGCTAAGTCAAACGAATTTTATAATTTAAAGATGGGTTCTATGACCATGAAGGAGTTATGTAGCAAATTTCTCATATTGTTAAGGTATGTACCTTACCTAGTTGAAGAAAAACCTAAGATACAAAGGTTTCTAAGCTACTTACCCTTCCACATAAAGGATAGAATCGAATATGATAACCCTTCAGCTTTAGAAGAGGCCATGAGGAAGGCTAATTTCTGTTTTGAACAAAACATAAAAAGAGAAGGAATATCTGGTTGGAGAAGTAATAAGACTAATAATTTTGAGCATAAAAAGAAAAGTTTTAATCAGAATTCTAGAAGTTTTAAGAAAAAATTTAATAACAAAAATTTTTCAAGTAATAATTACAGAGGTAATGCACCACAGAATTTTACTACTGCAAGGAATGTGCCTAATAATAACAACAATAATAATAAAAACACCAGAAATGCTGAACACATGCCACCTTTGAAGTTTTATGACTGTGGTGGACCACATACTCGAGCTCACTATCCATGCAACAGAAAGACAATCAACAACATTCACACCATACAAGCGGAGACAATAGTTGGTGATGTACTAAGAGAAATGCCCAGGATAAATGCAGCACTTGAAAATCGACAAGCAAACCATCAAACGTCTATGGTCGAGATTGAAGGTATGATGCAAAACAAATCTATTTATATTTTAATAGATCCAGGTGCAAGTTTGAGTTACATTTCACCTAATTTAGTGAAAAGTTGCAAGTTAAAGGTAGAAAAAATTGATAATTCATGGTTAGTTCAGCTAGCAACATGCACTAAAAGAAAGGTTACATAATTTACCAAAGGTTGTGATGTACTTATGAGTCAGCTGAAAATGCAAGTTAATTTGAATGTTTTTCCATTAGGGTCATATCATGTGTTAATTGGCATGGATTGGCTTGAACAACATAGAATAGTACTCAATTGTTATGAAAAATATTTTACTTGTTTGAATAATGAAGGTAATACTGAAACAGTAAAAGGAATTCCTAGGAAAACATCTATAAGACAAATTTTTACTTTACAAGTAAAGAGAGCTGTAAGAAAGGGCTGTAAAATGTTTGCTGTGAATGTGATTAATGACGAATGTTCATCTAAAGGAAATAAGATAAAACTGTAAGATATACCCATCCTTAGGGACTTTTCTGATGTATTCCCGGAAGAAATTCCAGGACTACCTCCGAAAAGGGAACTCGATTTCACCATTGAGTTAGTACTGGGTGCGGTACCAAACTCAAAGGATCCCTACATAATGAATATTCTGGAGTTAAATCAACTAAAATCTCAGCTGAAAGAATTAATAGATAAAAACTACATAAGGCCAAGTGTGTCTCCTTGGGGAGCACCAGTTATCTTTGTTAAAAAGAAGGACAGTACTTTGCGACTGTGCATATATTACCGTCAACTTAATAAAATGAAAATTAAAAATCGATATCCCTTGCCCCACATTGATGATTTATTTGATCAGGTACGCGGAGCAGAGATATTCACTAAAATTGATTTAAGGTCTGGATATCATCAAGTTAGAATAAAGGATGAAGACATTTTCAAAATTGCTTTCAGAACTCGTTATGGACATTACGAGTTCGTAGTTATGCCTTTTGGGCTAACTAATGCACCGACAGTCTTCATATGTTTAATGAATAACGTTCTGCATAAGTATCTAGATAAGTTTGTAATTGTGTTCATTGATGATATTCTAATTTATCCAAAAAATAAAAAAGAGCACGACGAACACTTAAGAATAATTCTGCAAGTTCTAAGAGAACATCAGCTTTATGCTAAGTTCAGTAAATGTGACTTTTATAAGGATAAAATACAGTACTTAGGTCACATAATATCTAAAGACAGAATTTATGTTGACCCAGATAAAATAAGAGCAATTAACGAGTGGTCTGTCCCTAAAGACGTAACTGATGTACAGTCATTTATGGGAATAACAGGTTACTACATAAAGTTTATTGAAGAATTCTCTAGAATTGTGAATCCCATAACTTCCTTGCAGAAGAAAGGGAATAAATTCGTTTGGGATCAGAAATGCGAAGAAATTTTTAAGAAGTTAAAAGAGTTGTTAACAACAGCACCTGTATTAAAAATTGTTGATCCTGATAAACTCTTCGTTGTATGCACTGATGCATGTAATGATGGACTTGGTGGGGTCTTAACTCAAGAAGGTCATGCTATTGCTTTTGAGTCTAGGAAGTTAAAAATCCATGAAAAGAACTACGCAACTTATGATCTAGAGCTGGAAGCCGTGATACATGCACTGAAAATGTGGCGCCATCACTTGATTGGAAGAAAGTTCACATTAATGACAGATAATAAAATCTTAAAATACTTGTTGGATCAAACAAATATTAACGCAAGGAAAGCTAGGTGGATAGCTTTCCTTAGCGAGTATGATTTCGAAATTCAACACATTTAGGGTAAAGAAAACAAAGTTGTTGATGCCTTGAGTAAAAATCCCAAATTAAGTTTTGTGGTAGCAATCAGCACATTTAAGGCAGATATGGAAAATCAGATCGAAGAAGGAATTAAGCAAGATAAAAATTATCAAAAATTGCATGATAAGGTTGCTGCAAATTTATCTGAAAATTTAATAACAGATTACAACATTAATGAAAAGGGCATAATGACTTATAAAAACAAAATTTATGTACCTAATATGTCAAAAGTTAAACTGCTGATTTTGGATGAAGTTCATAAAAGTCCTTATTCGGGACATCCTGGTTATCAGAAAATGATAACTATGTTAAGGAAGGATTATTTTTTGCCCAACATGAAGAATGTGTTAAATTTTTAGAATTTACTTCAATATGATCTAGGATCTTAACTGAGAGAACAACATGTATAGCAAATCTACAGCACATCAATCATGGACACAATAATGCAAGGACATAAGAGACACAGAGTTTACTTGGGGAAAACCATAAAGGTGAAAAACCCCAATAACTTCCTCAGAGATAGATAGAGCAATGATACAATTAGAATACAAGAGATAGTATTCTCCTAGCAGCGGATCCTCCTCCTCACAAGTGCACAACTTTCCTAATGAGAGAAGTGTGTGAATGAATGATCAAATAGAGATCTCCCGATCTCTATTTATACTTGTTCTGTCCTTCCCAATAAACTAGTGGAGCCTACATGTCTAGCTTAACCCATGGTTAACTTAATCTGGGCCGACCCCACACTTGGTGGTCTAATAACCCTTTGACCCACATGGCTGACCCCAAATAGGGTGGTCTAATAACCCTTCGATCCACATGACTTATACAGGGCCGACCCCAACAAGGTGGTCTAATAACCCATCAAGTATAAGTTATGACACTTACAATATAAATGACGACACTTCCATATAGAGGAATAATAACATCTCTATAGGAATACAAACACTTCCATATAGAGGAATAATGCCATCTCTATAGGAGTACAAAATACATATATGAAATACATGGGTGAAATACATTTCGAAGTTACATATAAATCAACACTCCCTCTTAACTAGGAAGGTATTTCTTGACACAGGTCTGCTAGCACAAGTCTTCTTCTCTGGATCATCGTCATTGATGCATCAACCTCGAATCATCGTCACTGCTGCTACTATCTCAACCAATCTCTGAATCTACTTGTCATAGGAAGTTCTATAGAGCCAGTCCTTTTTCATACTGGATGTAGGTCCACCACCTGCAGGTCTTCATCATCACTGGCCATACTATGGATATCTTAGGACTTATTACATGCATCACAAAACCTTAAAAGAGTCTCTTAACTAGCAAGAACCCTAAAGAGCATTTGAGGCCTTTTTCATCCTGTCCATATATCTAGGACTTATTACATGTGACCCCACCACAAAACCTCGAAAGAGCATCCTAGGATGTTATGGGTACACAAATCCAACCTGAAGGATCTCCCAGGGCACAAATTACATGTGGTCACCACAAAACCTAGCAAGAGCATCTCAGGATGTTATGGGTACACAAATCCAACCTGAAATCTCCCAGGGCACAAATTACATGTGATCATGGCAAAACCTCGAAAGAGCATCTCGGGATGTTATAGGTACACAACTCCAACCTGAAATCTCCTAGGGCACAAATTACATGCCATAGGACAAAACCTCACAAGAGCATCTCAGGATGTTACGGGTACAGAATTTCGACCTAAGATCTCCCAGGGCACAAATTACATGTCTTTCTAGAGCAATGTCTCGAAAGAGCATCCCAGGCTATTACAGGTACACAACTCTGACTTATAGGATCTCCCAGACATGCTCATCTGCGCAACCTGATCTACAGACACAAAGTATCATCCTGATACTCATCATACATCATCCTAATGTACACATGATCATCCTGATCATCATCACTGCAACATCTTGCTGCATGTCATCTGGAGCAACATCCTAAAGCTCGTCATCTATGATCATCCTGATCATACACTACATCCACCTGATGCATACCAAGTATCTACCTGATACATATCATCATACATGATCCACTTGATCATACAATGTATCCACCTGATACATACATAGATACATGATCCACACAATGCATCTAACTGATATATATCAACATACATGATCTACCTGATCATACATAGTATCCACCTGATACATATACAGATACATGGTCCAAGCATCCAACATGATGCATATACAAAATACATATAAATGATCCAACTAATCATATCCATCATCCAACATGATGCGTATATACATATACATATAAATGATCCAACTGATCATATCGAGCATCATCCTGATGCATACACAGAGCAGTAACTGAAACATTGTCCTGATGCTCATCATCCAGTGCTTACATCCACAGCCACGTGAAGGATCCTCCTTCCAACATTCTTGGAATGGCTTCCGCAAATGTGTCCATCACTTCTTCCTCGAAGTTTCATCGATCTGAAGAACACCAAGTATCTCCCTGAAGTACTCGAACTTCACTCTGGCTAGTGGTTTCGTCAGCACATCTGCAATCTGCTCGTCTGTCGCAACATACAGGAGCTTCACTGCTCCTCTCTGCACCATATCCCTGATATAGTGATATTTGATCTCTATGTGTTTCAACCTGTCGTGAAACACTGGGTTCTCAGACAGCTTCACACAACTCTGGTTATCACAGAAGATACCAGTAGCATCCAACGGGAGATCAAATAGCTCAGACAATAGATTCCGAAGCCATATTTCCTCGCAACTAGCTAAACAGGCTGCAACATACTCCGCCTCAGCTGTACTTAGTGCTACGCAAGACTTCTTCCTTCTAAACCAAGAGATCACACCTGATCCCATACTGAAGCAGCACCCAGAAGTGCTCTTCCTATCTGCAGCACTGCCTGCCTAATCTGAATCAACATAACCTTGCAGGTTAAACTTTTGATTCGCATCATACTTGCGCCCATAATCAATCGTACCCTTCAGGTACCTCAGAATATGCTTTACAGCGACCAGGTGAACATCTCTCGGATCCGTCAGGAACTGGCTGAATGTGTTCACCGCAAAGCAAATATCTGGTCTCGTGTTCGTCAGGTACATAGAGGACCCAATCATTTGACGATACATCATGACATCAACTGGATCAGATGAAGCATCACACAGAAGCTTCAGGTTCGATGCCATAGGTGTGGCCATAGCCTTGTAGTCCATCATTCCGAACCTCTTCAGGATCTCTACTGCATACTTCCCTTGTCCAAGGAAGATTCCATCTGCACTCTGCCACACCTCCATGCCAAAAACAAATAGTGCATCATCCCCAAGTTCTTCATCTCGAACTCGGCAGCAAGCTTCTGCTGCATGTCGGTAATCAATCTATCCTCACCTGTTACAAACAGGTCATCCACATACAATAGTAGTATCAATGGATTTCCTTCCTCAACCTTGTAGTAAAGGTTGGAATCTGCTTTACTCTTGGTAAAGCCCAAACTGGATAGAAAGCTGTCTATCCTACCATACCAAGTTCTGCACATATATGATTCCCTATCATGTGTATCAGAACCAAGTGGCTTCTCCACATACACTTCTTCTTCAACTACACCATTCAAGAAGGCTGTCTTGAAATCCATCTGGTGTATCTTCCACTTCATCACTACAGCTAGAGCAAGTACTGATCTAATGGAAGTGTATCTGGCTATAGGAGCAAAAGTCTCTATGCTACCACCTGCAGCATGCTTGATCTTGTAGATCCTCTTGGAAGTCACTACAGACTACCCTTTGGGACTACATACCAAACATCTTCATGATTGACTGGTACTCCTCGATCATGGCATTCTTCCCAGATCCTGGGAACTTCAATATTTTCAATAGATAACTTTGTTGCTGAAAAAATGTTGTAGTCCTTCTTTTGTAGGTGATGGTATACGATCTTTCCTACACAACAAGTTAAATTACATGATTAGAAAACATCTCATAGTTTTCAGAACAAATTCTTACACATAAATAAATATGTCATATAGTCATGCAATTATCTTAGCCAATGCTTCAATACAACATTTATCCATATCCTGTAACTTTCTAGATGCCTTCCAATCTCTACCAGAACATTGTTAAGAGTGTGCACAACTCCTAACATGTCAGCAAAGAGGTTTCATTCTAGATAAGTAGCAATGGAATGTTGTACAGTGCCATAGGCCACTTACCCATGTATATTAGTAGTATACTATTCATCAATGCAACTATTCTAATATGCATAATCACAACCTAATTCTAGGAACATAAGAATATACATCATTGAATAACATTATGTAAGAAATGACAATTCAAATACTTATCTTTGTTTGGTTGCTGGGTGGACTCCCACTGAATATTTTCAACTCCATTCTAATGTGGATTGTGAGAAGTGGTCAATTCCCTCTGAATATCTACATCCTTGCAGAAACTACTGAAGTGTGCTCCCTCTTGATCTTTGCTACCTGGATTACCTGTCCTTGAACTTATATCTATCCTTAATCACTATGCAGCTTATTAGTATCATCACTGTGTTATCCTCGAGGTCTCATACATAATCACACATTCATTAGTATAATCTTAACACTATCAAAACATGATAATCTTAAACATGTATAGTCATGATTATTTCAAACACAGATAATAAACATTAGTATTCAAGGTTTCAGGGAAGTCTTCTTTTACTCATGCATATTCTTATTTGATCATAGGACTCTCATGATTAGTTAAATCATCAATGCATAAACCTGTGATTACTCAAACCTATACCTTCATGATGATTCTGGTTAGTCATATCATCAATTATGGTAAGAAACATAATATGCATACAACCATGACTATTCAAACCTATGACTTCATGAATAATCATTATCAACAACACAACAGTATAAGATCCTAACACAAGGTAGGATTCTAGCTTGATATAGGAAAAACATACCTGGATTAGCATGCTAGCTAGTTATGTCTAACATACCCGCATAATGTCTTCTAGTTCTCTTCAGTGACTTGTGCTAGTAACTTGCATGTCTCATAAGTTAACCATTATAGAACCAAGTTATACATACCTCGTAAGTAGATCTTCTATGTGATCCATGACAATGGATGAATCTTTGTCTTCATGTCACCATGATCATATGTTCTTGAAGTAGAACATGATTTGTCTTTCTTGGTGTACCTTTTATGTTAGCGAACAACATAAACCTCATACAACATCATAATGCATTAGTACAATCATAAGTGTCAAAACCTTAATCAATGAATATCTTCTATTAAGGTGATACGACAAGTCTAGTAATTAATCAAGATTATACTGTATTGATATGAAGACAAACATATCATAAACTTAACCATGAACAGAATTCGAAGCATACCTGTAATCCATACCTTTCAAGATTGCTTGTAATCGTCTTATGGAAGGCCTTAGCCTCATCTCCCTCTGAGACAGGAACTTCTTCACTTTTGCAAGTGACCAATCCATCTTCTTCTAGGATTAACCCAATCCACTTGATTTGCAAGAACTAGAACTGGAGCTGTAATGCCTCTCAAAGGCATTACGAATTTTAAACTAATTAAATATCTATTTTATTTATTTATTTTTGAAATGTATAAGAGTGTCAATACAAGCTCAATATACATCATGTAACTCTAGCAGCATATAAACAACACATAAGCAAAGTGTAACCATAACAACATATAAGCAAAATATAAGCATTTTGCAATAGCATCAAATAACTTAGAATATTTAATACTTCATGGGTGATTCACACAACATAAATTAAGATCATAAATCATGTAGCAATAGCATCATATGATAATTTTACAACAACATATAAACAGTTTAAAATCACAAGAAAAATACCTCGTCATAAGAATGGTGATGGAGTCCAAACTGAGCAAGCTTTCCTCTCCTTCTCCTCGAGTTGCTTCCATCTTTATTGCCCAAAGCGGGACCACGGTTTTACCTCCCAGCCAACTAGGGGCCTAGCCGGCTCCCTAGCCCCAGGAAACCATTTGAACGGTCCCATCGAAACGCCCTCCTGGCCCTCCGTGCCCGAGACCCCCAAAGAACAGAACAGTGATGCACCAGTAGCCTATGTATCAAATCTTCCAAGAGTTCTCAAACTCTTCCAACTCTTCAAAACTTCTCATACTCCAAAATACCAAAATTCTCCATCCTAGAATACTCTCACCAAAATAATCTTCAAGAGCAAAAGAACCTCCCTCCTTCCACTCTCAAGTCTCATATTTATATCCAAAAAACCTCATCCATCAATAAATTCCCATAAATTATAGTCATCCATCAATAAATTCATTTTCTCCAAATAAATAGAAATTTGATTTAAATAATTAAAATATTAATAAACATGGATGCAAAGTCTCATTTGTCATGCTTGTATATTAATGCAACTATGACAACCAATTTCTAAAAATTTGTGCAAATCCTATCTATCCATTTATTTATATTATCCTTTCATTCATAAGTCAAATAAGATATTTTCATATACTATATTATATTATGACATATTCTATATTATATGTATATAATTATATATGTTATTTAATAATCCAATCAATTTATATAAATCTAAATCATTTTAAACAAGTCAACAAACTCATACTTTCAACACACAAGTAATGCTTTCATCAATTCGTCAACCAAGTTACTAATAGATAATATAACCATATTAACTTATTCATCGATCGACCAATCATAGTAATGTAATCACGAATTGACCTATGCATGGCCAGTGCACACGTCTTAAGCGTGCGTACTAATAATCACATTTAATGTTCCTAATAAATCATTATTACATCCTCTCAAACAACATATAAAAGAACAATTAAACACTGCATCATTCATCATTCACAATCATTCATACGGAAACAATAAGACAAAATTAGATAAACATAATCGTGAAATCAAACATATAATCATGATGGTTAATAACAATCAAGAACACCATCCAATCCATCATTGGTACCATCCATCACATCAGTAATCCAGCCCCTAAATCACCACTACTTCCATCTCCTGAGCTCACCATCCCGTCCTCTACTGCAATATAATGTGGCATCGACTGCACGAGCTAACCACATATAGAACCCGTAAGCGGAAGTGTCGATTGACCACATCGACCAAGCTTCTCCAGCAGGCATCCGCTAGTCGTCATCACACGTCTAGGGGAGTGCGCTACACAAACCTCCCACGACTCAAGGTTTCGGGGGATAAACGATGGGAATTTCCTCCACCCCCCCTAATAGTACTAGGGTCAATGCCCTACATCAACCATACTGTGCCATCACTGTTCTAAGGGGTCCCGTCATTGAAAAATCACTTTGGGCAAGTCACAATTCCTATCAAAACTCACACTCACCCACAAGTCATAGAAATATTGGAATTCACAATTCAATAGCATGAAATTTGATATAACGTCATTATACTCATGATGTTCAATACATCTCATGGGCCTTGGCAATATAGGAATCTGCCTATCTCATAGCCAATTAACATGTGGAATAGTTCATCATTAACATGAAACATATGTATAGCCATAACCAACTCTTTCAAGTGCCAATCCATATCACTAATACGGCATTTACAAATACTCATGTAAGTTATTTTTGCAAACAACTAAATTAGCATTCTACATATGGATATTCTACATTCAATTTTGCATGTTCAAATGAAATAACATATTCATTGTCATTAATAAATTAAAACAATATTTCGAATTACCATACATGCCTCAGAGGAGTCCACATGTCCACATAACAATCATCTTGATCAATCTATCTTCGTAAAACAGATAATAAGCAAATGCATTGCTAAGCTAATTCACATTAGAGTTTTTAATTAAAGACTATCAAAATATGGGGCGTTACATACACCCACCCTTCAAGAAACTTCGTCCCGAAGTTATGGTCATTTTCAATCTTAAGGGAATTTTGTTTTGATGTGACACCCCTATTCCTTCATCATAGAAGATTTTAACCACTCTGGTCCCACTTGACCATCACATGATCCACATGTCGATACTATCTAATTTAACTTCTTTTATCACATGGGATGTGTTATCATATTACATATTACATGTTGCAGACACAATTGGGCTAACTTTATCATGTTTACCAATTCATTTAGTCCTCATTAGTTAACATAAAATCATAATCTGTTGTTGTTTCAATACCATAGTTCATAAGAAGACCTTGTCTCCCATATAGCATTTCCTTAGGTTCAAGGTGTATTGTTATGATTATTTACCAATTCTTGGTTTTACTTATCTTCTTTCTAAATAGAACCAATTACTTTTTCATTGTAAATTTAATTAGATCTAAACCTCACTAGTATCTTGAATGATGTACTATATAACAATTTCAATAGCATCATGTTTACCCGCATAGCATACATTATTAGTCAACACTTGACAAATGAGAACTTTTACTAGGGAGTCTCATGTCATACGCAAAGTACTTACGGTTTTAATTTTAAAGCATAGATCACTTCCATACCTAAGGTAATGACAAAATTTTCCAATAGTGCCTAATAACTCTCTTTACTATTTATCATTGCTTATTATTCCAAAATATCATCATGACATTTGTTACTTATACTCATATTGATATATTGTTCTCACTATAATTACACTTAAATTGACCATGATTATCCATGCCTACTTGTCACATTCCTTTTCTTATTTGACTAAAATTTGTGTGAATTATGTTCTACCATAATCTTATGTTTATGGCATTCAAATCTCACATGCTTCAAAATGACATTTGCATGTTATTAATTATGTAAGAATATACATCTAACCTTTATATTCCTTGTGGTGCATAATTTATTTATTTTACATTATTTATTTTATAAACTCACACAAAATTTAATTACCCCCCCCCTTTTTTTTTAACACATATTCCTCATCTATGTTATCTATGTTATCTGATTATTTTGTAACATGGACTATTTAATCAGGGTAGTTCTTAAACCCATAGTCCATCACCCTTCTTTCACAAGGGTGAGGGGGTGTTTCATATAGGAGTATGCCTTTGTTCTTTAATGTTCCAACTGAATATATATATATATATATATATATATATATATATTTTGTGAGAGTTTGTTTTCTAATATTTAATATAATATTTTGTTGTCTTTATTTTATTTTATTAACAAGTACATATATATAATTTGGGTATGAATTGGAAAAAAAAATTTCTAATAATAAAAGACTATAAATAAAATTTCAATATATCCATCTATTTATACATAACATTTAGACAATATCAATACATAGCAACATCATTATTTTGTGATGTTACCAAAACGTCTCCACTTACCTCAATGATTATTACTACATTTTTATTTTATTTTAAATTGATATCTATTAGTATAATGATATGTAACATTTAAATTAATTTTTAATTAAAATATAATTACTCATATTGCCTTTCATTCTTGTAGATTTGGAATAATATATATCCCTAATATTGAAATTAAAGCCCATCCTTTATAATTTTAATCACTAACGCTCCCATTGATATGTTAACCAAGTATTCTTATTAATTATTAGAATTTTATTAGAATAATTAATTATTTATGAAGATCCTATCATCAAGTGAGAAAATATGTCACAACCCAGGGAATGTCTCCATAAAATTACTCCATACAAACATTAGGAAGTTTTCCCACCGTGTGGCATAAGGATAACTAGTCTAATCCTCGAGGTTTGTCAATTATGTAACCCAATCCCTCAGGTTTGTCATTTATGGATTACCAGACCGAGGAGTTAAGATGTGGGTACCATTACCACCATGGCCCACTCTTGATTAAATATTGCGGGCTAAAAGGAGTCAAGATCTATGGATGTACTGCTTTAATCTATGTACTGGGAGGTAGCATTAAATGGGAGATTTCTCGTCCAGATTTATCAGTCAAGTTTATTTGTTTGAATATCTAGGGCATTAAATGTGTTAGCTCACTTTGTTTGGGGGTTTATCTGCTCAGGGCTGTAAGCATTATTCCTTCTGGCTTATAAAGTATTGTGGCCTTCTAGCTTTATACTTAAAGGCTAACTCATTCAACTTTGGAAGATATGGCATTTGTGGAATGATTTTAAGATTTGAATGTTGGGAGTAAACATCGCATTTGTTTTTTTTTCTTCTCTTTTTTTTTTTTTTTAACTCCAATGGTTTTCATACTGGATTTCCCTAAATTTATGTCAAAAGGTTGTGGACCAAAGCGCAATATTCCCTGAAACACTATAATATATTTTATTTGTTAAATAGTCGAACATAGTTGGACCCTACTTTCACAATCTCCATGAATGTCGAAACTTTTCTCAACACTATGGCATACTCAATAATAAATACTCCTACTTAAATCGTAATAAGCAGTTAAGTGAAAGAGTACGAGAAAGCATCATAATCGACTGGAGTAAGTAACGGCGAGTAACAAAATCTGCTCCCAGAAAGTCTGCGAGTAACGGTGAGTGTGAACTCCAGAAAGTCTACAATTGGTTATGTTTCTCCTTAGGTTGTGGTATGGTTTCTTGGAGTAGTAAGCGACAAGCTTATGTTTCTTTGTCATCCAGAGTGGTTGAATATAGTGTTGTTGCTAAATTGGGATTTGTGAAGAAGTACGGCTTAAGAAATTGCCTCTTTAATTTGAAGTGATGGAGAAGAGCCTTATTCTTACCTATTGTGATAATTAGTCACCTATGAAGCTAGCACGCAATTTTGTGTTTCATGATAGGCCAAAGCACATTAAGACTAGTTACCAATTCATTATAGACATGATCAACACGATACAGATTTATATGATAGAGATTTATATGCAGTATCGTTCTACTTAAGATTATGTGGTTGACATACTCACAAAACCCTCACCTAGTCCAAAATGCGAAGATGGTAGGATTGGACTTGGTTTGTGTTCACCTAGTGATCGACTGAGTGAAGGATACTACATAAGCTTAAGCAACAAAGGAATTATGATCTTGCATAAGCTTGGCGCTTGGTACTCGATGGTGTTTGTTGATTTGTCGACTGCGTGACATAAATGATATTTCTAATTCGATCCGCACCACCACCCAGTATCTTGTTGTCCCTCTTGTGTATCACGAAACATAAAAGAAAATAAATGAATCTGCGTTCACAATTTCATGTCCCACCATCCGAATTTGTTTATGCACTGTTTTTTTTTTTTATTCGTATATATAAAATTGAAGCAGAAATGTTTCTAGTGATACCTAATCGCCTTGTTCCTCATAAATTCCTTCTCATCTCCCTTTCCAAACTATGAAATAAAGCAGTCAAGCACAACTAAAGGATCTTTGTGATTTTCGACAGTGGGAGACAATTTCTGGAGTTATATCATACTTTTAGACGGCATGGGAATAATCATCAAACGAAAATATATATATGGGAATGATGGAAACCTAGCAGGAGTGTCAAAGATAGCACGAGTTAAATTTAATTGCATGGGGAGGTTATTGGGATGTTAGAAATCAAAGACTGTATGATTGAATTTGAAGTCTCTCATTTAGAATTTATTTTGCTTAGTTAATAGAGATTTAAAGACAGTTTCCGAAGATTGATTTACTTATCAAGAAAGTTATATATATATATATATATATATATATATTTATATGGAAGTCTCTCTGTCCATCTATTGGAGTTGGCGCCATCCCATTTCAGCAGGAGCAGCATAGGGCGTCTGGGGATTGTGATCATTAAACTCAGACGCATGCTTCCAGGTCATATATTTTTTTTTTGTGGCCATCGATGGTGAATTCAAGTAAAATTCACTATGCCAGGGAAAAAGATCCACGATCCACAAATTCACTCAGCAGGTGCTAGTTTCCACAAAGCCAGCCGTCAGATGCTGGGGAAAAAGATCCACGATCCACAAATTTTTCACATTTTTAAATAACACGAAGAAATACACTTTTGAAATTTGTGAACTTTTGGTAGGGCCAGCACTTTTCAGTGGCTGCGATCTGGGCAGGGAGTAGATCGATGGCTGCAAGGGAGTTCGCAGATTTCATCTGCATAAAAAAAATACATTTGAAAAAATGCGAAGTGATAGGGGCTGCAACGTCGAATGATCCAGATCAAATTATGGTCACGATCAATGGTTAAAGATCAGTTCATTGGCAGAAATTAGGCGAGGTTAGTAATCAAGAAGGCCAAGCAATCGCGATCCCGTCGCTGTTTTCCCCAGCAGAAGCATTGATTGCAAACTCAGCTTTCTGGATGGAAGCCCCCATTATCCGACATCTTTGCTATGTGTAGCATAATGTTATAAATAGGTAAATATAGAGGAATCAAGGGTAGGAACCAGCTGTGCAGCCTTATGGTTGAGCAAAGGAAAGCTCAGGAGCGGTTGCATTTTTTTCCAGACAAGTTTCGTTTGCATTTTTTCATCGCAAGCCTACATCACTTGCATCTAGGGGTGTTGAATATCTACCAAGCGAGTTCACATGCCTGAGACTCGTCAGTCTCATTTTCAAAAGTAGAATAATAAAGCAGGATAGTGAGGATTTCATAATAATGCAAGCAGAACTAAGCACAGTGCAGCACACGCTAACCCAGGAGGCAACTGCTATGTTTTTGGCAGTCATTTCTCATTCACATTCCTCCGGTGGCGTGTTGGCCAAGTTCTCTCCAAACCTCTCCTGCCGGACCTTGGAAAAAGTACATGCCCTGTGGTTTTCATTTATGATGCTGGTATCTATGTTGATGTTTGACGGGATGAAAAGCAAGAATCCTGAGGATTTAATAAATATTTCCTTATTCCTCCAAATTCATAGCAAGAAGGAACAAAGTACTGTACCAAACTGTTGGTGAAATATAATTGGAGAATTTTGGTAAATTAATACTTTGTTTGTCATACTGTCAATATTTGCTTGCGCATTGAATGGTTGCTTACCAAAATCGATGCTTCCTGCATATTTGATTCACATACTCAGAAATTCAGGCTGCGTGGAATCTCTTCATTCAATCGTAGATGTCAACTTTCACTGGTATCTCAACCCTTTCCATTCTTCATGTATAGCAAATTCCAAACAAGGAATAATGTTATCACCATCGATATCAGAACTCTTCCCCATGAACTAATATATATTACTGTTTTTCCTATATGCAATAATTTGTTCTCTGTTGTTCTATTTCGAGCAAAACCTTTTTGTTACAGTTATATATTCATTGGTTTCCCTTAATTTGTCTTAAAAAAATTTTTTTCTCAAGGATCGGATTGCAGCATGAGTGGGATACACTCCAAAATATCCCATCAATACACGCATCAACTCGTCAATCCAATTCCTTATGAGGTGAAACCAAGCTTTAATCAACTGACACACACCAGAAATCTCGTGGATTCTTTACATTTATTAACAATGTGATAGGTTTTACGAGGGTTTAATAGTAGAATATTATCTAATTGACTACGGCTGCTATCTATGCCAGAATCCAGGTGATTAATGCCATTAATAACTCTTGCATGGAGCCCTGCTAAATAGTTATGACAACTATCTTTAATAAGTATGATCCTCAATGACTTCCATGGCGGTTCCGGTCATCCTCGACCTACCTTGGAACTCACTTCAAATTTGTCATTCCAAAGATAAATATCCATTGCTTTATGATGGAGTCGTATGAGTGGAAAAGAGCGCCTTATTATATATTTATTAGGTAAATTGACTAGCTAAATTCGTAGGTGAGGTGACAAGCTCAAGAGTCCAGCTCAAGAAGTGATGAGTTAAGACTGTACTAAACGCCAAATCGGGGTATGAATACCATGAATTTTAATTTCGAAAACATCAAGATTCATACTCAGGAAGTCATGATTTGAGCTAAAATAACACCAAGTCTAGGTTTTGAATATCATGAATCTTTAAAATAAAAACGACAAGATTCAACTCAGGAAATCATGAAATTGAAACGGAAATACACGCTAAGTCTGGGTTTGATTACACACCAAGTTTTAAGCTCGGAAAATATGAAATTGAGGCTGGACGAAACGCCAAATCTGGGTTTCAAATACCATGGCTTTCTAAAATACCAACACCAAGATTCGACTCAGGAAATTATTAAATTGAAACTGAGATAAACCCCAAGTCTAGATTTTGAATACTATAAAAAAATAAAATGCCAAGAATCAGATTCCGGAGGGCCATGATTTGGGATCACAGAGTTTAAGGACAACTTGGATCAAGAACACTCATTCAAATTTGAAATCAACGTAGAATTTAATGACAAACTTATAATTCAATTTATTAGATCTGGAAAGATCAAAATAGAAATGGGATCCACGCGGAGTTTATGGGCCATTTTGCAATTCAATTCATTAGATCTGGAAACGTCAATAAAAATGGGGTCAACGCACAGGGTATCTTTCCTTCAACCTGGTCGTTTTGGCGGATTGAAATTTAAGGTACTTGAATTCCAATTAAGAAACACGGATTATTGATGATCACGCACAACGTTCAAGTAACAACATTTTACAGTCTGAGCCTACTCTTGTATAAGCACGCAGAGTTATGATAAAAATTAATACAAGCGGAGTTCAAAATAAAAAATAGATGATGCCAACGCAGATTTAGATTTTGGTTGTAGTCATCTGGAAGTATGGGCGACCGAGTGTAACCCCAGGATTCATATACATACACAAAACCAAATTAAAATAAAAACAAAATTCCGTTTATGATTCATTCCATCAGTTTTTCAGAGATCGGAAGGTAAGGCGTTTAAAATTTAAGATTTACAGAGATCATAATTTAAATTCGAATTGGGAGAGCAATAGAATAGTAAGCCAATCACTTGGGTCTATGATAAAAGTCAGAATTCGATTTTTGAGAATTCGAGTAGATCCATAATAAACCTTACTACATACAGAGTTCGTATTACTCGATACCTTGACAATTTCTAAAATTATATATATACAAATTAACAACATTACTGATTACACAGAATAATATATATCCTAATAGAAACAACCATAGAGCTTAAATACTGATAAACAAAACTGAAGAACTTAAAGAACTAATTAAGTTCAACTCATAAGATCTTGATACGCCCTTCTAAATCGAAATAGACTCACATAGTAATGTAATAAGGATACAATTAAAAACAGAGTATAAGGGAAAACAATAGACTCATTCATATTCCTAAGTCCGATTTTCCATCTAACACAACCACATTGTCATCAAATACATTGCACCATGAAGGACATCATGTTTGTTTGATATTTTCTGGTAAATATCAGACATCATGTTTGTTTGTTATTTTCTGGTAAATTTCACTATAATTCTAGGTGTAGTTAGGCCCTAAGGTCTAAGTGCTTGAGCCTTACGCTCCGATACCATATGTAATGCCTCTCAAAGGCATTACGAATTTTAAACTAATTAAATATCTATTTTATTTATTTATTTTTGAAATGTATAAGAGTGTCAATACAAGCTCAATATACATCATGTAACTCTAGCAGCATATAAACAACACATAAGCAAAGCGTAACCATAACAACATATAAGCAAAATATAAGCATTTTGCAATAGCATCAAATAACTTAGAATATTTAATACTTCATGGGTGATTCACACAACATAAATTAAGATCATAAATCATGTAGCAATAGCATCATATGATAATTTTACAACAACATATAAACAGTTTAAAATCACAAGAAAAATACCTTGTCATAAGAATGGTGATGGAGTCCAAACTGAGCAAGCTTTCCTCTCCTTCTCCTCGAGTTGCTTCCATCTTTATTGCCCAAAGCGGGACCACGGTTTTACCTCCCAGCCAACTAGGGGCCTAGCCGGCTCCCTAGCCCCAGGAAACCATTTGAACGGTCCCATCCAAATGGCCTCCTGGCCCTCCGTGCCCGAGACCCCCAGAGAACAGAACAGTGATGCACCAATAGGCTATGTATCAAATCTTCCAAGAGTTCTCAAACTCTTCCAACTCTTCAAAACTTCTCATACCCCAAAATACCAAAATTCTCCATCCTAGAATACTCTCACCAAAATAATCTTCAAGAGCAAAAGAACCTCCCTCCTTCCACTCTCAAGTCTCATATTTATATCCAAAAATCCTCATCCATCAATAAATTCCCATAAATAATAGTCATCCATCAATAAATTCATTTTCTCCAAATAAATAGAAATTTGATTTAAATAATTAAAATATTAATAAACATGGATGCAAAGTCTCATTTGTCATGCTTGTATATTAATGCAACTATGACAACCAATTTCTAAAAATTTGTGCAAATCCTATCCATCCATTTATTTATATTATCCTTTCATTCATAAGTCAAATAAGATATTTTCATATACTATATTATATTATGACATATTTTATATTATATGTATATAATTATATATGTTATTTAATAATCCAATCAATTTATATAAATCTAAATCATTTTAAACAAGTCAACAAACTCATACTTTCAACACACAAGTAATGCTTTCATCAATTCGTCAACCAAGTTACTAATAGATAATATAACCATATTAACTTATTCATCGATCGACCAATCATAGTAATGTAATCACGAATTGATGTATGCATGGCCAGTGCACACGTCTTAAGTGTGCGTACTAATAATCACATTTAATGTTCCTAATAAATCATTATTACATCCTCTCAAACAACATATAAAAGAACAATTAAACACTGCATCATTCATCATTCACAATCATTCATATGGAAACAATAAGACAAAATTAGATAAACATAATGGTGAAATCAAACATATAATCATGATGGTTAATAACAATCAAGAACACCATCCAATCCATCATTGGTACCATCCATCACATCAGTAATCCAGCCCCTAAATCACCACTACTTCCATCTCCTGACCTCACCATCCCGTCCTCTGCTGCAATATACTGTGGCGTCGACTGCACGACCTAACCACATATAGAACCCGTAAGCGGAAGTTTCGATTAACCACATCGACCAAGCTTCCCCAGCAGGCATCCTCTAGTCGTCATCGCACGTCTAGGGGAGTGCGCTACACAAACCTCCCATGACTCCAGGTTTCGGGGGATAAACAGTGGGAATTTCCTCCACCCCCCCTAATAGTACTAGGGTCAACGCCCTACATCAACCATACTGTGCCATCACTGTTCTAAGGGGTCCCGTCATTGAAAAATCACTTTGGGCAAGTCACAATTCCTATCAAAACTCACACTCACCCACAAGTCATAGAAATATTGGAATTCACAATTAAATAGCATGAAATTTGATATAACGTCATTATACTCATTATGTTCAATACATCTCATGGGCCTTGGAAATATAGGAATCCGCCTATCTCATAGCCAATTAACATGTGGAATAGTTCATCACTAACATGAAACATATATATAGCCATAACCAACTCTTTCAAGTGCCAATCCATATCACTAATACGACATTTACAAATACTCATGTAAGTTATTTTTGCAAACAACTAAATTAGCATTCTACATATGGATATTCTACATTCAATTTTGCATGTTCAAATGAAATAACATATTCATTGTCATTAATAAATTAAAACAATATTTTGAATTACCATACATGCCTCAGAGGAGTCCACATGTCCACATAACAATCATCTTGATCAATCTATCTTCGTAAAATAGATAATAAGCAAATGCATTGCTAAGCTAATTCACATTAGAGTTTTTAATTAAAGACTATCAAAATATGGGGCGTTACAGGAGCTAGATTAGGGTTGGTTAGAGAAACCCCAAAGGATCAAATTTTGAATTTCAAACTTCCGAAAGGATAGAAATATGCGCCTTGATGAGCTGATCAAGCTGGTATATTCAAGATTTGAAAACTACAAAGTTTCACTCCTCAATTTTTCCTTTGAAACTTCCAGATTCACTTGACGTGACCCCAAACTAGGGTTTGATGAAGCCCACCCTTCTTCCCAATCAAAAGGTTCGATCCAAAGCTCTAAGCTTCTATTTTTCTGAGGAGCTTCCAGCCGTGGTCAAGGATTTCAAAAATTCCCGTTTTTGCAGAAGCCCTAATTTTCCACTTTTCTGATCAAAGTCCCAAACTAGGGTTTGATTAAGCCCGGCCTTCTGCCCAACCAAAAATTCTGATATTGGTCTCTAAATTTTGATTTTGATGAGTAGCATTCAGCCGTGGTCTCTGATTAGAAAAATTCCAACTTTCTCCGAAACCCTAAATTTTGGAAGCCATGAATGAAGGTGCTAAAAAATAATTTTGTTTTGACAGAAATATGTACCTGATTGTTTCTGGTGTAACTCTGAACTTTTCAATCCACAGGGTCTAAATTGTTTTCCTGAGATAGCTCGACTTGTCATATTTCCAACCCCATAGTTTTGACCTCAAATGGATTCTCTGAGAGAGATTTATGCCAAGTGTCGTAACGTGACCTGTTTATGGGATAAAACAGGAGAGTGAACTTGTACGGCATACCACATGACACTGGTTCAGTCTCGGCCTCTGAAAACATTACCTAAGAAATTACAGTCCATGCACTACCTGTCATGTTTTACGAAATTTCATTTGGAGCTTCCTAGCCCAAGTTATGACCTTTTTTCCAAGGTCACCTATTTATGACTGAGATATGGAAGAGGTAGAAACCCTATATTGTATAGATCATAAATCACAAAGTACAATGAATTAGAAGTTTTCATTTGGATAAAAGGTACATGGGTATCTGATCTTCGACCTGTAAAAGTTTCAGATCCAAAAACTTCTCCAAAATGGATTTATAGCGAAATTTCTACGATGACTGGTTTTTGCTATATCAAGCCCTAGTATCGCGAGTGCAACAAGTGTCATACATGCCATACCATGCCTTCTTTCGGGCTAGCTCTGATACCATGTTAAATTTTCAGAATTTACTTCAATATGATCTAGGATCTTAACTGAGAGAACAACATGTACAGCAAATCTACAGCACATCAATCATGGACACAATAATGCAAGCACACAAGAGACACAGAGTTTACTTGGGGAAATCCATAAAGGTGAAAAACCCCAATAACTTCCTCAGAGATAGATAGAGCAATGATACAACCAGAATATAAGAGATAGTCTTCTCCTAGCAGCAAAGCCTCCTCTTCACAAGTGCGTCACTTTCCGAATGAGAGAAGTGTGTGAATGAATGATCAAATAGAGATCTCCTGATCTCTATTTATACTTGTTCTGTCCTGCCCAATAAGCTAATGGGGCCTACATGTCTAGCTTAACCCATGGTTAACTTAATTTGGGCCGACCCCACACTTGGTGGTCTAATAAACCTTTGACCCACATGGCCGACCCCCAATAGGGTGGTCTAATAACCCTTCGACCCACATGACTTATACAGGGCCGACCCCAACAAGGTGGTCTAATAACCCATCAAGTATAAGTTACGACACTTACAATATAAATGACGACACTTCTGTATAGAGTAATAATAACATCTCTATAGGAATACAAACACTTCCATATAGAGGAATAATGCCATCTCTATAGGAGTACAAAATACATATATGAAATACATGGGTGAAATACATTCCGAAGTTACATATACATCAGACCATTAAGGCTGAACATCAACACCCAGCTGGCCTATTGCAGCCATTGCCAATTCTGGAATGGAAATGAGAAATTATAAGTATTGACTTTATTACAGGTTTACCTAAGAATTAGAAACAGAATGACTCAATAATGGTGGTTGTGGATAAACTTAGTAAATATACTCATTTTATTTGTGTCAAGACTACATTCAAAGATGCTAACATTGTAGATGTATTTATGAACCAAATCTTCCGCCTACACGGAATTCCAAAGGTAACTATTTCTGATCGAGACTCCAAGTTTACTGGAAATTTTTGGACAACATTGTTTAAGGGTTTAAATACTAAATTAAATTTCAGTACTTCTTTCCACCCAAAAACTAACGGACAGACTGAAAGGGTTAATCAGATTTTAGAAGACATGTTAAAAATGTATGTTAAAGATCAGCCAACTAAGTGGGAAGACTATTTGCATTTAGCTAAATTTGCTTACAATAATTATTATCAAGCATCTGCTAGACTTAGTCCATTTGATATTTTATATGGAAGAAAATGTTGTACTCCCATTTCTTGGGATAACCCTGTTGACAGATTAATGTTAGGACCAGATTTGTTAAAAGGGATGGAGCTAACCGTAAAATAGATATAAGGCAACTTAAAAGTTGCACAAGATAGACAAAAAAGTTATGCAGATCTGAAATGCACTGAAAGAGAATTTCAGGTTGGAGATCATGTCTTTGTAAAGGTAAAACCCAAGAAAATTTCTTTTAAGCTTGGGAGTTGTGTCAAACTAGCACCAAGGTACTGTGGACCATTCAAAGTCCTATCAAGGATTGGACCTATTGCATATCAGTTGGCTCTGCCATCTAATTTAAGAATCCATAATGTTTTTCACATTTTTGTTTTAAAGAAACACATGCACGATTCTACTCATGTGTTGAATTGGAATGACATACAGGTGGAACCCGAAGGAGATTTTCAGGTGGAACTGGATTGTTTTCTCGACAAGAGGGAAATTATGCTCCGGAATCGTACCATAGGGTAGGTAAAGGTGTAATGGAATCACCTTAGCCCTAATGAAGCTACCTGGGAACTGGAAAGTAACATGCGAGCAGCATATCTAATTCTATTTCGGGGAGGCTCTAATGAAGAATAAGCAACATTGAAGACGATGTTGAGCTTAAGTGGGGGTGTTTGTAACATACCCGTTTTGCTGAAACATTTTATGTTTGAATAAAACATTATCTTAACTTTTATTGTAAAGTTTTATATTTGGACAAGTGGCTAAGGATGACTGTAATTGCACAATATTATTATTTTATAAAATAAAATAAGAGACACTCACCCAAAGAGACTGTTGAAAGAGTGTTTATTGAACCACTAGCTGGAATGGAATCTGGGGTAGAAGGAAATAGACAAGTGGCAGCATCATGCACTCAATAACTAGCTATTGTTATGGGACAACTCCCTTGAATTGTGGTCATAGTTCCCTGAAACATGGGACTAGACCTTGAGGCTCATTTAATTGGAAATTGACCTCTAAAGACCTAGGCATCTTTATAAAGCCATCGAATTGAGCAGAAGCTCACACTTTTTTTGATGAGAAAATTTACCTGTGGTTCTGTTGTAATCACACAAGAGATTCAATGAGGGGAAGTTGTGTTTTGAGTTTCTTTGTAAGTTTGTTCCACATCTGCTAGATGCAGAGTTATTTCCTGCTTTGGGAAGATATTTTGAGGTGTATTGCAAGTCTCCATTGATTGCTGGAAGTACAACCTAAGTGCCTTGCTTCTACACATAATCTTCTACCCAGTGGTTTAATAAACAGGCTAGGGGGTCCTAAAGGAGCAAGTGATATTGGTTGTTTCTTCTGGAGAAGGTTGGGAGGAACATGCCTCTTTGGGTGTTTGTCCACCCTATTTACAGTTTCAGGTTCTACTTTTCATTTCAGTTCCTTAGTAGTTATAATTTATTTATGTAATTGTTGATTTAAGATTTATTGGTCAATGTTAATGGTTATTATTCTACTGAAGTAAATGTTGATTTCCTGAACTAATTATAATTCTGTAAATTATTGAGAAAATTATATGAAAAGATAGAATAGATTTCTCCCCTGCATTTTTCCACATACTGTTTTTGTATTGTACTCTAGTACATGGAAGGAGGCTTAAGATAGATAAATGATATGTAATGAGTAGAATAAATGAATTAATGAACTCTATTATGTTTCCTTAAATTTTCTTATCTGTTACATTTCCTGTAATTTCTTAGCTACTTGGTAATTTCCATAAGTTATGTTTTTCTGTCATAGATAAACATAGAAATAATTATTATATTCAGACATTATAATATTCTATTAGAAGAGCTCAACAAGTTGTGTTTTCTGTACAAACCTTAAGTAAGACTCATTACAACACTAAGATTGAAATTCAAATAGGTTTTCCAAGACAAAATCGTTATAGTCCAAACTATACATTCTGTATTTAAATTTCATTTTAAAAACCCCTATAGTTTTTGTAACCAGAGCAAACCAAATTATATTTGAACAATGGTAGGGTTTTAAATCTATCTTATGGCCAATCCCTTAAACCCTTTCCAAAATACAAAGGCACCTAGCCAGGGTTTTTCAAAAGAGGCTTCACACCTCTGGTCAAATGACCAAGATTACATTAATCATAACTTCAACATTTATCCCAGCTATATTTAATAACACAGTAATTGTATTAATCCAAGCTTTCAACCATTCGAGGTTTAGAATTCTTTTCAAAACAAGTTTCCATGTACTTTTAAGTATATCACAAATCTACGCAAAGTAGACAACAATGTATGAGTTCGAAACCCATATCTTATAAGAAAAACAAAATAGTATTTATCATTTGTAGGGTTCGAAACCAGCTCACGGCCAAAAGACACTTAACTCTTTTTTATGTTACCAAACCTCTTCGATAGGGTTTTCAGACAAGGCTCATAACCTTTTTACACACAAACAGTATAATTATAAATTACGTTGTCAACATTCCACAGGATCGTAACTACCACAAATAAAATATAAAAACCATTTTTACGCTGGAAGTATGAAAAACACCTTTTATTGCAGAGAAGGGACTCAGCCCCTTTCATCAGTATCCTTTAATTAGTTCATAAAACACAGACTACCGAGAGTATACAAAACCCTACAACTATTTTACATATCAACCATGCGCTATCAACTTATGGATTTTAAACATTCGAGCATTGGGACCAAAATCATAGTGTTGACAAATACACGAAACGTTTTTCAAAATACAAATTTATTTGTTATCATCGGACTTGCAAAAATGTAACGATAAACCAAGAAGTAATAGGTCGAGGGATGCTCCTCCCTATACCTTACACATTGCCACATGGCTCAAAAGAATCTATAAATACTGAGTGTTTAAACTCTTAACATCAAAACAGAAGTCTCGGACAACCATTACAGACTGGCATCTTGCCAAGAACACAGTTCGAAGTACTATGAAATGCCCTTGAGGTATCTCCTAGGCTTACCAGGATTCCTGAGTTATCATCCTGAACATTTCGTTACCCTTTCAAATCAATGTCGAGAGTTACTTGGCAATACAACGGACAGAGTGATTAGAAGTCAATAGAATGAAAACCAGAAGTGTAAAACTTACATAAGTTTCATGAAAACAAACTAGGACTTACCATCGACGAAAGAACCTTGTGCTGGATGCTCACACCTGCAACCGACGAGAGCACCAAACCCTTACCAATCACCAATAACACAACAAAGGAATGGCTTGGCCCTGAGACTTCATTGTGGAGGCTTTCTAAGTAACAAGTCATGGGTTTGAAGCCTGGAAGAGGTGCCTCTAGGACCTGCTAAAAAACCCTAAACTCTCACAGGTTGTTCAGCCTCTCCACCAAGCCACTCACTAACACAAAATGAATGCTGAAGAAACAACCTTGATGAGACAGAGTGGAAGGCTATGGTTTAGTCCAAAACCCGAGAGCATCATGAGATCAACGGTTGAAATCTTCTCATCAAGGCACATCGTATTACGAGCATCAACTACATTTAATACCACTTCAATTACCACTTCCACCATAGAGTCCAGCTCAGTATACTTCTAGGTTAAGCCATGCACAGCTCGACAATGTTGGCAGTATCCTTATAGTGTCTTCACATGACATTCGCCACGATAGAAACCATCGGGATTTCCACCAAGGTAGTAGATAGGAAAATTTAATGCTAAGCCTGGACATGAATGACTGCCAATGTATAACCACTCAGCTATTAATACCTTCTCCTTTATCAGAAAATTTGCATAAAGGTTATGGTTGCAACATATTATAACATATAATACTGTAAGCACATAGTTTATAACATTTTGTGTTGTATCAACTAGGCATCGAACTTATGTTTAAAAGTTTCATATGATGTTCATATTTCATATTGTTTCATATCTTGGACCATTGCATATAGTTTACGCATGTAGGAAATGCATGGTATTTGCATATAGTTTATGTTTCACAAAATGCATACCTTTAACAATATAAATATTGTCAAACTAAACTAAATCGTTGTGCATATCAAAAGAACCACGATATAGATGAAATATATCACTAAACAACTCCCATGGCATAGAGGAGTTATTACATATAGTAAAGATGATGCTTATTCCTTGACCAATGAACATTGAATAAATAACCTAGACAATACGTTGAACATTACAATGACATCTGCATAGTATTGGTTAAGACCTATGTTATGAATTACAAAGTCAACTTGGATTTCATGATAAGGTTCTTCTAATTCTGTATTAAATTGCAAACGTAGGTCTTCAAACGATAATTCAATTAAAACAAACCAAGACAACGTTTACATAAAATTAACTAGGATACCTGACTTGATGAAGGGAAGATAATCCTTTTCTACAGCTTCATAATACAATTTCAAAATGTAAAACATTACTGTAGGATAACTTGAATTTATTGCTCTTACCTATGTTCTGCAACATCAAGATTCAAATGCTTTAGCTACATAGATAAGTAAGCCTCAGGGTACCCCATAGGACCCCTTCATCATCAACAAAAATCAAACAGTCATCACATATAAAGAAAATTGTATCGTAAGTGAACATAAATACATCACATAATTCCAGAGTTTAGTATAAGAAAAATATTGTCATAACATGTTTCAAAAATTATGAAGTAACGTTATCAGTAATAGTTCATTAGTTAAGAAGATTGATATTTATTTTACTTCCGCACATCAACATTAGCCTTAAATGCCTTCTTAAAAAAATTTAAAATTTTTATGAATTTTCGGGATGTTACATTGGTGCAAGAGGCAGAGGAAACTATTCATCATTTATGACTACATGCCCAATGATAGCCTAGATAAAATCATCTTTGGGAACCCAATGATGGTCCTTCCTTGGCCTCATTGATATGCGATTTTGAGGGGAGTGGCAGAGGGGTTGCTGTATCTACACAAGGAATGGGGGAAAAGGGTCATTCATAGGGACATCAAGTCGAGCAACATGTTGCTGGACTTGGAGCTCAATGAGAGAATAGGAGACTTCAGCTTGGCACGACTGTACAATCACAACGGGAATCCTAAAATGACTAATCTAGTAGGAACGCTGGGGTACATTGCACCGGAGCTCTTTCACACTAGAACGACCACAACCAGCTAGGACATGTTCAGCTTCAGGGCCCTACTATTGGAGGTGACGTGAGGGAGGAAACCGCTAGATATGTTAAAGGACAATAAGGAGTTGATATTGGCGGAATGGGTTTGGGAATTGTACACCAAGGAGAGGTTTCTTGATGCAGTAGATCGGAAGCTGGGGAAGGAATATGATGTGGAGGAGATCGAGAGGGTGCTCAAATTGGGGGTTTTTTGTTCTCATCTAGAGCTGGAAAACAGGCTTGGCATGCGCAATATTTTCCAAATACTGGAAGGAGAAACTCCTCTTCCTGACCTGCACACTGCTTGGTTTAACATGATGAGTATTATTTATCGATCTCCGAAATCCCTTTTCAGACGTACATATGATAATGATAATAAGTTTATGGTGGAAATGTCAAGAAAAATCTCAGAGGCAGGGCTCGTGCTCAACTATGTTTCTATCGAATCTTAATCCTTGGAGCACACTTCTGGTTTGTCACTTTTGAGATTACTCGGACCTTATGGAAAATTTTTATCACGGGTGAGAAAATTCATTGTGTTTTTATGTCTTAATTATTTGTAATCCCTTAATATCCCTTTCATTTTAGATTTGTTTAAATAATTTACCACTCATTAGCAGAGGCATACAAGCTTGCTTACAATGATTTTTGATCTTTTATTCTTCTAGATCAT
Source organism: Larix kaempferi (assembly GCA_027924585.1). Taxonomy (NCBI): domain Eukaryota; kingdom Viridiplantae; phylum Streptophyta; class Pinopsida; order Pinales; family Pinaceae; genus Larix; species Larix kaempferi. The sequence continues at coordinate 2,015,483 of BSBM01001283.1, read as the reverse complement.
TTAGATAGACTATAGGCAATTGTTATTACATACCCGTCCAATGTTTCCACACATACAAAAAATTACTTCACGCCTAACATGCACCTGTCCATAGCCACCTACCTTCCACGAGGATATTGAGCCATCGACATTGCTCCCAAATATTGTTTCCTTTGGACAATTACTCGGAAACTTGACTGAGATTATTAATTGTATAACAACAAGTCGTATTTTATACTAAAACAAGATCTGAACAAAATGTGTTAGGAACCCATGTCAACCCTTCTCTTTACTTTGTTAGTATATTGTTGTTGGACGCATATGCTTTGTAAGTTGTCTTGTGAGTATATTGTGTTATCCCACATTGTTAGTATATTGTTGTTGGACGCATATGCTTTGTAAGTCGTCACGTGAGTATATTGTATTATCCCAAATTCATGGGGAGTAATAGTTGTTTAGCTTAGACTTAGTATATAAGTACATGTTGAGGCCAATGAAGGCATCCACGAGTTATTTGTATTGAGCTTGCTCAAAGGAGGTTTCCCCCTAGAAGTGGCCTGCGATCAATAAATTCCTTCTGTGTTTTGTTATTTCTGATATATCGTGCATTTTCATCATTTAATTGTTGGAGGTTCCTCACATATGGTATCAGAGAACTTTATTGGGCTTGCTGGGTGGAATTTCTGCCAATTTTTTTTTAGTGGCTTCCAGGCGTTGTGATTATTGCAGTAGTTCTTTTACTTTGGCCTCACTAATGCTCCTTCCACATTCCAAGCATTGGTGAATAAAATATTCCATCCCTACTTGCGGAAATTCATTCTGGTCTTCTTTGATGATATCCTCATCTATAGTAAAACATGGGCTTAGCATCTCCAGCATATGGATCTTATATTGCAACTTTTCTCTGATCATCATCTCCATGCCAAACAGTCTAAATGTGTTTTTGGATAGGAGGAAGTAGAGCATCTTGGGCATATTATTTCAGCACATGGGATTCACATGGATCCTGCCAAAATAGATGCTGTGAAAAATTGGTTGCGTCCTCAGACACTCAAGAGCCTTCGTGGTTTTTTGGGATTGACTGGATACTACCACAATTTTGTCAAAGATTATGGGAATATTGCAGCTCCATTAACTGCTCTATTAAAAAAGGATGCTTTTACATGGACACATGCTACTGAGTGTGCATTTGACAAACTGAAACAAGCTATGTATACTACACATGTTCTAGCTATGCCTGATTTTTCCAAGCCCTTCACTATTGAGAGTGATGCTTACGACAATGGACTTGGTGTTGTTCTCATTCAATATGAGCATCCCATTGCATTCACCAACAAATCCCTTTCTGGTAAGAATTTAGTCGCCTCTACATATGAGAAGGAAATGACGGCTATTTTTCATGCAATATAGAAGTGGCAGCCATACCTATTAGGGAATCATTTTTGCATCAAGACTGATCACCAGAGTCTGAAATATTTCCTGTAACAATGGGTTTCCTCCCTAGCACAACATAAATGGGTTATAAAAATCATGGGTTGTGACTATGAGATCACTTCCAAGAAGGGTAAGGAAAATCTTGTAGTAGATGCTCTTTCTTGCACATTTGATGACCAAGTTTCTCTTTCAACTATTTCTATGCCTGTTCCAAATTGGTTGCAATATGTTCAGCAAGGCTATGTCAATGAATCCTCATTATCTCAAATCATCCAATGGTTGGACAACAACCCTTCTAATGTACCGCAATACTCTTATGATGGTGCTTCCTTGAGATAAAAGGGTCGCTTGGTGCTTCCCCAGAGCACAGATCTTCAACTGGATGTCTTCTATGAACTCCATGCTTCTCCATTGGTAGAACACTCTGGTTTCCTCAAAACATATGAGCGGGCACGACATAACTTCTTTTGGAAGGGAATGAAAAGGACAATTAAACAGATGGTGGTTGAATGTGATACCTGCGAGCACAACAAGGGTGAAATGACACTCCTTCCAGGATTTATCGAACCCTTTCCCATCCCTAGATGGATTTGGACAAATATTTCTATGGATTTCATTGAAGGGATCCCTAAATTTGGAGGGGAAACAATGATTTTGGTTGTGGTTGATTGCCTCTCCAAATATAGTCATTTTTTTGCCCTCATCCATCCCTATACTGTTAAATTTTCAAAATTTACTTCAATTTGATCTAGGATCTTAACTGAGAGAACAACATGTACAACAAATCTACAGCATATCAATCATGGACACAATAATGCAAGCACACAAGAGACACAGAGTTTACTTGGGGAAAACCATAAAGGTGAAAAACCCTAATAACTTCCTCAGAGATAGATAGAGCAATGATACAACCAGAATACAAGAGATAGTCTTCTCCTAGCAGCAGAGCCTCCTCCTCCACAAGTGCGCCACTCTCCCAAGTGTGAGTAAGAGAATAGAATGTGTAAAATGAGAGAGACACACTCTCTATTTATACACTAACTTGACTTGACCTTTACTCAACTAGGTCGGCCTCAACTTAACCACTTAACATAATGCTGACTAGGCCGACCCCCACTAGGGTGGTCTAATAACCCTTTGACCCACATGGCCGACCCCCAATAGGATGGTCTAATAACCCTTTGACCCACATGACTTATACAGGGCCGACCCCAACAAGGTGGTCTAATAACCCGTCAAGTATAAGTTAGGACACTTACAATATAAATGACGACACTTTCGTATAGAGGAATAATAACATCTCTATAGGAATACAATATACATATATGTGAAATACATTCTGAAGTTACATATACATCAACACTCCCTCTTAACTAGGTATTTCTCGACACAGGTCTTCTAGCACAAGTCATCTTCTCTAGATCATCGTCACTACTGCTGCTATCTCAATCAATCTCTGAATCTACTCATCATAGGAAGTTCTACAGAGCCAGCCCTTTTTCATACTGGATGTAGGCACACCACCTATAGGTCTTCGTCATCACTAGCCATACTGTGGAAATCGCAGGACTTATTACGTGCGTCACAAAACCTTAAAAAAGTCTCTTGACTAGCAAGAACCCTAAAGAGCATCTGAGGCCTTTTTCATCCTGTCCAGATCTCCAGGACTTATTACATGTGACCCTACCACAAAACCTTGAAAGAAAATCCCAGGACTGATTATGAGCACAAGGCTCAACCTATTGGATCTCCCAGGGCACAAATTACATGTGGTCACCACAAAACCTCGAAAGAGAATCCCAGGACTGATTACGAGCACAAGGCTCAACCTATTGGATCTCCCAGGGCACAAATTACATGTGGTCATGGCAAAACCTCGAAAGAGCATCCCAGGAATGATTACGAGCACACAACTCAACCTATCGGATCTCCCAGTGCACAAATTACATGCCATAGGACAAAACCTCGAAAGAGCATCTACCAGATATCCCAAGGCACAAATTACATGCCATTGGAAAAACCTCGAAAGACTATCTGCAGATCTCCCAGGGCACAAATTATATGTCCTCCCAAGGAAAACCTCGAAAGAGCATTTGCCAAATATCCCAGGGTACAAACTACATGCCATAGGAAAAACCTCGAAAGACTATCTGCAAATCTCCCAGGGCACAAATTACATGCTTATCTGCACAACCTGTTCCACGGCCACAGAGTATCAACCTGATACTCACCATACATCATCCTGATGTACACATGATCATCCTGATCATCATTGATACATATCAACATACATGATCTACCTGATCATACAATGTATCCACCTGATACATATACAGATACATGGTCCAAGCATTCAACATGATGCATATACAAAATACATACAAATGATCCAACCGATCATATCCAACATCCAACATGATGTGTACATACATATAAATGATCCAACTGATCATATCCAACATCCAACATGATGCATACATACATATAAATATAAATCATCCAATTGATCATATCAAGCATCCAACATGATGCATACATACATATACATATAAATGATCCAACTGATCATATCCAACATCCAACATGATGCATATACAGAGCAGTAACTGGAGCATCATCTTGATGCTCATCATCCATGATCCTCCTCATCATCATAGCATCGTCCTCTTTAGATCATCTCATCGTCCACGAAGCACAGCCTAGATGCACATCATCCAACACTTACACCACCGATATGGGAGAACACATCTACCACCATTCGGGGAAGGCTCCAGCCCTTACTTTTTCACCATGGGAGAACACATCTAACACCATGTGAAAAATGGATTCATCCCTTAAATCTACACCATGGGAGAACACATCTACCACCATGTGAGAATGGCTCAGCAATTACATCACGACCATGGGAGAACACATCAACCATGTCGGAAAATCTCACGTGCATCTGCATCTTCCGGACTCATCACTTCCCTTTGGAAGGAACCTTGATCTGAAGTGCACCAAGCCTCTCTCCGAAGTACTGCACTCTGGCCAACGGCTTGGTCAATACATCTGCAACCTGCTCATCCATCGCAACTTACTCTGCTTCGGCTGTACTCAATGCTACGCAGGACGGCTTCCTACTAAACCAAGAGATCACACCTAATCCCATACTAAAGCAGCACCCAGATGTGCTCTTCCTATCTGCAGCACTGCCTACCCAATCTGAATCAATATAACCCTGCAGGTTAAACTTTTGATTCGCATCATACTTGAGCCCATAATCAACCGTACCCTTTAGGTACCTCAAAATATGCTTTACAGCAACCAGGTGAACATCTCTCGGATCCGTCAGGAACTGGATCAATGTGTTCACCATAAAGCAAATATCTGGTCTCGTGTTCGTCAGGTGCATCAAGGACCCAATCATCTGACGATACATAGTGATATCAACCGTCTCAAATGAAGCATCACACAGAAGCTTCAGGTTCGATGCCATAGGTGTGGCCATAGCCTTGCAGTCCATCATCCCAAACCTCTTCAGGATATCCACTGCATACTTCCCTTGTCCAAGGAAGATTCCATCTGCACTCTGCCACACCTCCATACCTAGAAAGTGGTGCATCATACCCAAGTTCTGCACATATATGACTCCCTGTCATGTGTCTCAAAACAAAGTGGCTGCTCCACATACACTTCTTCTTCAACTACACCATTCAAGAAAGCTGTCTTGAAATCCATCTGGTGTATCTTCTATTTCATCACTTTTATATTTCTCTATGCTGCCATCTGTAGCATGCTTGATCTTGATAGATCCATATGGAAGTCACAACAGACTTCCCTTTAGCTCTTGGGACCGCATCCCAAACATCGTTCTTCATGATCGACGGATCGTGGCATTTTTCCCGTATCCTGGGAACTTCAATATCTTCAATAGATAATTTTGTTGCTTGAACAAATGTTGTAGTCCTACTTTTGAAGGTATACGATCTTTTCTACAAAACAAGTTGAATTGCATGATTAGAAACATCTCATAATTTTCAGACAAATTCTTACACATAAAGAAATATGTCATACAGTCATGCAATTATCTTAGCCAATGCTTCAATACAACATTGATCCATGTTCCACAACTTTCTAGACGTCTTCCAGTCTCTACCAGAACATTGTTAAGAGTTTGCACTACTCCCAACATGTCAGCAAAGAGGTTTCATTCTAGATAAGTAGCACTGGAATGTTGTACAGTTCCATAGGCCACTTACCCATCACATGCATATTAGTAGTATACTGTTCATTAATGCAATCATTCTAATATGCACAATACATATCCTAAGTCTAGGAACATGAGCATATACATCATTGAACAATTTTATTTAAACAAACAAATATGCAAGAAATGATAATTAAAAATACTTCTCTTTGTTTGGTTGCCGGGTGGACTCCCTCTGAGTCTTTACTTCCTTGCAGGAGTTGCTGAAGTAGCTTCTTCTACACCTTTCTGTTGTGGAATGTAGAAAGATGGTCAACTCCCTCTGAATATCTGCATCCTTGCAGAAACTATTGAAGTGTGCTCCTTTTCTTTCTTGCAGGAACAACTAGAGTGTGCTCCCTCTTGATCTTTGTTTCCTGGATTACCTGTCCTTAAACTTACATCCATCCTTAATCACTATGCATGCTTATTAGTATCATCATTGTGTTATCCTTGAGGTCTCATACATAATCACACATTTATTAGTATAATCTTAATACTATCAAAACACAATAATCTTAAACATGTATAGTCATGATCATTCACAGATAATAAACATTAGTATTCAAGGTTTCAGGGAAGTCTTCTTTTACTCATGCATATTCTTATTTGATCATAGGACTCTTCTGATTAGTTAATCATCAATGCATAAACCCGTGATTACTCAAACCTATACCTTCATGATTCTTCTGGTTAGTCATATCATCAATTATGGTAAGAAACATAATATGCATACAACCATGACTATTCAAACCTATGACTTCATGAATAATCATTATCAACAACACAACAGTATAAGATCCTAACACAAGGTAGGATTCTAGCTTGATATAGGAAAAACATACTTGGATTAGCATGCTAGCTAGTTATGTCTAACATACCCGCATAATGTCTTCTGGTTCTCTTCAGTGACTTGTGCTAGTAACTTGCATGTCTCATAAGTTAACCATTGTAGAACCAAGTTATACATACCTCGAAAGTAGATCTTCTATGTGATCCATGACAATGGATGAATCTTTGTCTTCATGTCACCATGATCATATGTTCTTGAAGTAGAATATGATTTTTCTTTCTTGGTATACCTTTTATGTTAGCGAACAACATAAAGCTCATACAACATCACAATGCATTAGTACATTCATAAGTGTCAAAACCTTAATTAATGAATATCTTCTATTAAGGTGATACGACAAGTCTAGTAATTAATCAAGATTTTACTGTAATGATATGAAGACAAACACATGATAAAATTAACCATGAAACATACATGTAAGCCATACCTATCAAGATTGCTTGTAATATTCTTATGGAAGGCCCTAGCCTCATATCCCTCTGAAACAGGAACTTCTTCACTTATGCAGGTGACCAATCCATCTTCTTCTAGGATTAACCCAATCCACTTGATTTGCAAGAACTAGACCTAGAGTTGGATTAGGGTTTGGCAAAGAAACCCCAAAAATTCAAACTTCTGAAAGGATAGAAATATGCGCCTTGATGAGATGATCAAGTTGGTATATTCAGAATTTGAAAACTGCAAAGTTTCACTCCTCGAAATTGCCTTTTAGATTTATGGATTCACTAGGGAGGACCCTGAATTATGGTTTGAGTTTCCTGGAGCTTCACCCAACCAAAATATTTGATTCAAAGCTCTAAGCTTTGATTTTTCTGAGGAGCTTCCAGCCGTGGTCACAGATTTCCAAAATTCCAAGTTTTGCAAAAGCCCTAATTTTCCATCCTTCTAATCAAAGTCCCAAACTGGGGTTTGATCAATCCCAGCCTTCTGCCCAACCAAAAAATCTGATCTTGGTCTCTAAATTTCGATTTTGATGAGTAGCATCCAGCCGTGGTCTCCAATTAGAGAAATTCCAACTTTCTCTGAAGCCCTAAATTCCGGAAGCCATGAATGAAGGTGCTCAAAAATAATTCTGTTTTGACATAAATATGTACCTAATTGTTTCTAGTGTAACTCCAAACTTTTCGATCCACCGGGTTTGAAAACATTTCTTGAGATAGCCTGACCTGTTATCTTTCCATCCCGTTAGGTATGACCTCAATTGGATTCTCTGAGAGAGAGTTATGCCAAGTTTCGCAACGTGACCTGTTTATGGGATAATACAGGAGAGCGAATGTGTACGGCGTGCCACGTGTCACTGGTTCAACTTTGACCTATAAAATGTTTTCCTGTGATATCCCGACCTGTTATCTTTCCATCCCGATAGGTCTGACCTCAATTGGATTCTCTGAGAGAGATTTATGTCAAGTGTCGCAACGTGACCTGTTTATGGGATAATACAGGAGAGCGAACTTGTACGGTGTGCCACATGTCACTGGTTCAACTTCGGCCTTTGAAAAATTTTCCTGAGATAGTACATTTTGTGTACTACCTGTCACGTTTTATGAAATTTCATTTGGAGCTTCCTATCGCAGGTTATGACCTTTTTCCCAAGGTCACCTGATTTTGACTCAGATCTGGAAGAGGCAGAAACCCTATATTGTACAGATCATAAATCACAAAGTACAACGAATTAGAGGTTTTCCTTTGGACACAAGGTACATGGGGATCTTATATTCGACCTGTAAGAGTTTCAAATCTGAAACATTCTCCAAAATGAATTTATAGCGAAAGTGATATGATGACTGGTTTTTTCTATATCAAGCCCTAGCATCGTAAGTGCAACAAGTGTCATACATGCCATATCATGCCTTCTTTCAGGCTAGCTCTGATACTATGTTAAATTTTCAGAATTTACTTCAATTTGATCTAGGATCTTAACTGAGAGAACAACATGTACAGCAAATCTACAGCATATGAATCATTGACACAATAATGCAAGCACACAAGAGACACCGAGTTTACTTGGGGAAAACCATAAACGTGAAAAACCCCAATAACTTCCTCAGAGATAGATAGAGCAATAATACAACCAGAATACAAGAGATAGTCTTCTCCTAGCAGCAGAGCCTCCTCCTCCACAAGTGCGCCACTCTCCCAAGTGTGATTGAGAGAATAGAATGAGTAAAATGAGAGAGACACACTCTCTATTTATACACTAACTTGACTTGACCTTTACTCAACTAGGTCGGCCTCAACTTAACCACTTAACATAATGCTGACTGGGATGACCCCCACTAGGGTGGTCTAATAACCCTTTGGCCCACATGGCCGACCCCCAATAGGGTGTTCTAATAACCCTTTGACCCACATGACTTATACAGGGCCGACCCCAACAAGGTGGTCTAATAACCCATCAAGTATAAGTTACAACACTTACAATATAAATGACGACACTTCCATATAGAGGAATAATAACATCTCTATAGGAATACAATATACATATATGTGAAATACATTCTGAAGTTACATATACATCAACATATACTACCTCCTCAATCGTACAGATTTTCCTAGACCAGATATTCCATCTTCATGGAATCCCTTCTTCCATTGTCTCAGATCGCGATGCAAATTTCACAATTCATTTTTGGATAGAACTATTTCTCCACACTGGCACCAAAATGAATATGAGTTCAGGGTATCACCCACAAACAAATGGTTAGACTGAAGTTATCAACAAATGTTTGGAAACTTATATCCATTGCTTCACCTCTGAACAACAGCATCAGTGGAAAAAGTGGCTCCCTCTCGTTGAATGGTGGTACAATACCTCCTACCACACTGTATCTAAAATGACTCCATATGAAGCAGTCTATGGCCAGGCACTGCCAGTGCTTCTTCCATACACACCCAGCAGTTCACCATTTTAGGAAGTTGACACGGTTCTTTGAACCCACAATTAGATTCTTTGCATTTTGCAGGACAATCTTCACATGGCAAGAAATCGAATGAAAAAACAAGTCGATCAACACTTTTTTGAGCGCACTTTTCAAGTAGATGATATGGTTTTTCTTCATCTACATCCTTACAAGCAATCCTACCTGAAACTAGAAGGGCGTCATAATATCGCTCCAAAGTTCTATGGTCCATATAAGGTTCTTCAGAAGATTGGGTCGTTTCTTATAAAATGGAACTTCCTCCTTCTTCCAGCCTTCATCTAGTATTTCATGTCTCTTGTTTAAAGAAAGTTCTTGGCACCAACATCAGAGCACAAACTGCTTTACTAGAACTGGATAATGAATGATCCATCATTTTGGAGCTAGAGTCCATCCTTAATAGGCACACTCACCGGCTTCACTCTCGATCCATCACAGAGGTATTAATTTAGTGGCACGAAATGCAACCAGAGGATGATACATGGGAACCACTCCTTCAGATTCAGAAACAATTTCCACATCTAAAGCTTTGAGGACAAAGCTTTTTCTAAGGGGGAGAAGATGTTAGGAACCCGTTCCAAGCCTGCTCTTTACTTTGTTAGTATATTGTTGCTCGATGCATAGGCTTTGTAAGTTGTCCCGTGAGTGTATTGTATTATCCCACATTGTTAGTATATTGTTGTTGGATGCATATGCTTTGTAAGTTGTCCCATGAGTATATTGCATTATCCCACATTCATGGGGAGTAATAGTTGTTTAGCTTAGAATTATTATATTAGTACGCGTTGACGCCAATGATGGCATCCACAAGTTATTTGTATTGAGCTTTCTCAAAGGAGGTTTACCCCTCTAAGTGGCCTACGATCAATAATTTCCTTTTGTGTTCTATTATTTCTGATACATAGTGCATTTTCATCATTTAATTGTTGGAGGTTCCTCACAGAATGATCATATATTATTCAGGAAAAGCATTTACAGAGCAGAGACATGACACTTAAATATTCTTGATGTCTTATTGTAGAAAGCATCCAAGAGACAAAGCATACTCTCTCTAACTATATACTGATACAGACTTATAAACATGGGGCCATATTTCTAGTGTGATCTGATAGCATTACGCCAAGTCACAGAGCATACGTCTAAGCACCTCCCTAACGGACTCTAGACTTAGACTAACATACTTTGAGATAGTTTTCCATTGCAATCTGATAGACTAGGCCCAGTTGTAGAGCATACGACTGTCTCAGACTCAGAAGAAGAGAGAAGTAGATGACAAACTCTGAATTCCAAATGACTTCCCCACTCTCTTATTTATAGTATAAAAGAAGAGCAATGGGGAAAACCGGGACTAACCTAAGGAATCTGCAAAAGAAAAAAAATGATTGGGCTTAGATATCTTTTCTGTAGATTCGCTTACACGACACGGGTCAAACCACATAAAAAGTAGGAGAAGTGCTCTGAATCGTGTAAAGAATCGTCCTTAAAGGGATCTGTTAGCCACAGAGAACTATTTTTTCCTTAATTTTGAGTGGACAAAATCCACTCATAGCCGAAAGATATTTAGGAGTACAAACATTATTGTTCATCTGAATAAGGTGGTCCATACAATTCACAGAAATTGGATTGTGTGTCCCATGCTTTAGAGTAAAGCGATCTAAGTACAACTCGGTGATTTTGGTGCATGTGCACTGTTATGCGTGTCTTGACTAGCCACTATTATTTATTCTATATATAATATTCAAGGATATCTTTTTCATTAATCCTTGTCTGCAAAACGTCCTTGAATCGTTCTAGTGGCTCTCCGACATCTTTCTTTAAGTTGTATATCACAGCTGGCTCCAAAGAAGCCAGGTTGATGCCAAAAGTATTCCACCAGTATTCCATCTAGTTGGGGCCGTATAAAGGTAGATATTCAAATATTTGAGTGCGCTGCAAGCCAAATTTTAATAGTGTATTAGTAGGTTTTTTTTGCATTTTCTTTTCATAAAAATTCCCACCATATTTTTTTGTACTTTGCATATGTATGAGTAGTCCTTATAAATATTAAGTTGGCATCTTGATTCGGCTAGGCCTTTAGAGATCTCATTATGTTGATACAATAATATTGATGATCTAGTTGTAACATTGGATGGAAAGAAGAGACCTCAGTCCAGATCATATTTATATCATGATAATGATGGGTCATCCAATTGCTTGCATCTGCTTCTTTTATCAGGGAATTATTGTAAATCATTTCCGGGATAATGTTGGAATCCATGGGAATTCTTTTAATTTCAGGGACCAATCTGATAAAAGCATCTGATCCTTGCATGTTTTCATCCAGTACTTCAGTGCTTCGTAATTTCCATATAGGATTCCAACTTTGTAGATAGTTCATCCAGCTTCTGTTGTCATCTATGCCATAGACTCTATGCCTGCCATCTATCCAAGCAGAAATTATCATATTTATCTGTGGGTTATGGGATCACTTGATTCTGTCTCTTGACTCCCACTCGCTTGATTCCTGCTTACTTGATTCCCGCTCGCTAGATTCTCGCTCGCTTGATTCCTGCTCGCTTGATTCTCTCTCTCTTGATTAAATTTTACATCATATTTCTGTCCAAGATATTTTCTTGTCAGAAAGTTGGGAATACAATTTGTTTTTCCAGAAATATGCTCTACGGAATAATTGTAGCAAGAAAAAAATACCTCCCATCTAGCAAATTTTCCTTTAGTAGTAGAATTCTTGATAGCATTATTGAAGACAAGTGGCAAGCTGGAATAGTCTGTTCTTATTACAAGCTCATGATTAAGAAGATGAATCTAGAATTTTCCGATACATCTAAGGGCTGCTAAAATTTCTTTATCAATTGTCGCATAATTTTGTTCATCCTTAGTCCAAGTACCCAAATAAAATTGGACTATTTATTCTTCCCTTTTATTTCCCTTCTACCTTGTATGTTTCAACACACCTCCCCATCCAATATTAGAAGCATCAGTTTCTATTATCTTAGGGAGATCATCATCTATAACATGCAGAACATGCAACATCTTTACTTTTCTCTTAATCCGAGTCTGAACAACTTTGGTATGTTCTTCTTTCCACGAACATGGTTGTTTGGATAATCTCTAATTCAACACCTTTCTGTCAGAAGAAGTATTTTTATAATATGGGGATAGATAATTCAAGCAACCTATAAATCTTTGCAATTGATTTTTATCTTTAATAACGCCAGGGAATTTGTTTGCAAATTCAATAGCATGCTCCTGCACTCTGATCCTTCCTTTCTCAATTATTTTTCCTAGAAACTCAATTGTGTCCTGGTAGAGATTCATCTTTTTTGCAGAAAGGACTAAGCCATTGTCATGGACAACTTTCAAAAATACCTTTAAGTGTTTTTGATGTTCTTCAAGGGTCTTTGAGAAGATTAGGATATCATCAATATAGACAATTAGCCAATCCATATAGGGCTTGAATATGTCCTTTGTTATCTTCTGGAACTGTGATGGAGTATTCTTGAGACCAAAAGGCTTCACAATCCATTCATAGTGCCCATGAGGTACTACAAAATTAGTTTTAAACTGATCTGCAAGATCAACTTCAACCTTCCAAAATCCACTTTTAAGATCAAACTTGGAAAACACTTTGCATCCTGCAATTCTCTTGACTAGATCAACCTTATTTGGAATTGTATATCTATTCCAGTGAAGAACATCATTCAAAGGTTTTTAGTTTATGACCATCCTTGGGGCTTTCCTGACTTGCTCAAAAAATTTATTTACATAAAAACCATAAAAAGTCCAAGGACTGTTTAATGGAATAATAAGCCATTTCTCAATCAGTTCTTTGATCTTCGTTTTGCAATATTCCTGCATTTATCTGGACATCGGTACAACATTTGAATGTCCAGGCGTTCCTTTTCATTCTAGCTTTAATGGAAAATTTATCATATGCCTCTTTCGATGTCTAAAAGCATTAGGAGAATCAACATAGACAAGTCTTTTACATTCTTCCTTTGTATCCTTTTTTGTCTTTTTCCACTTACTGAATTTCATCTGATCGTCTATTCTTTTGGATTTCATCTGATCTTTGACTTCATTTAATTGCATCTATTTTGCTGTCAGCTTATATTTATACATTAGCAAAGGTTGGACTCGGATATTATGAATCATATCAGATCTTTTAGGGGTAGATACCAAAGGTAAAAACACATGGGAGTCCAAAGGATTTATTGTCATAAATATTCCTTATTGGCCTTGGTATGTACATGTTCCATGTGGCTCTACAAATTTTAAAAAAGGAGTTCCTAGAATACATGTATTATACATCTTTATAAGGTAGAAACTGACATCTAACCTATATTGGTTTATACAAATGGTAGCATGGGGAACCTCAAACTTTATATTGGATTTTTATCCCATTAAATGGATTAATTTGGAAGTGATGTGCCAATATTTTGTAGGGACCTTGTCAATGTCTAGCACATTTACATCAAAACCAGTATCAATTAAAATTGGAAAGGAAAAATACTCATCTTTGGTATTGATATCCATGGAAACTGTGTATCTTTGATGTATTATTGAACTGACTTGGAAAGGATTGAAATTAGTGGGTTTTGGGTGAACAAAAGTGAACTTTTGATATTGTGGAGGTTTTGCACTTTATTTTGCTTCTTCTGTATTGCTATCTTCTCCTAGAGAACTAGCCATCAATGAAGAACCTGATTCATTTTCTTTTTCCAATTTCTCAATTCTGTTTCTCAACTCCTTTATCTCCTTTTTAATAATATTTTGTTCCTTTTTCAATTCTTGCAAAGAAACTGGACTTCTTGCTTATGTTTCCAAAAGTGGGGCAGTATTTCTCTCATAAGAAGGGAGAGCTGAGTAGAATAGGTTCCATCTAGGATAAACCTGAGGAATCTCTTCATGCTTGGATTTTACAGAGCTCTTTCTTCGTTTGCTTCTGTTTGAAGAAGGTTTAGGAACAAATTTCTCTTTTTTATTTAAGAGAAAAGCATTTGCAAATGCTTCTTTCTTGATTTCTTTTGCATTAACTTATTCCAATTCTTCAATCTGTCTCATCATAATAGAAGCTTGGGTACCATATCTCATCATATTCCATTGCTTAATTTCTTTTCTTGATTCAATCCATGCCATGTAAGTTTCCAATATTACATCATCAAACTCATCAGGAGAAAATGTCAGGGACTCATCTTATATGGAACAGTCACAATTTTTTGGATCATTACATTGTCAAAGATGACCCTTTCTTGTCAATTGCACTTGATGAAAATCAATGCTACTCTCAGACTATTCTACAAAAAAACATAATCATTATCAAATCTCAAACAATTCATTCCTTCCGATGAAGATCCTATGGCATAGGCATCTCCATAGCATCTAGAATTTGGGCATCTATTTTCTCTATGTCCTTTGATTCCACAGAGTGCACATCTATATTTATTCATGATATCTTTTGGTGTTGGTTTTTGTTATGGTTTTAAACCAGAAGTTTGGTTTTCATTTGGACTTGGACATTTATTTGCATAATGTCCGGGATTTCACATTTAAAACAAGAAAATTTTGGGGTACATTTCCATCTTGATTTTCCTCCAAAATCATCTTTCATCTTTTGGTATCTGTAATTTCTTTTTCCATCTTTACTTTGGTACCATTTTCCATATCTTTTGGTTTTCTCAGGATTCCTTTTCATCTTGTTCCTTTTGTATTCTTTGTATATGTTTGGATATCTATGCTTTAGAAATCTCAATTTGGCCTTCTTTCTTATTTTTCTTTCATCATAAAACTGAGATTCTTTCTTATTTTTCTTTCATCATAAAACTGAGATTCTTTCTTATATTTATTTTCTTTTGGATATCCTGGTCCAGTCATGCCAAATTGTGTGCAAATTTGTCTTGTTTCTGGTAACAAATAGTTGGTTTCTTTTGCACCAATTCTTCTTGTACAAATATCAACTATACAACTATGTACAATATCATGAAACTCACCCCATAAGTAGTCTTCAAGAGTATCTATGTTCAATGCACTAGTAAAGAATTTTTGGAAATTTCTTGGAAGTGTAGAGATATATTTTTCTTTCCAAACTTATTTATCGCTGTATTGAGCATCTTGTCATCTTATAACCCAATCTCTATGGAAGTGCTCCTAATATCTGAGACTTTTTCATCTCATGTTTAAAAGCAATTGGGTATTCTTTGCCTTGTAATTTTCAGGTGTTCCTCCCCAATATCTTAAGATTTTAGTAGTCATATTTCCTATGATATTAGGTTCTTATTTCCCATCTACTTCCAATTTGGATGTGGCACAAGCATTCCATTTTTCATTTATTATTGTCCTCGCCCACCATTTTTGAAGAGCACTAGTAAATCCTGCTACAATCATTTTACATGCATTTGTAGGATCTTTATTATTTTCCACATATGCTCTATAAGAAACATACATCATATGGATCATTTGTTCTATCTGCTGGGTACTAGCTCCATTCATATAAAAAATCAACAGACCATGACATTTGATTTACATTCATTTTGTCATCTAAATTAGGTGCAGAGGGCCTTACCATATGATTGGGAATTATTTCATAGGCTCTATCAAAAGATGCATTCACTGTCAGAGACTCATGATTTTCTAGAGCAAGTGAGGGTGTATGAGTCATCCAGATAGCCATAATCCTAGGCCTACAAGAGGGATTTTCTTCAAGACCTATTGAAATTTGAGTTTTAGGGCTTTTATTTTGACATAGTTCTAGTGGTAAAATCAAGGGAAAGGAATCTTGTATTTTTACAGTGGAAGGTAATTTGCTAGGATCTAGCTTTCCATCCCTTTTCTTCTTCCACATTTTCTCAATATTTTTATGGGATTTTTCCGTCAAAGTATGTACTTGTTGGACTTCAACTAAGACATGTGTCAATGCTTTCTCAATATTAATATCATGGATTTTTATTTGTTCTCTGAGAGAGAACTCTGGATGCTCATAACCATTGATAGAAATCTTAACATAATTTAAGACTTCAAAAGAGAGTTCTTGTTCATGGTTGATCTTGACTATACTCTCTTTATTCTCTCGATGGTAAATCTTCATTAGAATTTTCAGATATTCTATCTGAGAGTCATTCATTTTCCTTCATGCATGCATTTGTAGGGCCATTCCTTTAAGGGTCGCACTATTCCAATTTAGCTGTTGATATACTTCTTTTCTTTCTCCTTTGGTCTCAATGAAAGGTGCAGCAATTACTGGATCTTCTTTTTCTTCTTCTCTTCTCAACAATATAGGTTTTAAGGGGGGGGAGATGTAATTATGTTTGTTTCTCCACCTTTAACCAATTCCCATTTATGGCATTCTGAAGTCTTTTGAGAAGGTTCGGGTTTTTCTTCTATGGAATTGACTCTTGGAGGTTATTCAAAGAAGATTTCAATTTCTCTAATTTGTACCATTCATAGAATGAGATCCATTGATCATCAACTTCCATATGCTTTTTCCATTGTCCTGCTAAAATAGTTTTTTGTTCCATAGAATGGCATTCTTTGAATTCTTTGGAATCTTCATGAGTGAAGAAGTCCCAATTTATCATTATTTTCATGAAATCATATTTCATATCATAAGGAGAATATCCTTGATATCTGTCTAAGAATACTTCTATTTCTTTCAGAGTGGGATTGTAAATCTCATCAGGTAGAACAGTGGTGAGTTTGGAGGATGGTAATGAGGTTTTCTGTTTTAGCCTCTAAAATATTCTACTCTATCTAGCTTCATGTCTTAGTAATTTTTGGGTTTCTATTTCTTGTTGTGAAGGAGGATTGTATCCTAAGCCATACTTATGTTTGGGATGTCTCTAGTTTGACAGCATGTAGTCAATATTCTCGGTTTGTTTCTTCCAGTCTTCAGGGAAATCTAGAATTCGAATCATATTGCACTGATGAGGAAACTGTACATCATTTGGGGCGGTGCAAGTACTATTCGAAGAATCTAGAGACCAATCGGGATGTTGGCATAAAATGGCCTTTTTGGGAAGATTAAAATATTGATTCAATGGCTTAACGAGATTGAAAGAGGTACGTAAAAAGGGGTTTGAATAAGATGATACTGAAGGAGGTGGAATTTCACCATGCTGGCTGGGTAAACTCTGAGAGGGATGAATAAGAGAATGAGAGGAAGGGAATTGCAGAGACGATGTGACACCTCAATCAAACTAGTTGTAGACATCTATATGTAAGCCATTAGAAGAGGATTTTGCTTGGTTCTCAACAGAAGGAATGAGATGGACATGATTGCCAAATGTAATGGATCGGTGTAAATTTCGAGGTTTTTGGATAGCAATATTTAGTGAGTGGTATTGGAAATACCAATCAGTCAGAAATCCGACATCTTCATAAGAAACTCCATAACTTTTAGCATTTGAGATTCCAATAGTAAGACAATATTTGGGTACAGACTGTTTTAGTTTAGGATGGGAAGTGTTAGATAACATGAATGTCGTTTGGATAATGACAGAGAGAATTTCTTAATCATCAACCATTTGCAGAACCTGGACTCCAACCAACATTTTCCAGGCATCTTTGAGATGGGGATCAACCAAGCCCATGGCATAATCAAGAATGAGAGTGCCATATTGTGTTCATACCTATAATTTCCTATAATAGTCCCTATATGGGCATGATCATAAGATATATGTCTTGTATCAAACAATTCAACTATACAAGGGGTATTGATTCCCCTATGAGACAAAGGAGCTAAACCAATTTTGATTCCTCCAAAATGGATATAGCTATATCTAAGACACTTGATATATTATGCAAACTTTCAAATTTAAGCTCCAGAAAACATATTTATAACTATAATTTGAGTAGTGGAACCATAAATTTTTATTTTTACTTCAACTTATTTTAACAATACTTTCTTTTTGAATATAGGAACTAGAGGTTTCTCATATATCTTTGAACTATTTAATCTTGGAAGGTTCCAAGATTGAGGATCTTCTACTTCTGAACATTCGGCTTCAGAACTTCTAGTACTACCTTTAGACAATCTTCTTTTATCTACTGAAGAGAAAGATATACTAATACTATTAAGTGCCATGATAGAGATAGAATGTTAACAAAACTGATTAATCCTTTACACAAAGTACAGGTACCTTTTATGTTTCGATAATCAGCAGAGCTAAAGATCTACTTCAAGGCTTCCTGGGTACACCCGCATATGCAAACTAGAAAAACCAGGCTTTGATACCATTCATTAACAGAGGCATACAAGCTTGCTTACAATCAGTTAAATTTTCAAGTTTTGGTTTTCCTAGTGTAATTTCAGTTATCTGTACAATATATGGGCAGAATTAAGCTTTTGGTCTAATGAAAATATGGTTTTAATTAGTTTTCAAATCAAAACTTAAATGTATGATATATAGTTTATTTATTTGTTAAATCAAATTGATAATGTACATTATCTCATAGGTTAATAAATTTGATTTTGATTGGATTTGGGTTTTAACATCATGATTTAAATAAAATAAAAGTATTTTATATAATTGAATCTATGTTTTTTTGAGAGTATGGTTATGACTAGATATCTAATAATGCACAAGAACAAGAAAAACATGAGAGACTATAGGTTTCGTAAGATTGTTTCATAATATAGTTAAAACAACTTGTTGCTTGAGCTAGATTAGCATAAAGATCAATGTCTTGGCTAAATTATTGGAGAGTCGAGAAAGAGCTCATAATTTAGTTGATAAGAGAAAATTAAGATATTATAAGGAGATGATCAACCATAATCTAGAACATAAAAAATATCTCTCTATTTGAAACTAGTATAAAGAAGAAAATGTTAAAATAAGAATAAACTCTCAAAAAGATCATAAATCATAAATCATGCATACACAATAGAGAGTACATGATTTACCCACATATAATGCAAGAGAAAAATAATAAAACGAATAAGCATAACAACAATAGCTAATCATAAACCATGCATGCACAATAAAGCACATGATTTACAAACAAAATTATCTCAATGACTCATTTACCCTTTAAACTTGACTTGGGATAATCACCAAGGCCCCATTTACATATTATAAATATTTTCAACCCCGAAGTAATATTTATATTTTTTTAACCATGACTTATACTACTATGTTCATTGACATATAATAAATATTTTCAACTCCAAAGTAATATTTATATATTTTTTTTTGTTTCAAGGTGACTCCACCATCGTTGGCTCCTTTTAGTGAGTACTTCTCTATTTTGGCATATACAAGCAACCAATCTTTAGATCCACTTGCATCCATGCAATTCCACTATCTCGACATTATGAGTTCATACTAGATTTTGTTTCCATTATGCAATTCCTAAAACTTCTTGAGATAAACAAATTTATTATCTTTGTGATATTAAGAAGGTTGAAGATGAAAATCACTAAATCTCATAAAATGTCCTACATACACCCACATAAAAACATAATTTAGAAATATTTACTATAACTCCTAAAACATTTTTAACACAAATAAAATTCTAAATAAAACTACATAATTTTTTGTACTTTTTAAAATCAAATAAACCAAAATAACCACCACCATCTTCATCATTTTATATCTTTAACATTAATAATATTATATTAAATTTTAGAGTAGAAATGGTTAGTTATAATATGAAAATGATAACCAACTTTTTTTAATCTAATTTTTCTACTAAATTTGTGTAAAAAGAAACATTTTTAAAATTTTCATTTCACAAAATAAAATTGAAATATTAGAAACTATTTTCATCTATATGATTTTTAGTTTAAAAAACTTTAAATTTTTTTCCTATACATGCCGTTCATTGAGGTTTTCATATAAAATGTTATTTATAAGGTAGTTTATTAATGTGATAAAAGTAATCATTATTAAAAAATATTAAGGATAGTGTTATAAATGTGATTTTAAATGAAAAATGTTGAAAATTTTAATAGTGAGTGATGTTAAATAAAAAATGTTGAAAAAATTTAATAAATTCAATTGTTTTCAAATTCAAAATTAAATTACGAAAGATTATAATAAATTAATATCTTGTTTTATAATCATTCTCACTTTCATTTATAATTTTATAAAATGTGATATAATATAAAGTGGTTAATAAACATTAATGGTAATATTTGTATTAAACAATTGTGTTTCCCGTTTGTTTTTTAAATCTATATTAACCAGAAAAAGCTGCATTGCAGCATATTTCTGCTAAAAGAAAATTTGAATAAGCAAGAGCACATTGTTGTTTTCTTTCTCCATATTTTATCCAAATGCTAAATTAAAATTGAGATGAATTTTTACTTATGAGTTGGTAGCATTATGGTTACATTTGTCCATAAGCCAAATGTTACAATAATTAAGCTAAACCTGCTCGACTGTCATTTAACAACATGTCAAATTTCCATTTAACATATGTATTCTTTAAATAATCTTTTAAATTAGAGTTATAAGAACTTTGGCACAGTGCAACAATTAATATTAATAGGGTGATTCCACGAAGGTGGTTCACCATTTTTAGCACGCGGCAACTAAAACAAATGTTTTTCACACCCTCGATTGAGGTATTTTGAAGTCCTCGATCGAGGTTTTAAACGCTCGATCGAGGGTTTGAAAATGCCTCGACCGAGGGCTTCAAAATACCTCGATCGAGGGCTAGTTTAAACCCTCGATTGAGTTATTTGCTTGATCGAGGATTTGAGACAGGGAAAAAAAAAAAAAAAGGGCCCAGCCTATCGGTCGGCCCTGTTCGACAGTGATAGCGCAGACCCTGCCAACTACGACGGCTCCAAGCCCCTTGACCGAGCGTCTGCAGCCAGCACAGCCCGCCCACATCCACCGCCGTTCGCCATGGCTTCAAATCCACAAGGTAGATGGATTTCAACCACATTTTGTTTGCTTTTCCAAAAAACTTAAATTTGTTATTTGTTTTCAAAAAAATCCCAAATTTTTGTTTTTTGCTTTGTTCTTTCTTTTGAAAAAAACCATAAATTTGATTTGTTTTGTATGTAAAAATGGGTGTTTAAAACGTAGATTTAATTTAGTTTTTATGAATTTGTGAATATAACCATTGAAAACGAAAACCAACATCGAAACCAAAAACCATTGAAAGTAAAACCACCATCGAAACCAAACCAAAAACCATTGAAACCAAAACAAAAACCATTCCAAAACATTTTTTGTTTTAAATTTATGTTATATTTATTTTTTAAAATTATTAATATTTTTTTATGTCAACCTGTAGCATTTCACCGCATAAATGTTACCGGTTTTATTTTAAAATTTATTTTGACAAGCAGGAATGTTGTCCCTTTTTTTTCAATCCTCTAAGAACCCCAAGAGAACTGAAAAAAAAATAATCATATTAGGTTACCGATTTAACAAAAACCATTAACATTGAACATTTTTAATATTTATTAATATTTTTGAAATTGAATATTTATAATATAAAACTTTATTAATTTAAAAATTAAAAGAACAATATTTTTTTAATATTTAATTAATAATAATATGATTCAAAAATATAAACATAAACTATAATAAAATATTAATCAATATAACTACAATAAATTAAGGAGATTAATAATATTAATAAAATTAATAATTTATAATATTTATAATATTTATTAATTTTTTGAAATGGAATATTTTTATTATTTATAATATAAAATTTTATTAATTTAAAAATTAAAAGAATAATATTTTTTTAATATTAAATTAACAATAATATTGATTCAAAAATATAAACATAAATCATAATAAAATACTAATCAATATAACTACAATAAATTAACGAGATTAATAATATTAATAAAATTAATAATATTAATAACATTATATAAACACATATTTTTATATTTATACATATAATATCATAAATATATATATATATATATATATATATATATATATATAATATTATTATAGTGTTACTCTCACTTTTTAATAATATATGCACTTTTTCATTTTAAAAAATATGTTTAAGTGTATAAAAATAGAATACACGCTAAGTTGCCTTCCATTTCACTACACTAAATAATATTTAAAATATATTATTTTTTAAAATTTTTTAATAATATATATTATATAACATTTTAAAAATAAATTTAAATATTATGTAATTAAATTTAAATATGTTTATTAAATTCCATATTTATTAATATAATTATATTTTAATATAAACTAATAACTTTATAAAATATTTTGCAATAACTTATATAATTAATATTTATTGAAGCTTTTCATATAAAAACAACAATTTATAAATGAAAGGATGAATATAAATGATATATCAAATATGTACAATCACTAGTGTTGAAATGTAAATATTTTATTTTAAATTTGTTTCATTATGTGAAATGACATGTATAGTAGGCCTTACATATGACATTCGCCTCTAGATTCAAAGGTCTTTGCACGCACTATTTAGATTATACATACAAATGTAATAGCGTAAAATTCTCTATTAATTATCAATCCAAGTTCTTATGCGGTTTTCTCTATGCTATGTGTTATAATTTTGGAACTAAGAGTGATATTTTTTAATTGTTTTCATGTCATTATATAGTTTGAATTTGTAAAATGGGTAATAATCTTCTTGTGCAATTATAACCACATGAATAGGTAGTCATTGCCAAATGATAAAAATATCTCAAGTTTGGTTGAATTTCTATGATAGTATAATGTTAAATTTATTTCTCCTTAAAATTTGATTGTGTTTATATATTTGTTTAGTCCTTGAGAAGTTAGTATATTTGTTTAGTCCTTAATTTATTCCTGAACCATGGTCCAAAACCCATCCCTAGTGCACAAAATTGAATGTTTCCATCCATATCCAACTTTAAATGTAAACTCATCACTAGTAATAAAAACCTTAAAATGACATTAATTCCTACACATAGAGACTGTGAATATTTTCAACAAGACGTGTGTCGACCATATCTATTGGTCTTAGATTCCTAAAATCTTATTTTAGGGCCCAATGTAGAGGTCCATAGGTCCATGATTGCTCGACTAGTACTAACTTATGATATTTATAGGTCCATGGTTGTTCATTCAAATTGATTATCGATTACGAGAAGCATTTCCAAGTAATAAAACAATTACTTTTGGTGGTAGATGCATCATTCATTTGGGATACCTTGGTCAATTACCTCATGTGAGTGATAACCCTATATATGCATGGAACACAACTGAATTTTTTTTATCACACAGTCCAACCCTCTCCCAATGATAAACACATAGGATTACGATGTTGTTATTAACCAATCCATGCATAGACACATTAACACTACACATTCACCAATCATGCCTTTACATAAGAAGAACTTGCATCATTATCTATAATCAAGTAGGATCATCATTACAATATCAAGCAATAGGTTAGTATGCATCATATCTTTACAAATGTTAGTATGGTTCAATTTAAAAGGTAGATTATCGAGACTCAAACATGTAGCGAGCCCCAGTTGACTTAGGCTTGATTCCATTTCCCCTCCATCCCATACCTGTATGTTGTCGCAACAAGTGTTGAACAACTAAATTTGATGCCTAGGCCCCTATGATGCTAGTGTTGCTAATAAAATGATATCGAAATTGAAATTGGAAATTGAAACTCGAATTGAAATGTAAATTTGAAACTGAAACTGAAAATGATATTGATATTTAAATTGAATTTGAATTTCGAAATGAAAATCGAAAATTGAAATTGAAATGAGAAATGAAAATTGAGAATTGGAAATGTAATTAGAATTCAAATTGAAATTGAAACTTGGAATTTGAAATTGAAATTTGAATTTGAATTGTGAAATTTGAAATAGAGTTTGAAATTTGAATTGAATTTGAAATTTGAATTTGGATTTGAAATTCGAAATTTGAATTTGAATTTTAAATGTGAAATTTGAAAGATAATTAGAATTAGAAATTGAAATGTGATGCAGAGAGTTATGAAGAGAGATTTTCATTGCTTCGTGCTCCACAACGCACGAGAGGATCTGATGTCACCCAAGAGGGCGACCATCGGCAGTGCTCCCGTTCGCTGATTGTGGCCACGCCGGGGTCGGTTGTCACTGGTGGCAACAACAGGAGAGCTAGTGTGTCCGTTCATCTCGACAACATACATGGTGATCCCCACGTGGGGGATGGGTGGCCAGAATCGAGTGCATCAGGGGCATCAGGTGCATATTTTGGGCTAAATACATTTTCAATATATTTTTAGTATATAATGCATTGAATTTCAGTTGCAAGTTATAATATATATTTTTAGTAACATTTGCGTTTTGGTTTGGATTGCAGGTGCCCCATCAAGGAGATCGTACGACGATGAGGTCGCACGGATCACTCTTGATGATATCACTACCTAGTGAGAGTGGGTGAATTTGTGTGTGTGTACATTGAGGGAGGATTCTCCCACACGACGATCTTTATCCATGATGTTATTAGCAGTTGATGAGATGTTGGCCCTCTACAAGAGGGTGGGACCTCTCAGTGACATTTGGCGTCATTCATTGCAGAGGAGAAGACAGGATGTCATTGGGATCCACAAATGGGAGGACATCAAAGTCTCCATAAGAGGGCATGACGTCAACGGTACTTTGATCGACATCCCACCTGATCTCCCTTTCAGTCAACCACTTAGACTCAGGGATTTTAAGTTGGAGGCCACTGCACCACATCTATATGATAGATTCGTGGGAGCATGGGGCATGTTCCCCCACTATGAACAGGTCTCGTTGTACTTTGAAAAACATGTTTATGCAGAGTTTGTTTTGGACATGCACCCAGATTACACCAGCACAGGGTCCTCGTTCTATGGGCTGGGTAGGGCATGCTCCTACCAACGTTCTGGAGCTTTGAGAGACCCTGCCTTCGTGCCACCTGCTCTGAGGTTGGTACCGCTTCCAGAAAGGGCTTTTATCAAGTTGGGGGATGTGGCACAATCATCCCAGCTTGCTGTAGAGGCTAGAACTGACCTTACAGACTCGTTGTTCACTACCATGGGCAATGTTGTTGTTGTTGCGCATGGATAGGCATCTAGACCACCACCTCCACCTGCAGAGCCAACTATAGAGTATGTCCCTAGTGACATGCTTAGGATTCTCGATGGCAAGGCCCTACTGAGGTATGTTGAGTCAACCCAAGATGCATACTTTCGGTCGTATCGTAGATCCGTCGCTACAGGACAGGTATACTTTTGTACAATTATGTATATATGTTCTTCATGTTACATGATATTATATGTCATAAATTGAATGGTTAATAATACTTAAGGGATTTGTATTCTATTGCTCCATGCAGGGAAGCACATTCATGGATCAACTCTTTGCCAGTGAGCCATCGGTTGGTCCATCCGCTCATCCCAACCTGCGGGCGGCAGTAGCCGAGGTAAGTTATACTTTATGTTCTAATTTAATTTGAGTTTATTATCTCCCAATTTAAATCATTTATGTTTTATTTTTTAATTTTTGAGATTTTATGTTTTAGATCTTAACTTCAAATGAATTTCAAATTGTACAGGGCAAAGGAAAGGGGGTAGATCCTGATGATGGACATGAGGACAGCGATGGTCCTCACGATCCGGGTCGAGACACAGATGTGAGTTTTAATTTATGTTCCAATTCATGTTATATAGTCACATTTAGTAATTGATTTTTGTACTTTATGTTTCAATTTTTGAATTATAACTTAAATTATGTTAAATAGTTTTAATTTTTAATAAATCTAACTTATTACATAAAATGGCATATTACACAGGCATCGCTACAGGTGGGTGTCAATGTTGCAATGGATTTCACATATGATTGGAATGAAACTCGAGTACATGTTCCTGATGAAGGGCCATCTACCTGTATTCCTACCCAGATCCTGTATATCACCATTGACTCGACAAATATGGATGTATTCATACATGGTTTACTGTTTCAGAGCCAACATCGGTCTACTACACACGAGGGCGGTCAGAGGGATGATCAAGGGCCTCGTGGGGGTAGTGGCCAATGAGTTGATGATCTATACATTTCTATGTTTTGGATATTTTCATATTTTATATATTTTCATGTTTTGGATGATCTATATATACGTTATCATGTTTTGGATATGGATTTCTATCATTTATACATGGACTTTTATCATATATGGACTTTGGATATGGAATTTTGGATATTTTGTATATTTTATCATATTGATGTCTTCATGTGTATTTTATATATGATTTGAAATCGATTGTTTTTTATATTAGATCTGGATATAGTTATTACAGTTACAAATTTATGTTTTGTCATTTCAAATACAAATTTAATGTGTAGTTACAATTTAGTTCAATTTAAAATGCAAATTTCAACTACATTAGAGAACATCTTCCAAAATTTAGAATTGAATACATACATTACGTTTTAAAATTGAAATTACAATTCCAATTCAATTACAATTTAAAAGCTCGTTTTCAACTACATTACAATTGCATAAATGAAATCAACATATAAAATTAGAATACATTTGAAATTCATAATTGAAATTACAATTACATTATATTGTCTACACATTACAATTCAATTACAATTTACACATTTCAATTAAAAAACAATTTAAAATTAAAATCTCAAATTTATTGTGTAATTTCAATTGAAAATTCAATGTGTTGTTCCAATTTACAAGTTCAATTTCAATTACATTACAATTGCATTTGAAATAGCAGATTTTAAATTAGAATACATTGTACAATCTAAAATTTAAATTTTACAATTTTACATTGTATATAGATGTATTTTAAATTCTCTTAATTGTATTTGAAATCAAAATTTAAAATTAGAATACATTTGAAATTGAAAATTGAAATTGACATTTTGCATTATGTTGTATACACATTACCATTCACTTACAATTTTCACATTCCAATTCAATTACATGGAAAATTTAATGTGTAATTTCAATTGAAAATTCAATGTGTTGTTGTATTTAAGAATGTTTTTGTCCATTGAGAGTGTGAAATATCCCTTGAGACAAAATTATCTAATTACAAGTTATATAATATGTAGGTAATCTTTGTGTTCTTTTCTTTTAAGTGTGTGCTCTAATCTAAAGTCATAAAAGTATGGTTTGTTTTCTTGGCAATGGGCATAACCACCTAGTTAATATAAGAAATGAAAATATGTTGATAGCAGACGCTTGTACAACTATGGTAGAAACTATGCTTGTACAACTATGGTTTATGTTTTGATGACAAATGGAGATAATGGCACCATTTGATCCAACTAGGTAAGTTGCATATATGAAGGCATGTACAAGTTATCACGTTTCCATGTTATTATTATGTTTACGTTTCAACTTTCATTATTACGTACAATCCATGTCTATCAAAGATATTCCATGCCTATGCGTGCAAAACTGCATGATAAAGATGGTTTTTGATGCATGTAATCCAAAATTGAGAATGTTTGATGGTTAGAAATTATAGTGAATGTTTGTGAGTTGTGCCAACAATGGGTATTGTTTGCATGAAAATATATTCAAAGATTATGTGTAAGTGCCCTTTAGTTGAATTGTACCCTCTATCTCCTATGTTATATTCCATGTAGCACCAAGTGCCAATATTTTTATTAAATGGAATGAAGAGAGGCAAAAATAATTGGCCCTAACTTTGATATGTTCTTGATAACAAAACTAATTGATTATTGTTGAATGAAACATTTTTTCAATACATTGGTATTTGATAATATTTTTATATAATTGATAATGAAATACAATGTAATTGATGATGAAATACAATGAATGGATTATAATATATAAAATTTTGCAAATTTGAAATCAAAATTTAAAATTAGAATACATTGTACAATTCAAAATTTAAATTTTACAATTCCACATTGTATATAGATGTGTTTTAAATTCTCAATTACATTACAATTGTATTTGAAATTAAAATTTAAAATTAGAATGTACATTACAATTTCAAATTGAAATTTTACAATTACATTATATTGTCTACATATTACAATTCAACTATCTATTAGATCTTTAATATTGTTTTTAAAGCATCTAAACAAATATCTATAAAACTATTATGGATTAAGTTCATGGAGAATTGACCATACATTCAAGTGTATTCACATTGGAACACCATGACCCAAATTTCACAAAATCCTCCCATCTAGTATTTGTATTCTTGGAATTAAAGCATCTACAAATATACATTTATAAAACAACCTCCAAAAAAATCTCCAAAAAAATATTACACAAGACAACATGAAAACTATGCCAATGATGCAAGTGGCATACATGTAACTCATTCATCTGGCCAATGGGATATGGGAATGCAAGTCTCCATAATACGATCATGGTCAGCTTTTGTCATCTTTCATCTCTTTGGATCACCTCTCTTCACCTTGATTTCTGTTAGATGTATCCGAGCTGCCACCACCAAATGACTGTATTGACATGATATATATCCAGGCATAAAATCTTTGTAAATAATATGATCACCCTATTTTTTCACTTTTTCAAAAAAGTGTCCCATTAGAACCATGTCTCCAGTTTGGTATGTGAACTCCTCATCTTGGTAGGGTCACACCAACCTACTTTTTATTTGCGTGCACCGTATCAAATAGTATGCCACATTTTCTTGGTTGTGGGGGGGTGCAATGACAACGAACACATCACCTGCAAGATACATTACAAATATTATTCAAATGTCCTACGTGCATTTCTACAACATTTGTATATGTGTAATATATAATGAACTAATTAAATTAATGAAGACTCTTGTACCTTCCCTAACCATATCAGAAACTTGATCATGATCTAATGAGACCATTGCCTCTTCAGTGTGCATCTCTTGCCATGTTGGAATTGGATGTGGGTCCTTTGGATTAAGACAAACATATTTTCATGGTTTCACATATACGTCATTTTCACAGTGATCAAGCAGCTTCATCATTTTCATCTATCCGGACCCTGAATTTAGTATATTTGAGCAATGTTCTTTTTGAAACATTGAGCAATGATGCCATTGTTGATACCATTTGATTTCTTGAGGTTCTTTGTGCCACAACAGCCGTTGTAATTTTTCTATGAGCAGCTCGGGTATCATTGTTTCTTGATTTTCCAAACGAAGATAATGCAGTTCTTACATTTTCTATTGCATTCTCGCATATATTTTTTGTTTTAACATCTTGAAAACCCAACAACTTTGTGGCACGTTTCAATTTTTTGTGTTTTATCAACCCATGTAGGATTTGAGCTTCTGCCATCGTTGAATGTTGTTCAAAATATGACTTGATTATGTTATTAACATGCTCTCTAACTCTCCGACCAAGGATTGAGTTCCCAATCTCTTCTTTTGCAGAAACAACTGCACAATCCTCTAGAAAATTTTCACCCCTTCCAACCCCACTGCAACTCCCAATTATATTTTCAATGTGAGAGGAAAAGGTGTCATGTGATGGCTGATCAGGATCATGAGGGGGCATAGGGTCATGTGATTCTTGATCACCATGATGTGATGTCTGACCATAATCTCTCCCTACATAACATGTAAATTAACAAATTGAAAATTACTTACTTGATAATTGTGCTTTGAACTTTAAAATTGCTAGTAACTTGAAATTTGATGTGGAAATTGAAAAATTGAAAATTGCATGTGAATTGAATTTTCCAGCTAATAAATTTAGCTTAAGAATTGTTCTAAGTAAAAATTGAAATTGCTATTAACTTGAAATTTGAAGTTGCTAACTTAATTAAACTTGAGAATTGTTCTAGAAGTAAAGTTTGAAATTGCTTGTAACTTGAAATTGGTAGTAACTTGTACATTTAACTTTAAAATTGCTAGTAACTTGAAATTTGTTGTACATGTAAATTAACAAATTGAAAATTGCTAGTGACTTGAGAAAAATGTACAAGTATTGAAAATACATTAAAACAAGAAAATTGTTTGTAACTTCATTTCAAAATAACTAAATATGTACATGCAACTTGAAATTGTACATTTAGTTTGATAATTGCTGGTAAAGTTTGAAAATCAAGTATGTATATATATATATATATATATATATATATAACTCAAGATAATTATTAATAACTTGATAAAAATGATTGTGGGCATAAAAATTAATATCATTTATAATCATCACATTATATAATTGTGGGCAAATTTTCTTTATGCAATTTATGTCCATTTTACTTTTACATTAAAAAAAAAGTTTATTTTAACTTTATGGTATAAAATAAACAAACAAATATTTATAATACAAGTTGCAAATCACCACAAAGAATAAATGATTACAACACTTCTACCCTAGAATTTCAAGGACAACACCATGCATCCGATGTTGTATATACGTAAAATAAATTAAGGTTGGTTTTTTACCCATGATAACATACCTATTATACTATAAATGTGGGGAAGAAAACATTGATTTAGAGATGAATACGATATTTAATTAAAAACATTGTAGTGATAATAATATAATAAAATATTAGCTTATGGGTTCAATTCTTCATAGTAAAAGTTCTATTAGTTAGAACTTCTTTGTTCTATTTTGGTATTTTTTATTTAAATTGCAATTTTAATTTTAAGAAATTGTAACTTTGGCAATTACAAATTCACAATCAAAAGATTGAGCATAAATTGCAATTTTGACAACTACTAAGTCACAATTTCAAGTTTCAACAAGCATGTGGTTGATAATCAATTCACATTTTTTTGTAAGAAATTTAGATAAATACATATTGAAATTTAAAGAATTTTTTTAATTCAAATTGCAATTTCAACTTAAATTCCAATTTTGACATTCCAACAATTACATGACAATTAAAAATTTGGCAATTCCAACCAATGTATGATTGAAAAGAAATTCATAATATTTAATGCAAAATAACATTTCCAATAGTTTATGATTTTGCAATTTCAACAATAAACAATTATGGAAATTCTAATTTTTATTATAAGTTGCAATTTAAGGATTTTTTTATCAATAATGCTTCACATATCAATACAAAGTTGCAAACATTGCGAATAATTATTTCCAATTTGTCCTAACAAAATATATGATTCTAATCATTAATCTTATCAAGGTGATATATCATGTTATGTAAATAAAAGTACATGTGATAGATGGATTTTTTTTAAAGTAAACATTATAATTAAATAGTTCTTTGAACATTCATTTGTATTCAAATATTCATTACTATGAAAATATTTCCAACCACCATAACTATGAAAATATTCATTCATTTGTTTTTAAATTGAATAAATTCTAACTAATACATAACTATATCACAACATGTTCATTTCAAAATATTCATTCATTTGTTTTGAAATTGAATTTTCTAACAAAACAAGAATTGAAATTACATTTAACTTGAAATTGTTAGTAACTTAAAAAATTGCAATTAGTTAAATATGTAGAATTTAACTTGAAAATAGTGTCCAAGTGTACATTTAATTTCAAAATTATTCTAATAACATTGAAAATTGTTGAAGTTTAGAAATTTGAAAATAGTTAATATGTACATACATTTTAACTTGAAAATAGAATGTAAGTGTACATTTCATTTGAAAATTGTTGTGTACATTTCATTTGAAAATTGTTGGACAATAAACATTGAAAATTGTTAGCAACTTTGAAATAATTTGAAAATTGTTAAAGCAACTTTGAAACATAATTTGAAAATTGTTAGTAACTTTGAAATAATTTGAAAATGGTTAAAAACATGTATATGTATTAACATGAAAATATAATCTAAATTTACATGTTTCATTTGAAAATTGTTCCAATTTAACATTTGTTAGCCACTTGAAAATTGTTCATTTAACATAAAAATTGTTGAAAACTTTGAAATTTAAATAACAAATGGATGAAATAAATAAGAATATCATTACAAATAAATATGAAACAAACTAAATTATGAAATTTAGTTAAATTTATTGAAAAATTGTTACTAATTTTGTAAATTATGTAGCATGATATTTAAATTATGATAGCATGTAATTCAATAATTTACCTTGGTTGTCCTCTATTGGAATTTGTTGCACTAAATGTGCATCTTCTTCTTCTCTCAACCTTTCTCTTTGTTGTCTCATTCGTTCTCTATTCTTTTCACGCTCTTCATTGTCATTTTGTTGTCTAGCATGTTTTCTTTGTCTTTTTTTTTATTCCCCGTCAATCTACAATGAAAAAAAAAATGCCAAAGCTCTAATTCAACAACAAGAAAAGGCCAAAGCTCTAATTCAACAAGATCTAAATAACAAAGCTCTAATGGAAAAAAAAAAAAAAAAAAAAAACTAGCAATGAGTAAAATTATTGTGTTTGCTTAATTGTTTGCTGCTTATATACAGGTTGGTCGATATTTTTACAAAGGAAGGGTAGTTGGAAATATTAATTGTTTCCAACTCCTTTCCCAGGTTCCCCTAGGTTCGTTTTTATATTTTTTTTACACAGACAAACCCTCGATCGAGCTTATCTTCAATACCCTCGATCGAGCCAATACCTCAATCGAGGGCTTGAACATACCTCTATCGAGGTCTTGATAAACTCTCGATCGAGGTCTTGTTAAACCCTCGATTGAGGTATTTTAAATACCTCGATTGAGCAAATAGCCTTGCTCGACCAAGGGCTTAAAAAACAGGCCGAGAGCCCTTTTCACTGCAGAATGAAATTTTTGTCTACCTTCCACAGAGTTAAAGCATGTCATTAAATGATCATTAATGAGCGGATTTGATACAATTGGATTTGTCAACGAATCCTCTATCCAGATACATAAAATTTACGAATTTTTATCTTCATATGTCTTTTGTTTTTAAATTTCTACTAAAAATTGCCCTAAAAAACCTTGCCGACAACTTCGATTGAGGTCAAAGATAAATCCACAACATTCAAAATACACATCCAAAAAATTTGAAAAAATACACGAGCCCTAGATAAACGCGTCCTCTTTAAAATGATATTTTTAGTTTTACAAATTATGTAAAAAATCAAAAGATTTCGTGCACACACACATGTGTGTGCAAAATGCGACTTAAATATTCATTGGTAAGTTTCGAAAAATAATAATAAATATAATTTTTCGAGAAAAATTAAAAGAAAAATATGTAAGCCCTAGTGCATTCTGTCTAGATCATGTTCATCTATTTCATTTTTTTAAATTATTACTTTAACATTAAATTATTGTGCGCACACACAACCTACTTGTTAATTGCTCTTCAAATTTTTAAGTACACATGTTTCATTAAATGAAAATTTGACACGATATATGGCATTGGTATATTTCAAAAAAAATATCACTGGAAAGCCAACATAATTCTTTACATTTCGTTTTTCAACCGCATGTCAAAATTCATGTGGCAAGTATGAGCTTCGAGGACTTCAATTTAATACACGGGTAAAATTTATGTTTTTCACCGTCATATTTGGCCAAAAAGAGTTACCCATCTTCATGGAATCACCCAAGTTCATCTGCTAACCATCTAAATATATTAAATATATAATAGC
This sequence comes from Larix kaempferi, assembly GCA_027924585.1. Lineage (NCBI taxonomy): Eukaryota > Viridiplantae > Streptophyta > Pinopsida > Pinales > Pinaceae > Larix > Larix kaempferi. Next base: position 1,981,593 of record BSBM01001283.1, on the reverse strand, counting down.
CTAGCATGGCACGTCTAGCAAATGTGTTGCAACAATCATACTTCATGGTTTTAGCTATGTTGGGCCATTATCATGTGTGGTGCCATCCAATGTGGGCATCCACTCCCACGAGGGCTTCACTCAATAAACCGCTATCATAGCACGTTCGTTCCTGGCATAAGAAACAATACCCCTAATTTCACTAAATATTGGAAAATACCTTCCAAAATCGTTTTTTTTAAACCCCCTCCCAATATGCCTTCCCAATTTAAACAAACCCCTATTTTCACTAGATATTGTATGTATCAATTTTTTCATTAACATTTTTTATACCCCTTTATATTTCTACCTAGTACATTGATATAATACCCCTCTTATGACCCCACATGCATTCTACAATGCACCTTGCATCTTTTGATGTATATTGTGGATGCACATTACTTCACCCACAATGCAATTACTCAACCACATATCAGTATGATTTGCAACATCTAATGGTCTAATGAAGAGATAGGAGATCACTTCTTGTATGTCACTAGAGCCAATGCACATAGTACAACATTTAGATTGCATGTTGCAGTTCCCCAATCGTTGACTAAGCCTGTTGTGGGCTAGGTATCCAAGCCCCCAGGGCCTGTAACAAGCTCTAGGAGGCTAACAAAACCTCCCAAGGCCTATAATAGGCATGAGTGGTTGGGTATTCAAGCCCCCAAGGCCTATCGAGGGCCTATAACAGGCCCTGGAGACTTAGAGCCTCCCAAGACTATTGGTAACAACTGGTTGAGTTCTATTGGTAACAATTGGCTGTCAATGAACATTGTCTCTCGACTATGATTGAATGGAAACCCACTTCACCATGAAACCCCTGGCCTCAAGCATGCTCCAAGACGCGATTTCCCTACGTACTGGTAAGCCCGAGCCTTGCCTCAACCTGATTTCTCATCCGGTCATGATCCCGCCATCTCCATTTGGTGGATATTTGTCAGCCCGCCCATATAAAAAAGGCCCCAAAGTATTTTTGTATTGTTACATTAAATAAAAAAACCCTTTTCCCCTTAATATATAAGCAATATAATTTTTAGGTTTTCAAGAATACTTAATACCGCAATATGAATGAACGTGATATTATATCTCCTTCTAGTGAATCCCCCGTGTCCACTCCATTCCTTTCTCCCTCATGCTAACCAAGGGTCTTTGGGCTCCCAAGTCTAGTCACCTTCCTAAGTGCGACCATCTAGGAGTCTTGGGCCAAGCTTCCATGCCAAGCTTTCCTATGTGTGGAGAGTTGGTCGAGGTGTCATTCACCAACATCATAACGATCATCATCATCATCATCAATGTTCTAAAAAATGAAGTAATATATTCTATTCAATATGACTCTCTTGTCTTATATCTTCATATATTTCAACAATATTCAAAAAATACAATGAAGTAATATATTTGTATAATTAAATTAATTATGAAATTTATATTGAATACAAAATCAAAATATTTATAGTAAAATTTTACAATTTTGATCATGATTTCAATCTTGCTACTTAATTAAAAAAACTTCAAAAAAAAAGTTAATTGCTACATGAATAACACAAAATAACAAAAGCAATTTCATATAGGAATAACCTATTCAAAGTTGTTTACTACATGAATAACCTATTCCTAATAATATTAGTCGTGACTGTAGTTCGAGGGAGGAAGGAAACAATGTGCCTAATATTTACAAATAAGGTAAAAGCACAGATAAAGAAAATATAAGGAAAAAAATACCAGTATCACTATGTAAAGATCTTAGTTGTTATGATTTATAATTTTACTCTCAATGTGGTACATCGCTCATGATTGTACATAGGATTGGTTATGTACCTAGCCTTGCAGGCTACTAGATTCGTCTTGGGTAATTCACTAGCAACAATCATAAGTAAATCGAGTATTTCTACATGACAAATAATTAGAAAGTTCCTAAATTGAAGTACAAAATACAAGGTATACTACAAAATAAATTATTGAATCTAATATCTGCTAGTGGTAAGGTACTTATTTCAGCCATTACCATATGTCGACATACCATACTTTATACATCTTTCAGCAACATAAAAAATAACAACATAGGGGCCCATATATTTCAAAATTTAGCCGCTAATTAAAACCAAACACTTGAAGCACATATTTACAATCGTTTTATCATTGGAAGGAAACAGATGACTTCCACGATGAGTCCATAAGCAATTGTTCACCCAGAAGATAAAGTTGTAATCTCCATCCATACGTGCATCAAAAACCAGCCACCTAAACCAAGGTAAATGCATAGTCATTGTAATCCTTATGCACTTTGGGAAATCCAATTTAAGATAGGAAAGAACAAACAACAAAAGCCTTATAATTTAGTCCTAATACAGAGGCACTAACCAATACCATAGATAAAAGATCAGACGAGGGAAGAATCTTCCATTCTAAAAAAGAAAATTTCCATTCTACTTCGAGTGCAGACAGGACTATCCAATAGCATATTTAAAATTCCAATAACAATGAGGGCCTGTAACCAAAGTGAAATAAACAAATGAAAACACGATTATAAGCACCATAAACTACTGCCGAATTTGTGATTTGATACTTCTTCCATTGCAGAAGATCATACTTTTGAAGACTTTACATATGCCTTCCATTGTGTAAGTACAGGAGACAATGAAACCCCACATTGCGACCAGGTGTTTTCCCAAGAAAAGATAACCCCACACTCTAGCCCTAGTAGTCATGCAAACATTCAAGAAAACAAGGAATAAAGCATTCAGACAAGAAACTATTAAATGATAAATAAATAACTTGCTCTTAGTAGAGTTTCCAAAGTAACTAAAGCCCTATTCTACCAGCAAATCCTCCAAAGGCATAAGATAGTATTTAGTGCTATTTGTGGGACAGATGTAACTCCATAGGAATCGAACAAGTGCCCACCGATGATGAAACCATTCAAAAACCTAAACAGCAGAAGGCCGAAACAAAAATAATACCGCAAACGAGTACAATTTAGACATTAAAATTTTTAAAGTGATCAATTAAAAAATTAGAAATATATTGAAGTCGGAAAGATTTAAAGATACTAACCGCAGATCTTGATAGGTGCCTCAATCTCCAACAAATTGGGGTTACTGAAAATAGTTTTGAAACTTAACATAGCTGTCGTACCCCCGCCTTTGTCACCTGCACTTGCCTAATTGTTCTGGAGTTTTTCGCATCCAGCAGCTGCCTTATTATATCGTCCAACGTATTTCCATCCATCGACATCTTTTCTCACTGCCGAGAACCTCAATTTCACCCCTACACACATGCAGTTCACACCCCACCCCGAGCTTGAAAGGTTCGACGGATTATTAGATCAGGTCTTGAGATCAAGTCCTTCCCAGAACCATAAATTAAGAAGTACCCGAGCCATTCCACCGTTGCAGAGTCCATAATAACTTGGAAATTTTCACGAATTCTGCACAAAATTAGAGTTTGATAAACTGGCCGGAACAAAGCCAATCCATTTGTGTTATAATTTCGAACTGCTTAATTGCATATATGTGGATTCGAACCTCGGAAGGGAAGGTCGGTTGAAGGAAGGGATTATTCTTGAAATGGATGTGAAATTTGAAAATAGAACGAAGCTTGCCGGTTTGAGTGGCCAGGCATTTGCTTTGTACTTTATTGTTTTAACTGCGTAGAACGAAGCTTGCCGATTTCAATGGCCGAACATTTGCTCTGTACTTTGTTGTTTTAATTGCATCAAACTTAGCTTATTAGATAACAAGTGGCAAGAGGAAAAAAATTTGTTTTATAAATTATTTTTATATATTTTTAAATTTTTGATAATTAAAAAAACTCTTCCAGGTATTTATGTCCCATCCCAGTGGTCCTTTACCAATTATAAAATTAAATTAATGTATTTAAAAAAAATATTATTTTTATTTTTCAAAATAATAAATTTAATATTAAAATTAAACAAAACATTATAAAAAATTATATAAATCTATATTTCAAAAAATAAACTAATGAAAGTCAACAAAAGTCTACTTATGAATGAAAAATATATACCCTGCCTTGGTAGGGGTAATAAAATGGAGCATTAGTATTAACATGGTTGTATTAGTGGTAGGAAACTTAATTTTTCTAATTATTAAATGTAAAAGTTATGTGATAATATTAATATACATAAAATTAAGGTTATACTTAAATTGAACAATATCCTATGATTTTATATAATGATATGAAATGAAATTTTATTAATATTTAGGTATTAATTTCAATTGTCATGTAAATTGGAATTATATTAAGAATAAGAGAATAATTAATGGTTTGAAAGTATATATATATATATATATATATATATATATATATATATATATACTAACAGTAATCATATTAGTAAAAGTAATTACTAATAAATAATAATAATAGTTACATTTATTAATTGTATGTAATTAAATGTAATAATACATTTAATTATTATTAACTAATTAGTAATAGTAATAGATATTATTCTTAATATGGAAATTGTGCCTTTTGTCATTATCCTCTTGTTTTTCAGGTAAACTTGACTTGGTCATGTTTTTTGGGTCTATGGTATTTAATGGTCCATGGTAGTGGCCCCGTTGTATTGCTTGTGAAGAATCCTAGTTAATGTTTTCAAAGATGGACCTTCTTTGTCATTGTAGATGATTGGTTTAATCATTATTTTTATTATGTTTTTTGTTTATTATATTATTTAAACATTTTATTTTTGGGTTATATGATGCAAGATATGAGAATTCAATGTTTCATTTAGTTATTATAAATATTATTTTAAAAAACAACTATTATTATGACGAGTAAAATTAAGATTTAAATCTCAAATTAATGGTAATGTTAACACTAATAGACAAGATCTAATAAAGAAATGTTTATTATGTTTTTTTTTCTATTATATTATTTAAATACTTTATTTTTGGGTTATATGATACAAGATATGAGAATTCAATGTTTCATTTAGTTATTATAAATGTTATTTAAAAAAACAATTATTATTATGATAAGTAAAATTAAGATTTAAATCTCAAATTAATGATAATGTTAACACTAATAGACGAGATCTAATAAAGAAATTCTGCAACTTTCTTCGAAAAATGTATGAGAAAAAAGAGAATCATATATGTTAATTCAGCCTGCCAATATTCAAGAGGCACGAGTATAATGTCTCCCTTCAAAACAAGGCCACCTTTCAGCACATGCTCGCCGAGCGTAACAGGAGAGTCAAACTGAAACTAAATTTCTCGTTACTCCATTCTCTCCTACCTAATAATCCCTAGGTATCATAACTTTTCAATTGTATGCATTATTATTATTTCAATCAGATCCATCTTAACTTAACTTTGAACTAGCTAAATTAAATAAAAGTTCTAATCTTTAGAATGGTGCTATAACTTGCCTGATATAATCTTTTTAATATGGAGCCAGATAAGTTCATTAACCAAATTCATTTCAAAATGTTATAGAATTCTTTTTAATCCAACTTTAGCATGCCTTTCTTAGTGGCACACGAGGGTAGAATACTGTACTCAGCAGGTCTTTATTTGCTTTCAATCTATGATGGCTGGCATACATCAAGTTAAAATCTATAACAGAATGATAAATATTCAGTACTTGCAAATTCCGCAAAGTATATTCAGTATTTGTATTGATTTGTTGAGTGGATAGCCTCGGCATATGTATGGAAAATTGCTACTGACATTTTTTTATGTGGGGGTTATGATGGCAAATTAATAATTTGAAAGTTGATGATGTGATATGCATTGACTTGGTATTATTGGATTTCCTAATATGATATGGGTTAATAAAAATATATGTAAAAAAAATTAATTTAAAAAATATTATTAATAAAATATTATAAAAACACATGTTAAATGAAAATTTCATATATTTTATTTTAATATATTGAATTTAAGTAAATAAAATTTGAAAAAAATAAATAAAGAATTAAACTTCTAACTAAATTTTCTCACTAAAATAATGTGTTGAATTTAAGAAGCCATGTTATTCTTGCAAAATAAAATTCTTACACCATTAAAAACTTACCAATAAGAGGCTATGTTAGTCTTGTAAAATAAAAAATCCTTACACCATAAAAACATATATGTTAGTCTTGCAAACTAAAAAGTCCTTAGACCATAAAACCTTACCTAACAAGAGGCTATGTTAGTCTTGCAAAATAAAAAGTCCTTAGACCATAAAACCTTACCTAGCAAGAAGCTATGTTAGTCCTGCAAAATAAAATGTCCTTAGACCATAAAAACTTACCTAACAAGAGGCTATGTTAGTCTTGCCTTTTAATTTAAGAAAGCGATTTTTAGGTCGTACAAGCATTAGGTTTAATAAAGGGAATGGTAAAAACATAAAAAAATTAAGAAAAATCTTCGTCGATCGACTAGAAAGAGGGGACGGAAAAGATACTAAATAATATTGACACAAAATTATTGGTATTTATAAGCATATTAATTAAACAAAACTAAATGGATGAGAGATCGAAAATAGTGACATGCATTAAATTATTGGTATTCATAAATATATATTTATTAAACGTAATCTAAATAATAGATTTAATGTAGAAAAATGATTTTCCATATTAAATGGAATTTAGACTTGAATTTGAATTTATTTTAAAATAGTTAGAAAAACAATTAAAAAATTAAAATAAATTTTTTGGATGGGTTGCTATCTATCCCCACCAAAAACCACCGTATCCTTGAAAACAAATTAAATATTACTTCCTTACTCTATACACTGGAAAATAAAAAATATTACTTTATTTGATTTGAGGAGGGCGATAAACTCTCATAAATATGAATATTACTTAGCGCTATAAACTCTCTCATAAATATAATATAATAATCTTTATCTGATTTGATCGTACGTTTAATTTTATTAGGTCATTGACATGTGACTATATATATATATGTAAACATTGAAACATACATAAACCACTTTCGTTGATGAACAACTTGTGGTGTCCGGGTTTTTATTGAACTAGAGGGTCATAATTTCTTTCACCTTTGGTGCAATTGTGGTCTTTGAACCAATATTAAAACCGAATTATTGGTTCTTTGGCTTGTTCTCTATTTTGCCAAGGTTTGACTCATTGATAGTGGTCAAATGGGAATGTGATCATGGCTTGATTGAGGCTATTGCACTTAGTTCATGGATTGAAGAGGTTAGAAGTATGCTGGATGGTTTGGGCAGGACACCGATCATACACATTTTCATTTTCGGGGAACAGAATGTGATCGCAGATTCTTTCTCCAGATGTGGTTTGTCGGCGCAGGAAGGCTTTATCTGTTTTGAACATTGGCAAGCGACACTGACAATCTCTTCACGATCTTTGGAGATCTACCCCCACATAATCTGCAGGTTTATGCTCTTCTTGTGGCTTCTATCGAGTCAACTCTCTGTATCTTCAGGATCTTTGGAGATCTACCCCACCTAATCTGCAGGTTTATGCTCTTCTTGTGACTTCTATCGAGTCAACTCTCTGTATTTTCTGGGTTCAATTACTTTACACATTCTTCTGCACTTGTCTTCGACTTGGTTCTTCTCTTATCTGGCCTCTGGCTACCTCTCCTTTGGCGTGCTAGCTTGGATATGTGTTTGGGATAGTGCAAAGGTTTCAGTAGATTGGGATGAAATGAATATGTTTATGAAGGTTTTTTTTTACAATAACATTCTTCATTTTTTGGTTCTTCTGGAGTAGAAAACTTATATTTTATTATTTTTAAAACATGTTATTATTCCATGTATTTAAAGTTCAAGTCGTTTAAATACAGCTTAAAAGTTCAAGTCGTTTAAATACAGCTCAACCTTTGACTTTGCTCCATGTGGATTAGATGAAACCTTTCACTTTGCTCCATGCAGATTGGATGCAGATTGCAGATTGGATGAAGGGAATCAGCAATTAAGATAAAGATGACGTACTACCAAATTTCTTTGGACTTCAAGATTTGCATTTATGTAACTTTGGTTGATTATCTACGCTGGTATAACCAAAGTCGTCTACTCTGAGGGAATGAAGCAATCTGGTACAGTGCTATTGCCGTGTGTTTAAAGATGGGTAATTTCTTGGTAGCGGAGGTTGACCGCGAAGAACGACGCCCACAACAAAGCCAACATCGAAACAGGGCTGTTATAAATTGTCGAATGAGTGCAGTCTTGATATTCCAATTATCGGTCTGAGATCATGGCGAAATCAAGCCATGTCTTCTATCCAGGGAGGAGTTTAGCTCCGGCGAAAGAAACGGCTTTGATGCTTCCACGGCGCAAACTCATTCTGATAGCTTTCGCCTCCCTCGTCATGCCACTACATTTTGCTGCACAGCCTGACGAGCATCATCGGCATACCACTTTCGTGTTCAATGGATTCAATGAGACCGATTTGATCTTGAAGGCGGATGCTTCACTCATCCGCTCCAAATCCGTGCTCATCCTCACAGGTCACTCTCATTTCGGACTCGGCCGTGCGCTGTATCCAACTCCCGTGCAGATGAAAAGCAACAAGACAGTTTCCTCCTTCAGCACTACCTTTGTTTTCAGCATCGTGCGTCCCCATTCTGACGCTGGAGGGGAGGGACTCGCCTTTATCATCACGCCCTACGAATCTCTCATGGGCGCTCTGGGATCAGAGTATCTGGGATTGTTGAACATCACTAGCAACGGGAAGCCATTCAATCACTTGTTCGCAGTGGAGTTTGACACGATCCAGAGTGCAGAGTTCTCTGACCGCAACGACAACCATGTAGGCGTGGACATGAACAACCTGACCTCGGCCCACGCAGAAACCGCCGGGTATTGGAATGGGAAGGACTTCCATCGAATCAATCTCAAGAGCGGACGCAACATACAGGCCTGGATCGACTACGATCATCTTCAAAGCCGGCTCAATGTTAGCTTAACATTGGCCGGCTTACCGAGACCGCAAAAGCCGCTCATATCTGTGAAAATGGATCTACAGGACGTTCTGCAAGAGAAGATGTTCGTTGGCTTTTCAGCGGCTACGGGGAATTTCGGCGAAGACCATTACGTTCTAGCATGGAGTTTCACTACCCAAGGCATGGCACCATACCTCGATATCTCGCGTCTCCCTTCGTTTGCCAAACGTGGGAGCCGGCTATTCATAGTCAGCATTACAGTGGCTCCTTTGGCTCTCTTCTCTCTGGCGGTTGCGGCCGTATTTCTGAAAAGAGCCACGTACAGAGAAACAATGGAAGAATGGGAGCATGAATTCTGGCCTCATAGATTTAGTTACAAGGATCTAAGCATAGCTACAAACGGGTTCCGGGAGGAAAACGTTTTGGGTCAAGGGGGTTTCGGCAGGGTTTATAAGGGTGTTCTCCTAGGCAGCGGCCACGAAATCGCCGTGAAATGCATTACTAAGGAGTTCAATGAGGGAATGAAGGGCTTCGTGGCAGAGATATCAAGCATTGGGCGCCTGCAGCACCGGAACCTGGTTCAGCTCCGAGGCTGGTGCAAGAGGCAGAAGCAACTATTCATAGTTTACGACTACATGCCCAACGGCAGCCTAGATAAACTCATCTTCGGGAACCCGACGACGGTCCTGCCATGGCCTCGGCGATACGCGATCTTGAAGGGAGTGGCCGCGGGGTTGCTGTATCTGCACGAGGAATGGGGGAAGAGGGTCATCCACAGGGACATCAAATCGAGCAACGTGCTGCTGGATTCGGAGCTCAACGGCCGGATAGGAGACTTCGGCCTGGCACGGCTGTACGATCACAGCGAGAATCCCGAAACGACTAATCTGGTGGGATCACTGGGATACATAGCGCCGGAGCTCATACACACTGGAAAGGCCACGCCCAGCTCGGATGTGTTCAGCTTCGGAGCTCTGCTGTTGGAGGTGGTGTGCGGGAGGAAGCCGGTGGATCCGTCCAAGGACGCGGAGGAGATGATATTGACGGAGTGGGTTTGGGGTCTGTACAGTAAGGGGAGGCTGCTTGATGCGGCGGATCGGAAGCTGGGGAAGGAATATGATGTGGAGGAGATGGAAACGGTGCTCAAATTGGGGGTTTTGTGTTCTCATCCGGAGCCAGAGAGCAGGCTGGGCATGCGCCATATTTGTCAAATACTGGAAGGCCAAGCTCCTCTTCCCGATTTGCGGACGGCTTGGTTTAACGTGATGAGTATGATTTATCAGTCTCCCAGAGCCCTTTTCAGGCAAACATCTATTGGGCTAAATGTCTAGGAAAACAATGTAGTAGGGTAAATAATTAGCAGTCACTTAAATTGTGAAATTGTGATCAGTGAATATTGATAGGTTACAAGTTAAGTAAAACAAGTTATCAGTTACTTGTTCTTCATGTTTAGTTGTAATTACTTTTTTCAGTTATTGTCTGTCACTACCAGTTACCAGTTATCGGTTACCAGCTGTTATCCATGAATGAGCTAAGAGTTATCAATGCATCAACTACCAACTACCAGTTATTTTTCATGTTACTTTTGTTTTAATTATTTATTTCAAATTTTGAAGGAAGACTATAAACCAGCTGTTATCCATGAATGAGCTAAGAGTTATCAATGCATCAACTACCAACTACTAGTTATTTTTCATATTACTTTTGTTTTAATTATTTATTTCGAATTTTGAAAGAAAACTATAAAATCAATATTGACTATACATTTGATTTAAACTTCTTTAATTTAAGAAAAGCATAAATGATAATCCACCCCAAATTATAAGATTAAGATATAAACTCCTAATTCTTAAAAATTATTATGTTTCTATATCATAATTACTATATTTTTTTAATTTTTTATTCAATTTAGATTTTTATTTTTTAAATATGTATTTCTTTTGTAAAAGATCACAAGTATATATTATTATTTCACAATTTTTTTGAAATAATAAATACTATTATTATGTTAATTTCTCAACAAAAGTTATCATTAAATTGTATATTATTGTTTACAGTATTGAATAACAAAGGTTATCATTAAATTTTATATTATTGTTGCACAGAATTAACAAAGGTTATCACTAAATTTTATATTATTGTTGCACAGAATTTAGAAGTAATTTCATATTCATTAGTTAAATCAAATCAAATTGATAATGTTACATTATCTCAAATATTTATAAAATTGGATTTGGATTTTCACCTTATCAATTAAACAAAAGTATCCTTATATGTTTAAATTTTTTCTAAATAAACTTGAGAATGTTGAATGGTCGTGTGTTTGTTGTTGATCATTATGGCACTTTCACCTTCTCAATTAAATAAAAAGTTTACTTATAAGTTTACTTTTTTTCTAAATAAAATTGAGAATGTTGAATTTTCGTGTCATATTTAAAGTTATTGTTATTTATGACATGAAAACAATGGGAAATTTTTTAATTTATTTTTTCAAAACACTATTTTTAAACTTTTCATATTACAAAGATAATAAATCTTGTATTATAAATCATTTTTAATGTTTAAAAATAATAATTTATTTTTTATAAACATTATTTATTTATAAGAGAATGATATTAACTTAAATGATAATGATTCTAGTTTTAAAAACTTCATATTTTATCTTAGGAAGATATCTTTGCCACATTGAGGTTTTCCTCGTATAATATAGTGTATTATATGGTATTCAGAAGCTAGTTTAAAAATGTGGTAAGAATGAAAAGCATTAAAGAATATTAAGGAGAGATTTTGAAAATTAAAATTATTTTTTAATTTAATGAAAAAATATAATAGTTAATAAGGTACAATAAAAAATTATTAAATAACTTAAGAAAAGATTTTAAAATTTAAAATTTTAATAACGATATGTTATATAAATATTATTTTAATGGGAAAAGACAAATAAATATATATTTTTAAATAAATTGAACTATTTTCAAATTCAAAATTAAATTATGAAAGATTAGATCCAAACGCCTTATTCCTGATCCATCATACTGGCTTACGGTCACGGATTTGGGCTTGGCAGGCAGATGGGCCTATGAGTGGAACCATTATATTCGTTTGCTGCAACTGAATGGCATTCGGTTATCAGAGGAAAATGATTCCTTGATCTGAACAAAAAATCACACATCGGGACAGGTATCGGCGAGTTATGCATATCAATCAATTGCTGAAGAAAATTTTCAGGGTGAAAGGAAATGGTGGTATGGCACAATATGGAAGTGGAAGCTTCCTATCAAAATTCAATGTTTTCTTTGGTTATGTTTCATTAATAAGATCTTTACGTGCGAAAATCTTCAGCGCAGAGGGAAGGTTGGTCCAAATGTTTGCATTCTTTGCAAAATTAATGGTGAAACGGTTGAACGCCTATTCTCTCAATGCAACTTCTCCAACAAGTTCTGGAGCTCTATCTGTAAAGATCTAAATATAATTGAGACTCAACCACACTCAACTTTCGCTTTATGTGGTGGAAGCAGAATGTTCCACATCTCATGAATATCCCAAGGCTGGCTACGTGGTCCATTTGAAGAACACGGATTTCTGTTATATTTTAGAATATTATTCCAGATGTGCAGCATGCTACCTTTAGATTTTGGAAGCTTGTCCATTTATACAAAAACCCTCAGCCAAAATTAAAGACCTTTACTAGGTATAAAAATTGGAAGTTTGGGAATATTAGAACACCATACGATTGTTTTGATGGCGCAACTTCAAATCAAAAGTGTGGTGTAGGTTTCCATATTATATGTGGCAAAAATATTAATTACAAGTTCTATATTTTTGGAGGTAATGGAACTAACTCAAAAGAAGAACTCTTGGGTCTGTGCGGAATTCTCAAGGTGGCGGTGTGGTGTGGATGGAAGACATTTAAAATATTTGGTGATTCTCTCTTCATCGTGAATTGGGACAAGGATCTTTATTGCATGAAATCTATCAAACTAAAACACTAGAGTGATAGAGTAAAATCCTTAATGGGATGGTTTCGGGATCTCACTATTGATCACTTCTACAGGGAGTACAATGACATTGCAGACTCATTATCCAAGATGGCACTTGATGGTGGAGCGGGTGTCCTATATTGTGAAGAGTGGGAGGAAGGCATCCTCTCACACAAGGGTTCTATTTGGTTTTTTTATCATATTACATGACGCAAGACGCCTTCGACAAGAAGGTTCTTGCTTAACAATACACACACACGTTCACATAGACAAGATGCAAACAACATGCCAGACGCTGGCTTATATTACTTCTCCAATCAGTTACAATGCAAACTGCAGGGAAATGAAATAACTAACTAACTGTCGGCCTTAGCCATTACAACATAGAAGTAACGGTGTGCTCTCTCAGTGTGTCGACCTCAACCTCTCCTAGTTCATTGCGGAACTCTGAGCTATGGCTCGATCTTCTATGCGTTCGAAAGCTGTGTGACTGTTCTCTCCAATCTACAGAAATTCTCCCTGAACTCTGCTCTGCTCTGCTTGACTCTCCAAAATGCCAAATCCTCCAACTAATCCAAACTCCTTGGTCTTATACCCTGCTGTTGTTGTTCTCGAGACCACTGTGATCCCCGAGACACGCATCCTCTGTTAGTTGATCCTTCCATGATCCTGCAGACCTGCAACTGTCAGTACCTCGACCGTGTTGCACAGCCTCTGTATGTGACGACATCTGTCATGTCTTCACCCACCTGCAATAACTGCCATTAACTTCCTTAGAAACCTCAAACTGTTTCCAAGTACTCTCCTTGACTTATACGCATCCTTTTGAAAAGCTACAGTAATCCATCACGTCGGCCATACTGTCCTTTGTCAGCTTCAACTCACCTTTCATCTTCACTCTGCGCTTAGGCTTCGCCATTCCGCCCCGTCCTCCTCGCTTGGCTCATGCCCAACCTGTCGATATCATGGTTCGACAACATGTCAACCTTTTCTACGACTCTGCGGAAGCTTGTCGCCTATCGACATTCACATGTCGACTATCGACTATCATCTGTCGACTACTGACATGTCGACTCTCAACTTCCTTCGCACTCCTGTCGACGGCTTCGACAGTTCTCTGCTTGACTTATTGACTTCAATAAGTCAATCTGCTTCACGCACCAACGGTCGTCGGCACTCCCTTTGGTCAGTCTCCTCATGTTGATCAACTTTGACTAATCTGCCTTGGCCTCGATGCCCCTGCATCATTACATAGCTTCTTTGTTCTGGATGTGGTTGTATATGGCTTAGACATTGACAGCACTATGCTTTTTTGAGGCCTTTTTGTCATATTAATTTTTTTTTTTGGACTCTATTGCTACTTGAGCTACTTTTTGAAGGACGTATGAGCGTTTCTCTAGATCTATTCTCGAATACTTATGTACTTTTTTTTTCAATTAGAAATAGCAAAAATACTAGCTTTTTTTCCACTTGAAAAAAAAATTAGGACCTCATTTTTTATTGAGAATTTACAAAAACAAATATTGCTAAGATGTAAAATAATAACAAGTGGTTAATGAACATTAATTGTAGTATTGGTGTTAAATAATGGTGTTCCATTTTTGCACCTTACTTTTTTAGATCTATATTAATAAACTTAAGCATTAATATTAAAATGGGTGGATTTGTTGTTCCCCTTTATGGGAAACTCAAATTTCTTCCACTATTTTGTAAAAGTTACATGCTCAACATTAATATGCATAAAACCAAAGTTATGATAATTAAATCTAAGAATGCATAAAACCAAAGTTATGATAATTAAATCTAAGAATATCATTATGTATGGTGATAAGAAATCAAACTTTACAAGTATTTAGGTATCAATTTCAATTTTCGTTTGAATGGAACTACATTATCCAAAAGAGAATAATTAGTGGTTGGAAAAGGTGTTACTCTTTTGAAAACAATTTTAGAAATGTCAAACTTTCTTGCAACTTAATAAATTCATTTTCAACACTTTAATTATCATTATCATTCTTTAAGATTTTGGGTTTGCAATATCTCTAAGATTGTGAAGTTTGAGACCCCAACATCTCATTAGGTCTAAAGTCATGATTATATATTTAGATTGCAAACACATATTCCTCAAGTTAAACTAAAAATAGGTCATTAAAATAGGTTGAACAAGAGATTTAGGGATCATACTCAATTAAAAGAAGTTGGACAAGAGATTTAAGGATTGGACATAATTATTGAAATATGTATATTAATAAATCTTACATTTTCCAAATTTTAATTTAATAGGTTCAAACTATTTTTTTCAAAACACTACGAGTTTAAAGAACAAAACGAATATTTTCACAATCAAATCAAGTACTCATGGTTCTAATGATGAAATTAATAGCTTGATTAATCTAAAAAAGCTTTAAAAAAAGAAAATTTATAAACATTGTAGGACATAATAAATCAAGAATAAATTATATTTCCTTCTAACTTAACTCACCCTCACCCTTAATAGTACAAGACATAATTTTACCTAATGGATGCCTCCCAAATAGTAACGGAGGTTTGCGAAGGTAGGTTCTTTCTATAAGCAAGCATAATGGTAGCACATGCCTGACTGTGAGACTTACTGGTCGAACAGAGATGAAAGCCGACCATAGTGATCCGGGAGTCCCGTGTGGAAGGGATCTCACTCAACAGATCAAAGTTACGTTGGGGATAACAGTCTGATGACTCCCAAGAGCTCTTATCGACGGATTCGTTGGCTATCGGCTATGAAAAACTACGATGGCCCCTCCCTTGATCTACGTCAATTTAAGTTTCCAACCCAGGTAAGTTTTAATTCATCCCCATACCACCATACTGGTAACCGTACTGTGCATGTCCAGAGCTATGTCGGTTTCCCTATGGTGACTGGAAAGCATTGTATCAATCCCATCTCTATCTCAAGCCCAACAACGAGGTATCTGAGTTAGAGTATATCGAGTAGAGTATCTGGGTATCCTTATAACTTTACTTTTATTTTCATCATATTTATCATTTTTAATTTCTAGTCCTAACTATAACCCATATTTCATAAAACCATTATTCCTTGTAACTTTTAAACCCTAATCTCTCCTTAACAAAAATGCGCATGCCCTACCCATTATAACCCCTAAGCATCTAAAAGCTACAACTCTTTTAAACAATTTCACGTCCCTTAAATGGTAATGAACTTAATCTTATAAAGCATAACTTTTAGGGGTTCCTTTTACAACTTCTTTACATTAGCTTTCCATGGATATAGAATGGTATGCCTATGGCTACTGATCCCACTATTATGATACTACAACTTTCATATTTTTCAACAAATATCACCTTTAATAAATAGGTCATCAATGCCAAAATCTCATTAATCATCCCTTGGATCATTATGACCACTCCTAATATGATAAAACTAGAGTATCTTCAATGCATCCCATAAAAGCACATGAATATGTCTCTTTGAGGTTCAAATTGTGCAATATTTTAATATATATTTATGGAACCACATGAATATTAATATAGTCATTTTTAGACCACAAAGACTTCCTAAAATTGTTCATGTACCTATTGAAATTCTATTAAGTGGAAAATGTTCTACAATCTTTTTGAGATTTATTTTGTTCTTGTTTGGATTGAGGAATGTCATTCTCTTGTATAGATCCCTACACCATAAAAATATGACATTTATTCAAACCACTACACATATATTCATCATGTTTTACATTTTTTTTCCCATGGTTAAGTGGTGTTCATATCTATGGAAAACTTTTGGGCATTGAGGTTTTCACGAGAAATACCATTCGCCCCACTCTCGAGCTTGTAAATGAGAATGAGATTTATAGCACCTTGTCTCCCTATATTTAAATATATGCAAACACCATATTGCTTAAACAAGTTCATAGTGTACCTCCATCTAGAATTGAACCTATGACCTCTAGAGAGATAACACGTGTTCTTAATCATTAGGCCCACTTAGACTATATAACAATGTGTATATATTTCAATATACTATGTTTCAACCTTTTATGATTACTTGCATTAAATGGATCAAATTTACATAAATTTGGTTGAAGTCTTTATTTTATTGGTCAATGTTTCTTTTATCAAGGTTAACACAATGCATTAAGTATGTTGAAATATTATACCAAACATTTTATAGAAGCATGCAATTTTTTTTTCAATTGCACACATGCAATCAACCACTTTATAAAACAAAATACGAATTAAGTAATTTACTAATATTAATTCCATCAAAAATCCAAAAATACAATTACTCAATGATATTTTTCTTACACCCCAAAGGTACCTCTAAATGTAGTCCCAATGCATTATGTTTTTGATGAGCATTCATTGGTCTACAAAAGGTATAATTTATTAACAAATCATCACCAGGAGACAAACTATGTATTGCATGCACAACAACAAATCTAGATGCCTTCTTTTTCAGAAAGAACTATTTGTCATTGGAGTGTTCATCAAACGAACAATTTTCACTGAATAATGAGCACCTATAGCTATTTATGAACCCTATAATGTTCCCATGAGAGCTTGGATGACCATCAATATATAATAGGTTCATCTTATTAAATTTTCCTAAGCATAACCATTCATGCACATATTATACATGGAAATTCTATTTTTGTATTTAAAAATATTCAAGTAATCAGATTGACTATAAATATGACCACAAAATGGAATACGTGCTTCTGAAGTTATTTGGGATGAATTCTTGAAAACACATGTGAAAGGATAAACAACCAAAGATTTGCAACATCTATTTTAGACTTTGCAATCATGTCATTATTACCACAATAGGAGAATTTAGTCCCAACATTGGGAACAAGCAAGGAATATGGCCAAGCGCCATAGAAAGCGAGATTGTAACTGCTTTGGTATTTACTTTGCAAATGGATTGGAAAAGAGAAATCATTTCCACCCTCCAAAAGTTGAACTGACCTTCATGTGTGCTTGGATGTATTTTTTCTCTTAATTCATACAACTTTTTGGATCTCCTTGTAGAGATGTTTTGGGTTGTGAGTATATGTTGACATGAGGAATGGTTTCAAAGGAATGCGTGAAGTATATGAATCACTCATTTCACTGGTACATTTTTTTATTTATGCAATCATGTATATTGTAATATTTATAAATTTAGATATACTCATTACGGTTTATTTTTATGCTTGTAGATGGAACATGAAAATGTGGAATGAAATTAATGAAGCCAATCAACAAAACATTTCAAATAACCTAAGTACAATATCTATGAAAGTGATGAAGAAATGAGGCATGCAAGCAACTCGAGTGACAATAACAATTGGAGTAATAAATGATGATCAATACAATTGAATGTTGCTACTGTAAGTTGTATATTTTGGCATTCTTCTATATAAAACAAACATTTTGTTTTTAATGTGGGCATATCGTCCAAATTGGAAGACAACAAGTTATCAATAATTGCAATAATGTCAAAATGATATTTTAATTATCATGGACCTTTATGTTGTCCCATTTTTTGGTTTCTTATTCTTATATAATAAAATGAGATTCTTCTTCTACTACATTCTCTAATGTTGCAAAAATGTTACATTATTGATTAAATATGTGAATGATTTACATTGTGACAATGAACAAAGGTGTAATAAACACACTTATCCAAACACAATAACTAAAATATAAAAAGAATATTATTATAAAAAAGATTTTATTTTTTGGTGATTAATTCAAATTTAAATATATGAATGATTTACATAGTTATAATGAATATAGGTGTAATCAGCTCGTATATCCAATCACAAAAAATAAATATTATTATAAAAAATATTTGATTTTCTAATGAGTAACTGAAAATTTGTAAAAATAAAAAACAAGAAACCACATCTGCATATTCGTGGCATGGAAAAATCACCATTAAATCATATGCATTCTATTTATTTCAACTAACTAATGTGTTTTTTTATGTTTCCATAAACAATTGCTTACATAGTTTTTTACCTATCGATGCTCTTTTACATAATATACACACTGGTGATTTTTTGCAAAATATATGGATCGGTTATTTTTTACATAATATACACATTGTCTTTCTTATAATACAAAATATGCACTGGTGCTTTTTACATGGTATACACATTGGTGCCTTTATAATACAAATTATGCACCAGTTCCCTTTAGGAACTTTATACACACCGTTGCATGTATAATATGAAATATGCCCCGATGCACTTATAATACCAAACACACATTGATTCTCTTTTATATGTTATATGCATCATTGCCTATATGAAACAATGTATGTAGTTGTGCATCTACATTATATGCATCATTTCATCGACAATACCGAATATGCACTGATACATATTGTTGTATAATATGCACTGGTGCATATATGATTAAACACACACATCTTTGCGCATTTCATACTATAGAGCACCGAAAAAAAAACCTCCATTATAACCTCTTTTTGGTCAAAAAAATTTAGATCTACTTAATATTCATTATAACCTCCATAGAACTTCCACTACTAGTAATGGAGGTTTTTTCGACAATTTTTGTGAATATTGTAACACTAAGAAACCCCACTACAACCTCCACTAGGAGGTGTTTCCCTTGTGGATCCTTATGATCCCATACATGTAGCTTTTTCTACATCCTTTGAAGGCACTAATCCCACATAGATACTGGAGATAAGCTTGTACCAAACGAAATACCAAGATACCGCACAATCACCCCAAGGTGGTTAAATGACCAAGCCTTAAGAATCTAAGATGGGGACAAGTCCACTCCAATCAACTGAAAGCTATTTTTGTGAAGATTGGCAATGGCTCAAGAATCCCTACAGAAGGTGTCTAGACAAGATAGATATTTATCCACTGAAGCCTTCTCAAATCTAACAAAAGGAAGGGAGTCATCTGCAAAGTGATTGATCATCTCTGAACCATCTAGATTAAAAATCCCTCTAATCCGCCTAGCAATTCGTGCTACTTCCAAGTATCGCAAAGCATCTGTAGTCAACACATACAAGTATGGTGCCAAGGGGCATCCATGTTGAATAGAATGAAGCAAATATATCCGGGGGACATGGCCTTATTGACAAAAGCAAAGATCAATGCATTAGAAACCCTTTTTCTCACCATGCCAACACACACTTTAATACTTTTGTACCGAAATTTAAAAAAAAAATGTACAATGTTTATTCTATTTAAAATTTAAAACTAATATATACTATATTTAAATTATACAATGTTGGTTTTAAATTTTAATTAGGATAAACTTTAAAAAATACAATGTTTATTCTAATTATAATTTCAAACCAAACAAAAAAAAACCTTGTATATAATTTGAATCCTTACTTTATATCTATTATGTGTTGAGAAAGATTAAATCCCTCAATTCATGATAAATAAATTAAAATGGATTTATACTTATTAAATACAATTTAAATGGACTTTAATATTTTTTAATAATTTAAAACAATATTAGTCCATGGGGGAAGAGCAATTGGTAATGAGTAAATGTGTTGAGAAGTTGTAAACAAAAGGTCACAAGTTCAAATCCATGTGGGTACTAGCTTAAAAACAAATTAAAATAATATTGATATTTTGATATTTATGTCATAGGTGTTCTTTCAATGAGATCATATCGCATGCAAATATTCAGGATTTCTCATCTTTGTAGCCAATGGATTAGCACTACGTCGCCTTGCCATGTGTATGTTTGATCCTAGAAACTCTCTATTACACGCCTTCTTCTATCCTATAGCTCCTCTGGTACACTCCTTCTCTTCGAAAATTTATGCAATTACTTGAAATGTCGAGCTGCTTCAAGTTTGAGAAATTCCTTATATATAGAAGAATCAGTCCCTCGAAGATAGATCTATAAGAGTTCGAGTGTCGGACACATCCCTACTTCCAGAGTTATCCCCTCAAATTTTATTTTTTTGTAGCTGAAGGAACACCAAATTCTCCCAATTGGCCAGAAATATCCCGTCAAGGCTTCTTGTCAAAGAATTTTTTTGACATTCCCAGATAGTTGATGCGATACAGAGAAACAAGACTGATAGGTATAGGACCATGAAGATTATTAACTGATCAATCCATAAGAGTTGGGTTTCTACATTGTTTGAGATCACTAAGAATGTTTACATTTAGCCAATTGTATTGAAGGTCAAGTGTTTATAACGTATTAAGAGATCACAAGGTAGTTGGAATGCTGCTTTCCAACTGATTTTGCTAGAGTTCCAAGATTTCAAGCTGGTTCAACCTGCGTAGCTTCTGAGGAATTGCTCTAGTTAGATTGTTAATACCAAGACAAAGAATTTGAAGTTGGGTCAACTTTCCTAACTCCCTAAGAATTTCTCCAGTCAGATTCCTTGTTACTAAGACAAAGTGCTTGTATATGACTAAGATTCTTCAATTGTGGATATATCTCACTAGACATATTATTCTCCGACATATTTAGTGACGAGAGCGTTTTCATCCCAGCCAGATCCACAAAACATCTCCCTCCAAATAATTTTAGCTGAGGTCCAAGGCCTCCAGTTTTATACAACTAATTAGAAACAAAGTAAATTTTCCTTCCATTGAGTTATAGTACAAGATCAGGTCCTTTAGCGACTGCATAATTCTGAATTCAGGTGGAATGGAATTGAGAAAATTGTTTCCGAAGTGATTAATAGAGAGATTTACACAATTTGCAAGTTGGGAGAGTATGGAACTGTTCAAATTAATAAAAAAGAGTGATAGAGATGTCAATTGAGTAAGATTTCCGATCTTGGCCAGTATCATGTTGGATAAATAATTAGTGACACAATATCAAACATTTGGTAATGCATTCTATAACATGGCTCTTGTTCTAGATTATTTCGTTTGTTGCGATATACTTCTTCTTCTAATGAGGCTAAAATGATGTTGTACGGCTTGAAAGTGCCAAACAAGCTTTGCAAAAGGAATTTATCCTTCATGTAAAGCTTCCCCAATTTTTCACAGGTTAGTATTTTTATTCTAGGTCACAGTATGAAAGTTTCATCAAAACTTGAATTTTACATAATTTTGGCTATGACAGTTTATATTGTTTCTGTTTCTGTTTCAAGAAATCTATTGATGATTTTACAATGATTATTTCAACTTTCAAGTACTTAAAATATTAAAGGTGAAGTGATTTCAATGGATAGGAATTTGTGAGTTGGAATGCATATTGCAAGCGCTTTCAAAGATTGTAGGGTCTAATGAATCACCCTCTGCTGCGAATAATGACTATCCATTTGTATAAATTGTAGATATGTGATTTCAATTGGGGTGCTGGATAGATCCACATTTAATTTCACAAAACAATTGAAGAAACTCTATCTTGTTAACGATGAAGTGATTTCAGAGTAGGATTTTTATTTTATTTGAATCCATGCATACGCTTTCAAATATTGTAGGAATGGATGGATTACATTGTGTCGATGCCACATTTTATACTCTTTTAATCTCTGGACAAGGTCCAGTGTGATTTCTGTGTAGGAATTTAGGAAATAGAATCCATGGAGACACTTTCAAATATTGCACGAATGAATGGAATAGATTGTGTCGATGCCCCATTTTTTACTCTTTTAATCTCTCGGCATGGTCCTATTGCGCTCATCCTCACTTTTCCTATTTCATACTCTATTGTTGGTTTTGAAATTGTTGTTCACATTTTCCTTTAGGGGTTTTGTATGCTTACCTTCATTTTGAATCTGCTCCTTGTTGGCACGGGATTAGTCCAAAGGAAGTGCGGAAGCCGACAACCACGAAAGGGATGATCCACGGAAAAAAGGGTCATTCGCGGAGAACGTGAAAGCGCAGAAGTAGATAGTTAGTTAGATAAGGGTCATGTGGACCATTTTTCAACCACTTAGTATTGTATAAATAGAAGTATGATTGTAAGCCTAAGGGAATCCAGATCCGGTGATGAATGAAGTGATAGATCTTTCGGGTTTTGATCCAGTTGTTGATCTATTTTGTATATGCGATATCATGTATTGACTGTTTCTGCGAAGGTCATTCCGCAAGTTGCAATGAATGCATGAAGATGTTCAATTATGGTTTTATCTCTGTCTTTGTGTTATCGAACAATCCACTCGAGCAGACATGAGCAGGATCTCCCTAGCTCAAAGTGAGTCTAGAACAAATAGAACAGACTACCAATGCATTTCCTAGATCTACTTAAGGATCGAGTACTAGATGTATTACTTTTTACTTCGCAATCCTTTCTCCTGAATGCTGCTCCACGTCTCACAGTCGTCAGATCCAAGCTGCAAGACCTGTCAAGACAAGAAACAAGAGAAACCAGTGAAAGACATCTATACAATAAGAGATCTAAGTAAACAGTTAAGCAGGTAAACTACTCAATATCATTACACACATGAACAACATTGGTGGAAAGCATTTGTATTACTGCAAATAGAGGAGTACATAATAGAGATACAGAACTACAACCAAGGCTTAATGCTGTATCCCTTCTCCGACAAAGCCAATTTCCATATACTTCCAAGGAAGTATGAGTTCTCCAATGGGTGAGTGGAGATGTTCTAAGAGTGATTTCACTAGCATGTAGATATTATAGCCTTCCTCCCTTTGGGATGGGAGTGAACTTCATTTATATAGGACTAAATGGATAGGGTATGGATAGGATAGGTTGAGAGATGGTAGGAGAGGCTTAAGGGATCTCTCCAAAGGTTTGGGAACCGAGTGCCATCTCTTCTAAGAGGTCAAGGATAGGGTCCCAAGTCAGCAATCTTCGAGATGGACCTCGAAGAAGCTATTTTTTCCATCTAACTGGCTTCGTCGCACTCTGCAATGGAGCAAGGTGCGACGTCGCATGTTACTAGTGTGCAGCCTGCGATGACCCTTCAAAAATTAGCACAATTGGATACAAATCCTCCCAGGATGATTACTTAGTCCGGGTATCTTGAGGGGTATATACACTGAATCTTATGATGAATATATTTTGGGTGTAACAGAATGCCCCCCAAAGCATGAAGCTGTTGAATATGTACAGGTGAAGTGCTTTGATAGAAGTAATGGCAATAGACTTGTCAAACGAAGGACACTGCTACAGTACAACTGACTCTGAACTGACAATCTCATATGAAGTACAACATGGATGCTGACAAATACATTGCAGATCCATGGTATTAATGACCGATTGAACACAATCATGGCTACTAGACACAAGCGTAGATCCATGATGAGATGATAACACAGCCACGACCAATACAAAAGTGGATATGTCTAATATAACTCAATACAAACTCCATCGCAACTTGGGTAAAACATGACTCCCCAGGGTCTTCAAGCTGAACCCGCAATGATATGAATCTATCCATGTGATTACAAATGTCTTGACGTCGAACATGGTAGAAACCACTTGATTACCGGCCATTGATGTAAACCGTTAACAAGTGCGAGGGAGATCACCATTGATGTCAATGATTCCCAAGGTATCACAATACATATCATCAAGTGTGAATAAATGAGTTGAAGTCGAACGTAGGATGAAATCTTTCAATCAAGAGTCAATGATGTAGACTCATGTTGAAAGCGAGGTAACCTGCCATTGAGGCATGCAGGGCCAAGGTTTTTGATTGGTTTCTAGATTCAATCCTCGGATGATGTGTTGAAGTCGACAAGGATGAATCCGTCGAAGGAGGTCAATGATGAATCCCCCATCAATCGACACGAAACATGACAAAAATGTATAAGGTAGATCAGATGGTACAGTAACATGCAAGACTGACTCAGAGTAGACCGACGTGATGGTGGGTGTACTGACTACAAATGATAAATGATAGACATATTCTTGAACATGGGCATGGCATGACTTGACAGTATTGACACGACGAGTGCGACACAAATTCTCAAAGCGACTGATGATGGAAGATTTTCTTTGAATGAATCAAAGGAGTAATAATACTCAGGAAATAAGTGGACCTTGAGGACAAACGGATGATCCAAGTACTATATGCAAATGCAGATGAGTGCCATGTTCAAGAATGACTACATACTGCCACTAATAAGGTATGTAACACAAACACTTTCCTTTTCCCCCATCATGAATGATGAGTGCCTCATGTGTTTTTTACAAGCTTGATGAGGGTAACCAGATGCTCGGTATAGCTCATCTCATAGATGAGTCGAATCCCAAATATTTTCCGAACTTGGAATAGGAGGGGTTTGTCCCATGACGGGCCCTTCAATGCGAAAATTTTAACGAGTCCATAGAAGGTAAACTCAGTCGTCATTTCATGTTTAGAGAGTCTGAAAAGAACTAAAGAAGACTCCAACGATCCTTTTTCGTAAAGTTAGCCTCATCGCCCGAAAAAGGGTAAAACAACGCGGGAGAGGACTCTTCTAGTCATGATTGGCTGGAGTATACCTTTTTCGTAATTAGTGCCCCTTGGTCCAAAAAAGGGGTAAACTATCACCAGGAAGATGACCATTCAAATACTTTAACAAGCATGAATGCGACAAGTTCGCTTGGCAATCTTTTCATTTTTTGAGAGCCTGAAAAGAGCTTAACGGTAGACTCCGGGGGTGTCCTTCTTCGTGGAAATTTAATGAGCCTGAAAAAGTGATAAATCATAACTCGGTACTTGTTCTCATAGTTCCATGAGTACGAGAACAAACGAATAGTAAACTCATCATCACGCAATAATTACAAAATAACCGTTGAAAAAATAACGACAAAACATTCAAGGGAGTGTTCATACCTGTGATGACCACTGTGATACAAGAAATGACATGAAAGACTACTTACAACTCCTGCACACTAGAAAATGTGTCAAATAGCCCCAAATATGACAAAAATGGTCAAAAACTATGGTAAATGGCCCAAGAGCATCAAAATATTTGAAAAGGAATATTCCATTCTATTTATAAATAGAAAAATGGGCCAAAAATAGATTTCATTGTTTCAATTGTCAATTTGGGAGGAGAAGTACCAATTTGGAGCCAAAAATTCCTTTGCCGATTCCGGGAGCTATGATTTGCCATTTCACCCACCGTCAAGAGCAGGTAAGCCTAAACTTCATCCAGCAACTTTCCAGTGGATTAGATTTTGTTTTTAGGTGCATTTTCTGGGTTTTTTGATGAATTCATGGAGGGATATTGTGCTCTCGGCTCGTCGCAGTTAGCCCTTTTGGGAACTGCAACAAGGCTGACTCGGTGCAAGTACCGAATGGGTGAAGTGCGACGACATCTCACTATACGCAAAATTACAGTGTGACGGTGAAGTTGCAATTCCCAAACATCAAAATGAATCCAGAAAATGAACTTGCAGAGGTTGAAGTAGGATCTAACAGTGTTTAAATGCCCTTCTTGGTAGGTTGCTTACTAGCCAACATGGTTTTAGAGTGGCGGGAAAGAGAACATGAAGTAGAAGATGAACAAGCTGCCAATGATCCACAATGCGTGGATGTATTGAGGAACTGCGGTTTACTCAAGTTCTTTGAGATTTAGGGGATGAGATCCCAAATCCCACTGCTATCACACGTGCTCCAGAGTTGGGATGTGGCCCAACAACATTTTGTGATCGGTGAGCACATCCTCACAATAGATGTTTAGGACATCTATTTTCTCATAGGTTTGTCCCAGAGAGGGGAACCTATACATCTTACTGGAACATGAGCCAGTGACCGCATAGTTGATGACATGGTGTCACAGCATTGTACTACTCTTTCTCGATATTCTAGTGCGAGGATTCTTATCAGGGATGTGGTGAGTCGCCCATTGCGTACCATATTGTTTACTATTACTACAGCGGCGGGTAGCCAAGTTCAACACACGGCTACTCGGACCCAGATGCTTTGTGTGGAGGACTGCATGTCCCCCATGGTTTTCAACTGGTGCGAGGGTCTCCTCGCAAACCTCCAAGCTCAGATGACCAAGTGTAGGCAGGGAGAGCTTAAGCAGTTTGGTTATGGATCGATTGTGGTATCGTTCCTCTTGGAGTGGATCCCTCTCTTATGCCCATAGGTCGTATTAGATGATATGGAGCCTAGAGATCCCGACATGCTCAGATGGATTGAGGTCATGACTCGTCATGGTGGAAGGCTAGTTACTCATGGTTGAGGACTTCCTATACAGTGGTATGGATTTCAGAGAGGATCCTGACTTGATGATGCCCGAGGGTGCATCATGGGGTGACATAGGTGAGAACAAAAAAACCCTTGTACTTTTAGTTTTGTATATTTATAATTTTTTTGATGCAGTGTTGAAAAGTATATAACATGTGTGTGTAGATGTGGGGCCCAAGTAGGACTTTCTCTACTGGCGAGGAGAGATAGAGGTGGGGAAGCAGTTGTGCCCCCAGGTGCTCATGCTGCCATTAAGGAGATGGAGGAGGTATACAGGAACTTGTCCCAGTTGACAATGGAGGTTCCTAAGCCAACAATAGATGACCTACCGAGACTTATTCAGAGGTTTGGGGATGGAGCGTCTGTACGCTTCAATGCCCTACTCCGCAAGGTGGCGAGGACCGTGGATTGCTTCCTCACTTAGCGATAGCATTCTGTCCATGCTAGGGGTGGTGTATGGGTGAGGCTTCAGGCCTGATGACACTATTATACTTGTACTGAGAGATTATAGGCCTCATATTTTGTAGCACTGAAAGTTATGATGCTTCAGATTTTGTAGAGACTCACTGAAATCCATCGTGCTTCAGATTTTGTACTGGCACTACTTTTTGATGATATTTATATATACAGACACTCTCGGTGATTTATACATTATGTGTTTTTAAAATGATGAGTGATGTGATCTTGTTTACATGTTTTCTTTTATACATTGTATTATTTACATGTTGTGAATGCTTTTACATATTATGAATATTATGTGTGTGTGATGTACCAATCCAAAATGAAGTTGGCCATCGAGTCAGCAACTATGTTTAATTCTCATGGAATGTGTAGGTACTGAACAGATTCAAATGACCTTTCCAGGAGATGTACTCGTTTGAAGAGACAGAGTAAAGTGGGATCACGGATGGCATAAACCCGGTTAAGATGGGAAAGCACTAATTGAGAAACCATGTGGATGACAATGTGGTTCATACCCAAGGAAATGGCATTAGCTAGGGTTCCGATTACTGCCTGATATTTTGCGGCATTGTTGGTCGCAAACCCTAGGAAACTTCCTCCTGAGATAATGAGCTCACCTGTTGGGGAATATAGTACATAGGCTGCCGAAGCAAGGTTACGGGTATGCCGGCTGGCACCGTCCGCGAATCCATAGCACGTTTCCATCTGCACACGCAGACATAACATGGTATAAGGAGTGGAAACAAGACCTAAAGACACTCAAAAATAAAAGCATCACAACACACACAAAATCACAAAAAACACGCCATGTACAATATATACAAGAAAGTCTAAGCGTGATGAATTTAGGCATAGTATCTCTTCAGGTAAATCCCATTGCAGATTTCACCCAAAGAGATTCTGTCATGGTATTCAAGCTCATAAGCTCCCTTTTTCAAAACACGTTTGACAATGTAAGGTCCATGCCACATGGATTCGAACTTTCTTGCTCCTAGTTTCTCGTGCTTCTAGTCATAAGTGAGGACCAGGTCACCCTTGTTAAAGATACGAGGTTCAACTAACTTGTTGTATTGGGATTTGATGCGTTTCTTGTGCGCTTCATTAGCAAGAGCGGCATCTTGGTGGGACTCGTCAAGTTTTGCTAAGTGCAAGAGACGTTCTTCCTCGGTAGTAGTGTTAGTAATAAGTTCAACAGCGAGTTGTAGAGACGAAATTTCACACTCTATAGGTAGGACAGCCTCCAATCCATATACCAATTGGAAGGGAGTGAAGCCTGTGGCGGTTTTGATTGAAGTTCGATAGGCCCATAATGTTGAGAAGGGCATGTTGTGCCAATTGGACTTATGTGTCCCTACCATCCTTTGGACCATAGTTTTCAAGAACTTTTTAATGGCCTCGACCCGTCCATTGGACTGCAGGTAGTAGGGTGTTGAATTTTCATGACAAAAACCCAACCTATCGCTCAGTTCATCAACCATATGGTTCTGAAAATGGGAACCATGATCAGTAACAATTTCCTGAGGAACTCCGAACCGCGCTATTACATGATTGAACATGAAGAGTGCAGCGGTTTTGCCGTCGTTCTGGTATGTAGGCATAGCTTCGTCCCACTTTGTAAAGTAATCCACAGCTACAATGATGTAACTATGCCTTCGGCCGAGGTAGGCTTACAATGCATAAAGTCAATGCCCCATTTTGCAAAGGGGCCCACGGCAATAACCGAGTGTAACAGGGCGGGATGGGTGTGCTTCTTCGTATGGAAGTGTTAGCAAGGAGGACATTTTTTTATGGCCTCAATACAATCTTTGAAGATAGTAGGCCAAAAATATCCTACATGCAAAATCTTCTGGGCTGTAGCCATCCCAGAAAGGTGACCGCCACATGCCCCAGCGTGACAGTCATTAAGAACGCGTTCATCCTCATCGTGAGTGAGACAACGTCGAATAATTGAATCAATGCCACGACAATACAAAGTATCATTGATGATTAAATAATACTTCGCATGGTGATGTATCTTACGATGGTCGTCGCGAGAGAGTTGAGGATTGAAGCGTTGGGTTTGAAGATACAATGAGATATCTCCATACCATGGATCAGTCGTACTGATGAGAAACAATGATTTGTCTGGAAAGGAGTCATTGTGCTCAACTTCTGCATCAAGATGGGGAAGGTCGCAAATGAGCTCAGAAAACACCAAAGACTTCTTAAACTTAGCTTTCTCAAAAAGAAGGTCAAATTCTTGCAGTATCACGATCCAGTGTGAATAGTTTCCCCCAATCACCTGACGTGTCAGTACGTGGTACATGGGGTTCGAGTCGGCGATGATGGTGGTGGTGCGGAGCAAGATATAGTGCCGGAACTTCTGGACGGCGATGACCTCCGCGAATGCGAGTTTTTCGACATGTGAATATCTAGTTTCAGCGTCAGCAAGACCCTTACTTGCATAGTATATTACATGTTCTTGGGCGTTTTGATCCTCCTGTACCAAAACCATGGTGATAGTGGTGATAGAAGCGGCGAGATATAAGATATAATCTCGATAATAATTAGGCGGTTGGAGCACGGGGGCATGCATAATGGCATGTTTGATACTGTCGAAGAATTTTTGAGCTTGGTCATTCCAAATGAAGGGGATGTCCTTCTTGAGCAGTCTCATATACCCCCGAGTCTTCTCCGCGAAATTGCAAACAAAACGTCTTAAATAAGTCGCCTTCCCTTGAAGACTTTGAAGTTCTGTCACATTAGTCGGGGGTGGTAGGTTGATGATGGCCTCCACCTTTAAGGGATCAATGCGGATCCCATCCTTCGAAACGATAAATCCTAAGAGGCATCCAGACTCAATGCAAAAGATACACTTATGAGGATTCAGATGGATATTGTACCGTCTGCATCTGAGGAAAATGGTCGTCAGATGATCAATGTGGAACTCACACTGCTTTGAGTGAGCAAGGAAATTGTCCAGGTAAGGTTCCACAAAGTCCTTAATGTCATGGAAGGAATACGACATAGCCTGCTGAAACATGGCGCCATCATTTTTAAGGCCAAACATGAGTTTACGGTATGAAAACGTTCCCCACGGGAAGATGAAAGCCATCTTATGTTGGTCGGCTGGGTTGTTCTCAATCTGGCTGTAACCAGAAAAGCCATCCATAAATGAGAAGATGACGCTTCTAGCACAATTGTCGATAATCTGGTCGATGAAGGGGGTCGGGTAGTTGTCTTTCAGACAAGCCCGGTTAAGGTCTCGATAATCGACACAGACACGAATGGTACCCTGCTTTTTGTTCATAGGGACGACATTTGAGACCCAATCCGTCAATGGGACAGGATAAATAAAACCAGCCTTTAAGAGCTTTTCAGTTTCTACCTTAATTGCCGTAGTCTTCCAGGGGTGTACCGGTCGCAACTTTTGGTGTACAGGTTCGATGTCAGGATAGGTTTTTGTTTCGTGAGAAACAATTGCGGGGTCTATCCCAGGAATCTCCTCATAGGACCAAGCAAATACATCTTGAAATTGCTTGAATAAGGCTGTGCTAGCAACTATTTATTCAGGGGAACACTTCTAGCCTATGCAAATGTGTAACACTATATCAGGTTTCACCGAGATGTCTACCGAGGTGGTTGGCTCAATGTTAGCCAAGTTTCCCTCCGTGTTTGTAAGACATGTAAGGATGGGGGAATGAGGGAACAGGTATATATCTGGTGAAAAGAGGGTGTGAATGTTGTCCTCTATGTACTCCAAAGGAGGAAGAAAAGATGACCAATGGTGGAGATCATCCCACAGACTGTCGTCAACATCCATAACTTCCATGATGGACTCAGCTGAATGAAAAGTCTGAAGTAAGAGATTAGGTAGAGATGACGTCTGTCATAGAGAACAGGATGGAGAGGCCACGGTTAAATGGTCCTCCGGTGCTGATTGGATAGCCTTGTAAATACATTTAGCGGGTGAAAGAGGCATTATGTCTCCAAGCAGGTGTGTGGTGGCTTCATCCGGTATAATCCAAGCATCGTTAGAGTGAGATGAAATCTTTGTCAAGATCATGTTCACCGTAGCAACATGATTAGGGGGGTCCGCGGCTAGAAAAACACCCATGAGAGATGAATCTTTCAAAAGGCCAACCCCTATACTCTCATACTGTTTTGACATCTGTCCAATGGAAGGAACATGGTCACCACGATGAGTAGTTGCATCTAGTGTACAAAAATCTAATTGGTCGATAGTGACAATTCATCCTTGGTGGGGGAATTGTACTATGCGCAAGATTGAAGAGGCTACCACCTGCAGGGTGTAAAACCAATTGTGACCAAGCAAGAGATTATAATCTATTGGGGCCGAGACCACTTCCACATTAATAGTTATGGTCTTTCCGCCCAACTCAACTGCAAGAGCTTGTAAGAGCCCATGAGGTTGAAAGCCACACCTGTCGAATGCTTTCAACGTGGTAGGAGAATAATTCAATTTGGGGGAGCCAATGGCTCTCCAACAGGCGATCGACATGAAAGAATTGGAGGCACCTTTGTCTAAAAGGGTACGATGGACAATCTTCCCAGCAATGTTCGCAGAAACCTGGAATGCGAGCTGGTGTGAGAGCCTCAACTTAAAGTTTTCAAGTCAGAACATGATGGTATTTGAGGAATCTAGGTTGACTGCACTGATGGCCACAAGGAGAGTTTTGTGTTGATTAGGAAAATTCTGCAAAACTTCCAAGGTAGACATGGTACAAGGAGCTTGCGCCAAGTCTTCTACGATATTGTAATTTTGTGCTGCCTGAGCGTTCGAATTGAAAACAACTTTTCAAATCGTATTCTTGGGTGGTTGCAATATCGAGTCTAAGGAGGGCTTCTCAATGGTGAGAGAAGTTGATGGTACAGTGACATCAGTTAAGGAGTCGGAAGCTTTTTCAGTATTACTTCTAGTGGACTCCTTCGAAGGGACCATTTTGTAAGATAGCAAGTGAGTGTTCAAATTGATCGTCTCGTTAAGCACCATGAGAACATGCGTGGTATTGGATGGTTCCCCCTGGGATGGGGGGGTTTGAGCAATCATCTACTGGTTATGAGTAGGAAACGGATCATTGAGGACTGCGGGAGTTGGTTTTCCCCTAAGAAAATTTTGTACTTTGTCTCTATGGGGACATTCTTTGGAGAAGTGGTCATCTCCACACAATAAACAAGGATACTTTAGTTTCCGTTTCTACTTGGTATCGTCAGGAGTGCTCTTTTGTTCCTGCTAGGTGGAAGAATTTTTGGGTTTCCCCTTGTTCTTCTTTTTACTGCTGGACTTCTGAGATGAAGCTGACTGGACATAATTCACCTCTTCAGTTATAGCAGGAGCGGTTGACTTGGTGGTGCTGTGGCCAACCAGAGTTGGGTCAGATGATCTGACAGTGCTAGCAGCAGGCTGGGTGTTAAGGGAACCAATGATTCCATCAGTTTGGAGTCCCTTATGTCATTTTGCAGGGTTATTAATGTCACGAGG
Source organism: Larix kaempferi (assembly GCA_027924585.1). Classification (NCBI taxonomy): domain Eukaryota; kingdom Viridiplantae; phylum Streptophyta; class Pinopsida; order Pinales; family Pinaceae; genus Larix; species Larix kaempferi. The sequence continues at coordinate 1,948,662 of BSBM01001283.1, read as the reverse complement.
TGCGTCGGGCAGAATATCAATCAAAGTGTCGGATTGAGTGTAGACTAGGTCTAGTACATGGGCACTCGTGATGGCTTGTTCTTCGTTGACAACACCTTGCATGAAAACATCTCTTGCGATGGTAGGGATGAGGGATTTTGTAAACCAGTCTGCTAGGAGCTGGTCTGGAATAGGATATTTAATGAGACATCATCTCCTTCTCCACTCGTGGATATGATCCGAAATATGAGTGGCAGTATTCTTATGGAGCGAGGTTAAAAGCTCGGTACTAGTTTCATATCGTATAGGTAGCTGGAAATGTTTCAAAAATTTCATGGCAAGAGAACAAAAATCAGGAAAAGAGTGGGGTGGCAACTCAATGTACCACTTGGCAGCCGAACCGGTGAGTGTGTTGGAGAAAACTCACCATGGCTTGGGGCATACCACAACAGACAGATGACTACCAGAAATAACCTCAATTCTCAGAACTATGCTATATAAATGACAATGCTAAGATAATGAAGAAGATAACCAACCTCGATCCAAACGTTTTATGTAGATCCCTGTTGGAGCTTTTCAATCCATGCACTTGAATCTGCAAATTAGTCTTGACAGCCAATACACAACGAGTACATATTATATATAAACGACATTAACATCATCAATAACAATGGCCCATGATATAACAAGTAAATGCAACCCAATGTAAAATAAACAACATTTACAACATTAATGGACGAGAATATGAGTATTTCTATTAATAAACAAGAAGAAGTACAAAGTAATACGACCTCTTGTCGGAAACCAATTTGAACCAAGATCTGGATCAATCCACTTGTGCCTCCACCACTTCAATCCTCGATGACTGGAAAACTCAAACTAGATAGGAGTCTGGAAGGTGAACATAAAGGGTTCACAACTACAAGGATCAATGAGTGTAGACTCAAGATAGGGAAAAAATCCACTAGAGTTCTCTTGCTCTTCTTTCTCCTCCCGTCCATAAGCCATATGTGCTCAATATATAGTCCTCTCAAAGGTAAGTGAAAGGACACATCGAGATGTTACTTGGGAAAATGGAGAGCCAAAGGACACCCAATTACCGCTTTTTGGGAGTAAAAAGTAATAAATTAGTGATTTTTACCATTTTAGTTGATACCCATGGGCTATAGTGATGCAAATCGCGGGTACGCATGCTATAGTGATGCAACATGCGGGTCAGAGGAAAAATGAGGAAAAATATGTCTGAAGGATATAAAGTGAATCTAAGTCAGTGAAATGGATCCTGCAGGCCAAAGAATGCTGATGCTCATAGGGTGGAAGATTACGTTGTAATAGATGCCCCCTAATGTGTGAGGTCAGAGACTGATGCTACGATGGCCAAAATACACTATAAAACTCAGAAGTGGATTGATGGAGATACAAGTGGAAAGAGCAGCTCACTCATCATAATACAATAGTAACCCTAAATACATGTCGGTAGTACAACAATCTGATACAATGGCCATGAATAGGTAGTATATAGTGAATACATGTCATAAGTGATCATAGCCATGATCCCTCTACAGTAAGATATGATCTCCTACTGAAAAGGAAACAATTGGTGCAAACTGGAGGTGCAAATTGCTGATATCTGAGAGGTGATATCTCATATGTAAAATCAAAGTCATAAGTAGCATACTGAATGCCACTATCGCCTTGGGTATTCTACATAAGTCTTCGATGGTGCAAGTCCCATCAAGTGAATAGAGGAGTTGGGGTTGAACCTGATGTGACATCGTCTGATTACCAGTCAATGATGTATACCATTAACAGACGTGAGATAACCCACCAATAATGAAAATGGGCATCAAGGAACAGAGCACAATAATTAGAGTGTGAATAAATGAGTTGAATTCGAACACTAGGATGAATCCATCGATTAGGGGACATTGATGTATTCCCAAAACTGTTGATGGCAAGAGAACCTGCCACTAATGACTGCAAGCCTCAATGTACTCAACTGAACTCTAAGCCTCAAATCTCGGAATAAATGAGTTGAAGTCAATGGAACAAGACTCACTGGAAAGAGGGCATTAAGGCATCCCCCATCAACCAGCATGAGGTACCAGCTACGCTGGAAGATTTGGAATAACTCAAGAGGAACGAATTGACTCAAAAAGGATGGCCAACATGCAATAGTCAAGAGATCTGAGGAGTGGTCGACACTGGTTTCAGGACTTCCTCTGAACAAGAGCATGAGCAGATGGATAGACTCAGGCAGCATAGACTTGACAAAAACTGTGCAATGCAGGAGGCAATACAGAGGGCTCCATAATGACTGGAATCTTAACCAATCAGTGGAGAAAACTGAGAAACAAGTACAACTCCTAATGTCCAACTATAGTCCCAACTCATAATGTACGGAGTGGAATGAATGCTCTGCTCAAAGGCGACACAATAGCTGCCAACAAGAAGTAGGAACCATAATCCCGTCCATCTTTTTGGAATATTTGATTTTTTTGGTCTTTTTCATATTTTTGAAAAGCTTGAAAAAGAATAAAATTGCTTATAGTACAACAAGTGAGGGAACGAGTGTCAAATAGCAAGCAGAGTAGTTCCAAGTAGTGGAACATACCTATGATCAATGCAAGGAAGTGCATGCAGGATGTGGGCACTTGGGGGGTGGTCCCTCAGGTTCAAAGGGTCATCAAATTGTGAAGGGAAAATATAATCTCTGTGGGGATCGATAGGGAAAAGTGCTGAGGCACTAGGCTAACAACTAAGTAAGCGGGAGCTGACATAAGGCTCAAGCGGTAGGCAGGATGATGCAATGCAATCACAACATGATATAACTGAGGGGAGTCCTTAAGGGAGATGGCCAGCATAATACAAAGTAGAGTATGAGTCTTTATCGCAATTTCATGGCGTAACTACGAAGGACTCCCAAACCTAAGGACAAACAACGACATGGGAACCATAATGCACAAAGGGGTTCTAACTAGGGTACCCATGTTCGGAAAAGCCCTACTGCCTCATAACGACACTTCTATAGCAGTGTGAAGGTTCTGTGTCAGTTATGAAGTGGGGTCGCACCTAGGGTTTATGAAAATGGTCAATAGGTCAAATGCATAATGCACATGGAAATGGCATCTAACCTATATGCCCGGTGTGAAACGTACCTGCCGTAGGTGTGAAATTGTCCAGAACAACTTTTGTCGAAGAAATCTGATTAAAAAATACTACTCTAAGACATTATATTAGTCCATAATGACACAAAATGGTAAAAACTATAGACAAATGGGTCCTAAAAATTATAAATAGTAATAAAAAATTACAATTCATAATTCATTTGTACTATTCACCCATTTGGAGCTTTTGGTTAGTTTTTCACCTGAAAGTTCAGTTGCCGATTCTGGGAGCTAGGAGCGACCATTCATCGAACCGTCCAGAGTAGGTTGGTACCTCCTGAGGAATTTCCGTAATAGCGTAGGATCTCGTACACGGTACAACCCATTTAGTTGAGACAGAACTAGTTGTGAATCTAGGTGGACTTCTAAATACTGGACGCCATGGGAAATGGCATCCCGAAGTAGCTCAATGACGGTACTATACTCAACCACATTGTTAGATGTAAGACCAAGAAAAGCACCTACTGAGGTCACAACTAGGTGGTCAGGTGAGAAAATAACCCAAGCAGCAAAAGCAAGTTACTGTGTATGATAACTAGCACCATCTGCGAATCCTAAGAATGTAGGAAACTTTGCTGACATCTGTCAATCAAGCGGAAGCTAATCAGCAGACCCGAAAACCAAAAGAAATCTAAACTATGTACATAAGCAACTATAAAATAGTATACAAAAGTATCAGCCTGAACCAGAGGTTCAAACATAATACCGCTTGAGGTAGAGCCCATTTCTAGGCTCCTTCAAGACAATCCCCTCATAGTCTTCTAATTCATAGGCTCCTTTTTCCAGGACATGCCTCACGATGTAAGGACCGTGCCACATGGGGTTGAACTTGCCTGCCCCCAGGGGTTCTTTAGCTTGGTCATATAAGAGGACCAAGTCACCTTCAACATATTGTCGAGGACGGACAAACCTATCATATTGAACCTTAATACGACGTTTGTTGGCATCTATAGCCACAGCGGCATCTCGACGCTACTCGTCAAGTTGCTCAAGGTGGATTAAACGTTGCTCAAGACCCATCGTATTATGGAGGAGCTCTATGGCCAGTTAAGTGAATGGATCTCGCATTCAATCGATAAAAGTGACTCCACACCGTGAACTAGCTGAAACGGTGAGAACCCGGTGGCAGTCTTGACTGCGGTTCGATACGCCCACAAAGCAGGATATAACATGATGTGCCAATTGGTCTTGCTTTGTTGGATGGTACATTGGAGAATGGTCTTCAAAGACTTATTGACTGCTTCTACTTGACCATTCACTTGGCGATAATAAGAAGATGAGTGTTCTTGATGAAACCCAAGCTTGAGGGACAAATCCTCCATCATCTTGTTTTAAAAGTGATTTCCATGGTCAGTGACAATCTCTTTTAGAATACCGAACCGAGTTATAATTTGATTGAATACGAAGTGGGCTGCTGTAGCACCATCGACTTTAATGGTAGGCATGGCCTCAGCCCATTTGGAAAAATAGTCCACGGCCACTATGATATGGTGATGCCCCCCAGCCAAAGCTGGTTTGCAATCCATGAAATCTACCCCCCACTTAGTGAAGGGACCGACAGTGACGACCGGATGAAGTAGCGCTGGATGCGAGCGTATGTTCCGAGAAAACACCTGGCAAGGGTGACATCTCTTCACAGCATTAACACAATCCTTAAAGATGGAAGGCCAAAAATAAGCAGCTTGCATAATACGTTGGGATGTAGCAAGCCCGGATAAGTGACCGCCACATGCCCCAGGATGGCAATCATTAAGCACCCGCTCCGCTTCTTCGTGAGTTAAGAAACGACGGAGGATAGAATCCTTTCCTTAGCGATACAAAGTGTCACCAATGATAGTATAATCTTTAGCGTGATGTTTCACACGCCGTCGCTCATCTCATGAATAGTGTGGAGAAAAACTTCAAAGTTTGGAGATATACGATGACATCCCCATACCAAGGGTCCTCTGATGAGATAAGAATAAGTGTTCATCCTCAAAGGAATCTTCATGAATGACATCCTCATAAAGTCTCGGAAGGTCCGACATAAGCTCAACAAATACCAATGATTTCACCGACTTTGCTGAAGAAAAATTGAGATCAAATTCCTGAAGGATAACAATCCATTTATTATACTTCCCCCCGATAAGGCATCGTGATAGCACGAACTGAAACGGATTGATATGCGCGACAACTATGGTGGTTCTAAGAAAAATGTAATGTCATAACCGCTGGACTGAATGAACAGTCGCAAGCGCTAGCTTTTCCACATGAGTATATCTTAGCTTAACATCTACTAGATTTCGACTAAGATAATAGATGACATGCTCGACAAGCGCATCATCCACCTGAACCAAGACCATGCCAATCGTCTCTTGAGACACAGCCACATAAAAGATAAAATATCGTGCGAAGTCTGGTGGAGTAAGCACAAGGGCCAATACCAAATCTTTCTTAAGGGCGTCGAAAGACTGCTGGGCTCGCTCATCCCAGATAAAAGGTGTGTCCTTCTTCAATAAGTGCATGAAACCTTTGGTAAGATTAGCATAATTGACTACGATAAGGTGTAGAAAAGTGGCTCTCCCTTGGAGGCTTTGAAGTTGTAATAAATTACGCGGAGGAGGCAACTAAAGTATTGCCTCAACTTTTAGAGGATCGACTCTAATACCCTCTTTCGAAACTATGAAGCCCAAAAGGTGACTCGTCCTTACAGCAAAGATGTATTTGTTAGGATTCAATCGAATCTTGTATCGTATACATTGTTCAAGAATCATGCGGAGGTGCTTGGGGTGGTCCATTCTCTTGCGAGAATGGACAGCAAGATGATCCAAGAAAACCTCCATAATCTTTTTAAGATCATGAAAGGCGTAGGTCATGGCACGCTAAAATGTAGCTCTGGCGTTTTTAAGGCCGAAGGGAATTTTTCGTTATGAAAATGTTCCCCAAGGACAAATAAAAGCTGTCTTATGTTGATCCTCGGGTTTGATTTGAATCTGGTTATATCCAGAAAATCCATCCATGAAGGAAAAAATATCACTTCCTGCACAAGCATCCAATATTTGATCTATGAATGGTGTGGGGAAGTTGTCTTTCGAACATGCATGGTTCAAATCTCTAAAGTCAGTGCATACACAGATCGTTCCCTACTTCTTATCCACAGGAAAGGGGTTTGACACCCATTCGGTAAGGGGAACGGGGTAGATGAAACCATCTTTGAGCAGATTCTCCACCTATGCCTTCATAGAGGCTACTTTTCTAGGGTTCACAACACGTAAGTGTTGTCGAACTAGTTTAGCGTTGGGATACGTTCTAATCTCATGTTCAACAATGCGAGGGTCTATTCCTAGCATCTCCTCATATGACCAGGCGAAGGCTTCCCGGAGTTCTATAAACAATTCAGTGTAAATAGAAATCTCCTCAGGAGTGCAATCGTCAACAATGTAGACATTCTCAACTATTCCGGGAGTACAAGAGATATTGATCGACATAGTTGGGGAAATGTTAGCCATATTCCCTTCCGCGAAAACATCATGTGACTCCAAAAGAGCCACAGGGTGACCAACCATATCTGCTAGAGTCGTCCTAAACTCTTCTCGTTCGGCGAGCTCGAGTTTGGAAAGGAAATAAGTGCGATGGTGCATATCTTCCCAAGGTCTCTCACTACCACACATGGCCTCCATAATAGCTTCATCGGAAGGCAAAGTATCATCGAGGAAATCATGGGAACAAGACAAGTTGGCTGCCCAAATCAGTAGCATAACGGGATCTTCCTTGACTGTTTGGGAAGAAGAGAGATCCGGTTCTGCAATGGCTTGTTGAATATGCTGGTAAGCAAGCTCAGCTACAGACAGTGGCATAGACATCCCGGCATGTGAAATGTTTCCAGACGTGGAACTCGTGGACGGTAAAGTCCATGGATCATCAAAATAAGAAGTCCAGAATGACATATTACGAGAAGGAGGACACGCCTCGTCGGTAATGGTTCCAATAAAATTCATAGGTGCGGCAAAATCATAAGTTCCCATCAATGAAGGGTACATGCCAACACCCATGTTCCCAATTGCCAGTTGAGAATGAGTAACCGGCGGGACTATGGGTCCCGTGGATGCTGTGGAAGAGGAGTTAACATAATCCAGCTGATCGATGGTCACAATCTTGCCTTCATGAGGAAAGCAGATAACTCTGAATACAGTGGATGCAATAGCTTTCATGGCATACATCCAATTATGACCCAGTAAAAGGTTGTAGTTGATGGGTGAATCAACCACCTTGACCTCAGTAGGCACAGACTTACCTCCCAAGGAGACAAAAAGGGAAGGGATAATTCCATGTGGCTTAAATGAATGACCGTCGAATGCAGTGAGCATGGTTCTAGACGCGAGTAGGGGAGGAGAGCCAAGAGCTTTCCATCAAGCTAACGACATTACCAACGCAGAGGCACCTTCGTCAACCATAGTACGTTTGAAAAAACTCTGAAGGCACACCACCTGGATTTGAAAAGCCACGTGGTAGGGTAAGTGAGGTTGAACATCAGTAGTATTGAACTTGATAACAGTGGGACTTCCCCCATACTGAACTCCTAACGCACTCAAAATAGCATGCTTCTGAGAGGGACAGGCTTGCAAAACTTCAAGAGCCGACATGGCACATGGATTTTGGCACAAATATTCTACGATGGAGTAGTTGTGGGTGGCTCGGGCATTAGGATTATGCGTAGAGCACTTAAGAACACCTTTCGGTATCCACGGCATAATAGAGGGCTTCTTGATATGCAAGGAATTGTTAGGAGGAGGGGGAGGCTCACTCCCCAAATTGGGTTGTGGTGCATCATAATCGCACTAACGAGTGGCAACACTAACCTCTGACTGAACCATGTTCACACATCCATAACCACTAGTATTGGAAGAAAATGTTGCCGTCTCATTAGGTCCATAACTGGTGGTGGGAGCATGCGAAGCCATGTTTTGGTGATGAGGTAGGGGATCCTTTAACACAGCTGGGCTCTGTGCCAAGTGCTTCGATGCTTCTTCAATACGAGGACATAAGTGAGTAAGGTAGTCTTCCCCACAAAGCTTGAAAGGAAACTTCACCTTACGCCTAGGTTTACGGTCCTCACCAGCATTTCCACCTTCCTGAGGAGGGTTAGCATTATCCTTACGGGGGGTATTGCGATTGCTATTGTTATTCCCATTGTTTCCACCCTTATGATTATTTCTCCCGTTTTTCTTACCACCAGGTTGCTGGTTACCTGACTAGTTTGTCGTTTGCACATTGTGTACATTGGACGATGGGGTGGAAGTTGACAAGGTGTGAACCTGTCTGGGAGTAGACTGGCTTAGCGACAAATTCTACATTTTATTAGCTACCAAATATACAGGGCGAGTGCTTGCAGATCCAACGATGCCATCAGCATGCGGTCCAGGAACTGACGTAGGCTCATGACGTGTGTGCAATGCATCAGGGATGATGTCATACAAAATGCTAGACTGAGAGTATAATAAGTCTAACTGCTGGACTTTCAAGATAGCTTGTTCCTCAGTCACAATGTCGGATATCGAAACATCCTTAGCAATGTATGGGAGTAGAGACTTGAGGAACCATTCCAACAGGAACTCTGGAGGAATGTTGGCTTTCACTAACCTCTTCCGCCGATGCCACTCTTGAATGTGGTCAGAAATATGCGTGGCCTTATTTTGACAAAAGGTAGATAAAAGTTCAATGCCAGTATAATAGCGAACCGGCAACTGGAAATGATCTAAGAAAACCAAAGCGATCTCGTTAAAACCCCTATAAGTGTTTCCAGGAAACTCGACGTACCACTTCGCAGTTGCCCCCGTGAGAGTGCATTGAAATAGTCGCAATCTAATGGAATCGTGATTCAATGGGTTGGAGTAGCACCAAAGGTGAAATGTCGTGACATGATCTCTCGGGTCCTCGACACCTTTCCCCTCAAACTTAGGAATTTCCGAAGGGAGCTTGGTAGGGACTGGGGGCCAAGTAGGGTCATGACACACCGAATCATTCGTGAGCTTCGAAAGATTCAGAAGATTCAAGCGTGCAAGGAATGGGAGCTAAGGCTGGAAAGCTTGATTATAAGCCCCTATAAGAGGTTGGTTAAATGGAACCGTGTTATAAGATGGACAAAAATCTTGACCATGAGGATTAAACTGCTAATAATAAGGACCTAACGGACCATAAGCTTTCCCATGTCCATAGGATTGATAACCTCCTCCTTCCTGACCCATTTGAGAGTAAGCAGGTATGTGCGTGTTTTGGGCACCATATTGGGGTGGTGGGTTATACTGGTGGCCAGCACCGACTGTGTTGTAGTAAGGGTTTCCCCCATGAGTATGGGGCATGTATGTACTATTCATAGCGGTAATTGTGTTGTAATGACTATAATGGTATGGTATGTTCCCACCCATAGCATTAGGATTAGCTTGACCAGTCGTGTGGTGACCAGAAGCATGAGAAGTATTCCTAGTGCCAACATTGGTGTGACTAGTAGAAAGGATGGTGGCGTGATGTCCATGTGGATAGGAGATATTCCCACGCCCTACATTAGCATTACTAGTGGTGGCAGTGGATGCGAAAGTATGCAGCATATGTCCACCCCCGTGGTTGGGAGGAGCATTAACATCCGTAAAAGTAGTCTTGGGTTGACGAGTAGCGTCACGTGTATTAGGTGGTGGATGGCGAGTCGTGTTTTGAACAACATTCCTATTAGGTTGGGCAATCCTAGGAGGTGGCCATCTTCCAACATTAGCATCGTTAGAAGGAACATGACCAGTTCCCATACTATGTGTCTGAGTTGACAACGTAGTGCCCCCAGCGAGGGTAGTGCCCCCAGTGGGTATAGTATGGCTAACACCATGACTAGTGCCAGCGTGACTACCAAACATAGTGTAAGGTTGAACTATATTATGACTAGGCATACCAAAAGAGAGTGATTTCGGGTTGATCGTAGGGCTAGTGTCATCATGTAACTCTGGCATCCCGTGTCTATAAATGCATGGAAGCGAAGGAACAAACGGATCATCCTATTCTTCGTCCTCGAGTAAGGTTGGCATTCCATAAAGATAATTATCCAGACTCGAAATATCGAACGGATCTCGTTCAAGTGGATTAGGCCAAATAGAACTAGGTTGAGTCTCGGGTGGATCACCTCCCCATTCCTCATGAGGAGTATGGGGATCAGAAGTGTGGTAAACTCTACCTGATGGAGTCGAAGGTTTTTCCTCAGTATCGGAATGTGTAGCAGTCATGGCGTCTTGGACGTAAGCCTTGTAAGAATATGAAGACTCAAAGGGATCCCTCTGGCTTCCTTTAGCAATACGGCTTGTAACCTCGACCGACTTTAAACCAGCCAACCGACGGGACCGTCAGAGAGTAGGGCTCTGCACCACGATATCTCTGGAGAGAATATATAATCAAAACGTCCCCTAAAGGCCAACTATCGATAAAAAAAAATAGTAAATCAAAAGCACACACCTAGAGAAACTACAGCCAAGAGCAGACAAACAGAGTGGCTAAATGAGCTCCCAACACTAAAGCCGGTATGTCTCTCCTAGGAGAGGCTTGAGACTCCCAAACTATAGCCGGAGGTAATAGAATCAGTTATAGAGACACCCAGGCTTCACTGCGTGTACAGGGTCAAGTCCACTGCACAAACACAACTATGTTGTCCAATCCCTATCTGACTCAGGACACAAACAGTATAACCATTGCAAATACCCTGTGCGATACCTAGGTAAGGAAACTATGGTCACTGCAATATAACCAATGCTCAGGGGGACAGTCGCAGGTGGGATTCATCATATGGGAAGGGTAGCTAAGTCCGAAGCACTAGAGGATGAACCTTCGGTACCCCCAGATACGAACAAATCCTGGAAATATCTACCACGTTCAACTGGTATCATAGGGGTATCCCTTCAACCAACCTCCCGTGACCTCGTGCTTAACTCTGGCTTGAGTAGAGCTTCCTGAGAACACCGATCTATACCATGGATTCCTCCACTCCCTGGTCAGACACCTAATGTTTCGTCTAGTAGTCTTGTATTGTTAACTCACAATGATCTAGTCCAAGACTCTAAACCTATGCTAGTTGGTGTACCCTATAAATAAAATCGATCTAATCAATTTTAAGATTAAGGGTTAATTTTAATGGTTGTGATTACTCAAGGGATATGATCGTGAAACTAGTGATGTGTAAGACTCAATGGTATGCAAAATCGTCAAATCCTAGACTCATCTATTCAATGAAAACAATGTCCCTAATATGCACAATCAAACCAACGATTCTGAATTAAATATGCAATCCTTTTATATTTTTCAATGTACAATTGGAATCTAAATGAAGGCAGAAAGCATTCCATGCAAGATGCAATACATAAAAAAATTGTTTTTGTATTTTCTCTTATAAGCGAAAGGAAAATGCAAAAACTATGTATTTTTTTTGTATTTTTCAATATATGGAAATGAAAAGTGCAAGCAAAATCCTACTATCTAGTCATTGATATGCCAAGGAGATCACTAAGACAACCAAGAAGATACCAAACAGTAAGACTCAGCCAAAGAAATGAGCTCAAAAGGAAAAAACCAAGAAGGCTAAATCCAAAGATGGGTAAAAAACCAGCAAGGCTCAACCAAGATAAACGAAGAGTTCTGGTCACAACCAAGGCATGGAACAGTCAAGAAACAGGCCAACACAGACTCAGGATCAACCAAAACCAACCCAACAACAACCAAAGGTCATAAATCAACCAAAGCCGGAGTTGTATGCTATCGTCGAAGGAATACCTGCGGGGACCCGCGAGCAATAGAGTAAATAGAGGCGGGTGTACACAGGCAGAGCTAAGCTAGCCCGCGGGTGAGGAAAGGTAAAATGGAAAACAAAGAGTCCAATGGCTCAAAAAAAGAAAGTTTTCTATAGTGTATCTCAACAGAAAATAAGTGACACAGAGATTCGACAAACAACAACTCTAATTATGGACTAATGCTCAAAAAATCCCCAAGATGGATGTTTTCCCCAGCGGAGTCGCCATTTTTGTTTTGGAGAAAACTCACTATGGCTTGGGGTGTACCACAAGAGACAAATGACTACCAGAAATAAACTCAATTCTTAGAACTATGTTATATAAATGACAATGCTAAGATAATGAAGAAGATAACCAACCTCGATCCAAACGTTTGATGTAGATCCCCGTTGGAGCTTTTCAATCCATGCACTTGAATCTATAAATTAGTCTTGACAGCCAATACACAACAAGTACATATAATATATAAACGACATTAACATCATCAATAGCAATGGCCCATGATATAACAAGTAAATGCAACCCAATTTAAGATAAACAACATTTACAACATTAATGGACGAGAATATGAGTATTTCTATTAATAAACAAGAAGAAGTACAAAGTGATACAACCTCCTGCCGGCAACCAATCTGAACCAAGATCTGGATCAATCCACTTGTGCCTCCACCACTTCAATCCTCCATGACTAGCAAACTCAAACTAGATAGGATTTTGGAAGGTGAACATAAACGGGGTTCACAACTAAAAGGATCAATGAGTGTAGACTCAAGATAGGGAAAAAATCCACTAGAGTTCTCTTCCTCTTCTTTCTCCTCCCATCCATAAGTCATATGTGCTCAATATATAGTCCTCTCAAAGGTAAGTGAAAGGCCACATCGAGACGTTACTTGGGCAAATGGAGAGCCAAAGGTCACCCAATAACCGCTTTTTGGGAGTAAAAAGTAATAAACTAGTGATTTTTACCATTTTACTTGATACCCACGGGCTATAGTGATGCAACTCGTGGGTACGCATGCTATAGTGATGGAACATGCAAGTCAGAGGAAAAATGAGAAAAAATATGTCTGAAGGATATAAAGTGAATCTGAGTCAGTGAAATGGATCCTACAAGCCAAAGAATGTTGATGCTCATAGGGTGGAAGATTACGTTGTAACAGTGAGAGTCCTTTGAAACAATATAAGATGAATGGAATCATCCATTAAGGAATTGGATGAACACCATAATTGGTATGTCATCATGTGGTTTGTAGGGTCTTCACCTGGCTTGCCGTCAAATTTGGGGATATCAAACGGAAGTTTCACCGGAATCGGTGGCTAGTTAGATCCGTGGTAAATATGATCGTTGGTTAAACGGGATAGGTCAGGTAGGTCCAAAGTAGCCATGAAGGGAAGCTGTGGGTTAGGCTACGAGTATTGATAATACTGATAAGGTGTGTAAGGACCAAAGTGATCGTAAGGTGTACCAGGAGGAAACTGACCATAGGGGGGTGTGCCACCCGGACCGTAAGGGGGTCCACCACCATAAGGTGGTCCATTCCAATAAGGTGGGGGTCCACCTCCACCACTGGGAGGGGGTGTAGGTCCACTGCCACCACCGAGAGGAGGTGGGGGTCCATAACCGTAATAAGGTGGCCCACCACCACCTATGCCTGCAGGGGGTGGTGGACCACTTCCACCACAAGAAGGATGGGGGTCCCCACCACCTCCACCGCCAGAAGGATGAGGGTCTCCACCACCACCACCACCACCATAGTAATTCGGTCCTCCATCGCCTCTGCCTAGAGGGGGTGGTGGACCACCTCCACCACCTGAAGGGAAATGTCCTCCTCCACCATGATAGGGTGTTCCTCCGCCACCTCTGCCTGAAGGGGGTGGCAGACCATTCCTGCGACCGCTTGAGGGGTGAGGGATATTGTAGGTAAAATGAGGTGGACCTCCACCAAGGTTAGGTGGGCGACCGCCGCCTCCAGCAGGAGGTGGGGGAGGGCTGATCAGGGGTGGTGGTACTTTAGGGATAGTCGTTTGGGGTCCATGTTGCAACACAGGTTATTGCCCCCATAGAGTGTATGGATTCCCGGGACAAGGCATCCCGTATGGTGTGTTTCCGAGATTAGATTGGCCCGAAACTGGGTTAAGAGAACCTGGATACGCTTGACTCCATGAGGGTTGAGTTACATTGGATGATCCCCCAACACGAGATAATCCCATGGTGGATGGTCTAGCGGGTTGGGAAGGTCCAATGGAGGGTCCGTTGGGGATTCCACCACCTATGTTCTGGTTAGGAAATGGGGGTTGCCCCCTAGCTACAGTAGGTTGACCATTATTCAAAGGTTGAACCAACGTAAGTTGTTGACTATCCACTGTAGTAATAACATTACCAATAAGATAATCTAGGGGAATGGAATACCCTCCCCTCGAATTTTGAGGTGGGGGAGGAACTGGTAAAGTAACTGCAGTAGTGACGGGTGTGTTGAACTGTTGTCCTTCCACTGGTCGGTTCACATGAGGTGCAAGACTGGACTCTTGCGAGGGTTGACAAGTCTTATTAGTGGTCTCATGGTGGGGTGCTTCAGGTGATCCGAAAGATATCGGATGAATTGGGATGTCTCTATCGTCAATTCTTATTTGGAAGTGGCGATTTCGAAACTCTTCAGATCATTGTTGGAGATTCTGTCTTCAAAGGTCATCACCCTTAATATGTAACAGTTCTAAATGTTCACAGATGGGGCCGAAAAATATCGGCGGGGTTAGACCTGTAGTAGGGTATAGAGAGCTCTGGAGTAGTCCAATTAGGTGGGGATGAGATGGAAAAATGAGCCACTGGGTGGTCTGTAGAAGATGTCCAGTAAGTTGTTGAAGGACCAACAGCTGCTATAGGGTCATCCTGGGGTCGGTTTATCCATTCCAACGATCCAGGTTCTCCCGGGATGACGAGAGAAATGTCTTGTGAATCAGGGATTTGTGCTCCTTCATCCTATGGTGGATGAGAGGCAGGTGAATCCGGAGGAGTTTGTGGAAACAAAAGTCCTCCAACATTTAGAGTGGGGTTTTCCATTTCAATAACTACGACCGTGTTACGTTGATCCATTCTTACCCTCGAAATAACCTTCAGATTAAGGGGATATTTGGGTGATAAGTTTAAGATCCTAAGGGATATTCTCCAGGGAAAATCCGCCAGAGCGTCAGGAAAATCATCCAAGAAGGCCGAAACAACGTTTCTCCTAAGGGTATGCTAAAAGAAAATCATTCCAAAAAAACCTACTCAAACTAAGGCAACAAGCAGACTTATGTGACAGAGTGGATTCAAAAGTTTGGAACCTCACGGGATTATAAAGGCATCACAAACTGCGATATACTGCAGGGTCCAACAATATGATGCGACAAGGAGGATTGGGACCATACCCTTGCCTGCATACCCGATTACCTGGATAGTACGTGCATGTTAATCTCCCCAAGTGATGTTCTCGGTGTATTGCTTTGCCAAGACGGCCAAACGGTTAACTCAGTTGGTTTTAGGAATCCTAGTGGTGTCTCCCGATATACGCAAGGTACGTGGGAGATCAAATCCGTAGTGGTGTTGTCTAATGCACAACCATTCGGCAAGAGACCTTCCGATATACTACCGAGTACGTGATACACCCTTCGATATATGCCAAGTACGGATTATGGTACTTGGTGGGTATGTGAAGGAGCTCGATATACCGATAAGTATGTGGAAGACTTCAATACCCACGGGATACAGTGCTGGAAAATAACGACAGCTGCCACGCTTAATGATGCCGGAACATGTCTCTAACTTACACACAAGTTGCTAAATATTTTACCCAGTTCTACCGTTAATTTTATCTTGGACGGTTAGGTGAATGGATGAGGTGAGTACATAATCGAAAGCATAATGCAAGCCCTAGCTACATGCATGAAATATTCTTTTCTTTCAATGAATTCTAGCTATGGTAAGGAGAAGTCTTTTTCTAATAGTATTGCCAAAACAAACTCAATGCAACCTAATTCCCAATTCAAACAAATCTGACAATGAAAGTATTCTTTCCCTTTTTCAACAAAACACAAAAAATCATGACACTACTATCCAAATCAATGAATTTTTCCTTTTCTTTTTCTTTTCAAATCAAAACGACACTAGGTAATGAAAAGAGAGGATTCTGAAATGGAATATGCAAGTTTTTCAATTTCACTTTCAATGGTTTAAAAGCACCAAAAATGAAAAATGCATCTATCTTTCCTTAACATGGAATAAATTTTGCAAAAATCGAAGTGTACTTTAAGCCTTTCAAGAAAATGAGCGATTCATGATTCGAGAAAATCACAATAGATCATACATTCATTCAATTCTTCCAAAACATAAACAAGAATTTTCTAATGCACAACAATTTTCTTCAATAATGTTCAAGAAATGATGGCAAAGAAGCACTTCTTAACTTTTCAATGGATGAATCACAGAATAAACTTGATATCAATTGAGCTTTCAGATTTAAATGACTGAAAATAAAACATTACTTGCAGCAATAGCACATTCAGAAAACTCAAGAAAAGACAAGCACTCAACCAAGTTGAAAGACACACTTAACTCAAAATCGAGCAACAGCAAGCAAACCAAGCAAGCAAAGATCAAAACAAATGTAAATGAGGTTTGGAAGCTGATCTAATGTAATGATCAGATCATGGATGGAAGGAAGGGAATGCAAGGGTGAGCGGATGAAAGTGGAGGAGACAAGAGTATCCACCACTACCGGTCTTCAAACTTGTCCAAGATGGAACCCAAAATCAATCCAAACAGAACCAAACACTCAAAACACAAATCATAAGTGGGATCCCTGGATGGATCTTGCAGCATAGAGAGAGTTCATACAGCAAACCAAAATCCAGAATGTCAAATGGAGAGGAGATGCCTACATGCCAAAAATTTGACAAATCGGTGCACTCTGTGCTTGTACACACTACGACATCGCAGTTTTCCTACACGGGTAGTGTGATGGTGTCGCAGTCTACCAATGCAAGGGATGCGACAAGTATCTAATAGGTAAATAACTAGAGACCCAGAATGACACAGTGTAGCTCTGTTCCCATTGCCCAGGTGCAACAGGCGAAGTCTAATTTCAAAAATGAATTAGATCTCTCGGCAATGAACCATGGAATGGTACGGGAATGAGTTGTATAAACTCAAAGGAAGTATATCAGAGTCTTCAATACGAAGATCTAATAGTGAAATCAACTCCAAGAAGTAAATGGCAAAAATAAAAAGGCTTGTGTCAAGCAATCAACTGAAAATGACTCTCAGATTGACAACTACTGACTAGATTGTATACTCCCCAGTATAGTCACCAGATTTTTTATCGGACAATCCATTCGAGCGGACGCGAGCAGGATCTTGTTGTTGTAGCAACATCCTCCCCCCCCAAAAAAAAAAAAAAATTATACATATTGGGGCCCCTCTTATTTTTTCTAGAAAGACTGCCTTAAGAGGTTAATTCTCCTTTTTTACTCAGTTTTGTTTTTCAACTGAAGTTTCTACTTTTAAAATTTCAAGTTTTCTTGTAAAGGTTAAATTCATGAAATTCTCCCGAAGCTGCGGAAGCATTCAAGTTTGTCTCCCGAAACCGCGGAAAGTTTTCCTCTCAAAATTGCGGGAGCCATTCAAAAATCTCTTCCGAAATGGCGGAAGCGTTCACGTTTCCCTTCCAAAACTGCGGAAGCTATTTTCCTATCCCTCCCGAAACTGCGGAGCAATTAGCGAATCTTTTCCGAAACGGCGGAAGCGTTCACATTTACCTCCCGAAACCGTGGAATGCTTTTGGAAAAAGCTTAAGTATCTCTCTCGACCTTGCGGGAGCCATTCACGAAACATTTCCAAAACAGCGGAACCATTCAGGTTTCCCTTCCGAAACTGCAGAAGCTATCGATTTCTTTTCCCGGGAACCATTCAAGAAAGTCTCCCGAAACAGCGGGAGCATTCACGAAATTGTTCTGCAATTGCGGAAGCAATTGGAATATCTCTCGAAATTGCGGAAAGAAATTCAAATCTCCCCCGAAACTACGGGACGACTTGGCGAAACCGCTCGCGATAAGTTTCCAAAAGGTTGTATTTCGGATGGATACGCCAATCTCTTCCGAAACGCCGAGGCAGTTCGCCATAACGTTCCGCAATTGCGAATGAAACTCGTAAGTCTTCCCCGCAAATGACGGTCGCGCACAAATGCCGAGATGGCTTGAAATGACCTTGCCGTACAAGAAATTAAAACCCCGTTTTAATGACACCACCAACCGGTTTAATGCTACACGTGTTTAGCCTTTTAAAAGGACAGTGGGGGTTTGGTTGATCACATTGTTAGTTTTCATTCAAAAAAAAAAATGCCGTTAAGAAGACCACACCGGACCACTCCAGCTCAGCTCGTCCACGATTGCGTCCACCTCATTTAGCAACTATCTTGTCGCTAGGTAGGTTTTTTAACCGCTATTTTTTGTCCCATCTCCACGTCAAGTTACTTTTGGGGTTTTCCCGTCCATAACGTGGCCGATAGACATTATTAGCATAAGTCGTTTTTTGCTTTTTAAGACCACCATGGCCCCTTAGGTGCCTTATTTCTACCGGATAAAAGCCATATCTGTGATCACCCAAGTTTTTCACCAGCCACATTCCAGGCATTGTCACCCTCATTCAAACTTCGTACCGGCCACACATCGTCTCATAAATGTTATTAATAACAGTAGTGGTCGGCTGAACCCCTCACCTTTTGATGAATGTGGAAATCAGTCTCTTGTTTCATCATAAGATTGTTTCACTCCAGGCTCACCCGCCATTGACCATTATAAGTGCAACGATGAAGGATACCCTCTCTCCTAGGGCTAGGCGGGAAGTAGGTTGTTTCCACGTCATATGCTTACCTTTTCGGAAGCATTCCAAACTTTGTCTCCTTAGGATAATCAAGTCTCAGAACCATATTTCTTGTTTGGAGTGATTTATTTTACTTCCCCAACATCCAGCTTCATAATTTGTCTATATTTCTCATTAACATGTTGAATTGGTCCCTCTCTTTGTTAAAATCTCATAACAAGTTGCACATTTTTATAATGACTTGTCTTTGGTTGCTAGCAGGGATAAGCCAGGATGCCAAAAGGTGGTAGAAAGAATGCTAAAGTGATGGAACTAGAGCCAGTGCCACTTAGGACTGAAACTATGTTCCAAGATACTAAGTGTACCACCGACATTCCTCCCAAAGTCCGTTGGGGCAATGTTTACAGGATGATCAGGGACCAGGATATCGCGGATGTGTTACTGGAAGAAGAACAAATATACCTCAACATCAGAACTTCCGGCATAGCTAGGGCTTTTACCCGCCCTGAATTGTTCTCATGTTCTGAAGTGATTGGGTGGATACTGGAACATGCTAATTCAGAGACGAGAGTATTACATGATAGTAGGGGAGAAGCTTTCGCTTCATTCCATCTAGCATATATTGCTACATCCTACAATTCTCGCGTCCTCAACAAGCTCTAAGTGATGAATGGTTGGGAAAGATGAACAATATTGAGATGGCGAAAAAATTATTGGTCACAGGAAAGCACTTGAGAAAGAGAGGTAATGATGAATATGATGTTTAGAACTTAAGACCTCCTTTTAGGTTAATCGCCCTGATGCTATGCAGAATTTTCGGCATGCTCGATGGCACTATATATAGGATACACTAGGCCCCCATCATCCACTTCGTAGCATTCAAAGGGACTGTGTTTGACTGGGATACTATCCTTTCGGACAGTTTGGCATCCACAGTGGCTGCTGCAAGAGAAGGTCTGGCCTTAAAAAAGTCAGAATTTTACATGTCTTCCTATCTCATTGACTGTATTTTGGCCAAGCTATCTTTCCCCAAATTAGGTTGCACGTGGGATAAATCCAACACCCCGGTCTACACTGCTTACAAGATAATGTGGGCTCAAAATTACAGAGCAAGTTATAAGCTCATCTGTGAGGAGTTCATCATGCCTCTATATGAGCAGATATTCAAGGAAGAGCCCAACTGTCTGTCAAAAAATGCCATGGAGATTTTGGAAAACTATGGAGATTTTTATTTCTCAGAGCAGGGCACCTACATCAGGATGTTTGGAGGGACCAAAGCGCCATACATTTTGCGAAAGTACGCTACTAACTATGTAGTCCTCAAGGAAGCAGTGAGACAAATTTTCCTTGATGGAATCAGAGCGGTGCTTAACATGCAGCATAAGACTTCTTTCCCTCCTTTACCCTTCTGCATAGGAGCTTACAAATTCTCAGGGGTTGCATCAGCTGAGGAGTTTGTTCAAGAGCTGAAAGCTTTCCACTTTGGTGAAATAATTTTCCATAGAAATGATAGGCGGGGGAAAGTTGCCGAGCATTGCAAAGAAATTTATGCTCATTTTGAATATGCTCATTATTATGATGTCGAGGAAGAGGCATTCAGAGGCATCAACAACATGACTGAGTTGCAGATTTGTCGTCAAGGCAGTGGAGAAAGCTCTAGCTCTACCACGACCCGAAAATCCAGCCTGCAGAAAGAGAAAGAAGCAGCTGATGCCCGATCCCAAGAAGAGCAAAGGTTGAAAGAGGAAGCAAGGTTGCAGCAAGAAGCTGAAGTTGCAAGATTGTAGCAAGAAGCTGAAGTTGCAAAGTTGCAGCAAGAAGTAGAAAATGAAAGACTGCAGAAAGAAGATGAAGATGCAAAGAAGATGGAAGAAAATGAAAAGCAGCAGCAAGCTGAAGAAGAAGAAAGAAAGCAAAAATCTGAGGAGGAACAAAAGGCGGAGGAAGAACTTAAGACCTATGAAGATGCCCAGGAAGGTGGCTCCGACACCCAGGATATGGAAACAGACATACCTCAAACAGGTGTTCCCAGCACCCAAAATGTGGAGGCAGGCACTTCTCAAGCAGGTGTTCTCGACACCCAAAATGTGGAAGCAGGCACTTCTCAAGTAGTCCAGGCCCCACCCACAGAAGCAGAAATAAATATAATAGACCTCCCAATCGTCCCTTACACTCCATCAGAAGAGCATACCGTGTCCCGATGGGATGAATTTGTATATGATAAGAAGAGAAAGGTAGTAGTTCTGAAATCGGAAGAGAGGATAAAGAGACTCTTCCAAGAAGATCTTGTTACCCGGTGGGAGACCACTGTAATGCAAAATACGAATAAGGCTCCCATAGCTATGGCATCCGCCGCTGTAGAAGCACCAAAAGCAACGCAAGACAATATGGCCGATATGGTTAGAGAAGTCGAATCGACAAAGAGGAGAGCTCGCATGTTACAACATACTGTGGCTAATGAGCAGGCTTACAAGGATCTTGTAGTAAATAAGTATAATCGCTTGTCTGTGGAGCATAAGGAATTGTCAGATAAGTATGACCATTTAGAAGAAGAAAAAGAGCACCTGGAAGTCCAGATGATGGTTTTAGAGGTAGAAAAGAACGATTCGGAAGCTAGGGTGTCTCAGCTGCAAGCAGATAAGCAGGAAATGGTTGAGCAATTAGAGCAGGAAAAAAGCAGAGCAATAGATATGTCTCCCTTCCATGAGCTGTCCTATAGCATCCTGAGACAAATGCACGCCACACAAGAGCTGATGACTGAAGAAGTGTGCAAGCTCAAAGCCATGATGGTTAGATTGAAAGAAGTTAATGAAGAGGCCAATAGGCTTAAGGGTAAATATACTCGGGGTTAAAGCAAACATCTTGAGCCAAATGGAATGGAGAGAAGGGAAGGTTGATTTCCCCAAGCATCTCCCACTCAAATATGTAGATGGTTTTAATGAAGATATAGCCCTTATGGAATTCTGCAGGAACTGTGGCCTTAAGATAATGGCTAAGATCCAAGGGACAATGGATAAAAGTAACAGTCTTTATCAAAGAATCCATGAAGTGCATGACAAGTGCAAGTTGAGTTTCCCTCAGTCCCTTGATGAGTTCCTGAGCAAAGAGCAACATTTATCTGATTTGAAGGAAGAGCTGGGCATTCAAATGGAATACGTAAAGAAGATTGATGTCTTATCCATTGATGATCTCCATCATTATATTGGGCTGTCATCAATATACAGTCATTTGCTTCAAGAAATCCACCAAGCAGTAGCTGCAGAAATTCAGGGTATTGGAGTAGAGCTTGGTAAAGATGTGACTTCCCAGAAGATCTTGCTCCCTTCCTCAGCTAATGTAGTTATCAGAGACACTGGTATCTGGTTCAGTTACATTGTAGAGGAGGAAAAGAAAGCAGTAGCAGTAGCAGCCAGTCCAAGCGCTTCTCTCCCAGCAGCAGCAGCAGTATCAGCCAGTTCGAGTGCTTCTCGCCCAGCAGGAGCACCCTCCCAAGAATGAACACGCTAATCCCAGCGTTGTTCCTTTTTTATTATTATTTTGGTCTACGTATGTTTAAAGCGTGGAGCCATTGGACAAATGTCCTTTTCTTTTTAGGGAATTTTCTGTTTTAAGAAAAGGGTAACAATTTTTGTTTATTAAAAGGGAGAAGTCTGTAGGAGACAAGTGTAAAGAGCCAGGTGGCAGCCCAAAGGGCATTTTGTAATAATATAAATAGAAGTTTAGGAAGCAGTGTAGAGGAATTTTGGCAGGGAAATAATTTTTTCGGAACTTGTACCAGCTATCTTGGACTTGTTTCATGAAAATGAAATGTACCTAATAAGATCCTGGAGAGGACGCTTTTGCATGGAAATGGATATTGGATGCATATTGGATTATTCCTGTGACCTCTATATTCTACTGTGAGATCTTTCTTTGTTGTCTAGAATTATTTCTTTGTATTGAATGATCTTACTTCTCTTTGTGCAAATGAATTCTATCTTTCATGAGTAATGGAATGTGTTATATCTGAATTAGAAGCTATCTTCTAATATCTCTTGCTTTTTGTTGTGGATCTATCTTTAAGATTTAATGGTTGTCTGTTGAATTTTAGATAACCCTTCCAGTGCATTACTCATACTTACAATTTGCTCCTTGCAGGGATAGTTAGATTTATTTCAGTTTTAGACACATATTTGTTTTCCAGTTCTGCATTTAGATTAAGTTAGTCTAGGCACTTGCATATCATTCTAAACCATAAAATCAAAAAAGAATGGTGGATCGGGCCATAACCGGTATAATTGGAGCAAATCTCCAAACCCACGGTTGCCGAAACCGCTAACCAGATGGATTCCCTATACCAAATGGTGGACAATCTAATTGGGATAGTCTACCGGGGAGAATCCCTTTCTGCTTGATGCTACGATCTTCGGGGCATCAATCGATCTCCCTAGCTCAAAGTGAGTCTAGAACAAATAGAATAGACTACCAATGCATTTCCTAGATCTACTTAAGGATCGAGTACTAGATGTCTTACTTTTCACTTCGCAATCCTTTCTCCTGAATGCTGCTCCACGTCTCACGATTGTCATATCCAAGCTGCAAGACCTGTCAAGACAAGAAACAAGAGAAACCAGTGAAATACATCTATACAATAAGATATCTAAGTAAACAGTTAAGCAGGTAAACTACTCAATATAATTACACACATGAACAACATTGGTGGAAAGCATTTGTATTACTACAAATAGAGGAGTACATAATAGAGATATAGAACTACAACTAAGGCTTAACGTTGTATCCCTTCTCCGACAAAGCCAATTTCCATACCCTTCTAAGGAAGTATGAGTTCTCCAATGGGTGAGTGGAGATGTTCTAAGAGTGATTTCACCAGCATGTAGATACCATAGCCTTCCTCCCTTTGGGATGGGAGTGAGATTCTATTATATAGGACTAAATGGATAGGGTATGGATAGGATAGGTTGAGAGATGGTAGGAGAGGATTAAGGGCTCTCTCCAAAGGTTTGGGAATCAAGTGCCAGCTCTTCCAAGAGGTCAGGGATAGGGTCCCAAGTCAGCAAGCTTCGAGATGGACCTCGAAGAAACTATTTTTGCCATCTAACTAACTTCGTCGCACTCTGTAATGGAGTAAGGTGCGACGTCGCATGTTGCTAGTGTGCAGCCTACGACGACCCTTCAAAACTTAGCACAATTGGATACAATATTCCTAGGATGATTACTTAGTCCAGGTATCTTCAGGGGTGTATACAGTGAATCTTATGATGAGTATATTTTGGGTGTAACAAAGTGTAATACACAGTATCAAGGGCTGTCAATTTTTGGGTGGATAGTATCCTAGAGGGATATATTACTGAGTTCACAGTAGACACAATCAAATCATATAGCGACGCGGAAAGAAATTTCTTCAGGGGACCAAGGGGAAGGTTCTTGCCATTACTCAAACTGTGGATTAAGATGCTCATCTGCGAGAGGGGAATTTTGAGGATGACTTCCGATGAGTATAAAGATTAGTGTGTGGAGGTTGTAGGTGTTATGTGAATGTGGATCTGGTAGAAAGATGTGGGGTAGATGGACATGAGTGACGACGAGTGTGTACGGGAAGTTGACGAAGAGTGTGGTACCTTGAGGAGTGGGGTGATATTACGGCGTCTTGAGAAGAAGAGGAGGACTGAGAGAGAGTCTCCTGAGAGGATCGAAACAGAAGACTGCAAAACAGGACCACAAGGGAGGAAGCGACTCTATTGTGACGAAGACAATGACTAGGATACCCCAGAAGTAGAGGAGGGACGGATCATAAGTTACAACATACCTACAACCCTGCGCACTACCTAGAATTTCACAGGAAGAAACCCAAGTTATTCACAAAGTTTCCCTACATGCAACGGTAAAAGAAGTGCATCAGTAAACAATAACAGTAGGAACGTTAGAATGGAAGACGACACAAAAATTCCCACTTTCCAAGGGAACGGGACCGAGGATACCGAGCAGTTTTGGTTTCTGTGCGAAGCAGTATGGACCGTGAAGCAGGTCCACGATGGAGTTATTAAACAGGAACAACTAGCGATGACCCTTAGGGGTCATGTGCTAGATTGGTTCATGAAGTTTATGAGGGTTCCAGCGGGAACACCAGCCAAGTCGTCGACATAGATCAAAGTAGGAATGATCAATGAATTCAAGAATCCAAAGTCGGAATCGCAGTATGTCACCTAGCTAAAAGAAATCAAGCAATACCCAAATGAACCAGTATGGGAATTTGATCAGTGATACAAAACACTGATAGTGAAGGTCAATTTTGGGATAAATGATATGCAGCACAAGGAGTAGTTCATCGCAAGACTGGTACCACACATCCACGGACCACTAATGCAATAGAAGGTTGCGACCCAAGCGGAAGCATTGGAGATTGCAATGAAGCTGGAGGCTTCACCAATCGATGAAACATGGTTGGGTATGGATCGTATACAAGCGAAACTAGAAAACTTGATGATCCAACTGCAAGACATGAAGAAAGGGAAAGAGGCCCGCGAAGAGGTCTGGTGTACCAGTTGTAGGACAGAGGGACATCACAAGGATCAGTTCCTAGACTTCCGAGAGTATTTGCAATCCGGTGCACCAAATCCCTCCAGTCAAGGAGGGATACCTTGGTGTCGTATCTACAAAATGAGAGGCCATTGACCAGAAGAGTGTGTCTATCTGCAGAAAATGGTGTCGAAGCCAGAGAACTTGTATTGAAAGTTCTGCAAATCAGTTGGCCACGATGACAACAACTGCAGAGCTTATGGCCTACACCAGGAGAGAACTGCAGCCGCATATTTCATGGCAGGAGAAGAACAGGAACCAGGTCAACAACAGTAGCAGTATAACCAGCCATTGACCCAGTATAATCACCAACAGCAGCAGTATGATCAGGGACAATATGGGAAACCACAGTATGGTCAGCCATAGTATTCGGCACCACAGTATCTGCCACCACAGTACCCACCATTTGGACCACTGCAACAACTGTATTATGGGAAACCACAGTACCAACCCTATGGCCCACCACGTGGAGGGGCGAGAGGAGGATTCCCGGGAGGTCGAGGTGTTAGCGCATGGCGAGGAGGATTTGTTGGTCGAGGACAAGGATCGATTATATGCTACAATTGTGGGAAGCAGGGGCAATATCAGAAGGACTTCCTGAATCCATCACCACAGTAGTGCACTTATTTTAGAGCTGTTGATCATAGTGTTGAAGACTATCTGTAGATCATCGCGAAATGACAAACCAAGAACCCGCGACCACCTCCACAGAACCAGAATCAAAATCCACCAGATGTCCAGATGATATCAATGGAGGCTCGAAGACAACACGCGACTGTTGGAGTAGTGACACAAGGAGGAGCAGTGATAGGAGCCGATGAACCACAAGTTACTGTTCAACCAACAACATGGAAACATGTCACTTTTGATGTGGAGGTTGAAAGGGATATCTTCTTGAAAGCACTGGAGGCGATGAGATAGAGGAGGCAGTTACCTCTTCAGGAAGAAGTTATATACGATATTCCATCGACGTTCAATGAGACGAAGTCGCAGGGAAAGGCTAATACCTTAAAACCCTTCTTAAAGATTTTCCTAGAGTTGGAAAAGGATTAGAATGAATTGGAGGAGATATCCAATCTGTTAAATCGACGGGAGGGTGCACGCCAAGAACAGAGAGTTAATCGCATACACAATAGGAAGACAAGGAGAGAGATGTGAATGTCAGAACAAATTGGAGTTCTCGATGTCTACTCAATTATCTTGGACGTGGGGTTGGATGTCAACATTCTAACCAAGCAGACATGGGAGACCATAGGGTAACCGCAGTTGGCCTGGTCACCAGTACAATTGCGATTAGCAAACCAGAGTAAGGTTACCTCACTTGGTCGGGTGTACCAACTTTCTGTTGAGATTGAAGGCCTCAAGTCTTATGCATATTTTGATGTAATTTAAATCGTAGACAATACCATCCCATACCCAGCACTGCTAGGGATTTACTGGGCAATTGATAATCTAGTAGTTATCAACATCAAGAAGTGAACTATGTCATGTGAGAATTGCGAGATGAGGGTCATTGCACCTCTGGATCCTACGGAAGGGCATCGATACGTTGAACCGATGAGAAATGAATTTACGGAGGGATGGGATAGTATATACACTATATCTAAGGATTACATTAATCCTACTGCAGACGGTGAATTGGGTTGGCATAATGTCAGTTCAGCGTCGTCGGATTCAGATGAGGCACTCGAGAATTGGTATAACCGGATGCAGGAAGTGTCGTTTAGAAGGTGTTCCTGGATCACAAAGTCACTGCGATGGGTAGCCACAAAGGAGTGCATGCTACCAACATATGAAGGATTTCCCAATTTGAGCACCTTGCTTGCAGAGTTTTAGGAGAAAGTGGCGGAACCGCAACGTTTATTGGCCTTGGTGGAAGCCTTGAAGGCTACTTCTGCGTGTTGGTGGGCAGCGCACAAGTCTAATATCACAAAATGGCCACTATGTCGCCACCTAATGACAGTTAGGTTCGGCGATGCAGAAGGATATAGCGGAAGGAATTTTGATGGAAGAAGTGACCCAATGGCGCATTTGGCTAAGTGCGAAAGCAAATGGGGACTACGAGAAAAAGAAGAATGGGTCCATGCATTTGTTCACACATTTGATGAAGTACCGCGGCAGAGTTGGTATGTCACAGCTGAAATGTGACGCAGAACCACTTCTTGGGAGAAGCTAACCCTTGGCTTCAGCCAAACATTTTGTTTCTCAGATGAGAACCCCTTCATCCATAGTGCACTACAGGTAATTTGCGAGAAGATATTTGAAGCCGTACCGACAGAGCAATCAGTAGAACTCTGGTGGAATGCAACACTAAAAATGATGATGGAGTGCTATAACATCACTAAAGAGATGGATGATGAGGATGACCCGAGAGCTACGCATGTACCAGAATCAAAAGGAAGTCGTAGTGTCGAAGCACCAAAGATACCTTCCGACAAATTCCAGCAACCACTGAAGATCAAGAAAGTAAACATTGGGTTGGAGGAGAACCCAAAGTTTGCAAGCATTGGGGATTATTGGGATGAGTCCACCATTGCGAAGATGACTGACCTGTTGCATGAGTTTCAGGATCTGTTCCTAACGAAATTCTCAGAGATAAAAGGATTTTTCGGGGACTTAGGCGAAATGAAGATCCCCCTGAAACCCGATGCAAAACCAGTCAAGTAGCAACCCTACTCGTTGAATCCAAGGCGCAAAGAGAGAATATAGGCCGAGATTGAAAGGATGTTGGAAGCCAGTATCATAGAACCAGTAGAAGAATCTGAGTGGATCATCCCGATGGTGTTCCAGGACAAGAAAGCTCGCAAAGTTCGAATTTGTGTCGACTTGCGGAAATTGAACAATGCATTCTTACACGACCCGTTCCCAATGCTATTCACGGATGAAGTGTTGGAAGGAGTAGGAGGTCAGGAGATCTACTCATTTACGGATGGGTTTTCAGGCTATCATTAGACCAAAATCGTGAAGGAATACTGGCATAAGACTACATTCGTCATAGAATGGGGCTACTTTCAGTATATAGTGATGCCATTTGGAGTGAAGAATGCTCTAGCAATTTTTTCGATATTAGTAGTCTCGGCGTTCAAGGACTACATTCATAAATTTCTTCCCGTCTATATGGATGACTGGACAGTATATGGGTTGGTCTAAGATTATGTCGCAAACCTAAGGCTGATACTGGAATGTTTTCGATAGTACCAGATTTCATTGAACCTGAAAAAGTGCATCTTCTGTGCTCCATTCGGTATTTTGCTAGGGCACATTGTTTGCAGAAAAGGCATGCTGGTAGACCCGACGAATATTGCAATTATTGTCGACCTCCCACCGTCAACCACAATTAAGCAATTAAAAGAAACATTGGGCCACAAAGGCTACTACAGTAAGTTTATCTGAGGATATGCAGCAATCACAGCACCAATGGAGAAGTTGTTGAAGAAAGATGCCAAGTTTGAGTGGAATGAAGAGTGCCAGAAAATTATGGAAATATTAAAAGCGAAGATGGTTTCTGCCCCTATATTGTCATTTCTAGATTGGAAGAAGGAGTTCCATGTTCACATCGATACGTCATCAGTCGCATTAAGAGTCATATTGTCCCAACCAGGAGAAGGTGACATCGACCACCCAATAGCCTTCACAATTAGAAATATGTCTACTGCAGAGAAGAATTATACAACCACAGAACGAGAAGGGTTGGCAATGGTGTATGCCTTACAGAAATTCCGACACTACCTACTAGGGGGGCACTTTAAAATGTTCATCGATCACTCAACATTAAAATACCTAGTGAACAAGCCTGTGTTGGGGGGGAATATCTGTCGATGGTTGTTACTATTCCATGAATTTGATTTCGAAATCATCGTAAAGCCAAGATGACTGAATGCAGGACCAGACCACTTGTCACGAATAGAGTCGAGGGAAGAGCCAAGGAGCATTAATGAAGGATTTCCATATGCTCAGTTGTTCATGGTTGGAATGGTCGATGACCATTATGAACAAACCATTTATATTTTGGAAACAGGATAGGCACCGGCATGCTTCACTACCAACCAGAAGAAGCAATTAGTTGTCAAAGCTACATACTTTCAATTAATTGCAAGACAATTGTATAAAATGGGGCCGGAGAAGATATTTCAACGATACATCCTTCCAGATGAGCATGAGAGGATTCTTGTGGAATCCCATGATGAGATCGCCGGGGGACACTATGGAGGACGCACCACTGCGAGGAAGATTTTGCGAGCAGGACTATGGTGGCCAACGATGCATGGAAATACTTTGGATTATGATAAAAGTTGCGACGTATGTCAATAGATAGGGAAGCCATCAAGGAGGGATGAAATCCCACTAGTGCCTCAACTAACGTTGCAATATTTTGACAAGTGAGATGTTGACTTTGTGGGATCCATCAACCCACCTGAAAAAAGAACAGGGTCGCACTACATAATTACAACAATGGACTACTTGACGCGATGGGAAGAAGCAATGCCAGTGAAGGATTGCTCAGCTATGACAGAAGCAAGATTCCTCTTTGACAATGTATTCACCAGGTTTGGCTCCCCAAAAATACTAATGAGCGACCAAGGCACTCACTTTGTTAATCAGACAAAAACTCCATCCAGCAAACCCATGGAAAGCAACATCCATTAAGGCTGAAGTTGAAACACTATTAAAAGTCAGTTTCATATATCCGATTGATATGACGGAATGGGTCTCTAACCCAATTCAGGTTGACAAGAAGCAAGGAACCATACTAGTTTGTATGGACTTCAGAGACCTAAATAAATCCTGTCCTAAGCACAACTACCCCACACCATTTATTGAACAGATTATCGATGCGTGTGCGGGCCATGAAATGTTTTATTTCATGGATTTTTTTCAGGATATAATCAAATCCAAATAAAACCCGAAGACCAACATAAAATGACTTTTATTTGTCCTTGGGGTACCTTTGCTTATCAGAAGATGCCTTTCGGGCTGAAGAACGCTGGAGCCACCTTCCAACGTGCCATGAATTTTTATTTCCACGATATCAAGCACATAATTGAGCAATATATGGATGATATCCCAGCACGATCTCACAAGAGATGAGATCATCCTGATCACTTGTGACTAGTGTTTGAGAGATGCAAATACTATAAGATTCATTTGAATCCTATTAAGTGTGTATTCTGTGTCGAGTCTGGACGCCTACTAGGTTTCATTGTCTCGAGTCATGGTATCATTGTCGATCTATTAAAAGTTGAGGCTATTGTAAATATGACTCCTCCTCGAACCCTACGACAAATTCAGAGTATGCAGGGTATGTCCAATTTTCTACAACGTTTTATCATAAACTATGCCAAAATCACAAAAGGTTTCATGAGATTGCTCAAGCAAGATACCTATTTTCTTTGGGACGAGGCTACTCAAAATTCACTTGAGGCTTTGAGAAACGAATTACTATCATTCCCCTTGCTAATCCCGCCAGATTACACGAAGTACTTCCTTCTATATCTGGCAGCATCTATATCCATGATTGGCATAGTACTTGTTCAGGAGGATGACAGGTTTCAATAACATGTCATTTACTATCTTTTGCGTGCATTAATAGCTCTGGTGATTAAGAATTCTTACGTTGAGAAGTTGGAATTAGCTATTGTCCATGCAGTTCAGAGACTGCGTCACTACATCCTACTACGAACCACCACAGTGATTGCAAAAGTCAATCCCTTTCAATATGTCTTAACCAGATTTATCATCGGCGGGAAGTTCAATAAATGGATTGTCATCTTGCAAGAGTTTGACCTAGTTTTTCAATCCTCTAAGTCAAAGAAATCTCTGGTGTTCGCCGAGCTAATTTCTGACTTTCCTAGTGACGTAGTAAACAATGAGGAAGAGTCATCATTCCCGGATGAACACATATTTCTTATTTCAACTTCGGACTGATGGTACGGAGATATTATATCTCCAGGATTTGAGATGTCCTACTTTCTCTAGGGATGAATGACGAAAATTGAAAAATCATGGAAAGAATTATCTCATTATTTCGAACACTTTGTACAGACGTGGGATAGATTCCATTTTGCATCATTGCTTAACCTCAAAGGAAGCAGAAACAATATTGAATGATGTTCACAGTGGAGCCCGTGGAGGTCATCTTTCTGGGTTGGAAACAACCCATAAAATACTGCGTGCTGGTTATTTTTGGCCCACGATCTTTAAATATTGTGTGGAAGCTGTGAAACACTGTCAGCCCTGTTAGTTTTTCACCAAAAAGATGCGAGCACACCTGAATCCTCTCCATCATATGATCATAGCAGGCCCCTTCACCAAGTGGGGGATTGATTTCATGACATCTAATCCAACTTCAGCTAGAGGATATCATCACATCATTGTTTCCGCCGACTACTTTACAAAGTGGGCTGAGGCAATGCCTACTATGAGAGTAGATGGAAAAACAACTGCTTACTTCGTATTTAACTAGATCATTGCTAGATTTGATGTCCCCAAATAAATCGTTATGGACCATGGTCGATATTTTCAAAAAAACATGATGACTGAACTATATACTATGTTAGGTTTTTGGCAAGAGCATTCATCTTCATTCTATCCGCAGGAGAATGGTCAAGTCGAAGTGGTCAACAAAACTTTGAAAACCATTCTTCAAAGGACTGTTAATGTCAATCGATCCAACTGGAATATCATGTTTTGTATAGGTCTTTGGGCATACCAGTCTAATGTTAAGACCGCTACTGGGTTCTCACCCTTTCAACTTGTTCATGGGGTAGAAGTGGTTATAACCGTTGAATGTGAAATTCCTTCATTAAAGTTGGCTATCCAACTACTCCCCAATACTTGAATTCTAGAGGAATGTTTGTTGCACTTAGAACATCTATATGAATAGCGCCGTGACACATTCACAACAAACGAGGCTCATAAAAGTAGATTCAAGCGTCAATACGATAAGTCTATTAAACCAAGGGTGTTCTCCAAAGGAGGCCTTGTTCTGCTTTACGACCAGGACAAAGAGCCGTTGGGGGTAGGCAAGTTCAAATCTATGTGGCTTGGACCATATATTGTCTTTAAAGTTCTGAAGAAAGGGTCCTACGAGCTAACCGATTATGAAGGATGTAAGTTTCCCGAGCCCAGAAATGGGCTCTACCTGAAAAAAGTATTATGCCTAGGCCTCTATGCTTTTTCTTGTATCATAGTTATACATGTTTTGTATAGTTAGTATTCTCTTTGGTTTTTTTTTATGTCTTATGGGTCTTATGGGTTGTATTTTCATATTAATACTGAATGCTTCATAGGATTCGCAGATGGTGCTAGTCACCACACTTGTCAGTTGGATTTAGCATTTTGGGTTATCTACTCACCATCTGGTCAACTCATGTCTTCGGGAGGTGCTTGTTTAGGCCCTACAATGAACAACATAGCTGAATACAATGCAATCATTAAGTTACTCCGAGATTCTATTCATCACAGCATTTCACAGTTGGAGGTACGACTTGACTCACAGTTAGTTGTATTTCAATTGATGGGTGACTATAGAGTTCAGGATCCTGTTTTTCTTCGTCAGTTTTTGAGGGTCAAGCTATTGGAAAGATATTTTGATTTTATCACATATCGACACATTCCAAGACATTTAAATTCATTAGCTGACTTATATGCAAATTAAATTTTAGATTGGCATCTTCATCACATACAATCACATTAAGCATTCACATAATATAAAAATACACACATGTATATAATATCGGTACTGTATATATCCGTATCAAAAAATATGAGTTTTGGGTCAATAGTATGTCGCAGTATCATATCAATACACAAAATGGGCTCAAAAGGCCTAAAAAAATATACATATTTCTTTCTCCCTATGGAGAAGGAGGGGCCTCTGCCAACTCCACTACAGTCTTTCTGTAACATATGATGAGCCTGTCTACTTTCCTAAGGAGCCTGATCCATGCTAGGGGCATACCCACAACATCCCCCTGCATAGCGAGCGACATTTGCTCGATCTTGTAGGTGGGAATATCATGATTTAATCGAATGATATTTCCCTCTATGCTCACTAGCATGGCATTAGCTGCCCCGAGCTCGGTTGGACGTACATACACACGAGGATGTCCCTTAGGCCACACAGGTCGCACATCTGCATAAATCATATTGTCAATACTCTAACTCATTATAAAAATTATATACATAAAAAACTTAAAAATTGAAATAAATTTCAAAAAGTAAAAGTATACCTTACCCATGTCTCCACAGGTTTCTCCTGGAGGTAGAGTGAGCTCAGGATCTCCATGGAAATACATCCTTTCATAGGGAAACTACTCTAAGGACGGCACCTGACGGCCCCACCATGCTAAGTAGTCCTCATCAGAATATGAGAGTATCGACTCACCACCACCCTAGCGTAAGAAGATGTATCCCCATCGAGTCATCAGTGGCTCGTGAGGGGTCCATTCCTGAACTCAAGGCAGGAACCCTCTCAAAGAAAAAGATACATAGGATGTTGCCATCTGAAGTTCTTTTTTCTTCCTCTTTTGCACTCGGTCATTTGGTGGTTCATACTCATTAGAAGGCCCAAGCACCAGTCAAATGAAACCCCCGAAGGAATTCAACCCTTATCTGCATGTAGTTCCTGGATGCTAAGTGTTGCGCGAAGCTTCCCCCAATCCTGTTCAAAGTTCTCAGGATGACCTTCAAAGGGAAGCTCGAGATCGAAGCAATAGGAACTTGACTTCCACTTTTCTTAGTGCCGGGAAGACAATAGGAATTAATGTAATCTTGTACGGAGAAGGCACCCACTCCTCGGAATGTACCTTTCAGGTTTACGATTTACCCTCTTTGGGACAAACCTATTTGGAAGTATATGTCATCAAGTGTGAGTTCATGGATCTCTCCCTGGAGATCAAATACCCCTTGGTCGACATCCCAATAGTTTACAAGAATTCCCAACAGTTGTGTTTGTGCCCTCATACTAGTGGTTTAGAAAAACTTGAGTAAACCACACCTTCTTAATGCACCCAGTGTTAATGGATCTCCTATAGCATGTCTATCCATATCCTCATGTTCCCTTTCCCTCCATGTGAGAACCATCCCTGCATTCATTTCAACCATTAGGGATTTAGTTTTTGTTCTTTTCATTTTTAATCCGCGATACCCGCGACTGTCCTTACTAGAGAGTAGCGGGTACCTGCGAGTTGACTTATGGCAAACCCGTGCACTTTTCTCGTGCCCGTGAGTTTGCTATAGGGAAACCTATGGGTACGGGGCCCTACATTTTAAACCGCAATAAAAAGCAAAAGTAACCATTAAAATTTAAAAATAATTCTTTGAATTGAAAGTAGGGGGAGAGAACAGTTACTTGCAAGTGGCAGAATGTGATTTGGCGGTCCGACGTGATCGCTATGAGCGTTTGAAGTGAGAGGTTGTTTTCACCCTTTTACTCCAACAAATGAATTAGTGAACTTTGTTTTAGTTTTGAAACTATTTATAAAAATCATTTTTTATTTTTACCCATTTTTAAAAATTTTCTATAGTTTCAATTATGTTTTGAAAACTTTATTTAATCAAACTAATACACTTTGAAGTCTTTTTTTATTAGGTAAAGAACGAGGCGACAATTTTCACTACCTTTTGCAACCATGACCTACTAAGGTTTGTTTTCCTTTATGACACGTCAGTTATATATAACACCTCATGTCTTTATGAAATCCCTTTTTGATCATGTTATATGTCATTTGTCAATAATCTGGTCGTTTCAGCACTTCGTCATTTGAAAAGATCACGGAACTTAGTTTCCCTGATGCCTATAATGTCATTTTTAAGCCCTTGTTAGACTTTGAAAAAAAAAATGAGATTACTGAGCATACTTGTTCACTTCAGACTCGTTAAAGGATTTGGAGGTACATCCACTTAGGTATAAGTTTACCCATTTTCCGGACCTTCGTGGATTAATTGTGAAAAGGGTATACTCTAGTCATACGTGGCTAGAAGAGTTCTTCTCTCATTCTTTTACACTTTTTTGGGTGAGGAGACTAACCGCACGAAAAAGGACCTGTTGGAGTCTCCTTTAGGGTTTTCATACTCTCGAAATATAAAAACAACAAGCGAGCATGCACTATCTCAGGCTCGCTGTGAAATCCACAAGTGAGTGTACGGAGTTATTGTTTAAGTTTTTCGGATTCCTTAAAATTGAAAACATCAGCGATCAAGAACAGATCTTGAATCGATATTAAAATCCAGAGATCAGTATATAGAGTATTATTCTATCTCTTCTTCAAACTCGTTAAAACATGAATAAGGTCTTGAGTTTCCCTCCCATGGACTCGTTAAATTACACATGGTTAGACTTCTATCAAGCAGTCTTCTCCCTCTTTCTTCAAGCTTGCTTAAAAAATGAAGAAGGACTATTGAGTTTTCTTTCTTGGACTCATTAAAACCAACAAGAAGGATATTCTTTAATAAAAAGAGAAAAGGGAAGGGAAGGGTGTCCAATATATTTTCAATTCAAAGGCAACAAGTAAGTCATATCCTTGAACAAAGCAAATTTTGAGTCTATCAAACAATTGGGTTGTAGTTCTTGACTTTAGCATGAACCTGATCTTGGAGTGTTTACTCCTCCAATTAGTTACTCTTCCGATCATATGGAGAATCTATTAATGTCTTCTACATTGCATATTTATATCATTTTCTCGTTGTGTCAAAGCTTCCTAAGTCACTCTTGTGCCGTGCTCACTATTCAAGGATACTACCTTTGTTAGCCATTCTGCAATTACCTTGACCTCATGAGTCGGCCATTCTCTAGAGTCAGTTTGTTTCATCTTGTATTCAGTCGTATTCCAGATCAACTCAATATCTTGATTTTCCCTCGCTTTGGATGGTGGAGGATTCTTTAAGGCCTCCCTTCCAATGGACTTCTTCCCATCAAATTCAACTCATTTTTCTCTGGGAATGAAGTTTAGAGTTTCGGATAATACCTTGGGGATTGCAGTAATCAGTGGCAATTTTCCTCGCTATTGAATAGTGGGAATACATAAATTTCCCCTATTCGATAGATTCTTCAAGTGTTCGACTTCAAGACCCTTTATTCACACTTGTTAGAATGCACTAGGTACCTTGGGTCCCATTTTCATTACCGGTGGGCACCCTCGCGTTTGTTAACGATATACATCAATGACCGGTAATCAAATAGTATCTCCCATGTTCGACTTCAGCTCATTTATTCACATGGTTAGGATTCATACCTTGAGGTGTTTTGGATGAAGACCTTGGGCCTATGATAGAATTACTACATTTTTTTCCCAAGTCGCGGAAGACTGATCCACACTCATTTTTGGATCTTGATGAGACATAGATCCAGCTTGTTGTTATGGCTATGATCTCATATTTTGACATGGATCCACATTTGTATTTCAGTGGCCATGCTATATACATCTTTCAGTTATGTATTGGATATTATGTTCTATCATCATGAACATCTCCTGATGTCAAGATTGTAATTGCTAGTTGACTTGGTCTTTTGTTTCCAGGTACTTTTGTGACTTCATCCTGTGGTTTCCTCGTTCCTCCTCTGACTTTGGATTGTAATGTATTTCGGCCATTGTTTCCCTCTGACCTCACACATTAGGGGGCATCTATTATCAGTCAAATTAGCACGTCTCCATCCGTGATCACATCGCCATGTAGATCACACAAAAGGACACTATGGATGGAAGAGATTACTTTACCTTGGATGATTTGGATCTAAATGCTTACTCCTTCAGCTTAAAACCTTATTTTTATGACACCTTCACGATAAAGCTGCGACTCTTATACTTGACACATCATGAGTCACTCACGGGTCTCCATACTAACAACCTGCGGGTATCAATTAAAAGCTGCACCCGCGAGTTGATGAGCCACTTGCTAGTTGCTAGTTTTCATAGTCGCAAGTGTCTTAAGGAAAATTTGAAAAATATATTAAAAAAATGAATTGGGATTAGTTGAGTTAGTTATTCTAACTCCCCCAACTTCCCAATTCAACTTCATTTCGAAACCAACCCTCCTTGCCTTGCCATAAATGCAAGAAGAGGCCATGAGAAAGGGACCAATCATGGAGAGCTATTGTTATGTTGGAGAGATTCCAAGTCTAGAGAGAGGAGCATGATCCTAGGGACTGGTTACGAAGGTGCTTGATGCAGAGTTAGGTATAATACTTGTATTTATTGCATTCTTTGACAATAAAAGATTGAGATACTCTTCATTTCCCAATAACGTGTTAATATCTATTTTGTTTTGATTATAATTTGATTTTATTGCATTCATTAATAACAATATTTATTTATAGTCAAACTGGTTTGAGGAAGGTCTATGTGTTTTGCAGGTGTGTTGCTGTGGACATCTAGAGAAAAGCTTAGCCCAACCGCCATAAACAAGGTACATTTTCTCTAAAAATTGATCTTATATACTTACAGTAATGTATGCAGAACCTTATGTATCTATCTTTCAACTCCGTGTATGTTGGTAGTATTTGTCCCCTACTATAAGGTAAAATCCCTAACAACACAAGGCTTTAAAGAGCTACAAGCAACTCATATCCCCTTACACACCTCATCTCTCTGGAAGCTATTTTGGAATTCTTATGGCCTACCCAAAGTCTATTTTTTACTTGGCTATTAATGTATAGGAAAATTCTTACAGGTGAAAATCTAGCAAAATGAGGCTTTTCAGGACTGCCTAGATGCCCACTCTACTGCAATAGCTCGGAAAATATTGACCATCTCTTTGTGGACTTCCCTTTTTCTCTCTCTGTATGGACTCTTTCTCTTCAAAATTTGAAAATTCCCTGTTAACACTCAAAAAGTGCTCACTACCTCATCTACCCCATTACATGACTCATTTGTCCATATTTCCTACCATATTTGCCTCCAAAACCTTAAAAACAAATTAAAAAGCCTCCAAAAGGCCAAAAAACCCTTTTTCCACCAAAATAAGTTAAATTCCTCCAAAAATAGCAAAAACCCTCTAAAAAGGGAATAAAAAATACAAAAAAGAGGAAAAAGAGGGAAAAAATGAAGCAAAAACCCTATACAGCTGACCTAAACCATATGGTGCCCAAAACCATGGTCCAACACTCCACCACTAAAAACCTATAAATAGGTGATGGAGGCCCCTCATTTCATATCCACAATCATCTGTACCCTTACTCTGCCAAAATCACTCCTGAAACCTTAGCTCACCCTTGAGCTACTTTTACATTTGAGTGCCCCTTTGGCCCATTTCCAAAACCCTTTGGAGAAAGAGGAAGGAACAACACTAGAGCTTGGAAGCAACCCTCTTGGATTGCTGCAAAGGCTTCATTAGCCTTCACATTGGAGGTATAATCAATACAAAAACCATTTTTATTATCTTGTGTTTTCTGTTTATGCACATGCTTAGAGTAGTTTACTGTTTTATTTACTGTATTTTTTGAACTGCTACTAAGGAGTCCCTTTTCCTTAGTAGGTGCTCATTTGCACAAGCTAGGGTGAAAACCCTAGCTATAGTTTTGGTGACTCCCCTTGTGTTCCTTTGAATTTCTGGTTATAGTTTTAAAGTTTTAAACATTTTTAATTTTCTGCAATATTTTTCTATTTTTTCCTTTCGGTTGTAACTTTTGGCTGCTGTAAACCGCGTCTTTTGCCCCCCGCAGTTGCGTTCCGACCGCGTCTTTCAAGCATTTACCTGCGATCCGACCACGACTCTCAGACTGTTTCCGATGATCTACCGGCGGTTTCCAGTCTGTTACCTGCGATCTTACTACGACTATCAGCTTATTTCGTGCGGTCCGACCGTGGCTGTTAACCCATTTTCCCGTAGGCCGTTTGCGGCTTTCAGCCATTTTCCTGCAACTCGCCTGCGTCTTTCAGCCTTTTTCCCGCGTCCCGCTTGCAGCTTTTAGCCATTTTCCTGCAACCCGCCTACGTCTTTCAGCCTTTTTCCCGCGTCCCGCTTGCGGCTTTCAGCCATTTTCCTTTAACCCGTTTGCGACTTTCGACCCTTTTCCCGCGGTTCGCCTACATCTTTCGGCCAAATTCTTGCAACCTGTCCGCGACTATCGACCTGTTTCCCATGGTCCGACTGCTCAAATTTTCCACAGACCCGCAGTCTGTTTTCTGCACTTTTTTCAGTGTTTTGAACCCAGTACTTTGCTGCAATATTTTATGCACCTGCACAGCCATCTGTCCTATCTATAGCCATACTTCCCTACAACCTTTTTTCCTGCAGTATTATTTCTGTTCCATTTATAGAATTTTATTTTTTTTAAATTTCAGCATTTTAATTGAAAAAAAGAAAATTTTGCATTTTAAAGTTTAATTTATGCATTGATATTTTTAGTTAGAAAGTTGTCCACCCCATGGCACTTTTACTTGGGTTCATTATCTCACACGCACACACTCTGTCACCTAATTCAAGTGAGCCCTAAAATACTACTTAACACAACCAACATTCTAACCCCACTTGGGGAACACATAAGAATCTTGTAGTTAGGTAGGATCGAGGGGATAGGCATCCAAATAACACCCCTCGGTTGCTTACAATTGAGACATAGTTGTTTTCCATTAGGGAACCAAAATCCCCTTGTATTTTTTGACACGGTTTAAAACCAATTTATCGGGAAGACCTCTCCTTTAGGAGGGTTGAAGTCGCTAGACTGGTTCCGGAAGCCTAAGTGGAATACCGCAATCCATTTAGTAACCGAAGGATACCTTTCACAGTTCTCGGTGTATCACTCGTATGGAGATATAGCGACGATAGAACCAAACGGCAGATTCACCCAACCGAACGTGTCATGAACGGGGTATCTTAGTTGCTTTTCTTCTAGGATTGACTACTCGGTGTCCCTCCCGGTAGGGGGATATCTTTATCCACTTGGCTCTACTATCCATATTATCTGACTTGGATTTCATCACCTTGCAGAGGATATGTCTAGTTGAGTCAGAATACTATTTAGCTAAGTGTTTGCATGCTCCCTTACCTCCTTTTGGTCTAGCGAGTCCACTATTTTTATTTTATAGGAAACCTGTTGTTTGTTGGTATTCTGACCATTTATGTTGATACTCCACTTATTTTAGCACAGCTGTTATAGTGAGTGTTTTGAGTTGGTTGTTGGCCTGAGTGCCATATTTTTTGCGCTCTCCTTCTGCACACTCGGTTGCATTAGGTTTTTTGAGCTGTTTTTCACTTAACACAACCCCCAGATACTTGACACCATCTGTCACCATTGAGTCCCCAAGACATTCTCGGCGCCTCCAGGGTGAGCCCCCACATCACGGTTCACTTGACATCACCCATCATAGACGTAGATCTTCATCACTTGATACCACTCATCATAGATCTCGAGCTTTATCACTTGACTCCACTCGTCAACAGCATAGAACTCTGTCACCTGATCTAGACACCCCTTATTTTACCTTTGATTCTGAGGCAGAGTCCGAGAACCCCACTTACACTGCACCAACTAGCCCCATGGATGGCATGACTTCCACCCTTTTCTTTGTAGGGACCATTGGTGGAGCATCCACCACCACACCAGCTACCACACCTGCTTTGGGTATGCCCTCGATGGGGCCCACATCTACCATTCCGATCACTGTACCCATTCTAGTATCTAGCATACCTATCCCCACTCCATCAGTGACTCACACTACCCTTGGCGGTGCAGGACCATCCCATACCACTTTTGTTCCTCCACTTGGGGGCAACATCCCCAACCCAGCCCCTCCACTTGGGGGCATTGGCCCCAACATGTTCACAACCACTAGTATGTCACATCCTTCTACTAGTTTTCCATTCATGGCTAGTCTCAACCTTCCTGACCTAGCTAGAATGACTAACGATCCCATCAGACATGACCCTGCGTGGCCTCACATGCCCACCAAGCTCCCCTCCGACATCCCTAAGTTTGATGGCAAGGCAGGTGAGTACCCCCAGAACCATATTATGTCATTCCATCTATGGTGTTCCTCCAACTCCATAGTGGACGACTCTGTCTGCCTCCGTCTATTACAGTGCACCCTCCCAGGCTCTGCAGCTAAGTGGTACATCGAGCAACCCCATGGGACCCATGCCACCTTTACTTCCCTTGCCCTGACTTTCCTGCAGTTCTTTCAATTACTTGTCCGCTATGATGCGGGAGTTTAGATCCTACTGTCTTGCAGACAGAACACGGCTACCCACATCACTGACCACATTCATGAGTGGTGTCGACGCCGCAGCCTTTGCAAAATAAAGTTAGATGATTGTATCTTCTTAGATTGGTTTCTAAAATCCCTCCTTCCTGTCATTGCCAAGGATGTGGCATCCGAACGACCCCAGTCCGAAGAAGAGGCCATCCTCAAATCCCAACAATTTGACCTCATTTATGCCCAGTCGGGTTATCTGTATTCCATCATCCCTGACGCCCCTCGAGGCGATTCCTCCAGACACGATGCACCGGGGGCATCCCATGCCGCAGATGGAATCATTGGTCGTATAGCCTCACATAACCAACCCTTTTCCATAGCATGTCCTAGCCATGGGCTCGACCTTTCGCGGGTCACATCTCAGTCCGGAGCAACCAATTCGTATGCTCCCATAGCACATCACCATCATTCCAATGGACCCTCGTGTCCACCTCAGTGCTTTGGCCATGCCGCCCCCGCTTACGCACCAGTCGCACCTGAGCCATATTACCACCCCCAGGCTGCACCAGCTCCTATGTCCTCTCAAGCCAAACCTTCTTATTACCCGCCACAGGCAGCCCCTACGGCAAACCCACAACCCATTCCGCAGACATATCAGCAACCTCGGCAAGGTTCAGCATCTGTGCTGCCTCCACTTACTTATTATCCACTGCAGCCTGCTCCCACACCTGCACAACCCTAGAACCCACCTGCTGCCCAAGGGCAAGTGTACGCCCAACAGAATTCACAACAGAACCAAAATAACCAATGCCAATAGGGCCAGCAAAACCACGGCAAAGGCCGTAACCGTGGGAACAACCCCCCTCCATACCAAGGTGTTCAACCTCCCAATCCCCCAAACAACAATAAAGTGGCTCCTTCCAACCAGAACCCTGATCGGCCGCCCAAACAAGCCAAAA
Organism: Larix kaempferi; assembly: GCA_027924585.1. Lineage (NCBI taxonomy): Eukaryota > Viridiplantae > Streptophyta > Pinopsida > Pinales > Pinaceae > Larix > Larix kaempferi. Next base: position 1,906,200 of record BSBM01001283.1, on the reverse strand, counting down.
ATCCTAATTTGCGAACAAACCATCCTTGTTCTATTTGCGGGGTCTATAGCCACTACACACATGCTTTCCCACATTTGGAGCAAGCTCGGCAACTCTAGACCGATGATGCCCATAGCCAAGGGCACGCAGCTCCTTAGGTGCCGCCCAACCCCCCACCACCTCAGCATCAACCCTTGGTGCTACAAAACCCTTAACAACCCAAGGCATAGTGAACACTAAGCCGTTGGCTCCCCCTCAAGGAAACATGCCACCACAACAGCAAATCACTTATGCCACTCCTGATCAACCCATGATAGACTCAGGTACCCACCACTTGTTAATGATGTCATCCATCGATGTCAACCTCCAAACCCATTGAAACCAATATGGCTCCACCCTTGAAGCCCCTCCCGCCGACAAAAACACTAACGCTCATCCCATTGATCAAACGTTACGTATACCTCCGGCTCCACTAGATGGCGCCTCCAAAGCACCTCACTTCCCACTTCGTCGCATCAACAATAATCCCAATGCTTGCGCTGCGTCTAATTACAACATTGTAGATGAGTTAGCCCAGTCTCCCGCAGCCATGTCTGCGTTAGAAGTCTTAAAAAACTGTCCTTCACAACGCAAGACTTTGCTCTCTGCCATTGGTTCTATTGACCCAAATGATTCACGACTGATGGCCTTCGATTTGGACCAATCCGAACCATGCCTGCCTTCCACTTTAGCGTTCCAAGTTTCTATTTTCGTTCGGAATCTTGTCATCCATCGATGCTGTTATCACTCATATTTTCCTTGTGTTGTATCAAGGAAACCCCAAGGTAACCTCAAACCATTCTTTAGACTGAAAGTTGGCCTCCTTCAGCCAGAGAGGGCTCTCTCAGCAAATCTGCTATCTAATGTCACCAGGACAACAGTTTGACAATAAACTCAATGGCCAAATTGTAAAATAACAATAAAAACTTATGGATTTTTAATGATGTGGTTAGATAAACAGGAATAGGATACCATTGGGCAATGGAGTTGAGAAACAGAAAAATATCGATCAGCATCCAAACAAACTTTTGTACAAAGGAAAGATAGTCATTTTATTACAATCAATAAGATTTTGCAGGTGACAAGGAAAGAAATAAAGATAGTCCATTAACAACGGGCATCAAACTAGGATGAATCCTTTGTTAACTTTGGAGAAGCAAGTGGATACTCAAATGCATCCCAAGTATGAATCCCAATTTATTTCAGACATTCATTTAAGCATAGAAGACAAGACATAATGGCAAGAATGACAAAGAAAATTGACATGCACATGTAAAGAAAGGGAAAGTATGGACTGTAATTTTGAAACAACACATGAATCTTTGATAAAATCTGCTCAACTCTCAAATCTTTATTAATTTCTGGAATAAACTTAAAACACCTAGAACGGGTCTTCCTCACTGGAAATATCCCTTTACATGTTTTTTTACATATCAATATATAGAAAGACGGCCTATACCTAATCTTGAATTCAAAACCTAATTGAAACTCTAAAAATAGAAACGGTTACAACTTTTCTATTTTTTATTTTAGGAAGTAAATTTGCTGAAAAATAGGCTTCAAATCCATAGATTTATATCTTCGATGGAGATATCTATGTACATTTTGAGAGAGGTTTTTGTAATTGGGCATGTGCTGAAAAAAGGCTCTTTCAGTTTCTGAAAATTCTTCTTCATTTGGAAGAAACAACTCTTTGAAGTTAATGACTAAAACAGTAAATGGAAATTCTGGAAAATTGCCCCCTAAAGATGACTTCGATTCTCTTAACCCATAACACCTGTGCAAATTATGAGAGAGGTTATTGGAGAATGTCTTGTGCTTAATAAAAACCTCTCTAGGTTTCCTCAAATGCCTCCAAGCTTGACAGAAACAGCTGCTAGAAAATGGTGACTAAAATAATCATTTCATGAAATAAATGAAATTTCATAAACAATTTTCCTGTGAAAACAATCCACTGGTTTTTTCCCCATGGTTTTGATTGCTCCCAGTGGTTTTGGATTTTCAAATCTTGGAAAATATTTTCATCTTAAATATTTCCATTCCTATTTTTAGGTGATTTCTTTCCAAATAAATTACCCAAAAATCCAATGTTATAACATATGTTTTAAACTTTTGGGCAATGTATTATTTTCTCTCCGCAACCATTAGGTAGTGGTTTACCTTACCACTTCTCCGACTAGCAGAATAATATGCTAGTGACACATGGTAAAAGTAAAAACCATGGTAAATATTCCGCACCACCCTCATCATTTTAACCCCCGAGCTAGTTGAGTGAGCGGAATGAATGGTAGCAGCTTATCCAAACTTTGTCTTTTTCAAAGTTTTAATTTGACATTTTTTGAGATTCGTGCAAAGACTTTGGTGATTGGGTTTGAATATTAATATAAAATATTTATATTAATAACTATGAACTTTTAAATTTTTTAACAAAGACTTGGGCATTTTGGAGATCCGCCATCTTTTAGCCATTCCACCATTTTAGAGCTTCATTAACTATTTTAGAGATTCACCAATGCTTTATCTTCCTAATTTACCATATTGGCCAAATTTAGAAGCCCTGTCAATTCATTTATATGCTATGCTAAATATAGAATTTTTCCACTAGCTCCTGGTCACAGCTTTTGATCTTTTTCTGCCTTGATCGTGACCATTGATTACTTTATATGCTATTACAAGGTACTTTATTTAATTCTTTAGCTCTTCTTTGGCGTGGCCAATGGTCATATGGATCATTTTTTTTTGGGGGGGGGACTTGGTGTCTTCCTCACCGAAATTAGGAGATATCACAACCAATTTTTTGGATTGGCAATCTTTCATTCACATTGGAAAAATATTGTGCTATAAACTGGCTCCAACCGGGGATGCTATCATCCCTGCGAGGTAGCAAAGAACCCCTGGTAGACCAAGTGCCTGATCCATTGGGCGGCTCCCAACCCTGACAACTGCATCCTGCAACCTGTACTTTGTAACTCATCTTTAATCCAAAAACTAAAACTGAAAACTGCTAACTGAAAAAGCTGCAAACTGTATTTAAAACAACACTGTACATATTGAAAAATGCTTGCCGAGAAAAATTATTCCTCCTACCTATCTACTCTTGATATACCAAAATCTTTATCTGATCAAGTAATTTGGAAACGCCAATGAAGCTAATCCATAAAATGCTCAAAGAATCTGACTCTTTCACTATGCCTGAAATAAGCCACTGACAAAAAATATGATAGCACCGACGACCAACAATCTTCTTTATTCTCATAGTAAAAATTTTGCTGCAAATTTAAATCGAGAAAATCTTCCATATACTCAACTATAGGATAAAAAAAGATAAATGGTGTTTGATGTCCTTTGAAATTTCCTGCAATCTGATGAGAGAATTGAAATGTTCTTTCTTCTTCAACATATTCTTCCAGCAATGAACGATTAACCTCATACTCAATATTAAAACATTCTTCTTCTTTGACAATTAAAGGTCGTCAAGAATGATCCTAAAAAGATAAATTTTGATAATGAACATCCTGGGATTGAATTTGACCTTCTAAGACTTCAAGATCATTAGACATGACAATTCTATGTTCTTGATGAAAGAAACTGGTGTCTAATAACTTATTTTCTTGTGGAGAATTATTATCACAAATGGGTTCCTTCAAAAGATCGTCATGACTAATTTCATCCCGACTATCATTACTTATATTCAAATTTTCATGCTTAAAAATGGAAAAAGTTTCACTTACATATCCCGGACTATGTGAAGACCGCAAATCTGTATAAGCAGGGGTTGTAACATGATTCTACAGGAGCTGGTCTATTTCTTCTTCCGTTAAAAGAGGAGGTGGTCGATGCATTTCCTGAATCAAAAAACTATTGTTTTCTTCTTCTTCTGCAGATTGATCATGATGCTGGATGTATTCTTCATTTGTAGACAAAGTAGTAGATGAATCAACCTTTGTTTCCAAAGAGGGATCATGGGATACTACTATCATTTCTTCGTTTATCTCATCTACAACAAGCTTTTATTGATCGTCAAGGCCATGGACTTGTGAAGAGAAATGATAGAGTGTTTCAGATAGGTCATCATTCATATTTTCTAGATCTTCATCAATACTTTCAAGGTACTGTATGAAACCCTCAAACTGATCACAACAATTTTCCACTAAAGACAAAGCTGGAAAATCTATTGTATAATGCTCATAAAATGCTATGTGAAAATCTTTTAAAGAAAACAAGTTGCTAGGTCTTAAAATTTCATACCAATCCCTTTCTTTTCCTTCTAAAGAAGCCATGAACATCTTCATAAAACAGTCCTCATGAAACCTAATCTTCAGCTTGTGTACATGTACATGAAATTTGATTAAATGTAAAGCAGCATTATCACTGTTTTCATTTATGATATTAGGCAAGTAGGTTTGCCAATCTATTTTGGGAATTTGATTTGGAAAACCAAGAATATGAGACCTGTTCATAGGAGCATACCTTCTTAATAATGAGGCCATTTTGAAATACTGGAGCCGCAAATTCTGATTTGAAAATCGAAGAGACCATCCTGTGAAACAATGCAACACTGGATTTCTTTAATGTGGAGTTGCCATGAAATTTCTGAAAACTGGATTCTTTGAAGATGGAGTCGCCGGGTGAAAGATGCACAGCCTTCTTGATATCTGACCGTTGTTCACCATCAACAATCAAATCTGCAACTTTGTTGTTCATACCCAGGGAAAATGAAACCTTCGATCCCCAGCAACGGCGCGAGAATGTTATCACTCAAATTTTCCTTGGGTTGTATCAAGGAAACCCTGAGGTAACCTCAAACCATTCTTTAGACTAAAAGTTGGCCTCCTTCAGCCAGAGAGGGTTCTCTCAGCAAATATGCTATCCAATGTCACCACGATAGCAGTTTGACAATAAACTCAATGGCCAAATTGTAAAATAACAATAAAAACTTATGGATTTTTAATGATGAGGTTAGATAAACAGGAATAGGATGCCATTGGGCAATGGAGTTGAGAAACAAAAAAATATCTATCAGTAGCCAAATAAACTTTTGTACAAAGGCAAGATAGTCATTTTATTACAGTCAATAAGATTTTGCAGGTGACAAGGAAAGAAATAAAGACAGTCCATTAACAGCGGGCATCAAACTAGGATGAATCCTTTGTTAACTTTGGAGAAGCAAGTGGATACTCAAATGCGATAAACTGAGGCATAACAAGTATGAATCCCAATTTATTTCAGACGTTCATTTAAGCATACAAGAAAAAACATAATGGAAAGAATGACAAAGAAAATTGACATGCACATGTAAAGAAAGGGAAAGTATGGACTGTAATTTTGAAACAACACATGAATCTTTGATAAAATCTGCTCAACTCTCAAATCTTTATTAATTTATGGAATAAACTTCAGACACCTAGAACGGGTCTTCCTAACTGGAAATCTCCCTTTACATGTTTTTTTACATATCAATATATAGAAAGACGGCCTATACCTAATCTTGAATTCAAAACCTAACTAGAACTCTAAAAATAGAAACAGTTACAACTTTTTTTTTTTTTCAGGAAGTAAATTTGCTGAAAAGTAGGCTTCAAAGCCCTAGCTGTGTATCTGAGATGGAGATAGATGTGTACATTTTGAGAGAGGTTTTTGTAATTGGGCATGTGCTGAAGAAAAGCCTCTTTAAGTTTCTGAAAATTCTTCTTCATTTGGAAGAAAAAACTCTTTGAAGTTAATGAATAAAACAGTAAACTGAAATTCTAGAAAATTTCCCCCTAAAGATGACTTCGATTCTCTTAACCCATAACACCTGTGAAAATTCTGAGAGAGGTTATTGGAGAATGTCTTGTGCTGAATAACAACCTCTCTCGGTTTCCTAAAATTCCTCCAAGTTTGTCAGAAACAGCTGCTAGAAAATGGTGACTAAAATAATAATTTCCTGAAATAAATGAAATTTCATAAACAATTTTCCTCTGAAAACAATCCACTAGTTTTTTCCCCATGGTTTTGATTGCTCCCCGTAGTTTTGGATTTTCAAATCTTGGAAAATATTTTCATCTTAAATATTTCCATTCCTATTTTTAGGTGATTTGTTTCCAAATAAATTACCCAAAAATCCAATGTTATAACATATGTTTTAAACTTTTGGGCAATGTATTATTTTCTCTCCGCAACCATTAGGTAGTGGTTTACCTTACCACTTCTCCGACTAGCGGAATAATATGCTAGTGACATGTGGTAAAAGTAAAAACCATGGTAAATATTTCACACCACCCTCATCATTTTAACCCCCGAGCTAGTTGAGTGAGTGGAATGAATGGTAGCCACTTATCCAAACTTTGTCTTTTTTGAAGTTTTAATTTGACATTTTTTGAGATTCGTGCCAAGAATTTGGTGATTGGGTTTGAATATTAATATAAAATATTTATATTAATAACTATGAACTTTTAAATTTTTAAACAAAGACTTGGAAATTTTGGAGATCCGCCATCTTTTAGCCATTCCACCATTTGAGAGCTTCACTAACTATTTTAGAGATTCACCAGTGCTTTATCTGCCTAATTTACCATATTGGCCAAATTTAGAAGCCCTGTCAATTAATTTATATGCTCTGCTAAATATATAATTTTTCCACTAGATCTTGGTCAAAGCCTTTGATCTTTTTCTGCCTTGACCGTGACCATTGATTACTTTATATGCTATTACAAGGTACTTTATTTTATTCTTTAGCTCTTCTTTGGCGTGGCCAATGGTCATATGGATCTTTTTTTTTGGGGGGGGACTTGGTGTCTTCCTCACCGAACTTAGGAGATATCACAACCAATTTTTTGGATTGGCAATCTTTCATTCACATTGGAAAAATACTGTGCTAACAGGTGCATTATCGATGAAGGTGCCTCTACATGTGTTATGTCCACATTCGTTTGGCAGAAGTTGGGATCCCCTACTCTCCAGCAGTCCACCACTGCGTTGCGAGCCTACGACGGCCGTTCGGCTCAACCCCAAGGCCTCTTAGCTAATGTCCCCGTCCAGTTGGCTAGCAAAACCGTGCTAATTGACATAGAGGTCATCAATGCCCAACTTGATTATAACCTCTTACTTGGTCGCAGCTACATGTATGCCATGCAGGCGGTTGCCTCGTCCATTTTTCGTACCATGATGTTCCCCCATTATGAACGCGTGGTCAAGGTCGATCAACTCACCTATTATGATCCCAATGCCCTCACTGCACCCGAAAATGTTTTCCCCATGGTTGAACAACCTGTTTGTGGTGCAACTACCTCGTTTGTTTCCTCCGTGGGACACAGAGTCTACTCAGATACACCGATGACCTCAACATTCCAATCCAGTCCACCCCCGTCACCCGCGACCGAAGTATCTGACCTATGTACCCTTTCCCACAATACACAAACACCTAACAATCAACCGCCCTTGTTACCCAAACCACCATTGGTACCTAGTCACATTGGTGTTACACCCATCCACACAGTCCCCTTCCTATTCCCTCCCTCGGGAGTAGTAAGCGCCCCAGTTATGGATACTCTCAGCCTCCCTGGGTTAACCTTAGGATTACCCATGTGGTATATTTCGCCTCCCGTTCCCCCGACGACACCCAATTTCATCCTACAACCAGTGCAACCCATTGCCACTACTAGTCAACCACCTCCCACTGTCACTACCTCTTCGTCATCTACGAATCCACCCTCTCTTATCATACACACTGGGGGCAGAGGCTCACAACCAGACACTGCTATACCCCCACCCAAAACAGTTAACCCCCCCCCCCGTGTTTTGTGCTCCTCCAAAATGCTCGTTGTGTGATGAATTAGGCCATCCGACTCATCAATGTCCACAATTACCTACATTACAAGAACACATGCAAATGCTTGACGACGACCCCAACATCCCGGTTGTCCAACTTGAGCCAACCCCTAAGCCTCGTGATAAATCACTGCGTACCAACCACCCTTGTGCAATATGCGGTATTTATGGCCATTAATCACATCACTGTCATGATCTCCCAGATTACAGAGTAGCTCTTTGCGAGATGAATAGTTTGGACCTTGAGACGGTGTAATACCCCCAATTCGACCCTTAGGATATATTAGCCTTTAATGTAAATAATGTGTACATGTGATGTATGTTTTCCTAGCGTGGAGCTCAAGGTCAAGGCCCCGCTAGTGAAAGCCCGAATTTTATTTAAAGGGAAAGTATTTGATATTTTGATACTATGTGCTCTTAAGCCATGGAAATTGTAATAGGATGTAAATAAACATCATGCAATATAAACTACCAAAACTAGCTACGGAGGCAATGAGTGAGAAGGGGCCACGTGTATCCACTAGGGAGTGGTGAGGGGGCTATAGGACTAAACCCTAGGCTGCCATTTGTCATTATGAGAGCCCATTGACTTCCCTAGGTGACATTAATGCCTGTTGTAAGGAAGTGGTTGAGATTTCAGCCCATGGCTTCAATGGAGCATGGGCAGCCCTGAAATTCGTATGGGTAGGTATGGGCTTTGTTTTCTTGTACAAGAAGTCACTCAACCTCATGGGAGGTGGCTTGATTCTCACCCCCATTCCATTGTGAAGGTACCTAGCTTGATTCTCCATCCAAAAATGAGCTCTCAACAGTGAGAAAACCAGAAATCGCGACTTAGAATGAACCCACATTTTGGGAAGCCAAAAACGCCCAGATTGAGTATTGGACACTGAAATCCAATGGGGGATCCGTTGGTATGAGCCTTGGGGCGAATTTGGGAGCATTGGCTACCCCAAAATCCATGGGAAAACCCAGTTTGGATAGCCCAGAAAATCAGTGACGGATTTGGGATTGTTTGTGACAGAGTTGTGAGAAATCCAGCTGTGGATGTATGAACAGAGGAGGGGATTGCTGAGTCTAGCTTGAAGGGTATGTGGCTCTAGGATTGAGCCCAGTGGACTAGCATCCTCCTCCATCTCCTATTGCATGCTTGAAAAACCCAACTGTGTGTTGGCTTAGCATGGCTGTTTGAGTGAAACCCTGACTGTGAGTGAGCCATCTAGTTCTTCCTTAGTGGATACACAGCCCAGCTCGGGGGTGATATCTCAGCTGAAGGAATACAGGTTGGACAGAGATATATGGTTGGGTGGAACGTTGCTCTCACGTAGCCAGTCGTTGGACATTGCGTTGCAAGATTAGTGCTCTCTGTGGTTTAATTTATATATATATTATGTGTTCTGCAATGTGTTAATTTAAATGTTATTTATTCATGAGATTAATATTGTAATGAAGTTTATGCATAGCATAAGAATGGGAGTGAATCCCTGCATATGGAATCATCTTCTGTTTGTGCTTATGTGTGTTGTTATGTTGAATTCCGTTGTGTTTTATTGAAGTTACACCTGTATAGAGAAGTTTTTAATTGTTATGAAGCATAGTAGAAAGGATATTGGGGCTAAGTCTGCCAAAAGCCCGGTGTGTTGTTAATGTTTCCTTCCCTGCAATTCATGGGCGAAGGGGACATTACAGACGGCACCCCCCACAATTAAGGAGATCCACCCCCCAGTATCACCCTCATCCGGAGAGATTAACACCATCTATATGATCTCTTCGACTACCACTCCCTCGTCAACCGATTTGACAACTCAAAGTTTCCGCAATGATGAGGAGATTCTAGAGGCTCTCACTGCCCCGGATTATCCCTGGGAAGACATGCACCATCATCCCTATTTCCTCCCAGAATAGTCCTCCTCCACCACAGCCACCCAATTTGTATTTGATTCCAAAGATTTCCTTCCCACCAAAGTCGAATGGTTTAAGGATCCCATTCCCGCTCCTGATGCCTTTGAGGAAGGTAACATGGCCAAAATCTCACCCACAATCCAAATTGATATTGCTGCCCCAGGAGGTGCCCCTGAACTCATCACTTTAGGAGCCTCCTGCAGTGAATATGAGATTGGAGTGTACAAAAAACTTTTCCAATAGTTCCGTGATGTCTTTTCCTGGTCCTATACCAAAATGTCTGGTATTGACCCCGCTATCATCGAGCACCACATTGACACCTCTGAGTTAGGGGGCATAATAGATTACCTCGACCCTGGGATAGGGGGCATGATCAACCATTTTGAACCTTCCCCATCACATCTATCTCAGCACGTCAATGAACCCATTGTTCAAACCAACACATCTGTGATCCACAATCACAAACCCCATGCACATAGCATGGGGGCAGGTCATTAACCCTGCTCACTTTTTCACATTTGTGATCTCAACCATTTTTGAGGTCACATATCACTTGTAGATTTGATTTGATTTGATTTGATACACCTAGTATTCTTCCCCCACGGGTCACCATTTCTCCCCACCACTGCCTCCTTGGCTTGGTGGGCTTACCTTTAGTTACAACCATTTTTTAACCTAGTTATTTCCTTTGACCATTCCGGAGTCCTTATGACCTCCATTTTTCACACCATTTGCACCGTCGGATTCATATTTCCGTTCCCATGATGATGCTTGAGATCACTTCTCTCTCTCACCCAAAACATTTTGGGCATTTTTCTAGACACCACTAGTCGCCTCGGTTTGCGTGCCACTTCGGCTGCTCTTCATTTTTGATATACTTTATATCATCGGATTCATTTTTCCGATCCCTTGATGATGCTTGAGATCATTTCTCGCTCTCACCCCCATATTTTTCAGGTATTTTTTCCAAAATGCTCCCCGTCACCTCGGTTTGCGTGTCACATCAGTTGTTATCTATTTTTGACACTTTTTATATCGCCAGATCTAGTTTTTCAAGCTCGTGATGATGCTTGAGATCATTTCTCTCTCTCACCACGTACATTTTCAACATTGTGTCCCGACACCTTACTACCTCAATTTGCGTGCCACATCGGCCGCCATCGAATTGTTCCACATTTTTACATGAGCCATTCACTCCTCTCATACTGCAATTATGTCGTTATTTTGCCACCACTCATCATCCCACAAGGAGGCCCACCAGTGTTCCCCGCCACCCTCGTTCTTGGTCATCATCAATGTTCCTTGATTGAGCACTTCCTCCTTGCCTGACCATTCCTTTTGTTCGATATAATTTTATCCCTTTTTTGGGCCAGACAAGTCCTTTACGAATAAGGCACTTAGGGAGTTTCTGTTAAGCTCTTTTCTGACTTCTAAAACAATGAAAAGATCGCCGAGCAATCTTACTTCCTTTCATGCTCGTTAAAGTACCTGAAAGGGCATCTATCTGGTATAAGTTTAACCCTTTTCCGGACCTGGTAGACTAATTAGGAAAAATGAATACTCTAGTCACACCGGCTAGAAGAGTTCTTCATTGCATCCTTTTATGCTTCTTCGGGCCTTGGAGACTAACACACGAAAAAGAAACCCCATGGAGCCTTCTTATCGCTTTCAGACTCCCTAAAATTGAAAGCAACCACGAGCATGAACTATCCTAGGCTCATACAAATCCACATGATAGTACCATTCCATTATTTCAGAGTCTTCTTATTGCTTTCAGACTCCTTAAAATTGAAAGCAATCACGAGCATGAACTGTCCTGGGCTTGTATAAATCCACACGACAGTACCATTTTGAACACATTTCTTCTCATTCCTTAACCCGTGAAGAAGTCCCTCCATGCCTCTTGGCACTATGATTGATCATCTAGGTAGCACCCCCAATAGGGTCGCCTTTGTTCAGAGTATTTTGTAGTCTCCTACCATTTTACACCCACTTGAGTATCACTCACCCTAGTCACTATCTTTGATCCATTACAACTATGATCTCTTTCCCACCAGTCAGTTTCATATGCTTCCCGATCATCCATGCCATCATACTCTGAACAAAGGAAGTTTGAGTCCACCTACTCTACTTGCCCAATTATCCCCCACAGTATGACAGTCCTACCATTAGTACTCTCACACTTCGGTTCTTCACCTCATACTCCTATCAAGGAAACATCATTTCCTTTCTAGTTGCAAGTCTCCCTCTGTCGACGATAGCCCCTCTATTCCAGAGGATAGACCCAGAGGTCCCTGCGCCTTGGACCCATCACCATCTGTGGTGAGTGCCTATGGACCACTTTCAAGGAGTCATCATTGCCTCTCTGAGTGGTTGTCTCTCACATGCTCGACTTCAACACCTTGATCGCATCGTTGAGAATCGCGCAGGGTTTATATCCCTTCAGTTATTGGTCGAAGACCCCGGATTTCCCCTGACTCTAGCACATTGGTGAGTCCCTTCGGAACACCCAGTTATATGTTCCCGTGGATGTCTAGGTTGCGTTGGCGATTGTATTCGGAAGCCATCCAGTTATATGCTTCCTTGAGTACCCAGTTCAGTTCTAGTTCAGTGTACCATTGAGGGTATGACTCCCCGTCACTATGATCCAGCAGCTCATTAGTTCCTCTGGTACCACACTCAGCAGCACTATTGTTATTCCAATGTATCAGCTCTTCAGATCAGACATGGTCAGCCCAGCAGTATGTCCCAGATTTATGTCCTCTTTGGACCCTTATTATGTACATAGTGGCTCTCCATGTATCCTTTAGGCCCCCATTTCTGGGCCTCATAGTTATTTTGTATGTATCTTGATACGAGCATGGGTATGCCTGCCTCGTCCATATATTGAGAGTCTTCCTCCTTTGAGGCCATGTATATTTTAGGTCCCTATTTATTGGACCCCCTTGTTATTGTTCTATATCTTGATACGAGCATGGGAATGCCCGCCTCGTCCATATGTTTAGATTATTCCTCATTCATTATTGAGGTCATGTACTTTCAGTTTTTGCAGTTTGTTCGGGACCGTTGTTCCGAGCTCTAGTTCGTTTCTTCTCCTCTCCACACCCCAGGAAAACCATGAAAGACTTATGATGTCCATTGGCCCCATTACATGACCCATTTGTCCATATTTCCTACCATATTTGCCTCCAAAAGTTTAAAAACCCATTAAAAAGCCTCCAAAAGGCCAAAAAACCATTAAAAAAGCCTCCAAAAGGCCAAAACACCCATTATTCCCCCAAAATAAGTTAAATTCCTCCAAAAATAGCAAAAACCCTCTAAAAATGGAATAAAAAATACAAAAAAGAGGATAAAGAGGGAAAAAAGGAAGCAAAAACCCTATACAACTGACCTAAACCATATGGTGCCCAAAACCATGGGCCAACACTCCACCACTAAAAACCTATAAATAGGTGATGGAGGCCCCTCATTTCATATCCACAATCATATGTACCCTTACTCTGCCAAAATCACTCCTAAAACCCTAGCTCACCCTTGAGCTACTTTCACATTTGAGTGCCCCTTTGGCCCATTTCCAAAACCCTTTGGAGAAAGAGGAAGGAACAACACTGGAGCTTGGAAGCAACCCTCTTGGACTGCTGCAAAGGATTCATCAGCCTTCACATTGGAGGTATAATCAATACAAAAACCATTTTTATTATCTTGTCTTTTCTGTTTACGCACATGCTTAGAGTAGTTTACTGTTTTATTTACTGTATCTTCTGAACTGCTACTAAGGAGTCCCTTCTCCTTGGTAGGTGCTCATTTGCACAAGCTAGGGTGAAAACCCTAGCTACATTCCCCCACCATCACAGATCTCTATTATGCCTATTTTCTCTTCCTGTAAAAATCGATATCCATCTACCCTTTCAAACAAGCCTGTATGGAAAAATATTTCGTTAAATCTGCCTAAATTCATTTGTTGAAACTCTGGTTGGCTAAGAATAGAAAAATATTCAATAATTAGGTGCAAACACTGAAACAAGTGGATTCCAAAGGAAATGATTTTCTCTTGGAAGAGATTAGAAATAAAGTGAAATATGTGGATACTTCTCTCACTATTGTAGATAAAAATTAGATTGGATATACAACCTTCAATAAAAGGGAGAAGATAGGTAAAATATCGGCTCCCACACCATCCTGGATACTCAGATGATCGGACTTGGATTTTCAAAGATGGTGGAAAACACAAGGCAAAGCTACTATTTTTTTCAATGGAGCATCTAAAGGGAACCCTGGAGTGGCAGGAGCTGGTGGGGTGATATTTTCCCCTGGAGGAAAACAAGAAGTTAGTTTTAGCTGGGGACTACGAAAATGATCTAACAATCAAGCATCAGCACTTTCTCTTCTCAAAGGATGTCAGCTGACTCTGAGCGAGGATTATACTGAAGTTCAAATCTTTGGCGATTCACAATATTTGATTAAAAATCTAAACAAAAAGAATAAATTTGGAAATTTCAATCTAAACACGATCCTTGAAAGGATCCGAAATACTCTCCAATGCTTTTCCAAGTATCAAATCTGTCACATTTTGCGTGGTTCAAATCAGGCGGCGGATAGGTGGGAAAATAAAGGATGCAAGATAGCACAAGAACACCTAACCACAAATTAAGGTTCCATAACCTTCCATACAATTCCATGAGACGGTGGGACACTTCTTGAGTTTGATGTAACAAAGGACGGGTAGTCGCAAGATTTTCCAGCTCGAACCCTACGTCGGCATCGTCTCATTTTTGGAGGGTGGTGGTGTCAGGTGGGGCATCAAGACCAATGCATCTTACCGACACCTAGTGGGTATAACATGGGAATTGGTAGAGGAAACGAGCGTAGGTGTATCGAACTAATCCCAAGGAAGAAAGGAAGTGTAATGGTTTGACAGGGAATGACTCAACAAAAAGTTCAAGAATGCATTGTCTCGAAATCTCATGTTTTTGGACACAAAAATATGGTGATTGAAGGGGTTTAAATATTTGAATATTTTTGGTTGCATAGGGTAAAAATTTTGTAGAATATCAAAATAGATCTAGAACTATTTTTGGAAAATTGTATTTTGGTCATTTTAGGCTACGGCCGCGACCTCCTTTTTCAATATAATCTTAATCATTTTAGTGAAAACAAATGACTCCATATGAAGCAGTCTATGGTCAGGAACCACTAGTGCTTCTTCCATACACCCCCAACAGTTCACCAGTTCAGGAAGCTAACATGGTTCTTCGAACCCGCAATCAGATTCTTCGCATTTTGCATGACAATATTCACATGACAAGAAATCGAATGAAACAACAAGCTAATCATAATCATTCTGAGTGAACTTTTCAAGCAGGTGATATAGTTTTTATTTAGAAATCCTCCCTTAAACTCAAATGGTGTCATAAGCTCGCTCCAAATTTCTATGGGCCATATAAGGTTCTTTAGAAGATTGGGTGTGTTGCTTATAAATTGGAACTTCCTCCTTCTTCCCGCATTCATCTAGTATTTCATGTGTCTTGTCTAAAGAAAGTTCTTGGCACCAAAATCAGAGCACAACAATTTTACTGAAACTGGATAATGAAGGATCCATCATTTTGGATCCGGATGCCATCCTTAATAGGTGCACTCGTTAGCTTCGCTCTTGATCCATCACAAAGGTATTAATTCAGTGGCATGAAATGCAACTAGAGGATGCTACATGGGAACCAGTCCTTCAAATTCAGCAACAATTTCCACATCTAAGTATTTGATGACAAAGCTTTTTCTAAGGGGGAGAAGATGTTAGGAACCCGTGTCAACCCTTCCCTTTACTTTGTTAGTATATTTTTGTTGGACGCATATGCTTTGTAAGTCGTCCAGTGAGTATATTGTATTATCCCACATTTTTAGTATATTGTTGTTGGATGCATATGCTTTGTAAGTCATCTCATGAGTATATTGTATTATCCCACATTCATGGGAATAATAGTTGTTTAGCTTAGAATTAGTATATAAGTATGTGTTGAGGCCAATGAAGGCATCCACGAGTTATTTTTATTGAGATTACTCAAAGGAGGTTTCCCCCTCGAAGTGGCCTACCATCAATAAATTCCTTTTGTGTTCTGCTATTTCTGATATATCGTGCATTTTCATCATTTAAGTGTTGGAGGTTCCTCACAGAATGATCTTATATTATTAAGGAAAAGCGTTTACAGAGCAGAGGCATGACACTTAAATATTTTTTGATGTATTCTTATAGCATGAAGCCAAGAGACAAAGCATACTCTCCATAATTATAGACTGATACAGACTTATAAACACGAGGCCATATTTTTGTTGTGATCTAATAGCATTACACCAAGTCACAGAGAATACGTCTAAGCACCTCCCTGACAGACTCTAGACTTAGACTAAAAGACTTTGAGATAGTTTTCTGTTGCAATCTGATAGCACTAGGCCTATTTGCAGAACATATGACTGTCGCATAATCATATGCACAGAGAAGCAGATGGAAAACTCTAAATTCCAAATGAATTCCCTCTCTCTTATTTAAAGTAGAAAAGAAGAGCACCAGGGAAAACTGGGACTAACCTAAGGAATCTGCAAAAGCAAAACATGATCGAGCTTATATCTCTTTTTCATAGATTCGCTTACACAAAATGGGTCAAACCACATCAAAAGTTAGAGAAGTGCTCTGAATCGTGCAAGGAATCATCCTTAAAGGTTATTTTTATCTAGATAGAAAATACAAAGGAAAGGACAGGCCCACTCTCATAACCACATAGAATTATTTTGTCCTAACTTTTGAGGTGGACAGGCTCCACTCATTACCGAAAGATATTTAGGAGTACAAACATTATTGTTCATATGAATAAGGTCGTCCATACAATTCACGAAAATTGGATTTTGTGTCCCATGCTTTAGAGTAAAGCAGATATAAGTACAACTCAGTGATTTTGGTGCATGTGCACTACTATGCAAGTCTTGACTAGCCACTATTCTTTATTCTGTATATAATATTCAAGGGTCTCTTTTTCATTGATCCGTGTCTGCAGAATGTCCTTGAATCATTCTAGTGGATCTTCGACATCTTGGTTTAATTTGTAGATCACAGCTGGCTCCAAAGCAGTCAGGTTGATGCCAAAAGTATTCCACCATTCTTCCATCCAGTTGAGGCCGTTATAAAGGAGTATCTTCAAAGATTTGGGGTGTGTTGCAAGACAAATTTTAATAGTGTATAGTAGTTCCTTGTCGCATTTTATTTTTGTAAAAATTCCCACCATAGTTTTTCGTACTTTTCATATGTATGAGTAGTGATTTGAAATATTAAGATGGCATCTTGAATTCGGCCATACCTTTAGAGATCTTATTCTGTTGATGCAATAATATTGATGATCTAGTTGTAACCTTGGATGGAATGAAGAGACCTAAGTCCATATCATGTTTATATCATGATAATGATGGGTCAACCAATTGCTTGCATCTGCTACTTTTCTCGGGGAATTATTATAAATAATTTCCGAGATAATGTTGTAACCCATGGGAATTCTTCTAATTTTAGGGACCAATCTGCTAAAAGCATTTGATCCTTGCAGGTTTGCATCCAGTAATTCAGTGCTTCGTAATTTCCATCTAGGATTCCAACTTTGAAGATAGTCTGTCCATCTCATGTTTGTCATCTATGCCATAGACTTTGTGCCCGCCATCTGTCCAAGCATAAATTATCATATTTATCTGTGGGTTTATAGTCCCACTTTGATATTCGTTCGCTTGACTCCCGCTCGCTTGATTCCCGCTCGCTTGATTCTCACTTGCTTGATTCCCGTTCACTTGATTCTCGCTCACTTGATTAAAATTTACATCATATTTCTATTCAAGATATTTTCGTGTTAGAAAATAGGGAATACAATTTGTTTTCCAAAAATATTCTCTATGGAATAATTGTAGCAAGAAAACAATACCTTCTATATAGAAAAATTTTCCTTTAGCAGTAGCATTCTTGATAGTATTATTCAAGACAAATGGAAAACTGGAACAGTCTGTTCTGATTACAAAATCATGATTAAGAAGATGAATATGGAATTTTTTGATGCATATAAGGGCTGCTAAAATTTCTTTATCAATTCGCATAATTTTGTTTAGCCTTAGTCCAAGTACCTGAATCAAATTGGACTATTTATTCTTTCATTTTCTTTCCCTTCTACCTTGTCTGTTTCAACACACCTCCCCATCAAATATTAGAAGCATCAGTTTCTATTATCTTAGGGAGATCATCATCTATAACATGTAGAACATGCAACATGTTTACTTTTCTCTTACTGTAATAAACGGCTTTGGTATGTTCTTCTTGCCACGAACATGGTTCTTTGGATAATCTCTAATTCAACACCTTTTTGTCAAAAGAAACATTTTTATAATATGGGGGACAAATATTTCAAGCAACCTAGAAATATTTGCAATTGATTTTTTATCCTTAATAACATCAGGGAATTTGTTTGCAAATTCAATAGCATGCTCCTGCACTCTAATCCTTACTTTCTCAATTGCTTGTCCTAGAAACTCAATTGTGTGCTGGCAGAGCTTCATATTTTTTGCAGAAAGGACTAAGCCATTGTCATGGACAACTTTCAAAAATACCTTTAAGTTTTTTTGATGTTCTTCAAGGGTCCTTTGAGAATATTAGGATATCATCAATATACACAATTAACCAATCCATATAGGGCTTGAATATGTCCTTCATTATCTTCTAGAACTGTGATGGAGAATTCTTGAGACCAAAAGGCATCACAGTCCATTCATAGTGATCACGATGGTACTACAAAAGCAGTTTTAAATTGATCTGCGAGATCAACTTCAACCTACCAAAAGCCCACTTTTAATATCAAACTTGGAAAACACTTTGCATCCTGCAATTCTCTTGACTAGATTGGCCTATTTTGGAATTGGATATCTATTCCAGTCAAGAACATCATTCAATTTTTTGTAGTTTTATGAACATCCTTCGAGATTTCCTGACTTGCTCAGAATGTTTATTTGCATAAAAACAATAACAACTCCAAGGACTATTCCTACATCTGCAGAATGTAATTTTAATCATCTTTTTGAAATAAAATTACGGAATTTTTCCCAGGAAAAAAAAAAACTCCAAGGACTATTTGATGGAATAATAATCCCTTTCTCAAGAAGTTCTTTGATCTCCTTTTTCAATATTCCTGCATTTCTCTGGACATTGGTACAACATTTGAATGTCCTGGCGTTTCTTTGAATTTTGGATTTAATGGAAAATTTATCATATGCCTCTTCCGATGTTTGAAAGCATTAGGAGAATTAGCACATACAAGTCTTTTAAATTCTTCCTCTGTATCCTTTTTGATCTTTTGTCACTTACTAGATTTCATCTGATCTTCTATTCTTTTGGATTAGATATGATCTTTAACTTCATTTAATTGCATGTCTTTTGCTGATAACTTTCCTTTATACATTAGCAAAGGTTGGAATCGGATATTACGAATCATATCAGATCTTTTAGGGTTAGATAACAAAGGTAAAAACACTGGGGATTCCAAAGGATTTATTTTCATAAAGATTCCTTATTGGCCTTGGTATGTACATGTTCCATGTGGCTTTACAACTTTTAAAAAAGGAGTTCCTAAAATACAGGTATTATACATCTTCATAAGGTAGAAACTAACATCTAACCTATGTTGGTTTATACAAATTGTAGCATGGCGAACCTCAAACTTTATATTGGAGTCAGATCCTATTGAATGGATTAATTTGGAAGTGATGTGCCAATATTTTGCAAGGACCTTGTCAATGTCTAGCACATTTACATTAGAACCAGTATCAATTAAAACGGGAAGGAAAATATTCATCTTTGATTTTTATATCCATGGAAACTGTGTATCTCTTATGTATAATTGAATTGACTTGGAAAGGATTGAAATTAGTGGGTGAACATAAGTGACCTTTTGATATTTTGGAGGTTTTGCACTTTCTTTTGCTTCTTTTCTATTTATATCTTCTTCTGAATAACTATCCATCAATGAAGAACTTGATTCATTTTCTTTTTCCAATTTCTCAATTTTGTTTCTTAACTCCTTTATCTCCTTTTTTAGAATATTTGGTTATTTTGCCAATTCTTGCAGAGAAACTAGCCTTTTTGCTTCTATTTCCAAAAGTGGGGTAGTATTTCTCTCATAAGAAGGGAGAGCTAAGGTAAATAGGTTCCATCCAGGAGAAACCTGAGGAAGCTCTTCATGCTTGGATTTTATAGAGCTCTTGCTGCTTTTGCTTTTGTTTGAAGAAGGTTTAGGAACAACTTTCTCTTTTCTATTTAAGAGAAACAAATTTGCAAATGCTTCTTTAATGATTTATTTTGCATTACCTTCTTCCTTTTCTTCAATCTTTTTCATCATAATAGAAGCTTGGGTACCATATTTCATCATATTGCATTGCTTAATTTCTTTTCTTGATTCAATCCATGCCATGTAAGTTTCTAGTCTTTCATCATCAGACTCATCAGGAGAAGATGTTAGGGACTCATCTTCTATGGAATAGTCACAATTTTTTGGATGATTGCATTGGAAAAGACGACCCTTTCTTGTCAATTTCACTTGATGAAAATCAGTTCTACTGTTAGATGATTCTGCAAAGAAAACATCATCACTGTCAAAGCTCAAACAATTCGTTCCTTCTGATGAAGATTCTATGGCATAGGCATCTCCATAGGATCTAGAATCTGGGCATCTATTTTCTCTATGTCCTTTGTTTCCATAGAGTGCACATCTATATTTCTTCATGAGATATTTTGGTGTTGGTTTATGTTCGGGTTTTAAACCAAAAGTTTGGTTTTCATTTGGATTTGGACATTTATTTGCATAATGTCCGGGCTTTCCACATTTAAAACAAGAAAATTTTGTGGTATATTTCCATCTTGATTTTCCTCCAAATTCATCTTTCATCTTTTGGTATATGTAATTGATTTTTCCATCTTTACTTTGGTACCATTTTCCATATCTTTTGGTTTTCTCAAGATTTCTTTTCATCGTGTTCGTTTGTTATTCTTTGTATCTATTTGTATGTCTATGCTTTATAAATATCAGTTTGGCCTTCTTTCTTATTGTTCTTTCATCATAAAAATGAGATTCTTTCTTATATTTCTTTTCTTTTGGATATCATGGTTCATGCATGCCAAATTGCATGCATATTCCTCTTGTTCCTGGTAACAAATATCTGGTTGCTTTTGAAACAATTATTCTTGTACATATATCAGCTATACAACTATGTACAATATCGTGAAACTCACCCCATGGGTATTCTTCAAGAGTATCTATGTTCAATGCACTAGTAAAGAATTTTTGTAAATTTCTTGGAAGTGTAGAGATATATTTTTCTTTCCAAACTTATTTATCACTGTCTTGAACATCTTGGCATCTTATAACCCAATCTCTATGGAACTGCTCATAATCTATGAGACTTCTGCATCTCATGTTTAAAAGCAATTGGGTATTATTTTCCTTGTGAATTTTCAGGTGTTCCTCCCCAATATCTTAAGATTTCAGCACTCAGATTTCCTATGAGATTAGTTTCTTCTTTCCCATCTACTTCCAATTTGAATGTGGCCCAAGCATTCCATTTTTTATTTGTTATTGTCCTCACCCACAGTTTTTGAAGAGCACCAGTAAATCCTTCTATGATCATTTTGCATGCATTTGTGGAATCTTTACCATTTTCCACATATGCTCTATAAGCAACATACATCATATGGATCATTTGTTCTATCTGTTGATTACTAGATCCATTCACATTCCATTCATATAACAAATCAACAAACCATGACATTTGATTTACATTCATTCTATCATCTAAATCAGGTGCAGGGGGCCTTACCATATGATTGGGAATTATTTCATAGGCTCTATCAAAATATGCATTCAATATCAAAGACTCAGGATTTGATAGAGTAGGTGAGGGTGTCTGAGTCATCTGGATAGCCATAATCCTAGGCCTATAAGAGGGATTTTCTTCAAGACCTATTGAAATTTGAATTTTAGGGATTTTATTTCCAGGTAGTTCTGGTGGTAAAAGAAAGGGAAAGGAATCTTAACTTTTTACAGTGGAAGGTAATCTACTGGGATCTAGCTTTCCATCTTTTTTCTTCTTCCACATTTTCTCAATCTTTTTATGGGATTTTTCTGTCAAAGTATGTACTTGTTGGACTTCAACTAAGAAATGTGTCAATGCTTTCTCAATATCACTATCATGGATTTTTATTTGTTCTCTGAGAGAGAACTCTAGATGGTCATAACCATTGATAGAAATATTAACAAAATTTAAGACTTCAAAAGATATTTCTTGTTCATGGTTGATATTGACTATACTCTCTCTATTCGCTTGATGGTAAAGCTTCATTAGAATTTTCAGATATTCTATCTGAGAGCCATTCATCTGTCTTCTTGCATGCATTTGTAGGGCCAGTCCTTTAAGGGCTGCACTATTCTATTTTAGCTGCTAATATACTTCTTTTCTTTCTCGTTTGGTCTCAATGAAAGGTGCAACAATTACTGGATCTTATTTTTCTTCTTCTCTTCTCAAAAGTATATGTTTTAAAGGGGGGGAAGATGCAACTGTGTATGTTTCTCCACCTTTAACCAATTCCCATTTATGGCCTTCTGATGTCTTTTGAGAACTTGGTTCAGGTTGTTCTTATATGGCATTGACTTGGAGGTTATTCAAAAAAGATTTCAGTTTCTCTAATTTGTACCATTCATAGAATGAGATCCATTCATCATCAACTTCCATATGTTTTTTCCATTGTCCTGCTAGAATAGTTTTTTGTTCCATAGAATGGGATTCTCTGAATTATTTGGAATCTTCATGAGTAAAGAAGTCCCAATTTATCATTCTTTTCATGAAATCATCTTTCAGATCATAAGGAGAATATCCTTGATATCTGTCTAAGAAGACTTCTATTTCTTTCGTTGTGGGAATGTAAATCTCATCAGGAAGAACAATGGTGAGTCTTGAGGATGGTAATGAGGTTTTATGTTTTAGCCTCTAAAATATTCTACGTTGTCTAGCTTCATTTCTTAGAAACTTTTGGGTTTCTATTTCTTGTTGTGAAGGAGGATTGTATCCCAATCCAAACTTATCTTTGGGATGTATCTAGGTTGATAGCATGTAGTCAATATTCTGGGTTTGTTTCTTCCAGTATTCAAGGAAATCAAGACTTCGAATCATATTGCACTGATGAGGAAACTGTACATCATCTGGGGTGGTGCAAGTATTATTTGAAGAATCTGGAGAACAACCGGGATGTTGGCATAATCTGGCCTTGCTAGGAAGATTAAAATATGGATTCAATGACTTAACGAGATTGAAAGAGGTAGGTAAAAGGGGTTTGAAGAATATGAGACTGAAGGAGGTGTAATTTCACCACATTGGCTAGGTAAACTCTGAGAGGGATTAATAAGAGAATGACATGAAGGGAATTGCAGAGAGGAGGTGACACCTCGGTCAAACCAGTTGTAGACATTTGTATGTAAGCAAGTAGAAGAGGATTTTGCTTGGTTCTCAATAGATGGAATGAGATGGACATGATTATCAAATGTAATGGATCAGTGTAAATTTTGATGTTTTTGGCTAGAAGTATTTAGTGAGTGGTATTGGAAATACCAATCATTCGGTAAGTCGACATCTTCATAAGAAACTCCAGAACTTTTAGCATTTGAGATTCTAGTAGTAAGACAATGTTTGAGTACAGGTTGTTTGAGTTTAGAATGTGCAATGTTAGATAACATGAATTCCGTTTTGGATAATAACAAAGATAAATTATGAATCATCAACCATTTGCAGACCCTGGACACCAACCAAAATTTTCTAGGCATTTTTGAGATGGGGATCAGTCAAGCCTGTGGAAAAATCATGAATGAGAGTGCCATATTGTGTTCCTTCCTGTAAGTTTCCTGTGATAGTCCCTATCCAGGCATGATCATAATAGAGATGTCTTGTATCAAACAATTCAACTATACAAGGGGTATTGATTCCCCTACGAAACAAAGGAGCTAAACCAATTCTGATTCCTCCAAAATTGATATAGCTATATATTTAAGAGACTTGATATATTTTGCAAATTTTGAATTTCATCTCCAGAAAACATATTTATAACTAGAATTTGAGTAGTGGAACCATACATTTTTATTTTTACTTCAACTTCTTTTAACATTACTTTCTTTTTTAATATAGCAACTAGAGGTTTCTCATATATTTCTGAACTATTTAATCTTGTAGGGTTCCAAGATTGAGGATCTTCTACTTCTGAACATTCGGCTTCATAACTTCTAGTGCTAACTTCAGACAATATTCTTTTATCTACTAAAGATAAAGATCTACTAATGCGATTAAGTGCCATGGTAGAGATAGAATGTTAACAAAACTGATTAATCCTTTGCACAAAGTACGGGGACATTTTATGTTCCGATAATCAGCAAAGCTGAAGATCTACTTCAAGGCTTCATGGGTACACCCACATATGCAAACTAGAAAAACCAGGCTTTGATACCATTCATTAGCAGAGGCATACAAGCTTGCTTACAATTGGTTAAATTTTCAAATTTTGGTTTTCCTAGTGTAATTTCAGTTATTTGTACAATATATGGGAAAAATTAAGCTCCGGTCTAACGAAAATACGGTTTTAATTAGTTTTCAAATCATAACTTAAACGTATGATATATACTTTATCTATTTGTTAAATCAAATTGATAATGTACATTATCTCCTAGGTTAATAAAGTTGATTTTGATTGGATTTGGGTCTTAACATCATGATATAAATAAAATAAAAGTATTTTATATAATTGAATCTATGTTTTATTGAGAGTATGGTTATGACTTGATATCTAATAATGTACAAGAACAAAACAAACATGAGAGACAAGAGGTTTCCTAAGATTGTTTCATAATATAGTTAAAACAACTTGTTGCTTGAACTAGATTGGCATAAAGATGCATGTATTGGATAAATTATTGGAGAGTCGAGAAAGAGTCATAATTTAGTTGATAAGAGAAAAGTAAGATATTATAAGGAAATGATCAAACATAATCTAGAACATAAAAAATATATCTCTATTTTAAACTAGTATAAAGAAGAAAACGTTAAAATAAGAATAAACTCTCAAAAAGACCATAAATCATAAATCATGCATACACAATAGAGGGTCCATGATTTACCCACATATAATGCAAGAGAAAAATAATAAAATGAATAAGCATAACAACAATAGTTAATCATAAACTATGCATACACAATAAAACACATGATTTACAAACAAAATTATTTCAATGACTCATTTACCCTTTAAACTTTACTTGGGATAATCACAAAGACCCCATTTACATATAATAAATATTTTCAACCGAAAAGTAATATTCATATTTTTTTAACCATGACTTATACTCCTATGTCCATTTACATATAAGAAATATTTTCAGCTCCAAAGTAATATTTATATTTTTTTTTGTTTAAGGTGACTCCACCATCGCTCACTCCTTTTAGTGAGTACTTTTCTCTATTTTGGCATATCCAAGCAACCAATCTTTAGATCCACTTGCATCCATGCAATTCCACAATCTCAACATCATGGGTTCATACCCGATTTTGTTTTCATAATGCAATTCCTAAAACTTATTGGGATAAGCAAATTTGTTATCTTTGTGATATTAAGAGGGTTGAAGATGAAAATCACTAAATCTCATAAAATGTCCTACATACACTCACATTAAAACATAATTTAAAAATATTTGTTATAACTCTTAAAACATTTTTAACACAAATAAAATTCTAAATAAAACCAATTAATTTCTTAAATTTTTTTAAATCAGATAAAAAAATAACCACCACCATCTTCATCATTTTATATCTTTAACATTGATAATATTCCATTAAATTTTAACATAGAAATAGTTAATTATAATATGAAAATGATAACCACCTTTTTTAATCTATTTTTTCTACTAAATTAGTGTAAAAAAAAAAAAAAATTCAAAATTTTCATTTCACAAAATAAAATTGTAAATTGAAATATTAGAAACTGTTTTCATCTATATATGTTTTTTAGTTTAAAAAACTTTATATTTTTTCAGTTAATTGAGATTTTCATATAGTTTTTATTTATTTATAAGGTAGTTTATTAATGTGATAAAGGTAATAATTATTTTTAGTTTAAAAAACTTTATATTTTTGGGTCGAAGAGGCGCATTCTACCCCCAAGTAGGGGGAGATGTGTAACTCCTTCCTTTCCCATCCTATAGGTGACACGTGAGTTTTAAAAAAAAATTATTATAAAAATAATATGTCCACTATTTAAAACGTTTACAAAAGCATATATATAAAACTATAAATAAATTAAAAGGTTTCCTCAATATTTGCACTCTAAAAAGGGGTTTGCACTTCAAAAGATTTGATCACTTGGTAGATCCCCTTTAAGATGGTTGAGCACAAGAGGCGCATTTTACAAGCCAATAGGGGGAGATGTGTAACTCCTTCCGTGCTCATCCTATAGGTGTCTTTTTAAAAAGTAATAAAATATTATAAAAATAGCATGTCTGCTATTTAAAATATTTACAAGAGCGTATATATAAAGCTATAAATAAATTAAAATGTTTCCTCAACATTTGTAGTGTAAAATGATTTGTACTTCGAAAGATTTGATCCCTCTCTACGTTTTGTAGATTCCCTTTAAGATAGATCTATGTTGGTTTCCTATACATGTTGTTCATTGAGTTTTTCATATAAAATGTTATTTTTTTTCACAGAAAAATTCAACTTACTATTAATATACGAAATAGTAAATAAAACAGCTGTCAGAACATACAAGAAGCTCTCAAACCCTGTCATAGAGAGTACCAGGGATAGTCCAGACATAATGCCCGATGCGTCATCAACTACAACAGAATAGACCAATAAAAAGTGCCATATGTCCACAATATAAATCAGGAATCGCTCCAGTAGGAGAAACGGATCCAAAATCCACCAGTACACAAAGTGACCATACCCGAATATATAAAGGACTCAAATACAGTCATCCACAGCTGCCAGTCTTAATAACCCAGTCACCAAATACATCATATAAAATAACCAACAAAGCTATAAATACCAAACCGCAGCCATAAGAGGCTGACATATATGCCGCAAAAAGAAGAGTATGTATACAAAAACATCCAACAAGTAGTTGGAACCAGTCCCTAACAAGGATCTGCACATAGAACTAACAGACATATAAGTATATCAACCCGCATAATAAGGAACAGCAAAAACAAAATGTGAATAATATAAAAACAAGAAACATCATGACCAATGTAAATGATAAGAGCCCTGGGTAAAAAGTATATCCTCCTGCCATTCTTGCCACATGATGACCCCAACCTGAGAGATAAGTGCCTTCTTAGATAGCTTGTCCGCCTCCATATTAGCCTCCCTGAATACATGTTCAAAATGTATATGATCAATGTCCCGAATAAGCATCTGAGCCGCATCCATCCAGTGTTTAAGAAGCATTACATTGAGTGATGTCTTGCCTCTCACCCAAGAGATAATAGATAATGAATCTCCAAAAACTACAAGAGAGGAGATCTTTCTCAACCGAGCCCAGAACAGTAAGAGCCAAAGGGCACATAACTCACTCCTAGTATTGGTTCCATTGCCCAGATTTAGCCAGATATGAATGGTGACATTGTTGGAAATGTGTATAGTAGCACCCGCTCCACCCCCCCTATACCGACCCCCTGCAGCCCCATCAAAGAATCCACATGGGAATATCAGCACAGGAGGGGCATTTCGGTGATTCATAACCAGATTATCTCTGCCACTTACAGCTCCGTGGATAGATGTGCAGCAAGGGTTTTAAAGCATATCCCATCCCTAAAAGAAAACCTGTTTTCAAAAATATACAGGTTTCGTGCTTTCCATACCTCCCAGATCATAAAATATGGAAGTTCTATACACCCATCATCAACACGAGAACAGGCATCGAGACATTCACTCAGAGAACGTTGGTTCCAACGAAAATGCACTCCAACTTTACTTATAAAGTAGTTTATTAATGTGATAAAAGTAATAATTATTAAAAAATATTAAGGATAAATTTTAATTGCAAATGATGTGTTATAAAGTAAATTTTAAATGAAAAATGTTAAAATTTTTAATAGTGAGTGATGTTAAATAAAAAATGTTTGAAAAAAATTAATAAATTGAATTGTTTTCGAATTCAAAATTAAATTACGAAGGATTATAATAAATTAATATCTCGTTTTATAAAAATTCTCACTTTCCTTCATAATTTTATAAAATGTGATAAAGTGGTTAATAAACATGAATGGTAGTATTTGCATAAAAGCATTGTGTTTCTAGTTTGTTTTTTAATGTATATTAATAAAATGGAGCATGAGTATTAACATGGTTGTATTAGTTGTAGGAAATTTAAATTTTTCTAATTGTAAAAGTTATGTGATCTAACATTAATATATATATAATTAAGGTTATAATTAAATTGAAGAATATCTTATGATAGTATATAATGATAAGAAATGAAATTTTCTTAATATTTAGGTATTAATTTTAATTGTCATTTAAATTGGAATTATAATAAGAATAAGAGAATAATTAATAGTTTGAAACTTTATTATTTTTTGAAAACAAATTTAGAAATGTTTACTTGATTTGGTTTTGTTTTTTTGGGTCTATGGTATTTAGTGGCCTATGATAATGGCTGGCTTGTTGTATTAATTGGGAAGAATCTTATTTAATGTTTTCAAAGATAAACCTTCTTTATCATTGTGAATGATTGGTTTAATCATTATATTTTTGTATTTTTTAAACATTTTACTTTTAGGTTATATGATGCAAGATATGAGAATTCAATGTTTCATTTAGTTATTATAAATGTTATTTAAAAAAACAACTATTATTAGTATTATTTGTATTATTAAGATTAGTTAAATTTAAATTTAAATGTCAAATAAATAACAATATTAAAATTAAAAAGTCATATATTTTTCATAACCTAGAAAATAAAACCTCAAATTTCAACCCTAACCTATCCCTACTCTATGTTAAAGCACAGATGTTAATTCAGCCTGCAAATATTCAAGAGGCACATGAGTATAATGTCTCCCTTCAAAACAAGGCCGCCTTTCAGCATATGCTCGCCGAGCGTAGCAGGAGAGTCAAACTGAAACTAAATTTCTCGTTACTCCATTCTCTCCTACCTAATAATTCCAACGTATTATAACTTTTCAATTGTATGCATTATTATTTCAATCAGATCCATCTTAACTTAACTTTGAACTAGCTATCAAATAAAAGTTTTAATCTTTAGAATGGTACTATAACTTGCCTGATATAATCTTTTTAATATGGAGCCAGATAAGTTCATTAACCAAATTCATTTCAAATCTTTTTAATATGGAGCCAGATAAGTTCATTAACCAAATTCATTTCAAAATGTTATAGAATTCTTTTTAATCCAACTTTAGAATGGCTTTCTTAGTGGCGCAGGAGTAGAATACTGTACTGAGCAGGTCTTTATTTGCTTTCAATCTATGATGGCTGGCATACATGAAGTTAAAATCTGTAACAGAATGACAAATATTCAGTACTTGCAAATTCCGCAAAGTATATTCAGTATTTGTATTGATTTGTTGAGTGGATAGCCTCGGCACATGTATGGAAAATTGTTACTGACATTTTTATGTAAGGAGGGTTATCATGGCAAATTAATAATTTGAAAGTTAATGATGTGATATGCATTGACTTGGTATTATTGGATTTCTTAATAAGATATGGTAAAAATATATGTAAAAAAAATTAATTTAAAAAATATTATTAATAAAATATTATAAAAATACATGTTAAATGAAAATTTTATATATTTTATTTTAATATATTGAATTTTTAAAGTAAATAAAATTTGAAAAATAAAATAAAGAATTAAACCTTTAACTAAATTTCCTCACTAAAATAATGTTATGAATTTAAGAAGCCATGTTATTCTTGCAAAATAAAGTCTTTAGACCATTAAAAACTTACCTAATAAGAGGTTATGTTAGTCTTGCAAAATAAAAAATCCTTACACCATAAAAACTTACCTAATAAGAGGCTATGTTAGTCTTGCAAAATAAAAGGTCTTTAAACCATAAAACCTTTTAGTCCTGCAAAATAAAAAGTCTTTAAACCATAAAACCTTTTAGTCCTGCAAAATAAAAAGTCCCTAATAAGAGACTATGTTAGTCTTGCAAAATAAAAGGTCTTTAGACCATAAAACCTTACTTAACAACAGGCTATGTTAGTCCTGCAAAATAAAAAGTCCTTAGACCAAAAAACTTAAAAACTTACCTAACAACATGCTATGTTAGTCTTGCCTTTTAATTTAAGATAGCGATTTTTAGGTCGTACAAACATTAGGTTTAATAAAGAAAATGGTAAAAAATAAAAAAAATAAAAAATCTTCGTCGATCGACTAGAAAGAGAGGACGGAAAAGATATTAAATAATATTGACACAGTATTGAAAATATTTGACTCGCATTAAAATTATTGGTATTTATAAGCATATTAATTAAACAAAATCTAAATGTATGAGAGATCGAAAATATTGATATGCATTAAATTATTGGTATTCATAAATATATTAATTAAACTTAATCTAAATAATAGATTTAGTGTAGAAAGATGATTTTCCATATTAAATGGAACTCAGACTTGACTTTGAATTTATTTTAAAATAATGAGAAGAATGATTATAAAATTAGAATATTTTTTTTGGATGAGTTGTTATTTCAATAAACTTTCAAATTCAATGGAATTGAATGCAGGTGAATGAAATGAAATCTATCTTTTCGCACCAAAAACCACCTTATCCTTGAAAAAAAAAATATTACTTCCTTACTCTCTACACTAGAAAATAAAAATATTACTTAATTTGATTTGAGGAGGGGGATAAACTCTCATAAATATGAATATTGCTTAGAGCTATAAACTCTCTCATAAATATGATATAATAATATTTATCTGATTTGATCGTACGTTTAAGTTTATTAAGTCATTGACATGTTACTATATATTTAAATATTGAAACATACATAAACCACTTTCGTTGATGAATAACTTGTGGTGCCGGGGCTTTCACCTTTGGTGCAATTGTGGTCTTGGAACCAATACTAAAACGGAATTATTGGCTCTCTGGCTTGTTCTCTATTTTGCCAAGGCTTTTAACCTCTTCCCGTATTGCTGGGACTCATTGACAGTGGTCAATTGGGAATGCGATCATGGCTTGATTGAGGCTATTGCACTTAGTTCATGGCTTTATGAGGTTAGGACTATGTTGGATGGTTTGGGAAGGACATTGATCATACACATTTTCCGGGAACAGAATGTGACTGCAGATTCTTTCTCCAGATGTCGTTTGTCGGGGCGAGAAGGTTTTATCTGTTTTGAACATTGGCAGGTGACATGGGCAATCTCTTCAGGATCTTTGGAGATCTACCCCACCTAATCTGCGGGTTTATGCTCTTCTTGTGGCTTCTATCGAGCCAGCTCTCTGTATTTTCTGGGTTCGATTACTTTACACATTCTTCTCCGGTCTCTTCTACTATTTTTCTCCGCCTTTCTATGGACACTTTCTGCACTTGTCTCCGACTTGGTTCTTTTCTTATCTGACTTGTTTTTTGGCCTCTAGCTACCTCTCCTTTGGCATGTTAGCTTTGGATCTTTCTTTTGTTTTTTTTTGTTTTTGTTTTTGTTTTTTTTTCACTAAACTTTATGGGCTTATTAGGTCAATGAACATCACTGTGCTTCTTGTTGTAACTGCATATACTTTTAATATCAAAGTATAATATATTAACTTTTTGAAAGAAAAAAATGTAAACCTCTAAACAAAAAACTCTTATATTGTAAGTTGAATTCCATCACGTCATTGACATGGGATAGCGCAAAGGTTTCACTAGATTGGGATGAAATGAATATGTTTATGAAGGTTTTTTTTTTACAATAACATTCTTTAGTTTTTTGTTTTTTTGGTGTAGAAAATTTATATTTTATTTTTTTTAAGATATGATATTATAAAAAAAATTTATTTTAGATGTTAGCATTTTCATTTTAATAATCTAATTTAAAAATTTGTTAATTGAGTGTAGATTGAGTGGTTGGGATGAATGTTGTTATTCTAGATTACTGATTTCCTCCATCCAACGGGAAAGGAGGAAAGTCAACATTTGACCTTGCTTCATGCCCATTGAATAGAAAAAATCAACAATCGAAATAAGCTCAAAGTTTTTATTTACAATAACATTCCTCATTTTTTGGTTTTTTTGGAGTAGAAAATTTATATTTTATTAATTTTAAAACATGATATTATAAAAATTCTCTATTTTAGATGTTACCATTTTCATTTTAATAATCTAACTTAAAAATTTGTCAATTGAATGTAGATAGAGTGGTTGGGATAAATGTTGTTGTCTTTTATTATTAATTCCCTCCATCTAACCCGAAGGAAGGAAAGACAACATTTAACCTTGCTCCATGTCCATTGAATAGAAAAAATCAGCAATTCAAGGCGTTGTCCTGCCCACAGAGATAACTACAGCTACCAACTTTCTTTAGACTTCAAGATTTGCATTTATGTAACTTCGGTTGATTATATAGACTGGTATAACCAAAGTCGTCTAATCTGAAGGAATGAAGCAATCTGGTACAGTGCCTTAAAGATGTGTTTAAAGATGGCTAATTTCTTGGTAGTTGAGGTTGACCGCGAATAATTCGTTTCTGCGTATGGAAAAACGACGCCCACAACAAAGCCATCATCGAAACAGGGCTGTTATAAATTGTCGAATGAGTGCAGTCTTGATATATATTCCAATTACCTGTCTGAGATCATGGCGAAATCAAGCCATGTATTCTATCGAAGAAGGAGTTTAGCTCCGGCGAAAGAAACGGCCCTGATGCTTCCACGGCGCAGACTCATTCTGATAGCTTTCGCCTCCCTCGTACATTTTGCTGCACAGGCACAGCCTGACGAGCATCATCAGCATACCACTTTCGTGTTCGATGGATTCAATGAAACCGATTTGATCTTGAAGGCGGATGCTTCACTCATCCGCTCCAAATCCGTGCTCACACTCACAGGTCACTCTCATTTCGGACTCGGCCGTGCGCTGTATCCAACTCCCGTGCAGATGAAAAGCAACAAGACAGTTTCCTCCTTCAGCACTACCTTCGTTTTCAGCATGGTGCGTCCCCATTCTGACGCTGGAGGGGAGGGACTCGCCTTTATCATCACGCCCTACGAATCTCTCATGGGCGCTCTGGGATCAGAGTATCTGGGATTGTTGAACATCACTAGCAACGGGAAGCCATTCAATCACTTGTTCGCAGTGGAGTTCGACACGATCCAGAGTGCAGAGTTCTCTGACCGCAACGACAACCACGTAGGCGTGGACCTGAACAACCTCACCTCGGCCCACGCAGAAACCGCCGGGTATTGGAATGGGAAGGACTTCCATCGAATCAATCTCAAGAGCGGACGCAACATACAGGCCTGGATCGACTACGATCATCTTCAATGCCGGCTCAATGTTAGCTTAACATTGGCCGGCTTACCGAGACCGCAAAAGCAGCTCATATCTGTGAAAATGGATCTACAGGACGTTCTGCAAGAGAATATGTTCGTTGGCTTTTCAGCGGCTACGGGGAATTTCGGCGAAGACCATTACGTTCTAGCGTGGAGTTTCACTACCCAAGGCATGGCACCATACCTCGATATCTCGCGTCTCCCTTCGTTTGCCAAACGTCGGAGCCGGCTATTCATAGTCAGCATTACAGTGGCTACTTTGGTTCTCTTCTCTCTGGCGGTTGCGGCCGTGTTTCTGAAAAGAACCACGTACAGAGAAACTATGGAAGAATGGGAGCATGAATTCTGGCCTCATAGATTTAGTTACAAGGATCTAAGCATCGCTACAAACGGGTTCCGGGATGAAAACGTTTTGGGCCAGGGAGGTTTCGGCAGGGTTTATAAGGGTGTTCTCCTAGGCAGCGGCCAGGAAATCGCCGTGAAATGCATTACTAAGGAGTTCGATGAGGGAATGAAGGGCTTCGTGGCGGAGATATCAAGCAATGGGCGCCTGCAACACCGAAACCTGGTTCAGCTCCGAGGCTGGTGCAAGAGGCAGAAGCAACTATTCATCATTTACGACTACATGCCCAACGGCAGCCTAGATAAACTCATCTTCGGGAACCCGACGACGGTCCTGCCATGGTCTCGGCGATACGCGATCTTGAAGGGAGTGGCGGCGGGGTTGCTGTATCTTCACGAGGAATGGGGGAAGAGGGTCATCCACAGGGACATCAAATCGAGCAACGTGCTGCTGGATTCGGAGCTCAACGGGCGGATAGGAGACTTCGGCCTGGCACGGCTGTATGATCACAGCGAGAATCCCGAAACGACTAATCTGGTGGGATCACTGGGATACATAGCGCCGGAGCTCATACACACTGGAAAGGCCACGCCCAGCTCGGACGTGTTCAGCTTCGGAGCTCTGCTGTTGGAGGTGGCGTGCGGGAGGAAGCCGGTGGATCCGTCCAAGGACGCGGAGGAGATGATATTGACTGAGTGGGTTTGGGGACTGTACAGTAAGGGGAGGCTGCTTGATGCGGTGGATCGGAAGCTGGGGAAGGAATATGATGTGGAGGAGATGGAAAGGGTGCTCAAATTGGGGGTTTTGTGTTCTCATCCGGAGCCGGAGAGCAGGCTGGGCATGCGCCATATTTGTCAAATACTGGAAGGCCAAGCTCCTCTTCCCGATTTACGGACGGCTTGGTTTAACGTGATGAGTATGATTTATCAGTCTCCCAGAGCCCTTTTCAGGCGAACATCTATTAATGAGTTTATGGTCGAAATGTCCAGCAAAAGCTATGTAACAGGGTTCGAGTTAAGTTAACTTTTATAGGGATGGTAAATAATTAGCAGTCACTTAAATTGTGATTAGTGAACATAGATTGTAAGTTAAATGTTATAAACAAGTTATATGTTATTTGTTCTCCATGTTTAATTGTAATTACATTCTTTATTTATATGGATTGTCTGTCACTACCATGTATGAGTTAAGAATTATCAATGCATCAATTACCAACTACCAATTATTTTTTATATTACTTTTATTTTAAAAGACCACAGTACACTTGCCTTATACTCCTTCAATATAGGAAAAACATAGATGGTAATCCACCAAATTATAAGATATAAACTCCTAAATCCTATGGATATAAAAATTATTATATTTCCATAGCATAATTATCGTATTTTTTAATTTTTTATTAGTTTAGATTTTTTTTTTAATATTAAAATGTACAGTTTAAATGGGTTTAACTGATGGTTAAGAGATTATACCTTCATAGTTGTAAAAATATGTATTTCTTTTGTAAGAGATCATGTCCATTGGTTGTAGCTTTGGTGGTTGGGAGGAAATAGTTTTCCTCCCCATCCAAGTTCAATTCTTGTAAGTGACATGATGCTCTTGTTCAGTCCCATAATAATATTATTATTATGTTAATTTTTCAACAAAAATTATCATTTTTATATTATTGTTTACAAATTTTAAAGTAATTTTGTATTATTGTTTACGGATTTTGAAGTAATTTTATATTATTGTTGCACAGAATTTAGAAGTAATTTCATATTCATTAGTTAAATCAAATTGATAATGTTACATTACTTCAAATATTTATAAAATTGG
Source organism: Larix kaempferi (assembly GCA_027924585.1). Lineage (NCBI taxonomy): Eukaryota > Viridiplantae > Streptophyta > Pinopsida > Pinales > Pinaceae > Larix > Larix kaempferi. The sequence goes on along the minus strand of BSBM01001283.1, from coordinate 1,870,701 downwards.
ATTTGGATTTTCACCTTATCAATTAAACAAAACTATCCTTGTATGTTTAATTTTTTTCTAAATAAAACTGAGAATGTTGAATTGTCGTCTGTTTGTTGTTAATTATGGCATTTGCACCTTATCAATTAAATAAAAAGTACTCTTATAAGTTTACTTTTTTTCTAAATAAAATTCAGAATATTGAATTGTCGTGTCATATTTAAAGTTGTTGTTTCCATCAAATCTCATCAACGGAGTAGGTATTCTTGACATTTAAAGTTGTTGTTATTTATAACCTGCAAATAATGTAAAAAATTTAATTTATTTTTTCAAAACACTATTTTCAAACTTTTTATATTACAAAGATAATACATTTTGTATTATAAATAATTTTAAATATTTAAAAATAATAATTTATTTATTATAAACATTATTTATTTATAAGAGAATGATAATGATTCTAGTTTTAAAAACTTCATATTTTATCTTAGGAAGATATCTATGCCATATTGAGGTTAAGAGAATGATAATGATTCTAGTTTTAAAAACTTCATATTTTATCTTAGGAAGATATCTATGCCATATTGAGGTTTTCTTAATATAATATAATATTTAGAATATAATATAATATTTAGAATATAATATAATATTTAGAAGATATTTTAAAAATTAAAATTAATTTTTAATTTAATGAAAAAAATACAATAGTTATTAATATGGTAAAATAAAAATTATTAAAAAACTTAAAAAAATATTTTAAAATTTAAAATTCTAATAATGATATGTTGTATAAATATTATTTTAATGAAAATAAGACAAATAAATATTTTTTTAAATAAATTGAATTATTTTCAAATTCAAAATTAAATTATGAAAGATTAGAATAAATTAGGACCTCATTTTTTTATTGAGAATTTATAAAAAATTATTGCTAAGATGTAAAATAATAACAAGTGGTTAATGAACATTAATTGTAGTATTAGTGTTAAATAATGGTATTTCATTTTTGCACCTTACTTTTTTAGGTCTATATTAATAAAGTTAAGCATTCCTACTAACTACTAACATGGGTGGATTTGTTGTTCCCTTTTATGGGAAACGCAAATTTCTTCCACTATTTTGCAAAAATTATGTGATCAACATTAATATGCATAAAATCAAAGTTATGATAATTAAATCTAAAAATATCATTATGTATGGTGATAAAAAGTCAAACTTTGTAAATATTTAGGTATCAATTTTAATTATCCTTTTGAATGGAACTACATTATCCAAAAGAGAGTAATTAGTGGTTGGAAAATGTATTACTCTTTTGAAAACAATTTTTGAAATGTCAAACTCTCTTGCAATGTGAAAAATTCATTTTCAACACTGTAATTATCATTATCATTCTTTAAGACTTTGAGTTTGCAATATCTCTAAGATTGTGAAGTTTGAGACCCCAACATCTCATGGGGTCTAAAGTCATGATTAGATATTTAGATTGCAAACACAAATTCCTCAAGTTAAACTAAAGATAAGCCATTAAAAGAGGTTGAACAAGAGATTTAGGGATTGGACTTAATTAAAAGAGGTTGGACAAGGTATTGGACAATTATTGAAATTTGTACATTAATAAATCTTACATTTTCCAAATTTTAATTTAATAGGTTTAAACTATGTTTTTCAAAACATTATTAGTTTAAAGAGCAAAATGAATATTATCGAAATCAAATCAAGTATTCATAATTCTAATAATGAAATTAATGGCTTGATTAATCTAAAAAAGCTTTTAAAAAAAAAAATTATAAACATTGTGAGACATAATAAATCAAAAATAAACTCCATTTCTTTTTAACTTAACTCACCTTTAATAGGACAAGACATAATTTTACCTAATTTCATAACTTAATTACTTTTATTTTCATCATTATTCTCATTTTTTATTTATAATCCTTAATAAAATCCCCTAATAACTATAACCCATATTTCATAAAACCATTATTCCTTGTAACTCTTAAACCCTAATCTCTTCTTAAAAAAATGCACACGCCTTACCCATTATAACGCATAAGCATTTGAAAGCTATAACTCTTTTAAACAATTGTGTCCCGTAAATGGTAATGAAATTAATCTTATAAATCATAACTTTTAGGGGTTCCTTTTACAACTTCTTTACCTTAGCTTTCCATAGATATAGAATGCTATGCCTATGGGATCACTATAAGGATACTACAACATTTGTATTTTTCAATAACTATCACTTTTGATAAATAGCTTATCAATGCCAAAATTGGATATAAAAACTTCATTAATCATTCCTTTGACCATGATGACCACTCTTAATGAGATAAACTTAGAGTAATTATTTTCAATGCATCCCATAAAAGAACATGAATATATCTTTTTCGAATTCTGCAATATTTTAAGATATATTTATGGAACCACATGAATATTAATATAATCATTTTTAGACTATAAAGACTTCCTAAAATTGTTCATGTACCTATTGAAGTTCTACTAAGTGGAAAATGTTCTACAATCTTTTTGAGATTTATTTTGTTCTTGTTTGAATTGAGGAATGTCTTTCTCTTGTATTGATCCCTACACCATAAAAAATATGACATTTATTCAAACCCCTACACATACATTCATCATGTTTTACAATTTTTTCCCAAGATTAAGTGGTGTTCATGTCTATGGAAATTTTTGGGCATTGAGGTTTTCACGAGAAATACCATTTTCCCCACTCTCGATCTTGTAAATGAGAATGAGATTGGTAGCACCTTCTCATCCCCATATAAATATATGTAAACACCATCTTTCTTAAACAAGTTCATACCCTACCTCCATTTGGAATTGAACCTATGACCTCTAGAGAGATAACACATGTTCTTAATCATTAGGCCCACTCAAAATATATAACAATGTGTATATATTTCAATATACTATTTTTCAACCTTTAATGATTACTTGCATTACATGGATCAAATTTACATAAATGTGGTTGAAGTATTTATTTTATTGGTCAATATTTCTCTTCTTTTTTTAAAACTGCAACTGTATATTTAAAGAAGGGGAACCAAAATTACATGTCGACTCGCTAGCTTAGGCGGTCTGGGGTGATGAAACCACCACCCTAGACGCTAAAAAATGATAGGAATATTAACCATAGAGCAAAAAATACTTGTCCAAGGGGACCAGGTTCGACAAGAGTCTTTACAAAACATCCCAGAGAACAAACCAGTACATAATAGTAGACTATTAAACCATCAAAACCAGAAATGCTAACCATCACAGTAGGAGTTGGGGGCTGCCACAGCAAGCCTAAGTGTTTGCTTCTTCATTCTCGGGGCTTGGCTTATCTTCGATGATGGGACAACTTCCAAAGAAATCCTCATCTTAGCTCCGGGGCAGGAGTTTGGGCGTTAGAGGTTCAGTTTTGCGAAGAGGTGAAGCGTCCCCTTCAATTTTCTGAATCCTTTTGTAATGCAGAGAATTGATGGTAGTTGGAATAGGAAAGGAGTCTTCAGGGGGAGGGACCCCCGGAAAGGAATATGTAGCGTGATAGACCGTCCCATAAGGGGTACCCATGGTTCGGCAATAGAGACTTCAGCAACAACACCTTGCAAGCCATGCGGAGTGGCTCCCGAGGAAGTGGCGGTGTCCCCAGGCTGGGAACCATATTCTCCTACATGTCCAGCATTGTTAATGCTGAGAGCATATTGACCAGGTTCGCGGTGAGGAATTGCTCTGCTAATGAAGGAGTACTTGCCACCATCCAAGCTAGTGTTTAGAGTTGCAATCTTTGCATCCAGCTAAACCAGGTGAGCCCTGGTATGCATAGTGGAAGTCTTAGCAATATTCCAGTTTTCCATCATTTCCTTAACGAGGGAACCCAACATGTTCTTGATTAACTAGTAGTAGTTAATTTGGTTACCTTGGTTGTCGGAGGCAAGTATATCAAAGATCCTGTTGGATTCCCATTCATCAATTAACATTCGAACTGGAGCTGAGACATTGTCGTCGTAGCTGTTGATGGCCTTCTTATCCTTGTTCGAGGGGGTTGAATTTCGACCGACGTTGGGACTTGGGCCTCGCCTAGAGGTACCTCGTGGACGAGTCATGGTGTAGTCAGCGAGCTTACAGGTTATGAAAGTCTAAACAGATCACTCAACTGCAGAAACCTGCATAGGATAGCAAATGAGGGTGGTGAAATGCCACTTCTTCATATCAAGAGACTTGGGGAGGGAGCATTGAGGCGCCACACGCAGGAGCATGATGAATAGACTGCTCCAATTAATGCGAAGGGACATTGACAACCAAAACAACTTCATTTCCAACCACCCTTGCGTCATCCATATTAATATCTGAGTGAAAACATGAAGTTGGGATACACTTTTTGCTTGTTTTTTGACAAAAAAACTGCAAATTTTTATGTTTTTCAACTTCAATCCCTTCAAACCCATACCTACCTTAGGAATTTAACCTTAAAGTAAACATAAGAGTTTTATAGAATTGTATTCGCTTCGTACTAATATTTTTTTCAAATTATTTTATGGATATATAATGGGACAAATTTGAGGGGCACCAATGACATATGCTTTAGAATTTTAGGTATGGATAATGAGTGACCTATGTGCCCCTCATTTTTTTTAGAGTTGGGTATTCATTTTAGGAAAACCAAATGTATGCTTATAATCTACAAAGATTGCACTTGACAATGGACTATGTGTTGAGGATTTTCATACTTAAGCACTATTTTTTATTATTTATCGAAATAGCATATGTTTAAAACATTGTGCCTTTTTTACACATGTTGGTGTCCTCGCATTTTCTTTCAAATGCGACTCTTATCAAAGAAAATAAAACTACCCTTTTGAAGAGGAAAGTGCAAGGAACATCCCTATGATTTCTCTAATGTTTTGGTGTTGTCCTTGTGACGATATTAATTTTTCATTTCAGGTGATTTTGAGAACAATAAAATTCTTAAGGGATAAGCTTTAGAAAAAAAATATTAATAAATAGAAATTACTAATGAAATGAAGCAATTTTTATATAATTAGAAACTATATTCACAAATGAATCCACTGGTACCATGTCTGACAAACAATCTTTAAAAATTTTAGAGGTTTCAGCTTGTTGAAGTTGTAATTTCCAAAAACCCGCAGGAGAATTTTGCAAGTTCGGTTGACCAAAACTCTTGGTCAAGAAAATATATTTCAAACTATCGGCCTGGAGTTTTTTTTTAAACTCTCGGATGAGAGTTTTAAACTCTCGGCCTAGAGTTTTTTTAAAATATTGTACTTTGATTGGAAAAAACTCTCGGCCTAGAGTTTTATTGAACTCTCGTCCTAGAGTTTGATTTTATGAAACTCTCGTCCTAGAGTTTATCAAACCCTTGGCCTAGAGTTTGCGTTGACTTTTTTGGCGTGTTGATCTGCACGCGATTTTTTTACTCTCCACTCCTCTCTCAAAAAGGTGTATCGCAACTTCACGTTTTCACCCATCCTCACTCGAGTGCATGCTAGCCTGCCAGGTGGGTGAACCACGTTGCCATCTGTGGAATGGACAATGTTGACACCCGCATCCGGGGTGGTCAATATTTCTCTTATCAAGGTTAACACAATGCATTAATTATGTTGAAATATAGTATAGAAAACATTTATTAGAAGCATGCAATTGTTTTTCGAATTGCACACATGCAATCGACCACTTTATAAAACAAAAGTCAAATCAAGTAATACACTAACATTAATTCCATCAAAAATCCAAAAATAAAATTACTCAATGATATTTTTCTTGCATCCCAAGGGTACGTATAAATGTAGTCCCAATGCAAGATGTTTTTTATGAGCATTAGTTGGTCTACGGAAGGTATAATTTATTAAAACATCATCACCAGGAGACAAACTATATATTGCATGCACAACAACAAAATTTTTGGATGCCTTCTTTTTCAGAAAGAACTCTTTGTCATTGGAGTGTTCCTCAACGAACAATTTGCATTGAATAATGAGCACCTATAGCTATTTATGAACCCTGCAATGTTCCCGTGAGAGCTTGGATGACCATCAATATATAATAGGTTCATCCTATTAAAGTTTCCTAAGCATAACCATTCATGCCCATATTATACATGGAAATGCTATGTTCGTATTTAACAATATTCAAGTAATCAGATTGACTATAAAGATGACCATAAAATGGCATAAGTGCTTCTGAAGTTATTTAGGCTGAATTCTTGAAAACACATGTGAAAGGATAAACAACCCAAGACTTGCAACATCTATATTTTAGACTTTGCAGTCATGTCATTATTACCACAATAGGAGAATTTGGTCCCAACATTGGGCACAAGCAAGGAAGATGGCCAAGCACCATAGAAAGTGAGATTGTAATTGCTTTGGTATTTACTTTGCACATGGATGGGAAGAGAGAAGTCATTTACACCCTCCGACAGTTGAACCCAACTTTGTGTGTGCTTGGATGTTGTTTTCTCTTAATTCATACAAATTTTTGGATCTCCTTGTAGAGATGTTTTGGGTTGTGAGTATATGTCAACATGGGGAATGGTTTCAAAGGAATGCGTGAAGTATATATGAATCACTCATTTCACTGGTACATTTTTTCATTTATGCAATCATGTATATTATAATATTTATAAATGTAGATATACTCATTACGGTTTATTTTTATGCTTGTAGATGGAACACGAAAATGTGGAATGAAATGAATCCAATCAACAAAACATTTCAAATAACCTAAGTACAATATCTATGCAAGTGATGAAGAAATGAGGCATGCAAGCAACTCGAGTGACAATAACAATTCGAGTAATAAATTATGATCAATACAATTGATTGTTGCTAATGTAAGTTGTATATTTTGGCATTCTTCTCTACAAAACAAACATTTAGTTTTTAATGTGGACATGTCATCCAAATTGGAAGACAACAAGTTATCAATAATTGTAATAATGTCAAAATGATATTTTGATTATCGTGGACCTTTATGTTGTCCTATTTTTTGGTTTATTAATCTTATATAATAAAATGGGCTTCTTCTTCTACTACATTCTCTAATGACACAAAAATGTTACATTGTTGATTAAATATATGAATGATTTACATTGTGACAATGAACAAAGGTGTAATAAACGCACTTATCCAAACACAATAACTAAAATATAAAAATAAATATTATTATTAAAAATATTTGATTTTCTGGTGATTAATTCAAATTTAAATATATGAATGATTTACATGTTTATAATGAATAGAGGTGTAATCAGCTCGTATATCCAATCACAAAAAATAAATATTATTATAAAAAATATTTGATTTTCTAATGAGTAACTGAAAATTTGTAAAAATAAAAAACAAGAAACCACATTTGCATATCCGCAACATGGAAAATTCACCATTAAATCATATGCATTCTATTTATTTCAACTAACTGGTGTGTTTTTTTATGTTTCCATGAACAGTTACTTACATAGTTTTTTACCTACCGATGCTCTTTTACATAATATACACAATGGTGCGTTTTTACAAAATATATACATTGGTTCTTTTTTACATAATATATTGATTGGATTTCTTATAATACAAAATATGCATTGGTGCTTTTTACATGATATATGCACCGGTGCCTTTATAATACAAATCATGCACCAGTTCTCTTTAGGAAATTTATACACACCATTTCATGTATAATATGAAATATGTCCCGATGCACTTATAATACCAAATACGCACCGATTCTCTTTTATATATTCTATGCATCAGTGCCTATATGAAACAATGTATGTAGTGGTGCATCTACATTATATGCATTGTTTCATCGACAATACGGAATACACACTGATACATATTGTTGTATAATATGCATTGGTGCATATATGATTAAACACACACATTTTTCTGCATTATATAATGTAGAGCACCGAGAAAAAACCTCCATTATAACCTCTTTCCGGTCAATTTTTTTTAGATCTACTTAATATTCATTATAACCTCCATAGAACCTCCACTACCAGTAATGGAGGTAATTGTAGTGGAGGTTTTTTTGACAATTTTTTTGAATCTTGTAACACTAAAAAACTCCACTAAAACCTCCACTAGGAGGTGTTTCCCTTGTGGATCCTTATGATGCCATACATGTAGCTTTTTCTACATCCTTTGAAGGCACCAATCCCACTTAAATACTGGATATAAGCTTGTCCCAAATGAAATACCAAGAGACCGCACAATCACCCCAAGGTGGATAAATGACCAAGCCTTAAGAATCCAAGATTTGGACAAGTCCACTCCAATCAACTGAAAGCTAGTTTTGTGAAGATTGATAATGGCTCAAGAATCCCTACATAAGGTGTCTAGACAAGATAGAGCTTTATCCACTGAAGCCTACTCAACACTAACAAAAATAAGGGAGTCATCTACAAAGTGATTGATCATCTCCGAACCATCTAGAATAAAAATCCCTCTAATCCGCCTAGCAATCTGTGCTACCTCCAAGTATCCCAAAGCATTTGTAGTCAACACACACAAGTATGGTGCCAAGGGGTATCCATGTTGAATGGAATGAAGAAAAGATATTCTGGGGACATGGCCTTATTGACAAAAGCAAAGATCCAAGCATTAGAAACCCTTTTGATCACCATGCCAACACAAACTTTAATACTTTTGTACCGAATTTTTTTTAAAAATTATATATACAATGTTTATTCTATTTAAAATTTAAAACTAATATATAATATATTTAAATTATACAATGTTGGTTTTAAATTTTAATTAGAATAAACTTTAAAAAATAAAATGTTTATTCTAATTAAAATTTAAAACCAAACACAAAATAACTTTGTATATAATTTGAATCCTTACTTTATATCTATTATGTGTCGAGAAATATTAAATCCCTCAATTCATGATAAATAAAGTAAAATGGATTTATACTTATTATATACAATTTAAATGGATTTTAATATTTTTTAATAATTTAAAATAATATTAGTCCATGTGGCAAAGCAATTGGTAATGAGTAAATGAGTTGAGAAGTTGTAAATATAAGGTCACAAGTTCAAATCCACTAGTGGGTACCGGCTTAAAAAAATTAAAATAATATTGATATTTTGATATTTATGTCGTAGGTGTTCTTTCAATAAGATCGTCTCGCATGCAGCTATTCATGATTCCTCATCTTTGCATCCAATGGATTAGTGCCATGTCACCTTGCCATGTGTCCGTCCGATCCTAGAAACTCTCTGCTACACGCCTTATTCTCTCATGTAGATCCTCTACTACATGCCCTGGAATTTTAGTTTTTTGTAGATGAAGGAACACCAAATTCTCCCAATTGGCCAGAAATCTCCCATCAAGACTTCCTATCAAAGAATTGTTTTGGCATTCCCAGGTAGCTGATGCGATGCAGAGAAGCAAGACTAATAGGTATAGGACCATGAAGATTAATCACTGATAAATCCATAAGAGTTGGGTTTCTACACTGTTCAATCTCTCCAATAATGTTTACATTTAGCCAATTGTAGTGAAGCTCAAGTGTTTCTAACATATTAAGGGATCACAAGGTAGTTGGAGTGCTTCTTTCCAACTAATTTTGCTAGAGTTCCAAGATTTGAAGCTGGTTCAACTTGCCTAACTTATGAGGGATTTCTCCAATTAGATTTTTCATACCAAGACAAAGAATTTGAGGTTGGTTCAACTTTCCCAACTCCCTAAGAATTTCTCCAATCAGATTCTTTGTACTAAGACAAAGTGCTTGTAGCTGACTAAGATTCTTGAATAGTGGATGTATCTCACCAGACATATTATTCTCCGATAGATTTAGTGACGAGAGCGTTTTCATCTCAGCCAGATTCACAAAACATCTCCCTCCAAATAATTTTGGTTGAGGTTCAAGGCCTCAAGGTTTATACAACTAATTAGAAACAAAGGAAATTTTCTTGCCATCAAGTTATAGTATATGCTCAGGTCCTTTAGCGACTGCATAATTATGAATTCGGGTGGAATGCAATCGAGAAAATTGGTTCCCAAGCGATTAACGAAGAGATTTACACAATTTGCAAGTTGGGAGAGTATGGAACTGTTCAAATTAATAAAAAAGAGTGACAGAGATGGAAATTGAGTAAGATTTCCAAGCTTGGCCAGTATCGTGTTGGATAGAGAATTAGTGACACAATTGTTGGGTGTGTGAGCTATCTCAAAGAAAACACCTAATATTTAATTATCGACCGGGGTTGGTAATCTTGGACTTGAGGCAAAGTATATGCTAAGGTAGAATGGCACCTAATATTTCAGCTTGTCAGACCTAAAAATGATTTAATAAAGCAAAGATCGAAAGATCTTTCAAAATGAAAAACTGAGTCAAACTTCAGAAATAGTAAAAAGGAATTAAATCAAGCTTAGTTAGACAGATAACTAGAATAGTATCAAATCATACTACTTTACTTTATAATTGAACAATGGAAACTGATTGAAAAAGCAAACTATGAACTATGAAAATGGAAACTATACAATTTCAGATTCTAATCTAAGAATTAGAAAAACAATTGTAAATAAATTAAAGGCCTATCTATGAAATGGATTAATTTAATGATAAATTAGAAGGCTTTGATAATCAAAGCAAATTACAAACTATTTAAATAATTTCAACAACTAATTCAAGAAAAACATCTATTCCCATGTAACAGGAACTGGAGTGAATGTATCGTAATGGCTTCCAAATGTAATAGCAAAACTAAACGGAAGTAAATCTAATCTAACTTCAACGAAGAGATGTAAACTACGGAAAGACAAATTATAGTTAACTTTAAACATTCTGATCTATCTACTATCCATGAGCAGAATAATAATATAAAACTAATGGAAACTAAAAGCAAGTAGAAAACTTGATAAAGATATTAATTTATGAACTTGATTTGGAAGCAAGTAGAAAACCTGATAAAGATATTAATTTAGAAGCAAGTAGAAAACTTGATAAAGATATTGATTTCTGAATCCAAATCCTATTCCATGAACATCCTCATTATTTATCGAAATGAGAGACTGATTCTAATCTAAATGAAAGAAATTATCAAAACTAGAATACTTGAGAAATGGAACTATTAACTCTATTCTAACTAAGTCTTAAGAACATGAAGTAAACTAGACTAGGAATAAGACTGATAAGTTCTGAAACAACAACATATTAGTAAACTAAATACGAAAGACATAATTTAAAAGACAGTTAAAGCAAGCTAAGAAAAATAACAAGACTTGAATTAAAACTTTAGGGAAGGTGAAACAAATGCCTAGTTATGGTTAAGAATACTAATTAAGAGCAGAAAATATTACAGTGAAGAAAACTAAGAAACTGAATTCAAACTAGCATAAAATAGTGCAGAAAGAGTAAAAGTCTGAACGACGATCCGAATGCCAGTCCGAATGGAGGAAAAATGATTTAAACTAAGGAAAAAGATAGTTTTGATGATCTTGACGTCAGCTGGCGAATGCAGATGAACGTACAATGCAAAGAATCAATGAGAAGACTTGTTGAGAAGCTAAGATAATAGAAAGCAACCTATTCTAATCATGGTTAGAGAGATAAACTATTCCTATTCTATACTAAAGCAAGATTGAGATGAAAGAAGAGAATTAACCTACAGCTACAGAGAGAAGCTAATTAAACTAATTCTAACTATTAACAGAGCTTAAAACAAAGGCTAACTAAGTTCTATTTAATTGTAGGAAACAAACTAGTTAATTATAAAAGACTGGAATTAAACTATCAAAACTATGTTGTTGGTCGACCATTTACTAATCCTGTAAACACAAGTTATGTTAGCAGCACAATACAAATTATGGAAAAGAAATATCATGCACAGAAAACGAATTAATTACATATGCAGGAAAATAAACTAACTAGTTACAGAAAAGGAAATATAGAAAACAAAGACAAAACCTCCGGTTGATGAGGGGCCCTTCCCAGAAATCAGAGATGGAAAACGAAACTGGTTTAGCTACTCAGAATATCAATAAACTAGAACTTCCATTAATCTTAAGAAAATTACAGACTGTCTGCTATCTGCTTGCAAATCCTATGAACTATCTGCGATCTTCTCCAACTATAAGCTAACTAGACTAACTATGTTTCTATCTACAAGCGTCTATTTATACATTTTACAAGGGATGAGAGGGTCAATAGAGTCGACCTCTCTAATAACAGAGGCGTTTAATGAATAACTGGCTGCTTTGAATGGTGTGTGACAACGTAGGGAGTATACACCAGGCTGAACGGAGTCAATTCCTTCATGAGGCAACTGTAGCATTGGTTTTCCTTGGACGTGGGTAGAGAGGTAACATGCTGGCGAGATGAACGAACGGAGGAGAGGCTGCTGGAGCACTGTCGTGGCAAGGCGTTGTGCCGGCAGGCTAAATGTGTGCGACCTGGACTCCTTCCACAACAATGGCATGAAAATGTAGCATGATTTTAGGCTGAACGCGAGGTTGAATCAGTGTGTTGGAGTGTTGACATGGATGTGGGATGCGCTGTCGAGCTTGGCGAGCTTGGGGATGGATCTTCTAGAGCAACGACTCATTAACCATGCCCATTGCATGGCAAATAGAATCCACATGCCCTTTTCTGCATTTAACGGTCTGGGATATGCCAACCGTGGATTTCGGGGGCTGAATGCGAGGCTGAACGATGAGTTGAACGCGGTTGAGCTTAGCATCATAAGCACACAGTTTGAATGAAGGGTCGTTTGAAAAACGCAGCCTGTTAATCAAAGCTTAAATACCATGCATGACTTGAAATGTCACTTTAATCCTTAATAAATCGTAATATAACAAGATTTGACCAAAATTTATATGATAAATGAATACATGCACACCTGGTCTGTTTGATGAGTTGAATGGCTAAAAGAATAACTTATTATATCAAAAATAGTAAAATTAATGCCATTCAGAGCAGATTTAATGATAAAAAATAGTGACAAAATGGACTCCAACACTCCCCCAAACCGGAGATATGCCAGGTCCCACTGAGAAAAACAAGGGGGAATTTAGGAAGAAGGCTGGGCTGTGGTAACAGCTGCCTTCGACTGGGATGATGAAGATATAGATTTGGCCTTGAGATTCTTGAATTGGTCCTTTAAGTAATTATATATCATCCTCAGGGCAGTATGGGATGCTATTTTGGCGTTAACCAAACATTCAATGTCTTTTACTTGTGCACGCAGTGCCTTGTTTTCTTCATGGAGTTCAAAAATCGTTTCCACATAGCTTTGATTTTGGTCTTTCAACCGTGCTATTACTTGGATCAACTTATCCATCTCCAGTTGAGTCAGAATGGGTTGTTCTTTATAATGTTCAGGGCTCTTTGTGGGACTCAATTCTTTTGAACATTTTTCACATTCAACAATATGACCTTCATGAATTGTATCTTGGTTGTGTGTAGGAGGACTTTCAATAGCAGAGACTTCACTCATATGAGCGGATACATTAGCTAGTGTGAGGAGGGGTGATGCAAAGGTATGATCGTTCAACTGGATATTTGAACATGAAGGCTGAATGATAGTCTGAATGAAAGACTGATCAACGGACTGGTCATAATTTGTTCCCGTGGATTTATTAGGCTCTGGAAAGAGTGGAGATTCCAAAGTAGGGTCAGCAAGACTAAGTTCAAAATAAGGTGATGACCGGGCAAGGTGCTCATCACCAAGGGATTTTCATCAAACCGTACACATTTAGCATTTGGTTCTTCTTGGGTATGATGAAGTTCTTGAGAAGAAGAAGATTTGACAGTAGATAAATGAGGGTTCAGTACCTCAAAAACTAAATGATCCCAGGTTTGTCCTCTCTTTTCTAACTGATGAATGATCAAAAGCTTAATAAGACAATGGTGATACAAGCTGCCAGAAGGGTTGACTGTATTTTTCCTAACTTGGCCAGACATCTTCTCCAAACTTTTCAGGAAATAAAATGGGAAGTTAAGGGTCTGATTGTTGACAAAATGAGCTAACAACCTGAAATGGCAAGCTTTAAAGATAGTGAACTTACCCTCGCAAGTGATTAAGTGGATGATAACGGTTAGGAGATCTAAGTACTCTGACTTGATCCATTCTCTGTGAAAACCTTTTGTACCAGCAACGTGTTGAAAATTAGTCTTCAGAGCAAATTCATGATCCTTCCGTGGAAGGAAAAGATTCTTATGCCATCGGGCACCTTCTCTCAGGAGCTTGGTAGCTAATGCTATTGAATCTTCTGTCACGGAGAAAACAAGGTGGCCAACCTTGGCCGTCTTGCCATCAAAACTTTTAGCGAACAGTAATGAAATCTCGTGGTCGTGGCCTTGGAGAAGGCGGAGAAATGGTTCCCAACCTGCTTGCAAAAAAACTTCACGTCAGGCTTTAAAATCAGAAATGCGGAGGAGATCCTGGTAGCTACCAGGCTCATAGCGACTTGGCATTGTTGACAAAGGACGGGGGAATGCGAATGGATATGAGAGGTGCAAGAATTTGCAGAGGACGCGGCTTAGATGGAGAGAAAACAGATTGAGGCAAAATTCATGTGATCACCAGTTCAAACTAAGGTCTGTTTGATTGTTTGACTGACAATGGACGAGGGCTTGGCATGCTTGAAAAGATCGCACCTGTCATTCGAAGATCTTAATTTAAGTGCCAGCGTGAATCTAGTGGATACGTGTGGTTTAAAGAATATTCAAACATGTCCAAAGCCGAGCTTTGGATAGGTTGATTGTAATTCACGTAATGAAAATAGATTACATGTGAGATATCATGATTCAATTGATATGGTGGCAGATCATACAACAGGATAAGTAAGATCGAATGGTGGTCATACAATGATTCACAATGATGCATAATCCATTCGTTTAATGGAGGCGAGATGGATAAGATAATGAAGCCATGTGTGAAATTGACATTTGATTGATCCCTGTCATGATTAGCAAATAAAACTTATAAAAATATTCGATTTTGAACATCTTGGCATATTTAAATAAAGCTATTATAGGCTATGGTTTCATTCAGTACTCCATTCAGAACATTGTTTATTTTCCTCATTCGGATCGGCATTCAACCCGTCATTCAGTCCTTCGTACAGACTTTTGTTTATACAAGATCTTATTTTTTATGCAAACCAAAGCTAATTTTGCAGAGAATTTATGAATCTATTAGTGCACAAAAGATGTTGTAAACTTTGCTTTTCTGGATCTTTGGTTGCGTTCCTCTTTTGTTCTTGATTAGATCAATTTCCTTATGCTTTTGCGTTAACCTGAAAACACCTATCATTGTATCAGAAATAAATAAATTTTTCATAAAAATTCAGAGAGTAAGAACAGTTCTAATCTTCCCCCCAAACCAAAAATATGGCGTGTCCTCAAGCCATCAGACAGAAAATGATGAAAATTAAAAAATTTCAATTGAAAGTCTTACAGGTAGCTTTTTTTTTTTTAAATATTGTGATAATTTTCATAAGGAAATGAAATAATAACAAATGTAGATGATTCAGATTTGTACCTTCATAAAAAAGAATAAAATAGTGCTTAAAAGACCATATGAAGAATAATAGTGTAAGAGATGTGAAAAATGCCATAGGAAAACTAGTCGTCCATGACTCATTGTAAAGATCTCTTGTCATCCCAAGAATATAGACAAGGTTCACCGTAAAATTTGTGAGATATACTATAATTATGGGTCCCATTTCTAGGATAGTTATATCCTAGGTATTGTTTGAATTAGATGACAGGGTCCAAGATCAACTTATAGCCATTATCTAATGACAGTATACATAATCGGCCTAAACATGTGTTTGTATACTCAGGTTTTTATGAGTTATGTGAATAGTAATGCATTAACCAAACCTCTTTTACCCGATATTGACCCGCTGCCAGCAGGCCTGTTCAGTACCCCGACAGGTTTATCTTGGTACCATGCAAGCATAGCCCCACTGCTAGTGAGCCTATTCAATACCCCGACGAGTTTACTTGCATTTACCGAGCTTCCTTGTTTAAGATTTTACTCAGCATGGACCTGCTGCCAGCGAGCCTATTCAGTACCCCGGCGGGTTTGCTTCGCATAATGATATATATATATATAATTTTTTGTAAGGAAGTCGGTTGGCACTAGAGTGTGCTAAGCCTGTTAAACACATAATTCAAAATTTAGCACAAACCTTATGAGTAACCTTATTTATAATGGCCTAAATTACAGATCATGTCAAAAGATAATAACCTAAAGCTGTTCTTTGACTTCACAATCTATCTTCTTCATAAAAGGTCAGTAATGTTCCCCACAAAATAGAAAATATCACCCATTTTTAGGCCACCTTTTAAGGTTCTCTAGAGACAAGTTTTGATAATGAGCCAAGGATGAACTAGCAATCCATAGGTCTAAGATAGAGTTTTGTGGAGATCATAATAATTAAGGTCTTTTAAACAACTGTTCTAATGATAAATCAGAAGTGTGCATGTCTGAATCAAATACCATACACATAATCATAAAGAAAAGTGGTTATAAATGATATCAAGAATGCTTTTACTAAAAAATTTCAAAATTAACAGTAGCTGAAAGAAAAGGAGAGTTATAAATATTTCTTTCTAGAGCACTTCCCTTTTTGCGTAATATCACATAAGCTGATTAAAAAGATAGGGTTCTTGTAATGAAGCTGCAAAACCACTTGTCAGATGATTCAAATTTTATTTAAAACAAAAACATATGTACAAAACAAGTTATGTAAAATTTTCAAAATTAACGAAAGGAAAAAGAGTCTTCCTGTTTTATTAACAATATTTTACAAACTGATCATAATAGATTTCCTGTAAAAAGACAATCAGTTGTTAGAAATGACTCATTATTATTAAAAATCAAAAACATATTTACATATATACAAAAGAAGATAACCCAAAATAATTCAAGGACTGGGAGGAGGAGGAATGACTTCCTCTTCTACCAGTTTCGTTTCCTCTTGCTGTAAGGCATTCTGCACAAAATCTTGTTTAGATATTGGTTGATGATAAATTCTAAGTCTATGTCCATTTACAACAAAATAAATTTGTGAATCATCAATTGTCTTAATTTTAATGGATCTGTTATCACCAGATTTGTATTCTAGCAATATTCACTGAAATACTTCCAAACACTAACCCCCAGTTCAAAGGCATTGCCTTGGAGAAAAAACCCCCTTTAATTCCTATGTTAAGTGATCCCTCATTTCCATGTACTCTCTCAATGAGAGATTTTCCTTACGGGTATGAAATATTTATTGAAAACCTTATGAACTCTTCACATGTTCCATATCCACATTATGGGCTCGTAACTTAGAGTGACATGACAGTGAATAGCTCTTTGAAGATTCATCGGATGATTGGAAAGTTATTAAAGGTTTGAATGCATGTATAGTTGGCAAAGGAATTTAATGAGCTCCAAGAGAAGACCATTAGAGTTGTTGGATCATCACGCAGTTGATGTGCTTTTGGCCAAAGATGGATCGGATGTTACCATAAAACTTTTGTATCTTTTAGTGTTATCCTGTGAAGGGTATTGTCCATTGTATAAAATATGGCATTTATTCAAATATTAAATGCCTGGAACTCGCCATCGCCAAAGGTAAGTCTATAATGATGAGTGCGTCCATGTGTCAAAGAAAAAGTCCAAAGGGAAATTTATGAACCCAAAGTGTACTCAAGTTTCATGGCAGGTGCCTAACGCAAGCTCAGGAGAAGCAAGTCTATATTTTTCATGGAATAATGGTAGAAATTGCAAAATCATGCTAAAGTTCGGTCTTGATGAGGTTATTTTTGGCTCCTCCCATCAAATGTTTAAAGATTTGCTCAAAGAAGACTTAATTTTTGGCACAGGTCCGTAATAGCAATTCTATTTTCAGAAAGCAATTCATCATTTACAGGCAGGGTATCTGATTGTAAAGCTATAGAATTTTTGCTGTCAATAACTTCATCCTTGATTCACTCTCAGAAGTATGAAGACAAGAATATTTGTTGAGTATCCAGATGCTTTCAATAATATTTCAGATGCAAATATCAATGTTGAAAGGCTCAATTTAGAGGAACAAACCTAATTCAAGAAATCAATTAACATTATTATTTTAGATTGCGCTGAGTGTCAAGTGAAATTTAAATGTTGGGGTAAGCATTGTGCTCATATCAGCATTGTGTTCATACAAATGAAAATCGAATGAAAGCACTCAGTTCGAGAGGAAGTCCAGATGTCTGAAGGGTGAATACGCAGTTTGCTTATGAGGAATGCATTTGTAAAACTCCAAAGATGCAGTGAATATAAAAAGTCAAAACCAATTATCAGTGGTGTCATATTATATAAACACCCAATGTCAAGATAAATGCCCAGGTAGCATTTGTCAGGTGGCAGAGCATTTGTGCAAATAAACAATTTAGAAGGCACAAAATTAGCATCAGCGGTCAATTCCATATTTTTAGTGATTTAATGAATGTTTATGGGCATCATTTGAGCATTTGATGGCTAGTGGCAGAGTATCAATAGATGGAGGATTATATTAAATTCTTCAAAAATTTAGTTTCAAATTTCTAGAAGTATTCTTAGCAGGAAACATGGGAAGATGTCGAAGTATCCAAATTTGTTCGAGATTGAAGGAACAACAGCTAACCAAGTCATTTCCAACACATCAAGACAGATTCAGTTTGAGAACACTACGCTTGGCAGTAGTAGATGGCGGTAGAGGTGTCAAGCAGCCTCATCATTCCCATATTTGCATTGATTCGAGACTGATTTACATCTTTTTGATCCCTCAAAATTTGTAACAAACACAGTATTGTGTTTTCTATTTAAACTTTTAGTATTGAATGTAAAGTGGGTGGTGAAGTTCCAGCCGAGGGATGAGATGATTATGGAAAATCAGACTTTGAACCAGTTTGTAGGCATGTATGAAGTTTCTTATGAAATGACTGTTTATGAAGTAAAATATGATCTTTGAGCCTATTCTGTTTCAATTTATAAAGTATATGCTTTTAGTATTCTGTCTATACATGGTCTAAATTTCATGTTGTGATTCTTCTAAAAAACATACAACTATGCCCCTATCATGAAATATTGTCTAAGCTCTTATATTCATAGTTTATGATCATAGCCAGTTTTTTGCTTCTATTTATATATTGGAATTTTATATCATCCCTGTCTTCTGGTTTTTAATTATCCAACTTAACTCATACCTTCATCTACCACCAGAACATCATAAAAATTATTGAGTAGATGTCTGATATCTACATTCAAGATTTCCTTAAGCTTTGACCCAAGCAGTCAGGGTGCAAACTTTAGGGATAACATCTTTTGGCGTCATTGCCAGGGACGGAGGAACGAAGACAATACTTATGTGGGCTGTACGACAACGAATATATCCAGACTTTGATGGTGAACAAAGGTTGGTGACATAGGGGCTGCGATATTCACCTAGTGACTCCACTGGTTTCAAAATGACAGATTTAGTTTCTGAGTGAATTGCTTCATATACCAAGACAATAGGATTTGAGGTAGATCCTGCTTTTCGTAAAAATTTCAAAGAATGGAAAGCTGATAATGATGAATGGGAGGAAGATTTATTTTCCTATTTAGATTCTTATAATATCTCAAGTGAAGAAGATAAACTTAGTTTTTTGAAGAAGCTTCTGAAAACACTCGAGTTGGAATGTGAAATTTGGTTGACTCATAAAAATTCTCAAAAATTTTCTGAGATTAACATCTCTAATGGTCAGTATGAAGATATGTGCATGGCTTTGAATGAAGAATTAAATCTACATATCTTAGAAAGTAAAAAGTGGTTTTCAAATGATTGTGAAGAAGATGGTTTTATGGAGATAGTGAGGTCAGAATTTATCCAGAGGCAGCTTGCTTATCTTCAAGAAGAAATAGGGATATTTGATCAGAACATGATTTTTAATTGTTTTTATGATCCAGTAGCTGCTTATCTCAAGGTTTTTATCAACTCCAGCCATTCAGTTTTGTTCAATTGCAAATATGAGTTTCAGATCCATGACGAATTGCATATAAGTTCTTCAATCTTTATTTTACAGAAGCATGTTCCAGGACTTCAATTGCTAATTCATATTTTAACTTGGTTTCATTGGAAGTGGAGTTACACATGATTAGCTTGATCTTTGCAAGATTAGAGTAGAGGTGTTGATAAATAAGCTCATCCATGAAAATTTACTTTCTGCAGTTTTCAAAGTGATTAGATTTTTAGCAGGTTTACAATTATTTTATTTGAATAAGTGGTGGCATATTTCAGAAGTTTTCAGGGGTTGATTGAAGAGTTGACCGTATTGCCCAATGCATAAGGAAGAGGTCTGCAGGTTCTTGGTAGCTCGCAGGGAGCATACCATCCCCAGACGAGGCCAGATGTTATCACCAGATTTGTATTCTAGCAATATTCACTGAAATACTTCCAAACACTGACCCCCAGTTCAAAGGCATTGCCCTGGAGAAAAATCCCCCTTTGATTCCCGTGTTAAGTGATCCCTCATTTCCATGTACTCTCTCAATGAGAGATTTTCCTTACGGGTATGAAATATTTATTGAAAACCTTATGAACCCTTCACATGTTCCATATCCACATTATGGGCTCGTAACTGAGAGTGACATGACGGTGAATAGCTCTTTGAAGAGTCATCGGATGATTGGAAAGTTATTAAAGGTTCAGATGCATGTATAGTTGGCAGAGGAATTTAATGAGCTCCAAGAGAAGACCATTAGAGCTGTTGGATCATCATGCAGTTGATGTGCTTTTGGCCAAAGATGGATCGGATGTTACCATAAAACGTTTGTATCTTTTAGTGTTATCCTATGAAGGGTATTGTCCATTGTATAAAATATGGCATTTATTCAAATATTAAATGCCTGGAACTCGCCATCGCCAAAGGTAAGTCTATAATGATGAGTGCGTCCATGTGTCAAAGCAAAAGTCCAAAGGGAAATTTATGAACCCAAAGTGTACTCAAGTTTCATGGCAGGTGCCTAACGCAAGCTCAGGAGAAGAAAGTATATATTTTTCATGGAATAATGGTAGAAATTGCAAAATCATGCTAAATTTCGGTCTTGACAAGGTTATTTTTGGCTCCTCCCATCAAATGTTTAAAGATTTGCTCAAAGAAGACTTAATTTTTGGCACATGTTCGTAATAGAAATTCTATTTTCAGAAAGCAATTCATCATTTACAGGCAGGGTTTATGATTGTAAAGCTACAGAATTTTTGCTGTCAATAAATTCAGCCTTGATTCACTCTCAGAAGTATGAAGACAAGAATATTTGCTGAGTATCCAAATGCTTTCAATAATATTTCAGAAGCAAATATCAATGTTGAAAGGTTCGATTTAGAGGAACAAACCTAATTCAAGAAATCAATTAACATTATTCTTTTAGATTGTGCTGAGTGTCAAGTGAAAGTTAAATGTTGGGGTAAGCATTGTGCTCATATCAGCATTGTGTTCATACAAATGAAAATCGAATGAAAGCACTCAGTTTGAGAGGAAGTCCAGATGTCTGAAGGGTGAATACGTAGTTTGCTTATGAGGAATGCATTTGTAAAACTCCAAAGATGCAGTGAATACAAGAAGTCAAAAGCAATTATCAGTGCTGTCATATTATATAAACACCCAATGTCAAGATAAACGCCCAAGTAGCATTTGTCAGGTGGCAGAGCGTTTGTGCAAATAAACAATTTAGAAGGCACAAAATTAACATCAGCGGTCAATTCCAGAATTTTAGTGATTTAATGAATGTTTATGGGCATCATTTGAGCATTTGATGACTAGTGGCAGAGTATCAACAGATGGAGGATTATATTAAATTCTTCAAGAAAATTTAGTTTCAAATTTCTAGAAGTATTCTTAGCAGGCAACATGGGAATATGTCAAAGTATCCAAATTTGTTCGAGATTGAAGGAACAACAACTAACCAAGTCATTTCCATCACATCAAGACAGATTCAGTTTGAGAACACTACGCTTGGTAGTAGTAGATGGCGGTAGAGGTGTCAAGTAGCCTCATCATTCCCATATTTGCATTGATTCGAGACTGATTTACATCTTTTTGATCCCTCAAAATTTGTAACAAACATAGGATTGTGTTTTCTATTTAAACTTTGAGTATTGAATGTAAAGTGGGTGGTGAAGTTCCAGCCAAGGGCTAAGATGATTATGGAAAATCAGACTTTGAACCAATCTGCAGGCATGTATGAAGTTTCTTATGAAATGACTGTTTATGAAGTAAAATATGATCTTTGAGCCTATTTTGTTTCAATTTATGAAGTATATGCTTTTAGTATTCTGTCTATACATGGTCTAAATTTCATGTTGTGATTCTTCTAAACCGCATACAACTATGCCCCTTTCATGAAATAATGTCTGAGCTCTTATATTCATAGTTTATGATCACAGTCAGTTTTTTGCTTCTATTTATATATTAGAATTTTATATCATCCATGTCTTCTGGTTTTTAATTATCCAACTTAACTCATACCTTCATCTACCACCAGAACATCATAAAAATTATTGAGTATATGTTTGATATCTACATTCAAGATTTCCTTAAGCTTTGACCCAAGCAGTCAGGGTGCAAACTTTAGGGATAACAGGATCCATTATCAAAGGCTGTGACAATTTCATATGGACCCATCCATCTAGTAGTTAACTTACCTTTAAAAATTTTGTATCTTGACTCAAAAAGTAGTGCCCAGTCTCCAGTTTTGAATTGTTTTTGTTTAATGTATCTATCATGCCACTTTTTGCGTTGGTTTTGTATTAATATTGTGCATTGAATAACATCTTGCCTAATCTCGTCTAATTCATTTATCTGCAAAATTCGTTGTCTCTGAGCTTCTTCTAAGTTCATCCCTAATTGTGCAGCCATATGAAAGGTTTTGACTTGAAATTCAATGGGTAGAAGAACTTGTTTACCATAAACAAGTTCATAATGTGTGTGGCCAATAGTGTTTCTCCAAGTTATTCTATAAGCCCAAAGAGCTTCAGGAAGCCTATCTGCCCAGTCCTTGTGGTGTAACTGGATAGTCGTAGTCAGGATGGATTCTAATACTTTGTTGGTGGATTCTAGCTGACCATTGGCTTGCGGGTGATATGGTGAAGATTTACCATGTCTAATACCATATTTATCAGTAAGCTCTTTCATTAATTTGGAGGTAAACTGAGACCCTTGGTCAATTACAATTTCCCTAGGTACACCGAATCAGGTAAATATTTCTTCATAAATGAATTCCACCACAGATTTCTCTGTGGCTCGAAATAATTCTTTGGCTTCTACCCATTTGGTGACATAAGCTGTACAGACTAGGATATACTTCTTCTTGCGAGACATAGGGGAAATTGATCCAACGAAATCTAGAGCCCATTTTTCAAATGGCTCAATCATAACTTGGGGTTGTAAAGGCATCTCATCGGATGGTGTAGCTCTACCCATTCTTTAACAACTGTCACATCCCTTGACATACTTGGCAGCATCTTTGAATATGCTTGGCCAATAGTACCCAGAGTGCAATACTTTGTATGTTGTTCTCTTATCATAAAAATGCCCACCGCAAGGTCCACCATGACATGCATGTAGGATCTCTGCCATCTCATCCTCCCATACGCATCGTCTAATAATAAGGTCAGGGCCAGTACGAAAGAGATCATTATCTACCCAAGAATAATTGGAACTTTGAACTATGATCCTACGTTTCTCAAGTGGAGAGAGATGGTTAGGTAGCTTTTTAGTTGCTAAATAATTAGCTATGTCTACAAACCATGGGGTCCGGACAGATATAGCGAAAAAATGTTCATCTGGGAAGCTATCATCGACAGAGCTGGCATTATCGTCAATTTGAATTCAAGAGAGAAAATCAGCTACTACATTCTCTTTACCGAGACGATCAACAATGGTGATGTTGAATTCTTGTAACAAAAGAAGCCACCGAGTCACTCTACCATTGGTGATAGGTTTATTCACTAAAAACCTAATGGAAAAGTGGTCAGTGTGTATAAAAATGTCATATCCTGTGATATAATGACGAAACTTGTTGATGGAGTGGACTACTGCTAGAAACTCTTTTTCAGTAACAGTGTACTTCGATTCCACAGGAGTCAAATTTTTACTAGCAAAGTAAATGGCATGTGATGTCTTTCCCTCTTTTTGACCTAAAAATGCCCATATAGCTATGTCGGAAGCATCAATGGATATATGGAAAGGAAGGGACCAATTTGGCCCCCTAAGTATTGGTGCCACTGATAGTTTGGCCTTCAAAGTCTCAAAGGCTTGTTGACACGGTTCAGTCCATTGAAATTCTATGTCTTTCATGAGTAGTTTGAACATGGATGCGGCTATTTTAGTGAAATTTTCAATGAAACGTCTATAATAGCCGGCATGGCCAAGAAAACTTCTTACTTCCTTCCGAGTTTTTGGAGGAGGAAGATTAACAATTATTTCGATCTTGGCGGGATCCACCTTGATACCTTGAAGAGAGACATGATGTCCCAAAACTATGCCCTCAGTCAGTAGCATTTTACATTTTTCATGACTAAGAGCTAAGTTCGTTTCTTGGCACTGAATAAGAACCATTTCGAGGTTATCAAGGGATTCCTGAAAGGTGTTACCATAAACCGTAAAATCATCCATATAAACTTCTACACAGTCGTGTATGATGTCAGCAAATATTCCTTGAACTGCACGCTAGAAAGTAGTAGGTGCATTAGATAGGCCAAATTGTAACACTTGGTAGGCATACGTCCCCCAAGAGCAAGTGAAGGTTGTCTTGTCTTGATCCTCAGGTGCTATCAATATTTGATTATATCCACTATACCCATCAAGGAATGAGAAATATTGTTTCCCTGACAAGGTGTCTAACACCTGATCGATGAAAGGCAAGGGGAATTAGTCCTTAAGAGTGGCCTTGTTCAGTTCTCGAAAGTCAACATAGATACGCCATTTCACTGTGAATTTCTTTGGAACTACCACAAGAGGAGAAATCCATTTACTATTATAAATTGGGTAAATGAATCCAACATTAAGGAGCTTTTGTAATTCATCCTTTACTATATCCTTTAGCGCTGGGTTCATTCTTCTCTGGGGCTTCCTAATAGGAGGTATGTTCGAGTCTGTGTAAATGTGATGGATACAGGTGTCTGGGTGTATACTTTTCATATTGGTATACTCCCATGCAAATGCTCCAGTTTGACCCTTGAGAACTTTTAGTAATTGTTTTTGTTGACTCTCATCTAATCCTGCGTTTATATGCAGAAATTTGTCGGTACTAACCTCACATGGTATGGTATAATATCCTAGGTGTTCTTCGATTGCGAATACACAGGGTGTACTTGTAAATGTTGAGAGGTTCATGTTTTCTTGGAATTCGTCTCCAAAGATCTGGTCAAATTGGGAAAAAGATTGAGGAAAATCTACACATGTTGTGGAAGAGATAAATTGGTTCAACACGTTCTCGGTATTTTGCTCTTACAGTGCCCGAGAAAAATCACTAACCAGGGAAAGTTCTTCCAAGTTCTCATCTCCAAAAGGACAATCTAACCAAAAGAGGTTTTCATCTATTGGTTGAGCTGGTGGGTATAAAGCTAGTTTTCTTGTAGATAACCCATCAGAGATAATCATCTCTCCATCCCTACATCCTATAAATGCATTGGCAGTAGCCAACCAAGGTCTTCCCAAAATAATGAAGTGGCCTTTGGAAGGGTCTTTTGATTCAATGACCATGAATTCCATAGGATATTCCCATGAAGTAACTGATACAGTGATGTCATCTAAAATCCTAGTAGTTTGAACCATAGTATGATCTGCCAACTCTAGCATTGTTGGGGTAGGGCGAAGGAATGGTCATAAATTGAGAGTTTCTAATATTGTGGTAGTCATCAAATTTATAACAGCTCCTAGATCAATAAGTGTGTTCCCTATGGCGGTGTTATTGATGATAACATTCACCACAGGGTTTCCTGGGTTTGAATATTTTGGTATTCTAGGTTGGTTTGCTATGTAATATGAAATTTCTCCTATTACATGAATCGTCGGAGGGTCTTTTTGTTTTTTCCCTGGTCTCTTAATACAAAGTTCCTTTATTACCTTACTATAGATTGGGATATCCTTAATGGCTTGTAACAAAGGGATCTTAATGCAAATATTTTTCAATTCGTTAATGATATTGTACTATGGATAAGTTACAGGTTTTTCTATTACTAGACGCTCCGGATATGGAGGTGATTTTTCCCTTGGAATTACTTCTTTGCGTGGATGGTTGTGTGTTGCATATTTAGAAATAACCACATCTTCAAGAATGGAATCATTCAAAACTTCACTAGGTGTGTCTTCTTCATTCTCTTCTTGAATACCAACTGATGACTTGGGCTTATAATGAGAAACTCTTCCAGACCGAAGTTGTATCTCATGTATTGGCGCGGTTGAAATGACATATGATGGAAGAGGTAACAACCCAATGTTGTTAAGGGCTTGGGTTGGTTTGTTGTTAGGATTCGGTATCGGTTGTGCAGGTAATATTGTGGGTCTTGGAGGATTCATGTTCTGGAAATGGGGAGGTTTATTCAGGATAGGGGGTAGTGAAGGAGGTACAAATCCAAGCGAAAATTGCTAGATATTAGGTGGGTAAGGATAGTTAGGCATAGGAGGAGGTGTTTGAGCATAAGCTTTCCCTCTCCATGCATGTGTCCATTGCTGTTGTTGAGCATTCTGAGGAGGGTACTGCGGTGGCCAATTCTGCCAACGTGAAGTATTCAATTGTTGAGGAGGTTAATAAGGGTAGTAGTAAGGTGGAATTTGTGATGAGTCTTGGTGCGATGGTTGATCTCTAGGTTTCCAAGGCCTCCTAGGTATTTCACCAAAATTTCCACTCTTGTATAAATCTTGTAATCCAGGAAACGATGGACAATCATTGGTTGGATGTTCTTCTGTACATAGGTGACAGACTGAAACATTATTTAATGGACATTCTTGTTGAGGATGTTTAGTTCTACACCTAGGACAAAAAACACTCATTGTTGCATGATCTTCATCCTGTCTTTTTTTGGCTTGTAATGCATCTAGTTGAGAATCCATGACTCCTAAGATATCTGTTTTGAAATTTTCCAATAGGTTTCCCAACTCTACCCTTGTAACTCCACTAGGACTGGATGTATTTCCTTTGGGATTCTTAACATAAGATTCTCGAAAGTGTCTTCCACCTTTCTCTCTACTCCTAGAGTAATTCCTACATAGGTCACAAATCTCTATAAAAGACTTATGAGAAATGTCTCCTTCTACCATGATATTAAGGTTATCTAAGAATTCTTCTGAGATTCCCTTGAGGAAGATTGTTCTTACTGCATCTTCTCGAATATCATTATACTTGGATTTGTTTAACACATAGTTAAATCTCTCGAGATAGTCTTCTAAGCTCTCGTCTTTGAGTTGTTGAATCTTAAAAATATCATTATGAGAGTCCTTAGGTCTACAGTAATCCTGATATTTTCGAATAAATGCATTCTTCATGTCTTCCCAAGTTCTAATACTAGATTCTCCTAATCCCATGAACCATCGAAGAGAAGAATATTTTATTGTTGCAGGAAAGAGTTTTATCTTTTGGCCATCTTGTAGGTAATTATAACTCCTACACAAAATGTCAAACTCGAATAAAAATGTATCTAGATCCTCACTACTCTTCCCATAAAAGGTTGGTAGTGAGGAAGGAGGGATTTTCTACATAGTAACATCTTATGCATTGTCTAAGATAGGGAACCCGAAGGTACCTTCAGTTCTAACTTCTCCATCTTATTCATCTTGTCAGACATGATCTTCATTTTCATCCCCCATGAAGATTCTATTGCCAAAGAGAGAAAATCTAGGTGGCTCCTTTCTTGGTGAATATGGGATGTCCCAATGTTCTGTTTCAGGACGTGCATTCTTCTTTTTAGGAGGAGAATTACCAACTACGTGGGAATCCATATTTGGAGGTCCTACTGTTGTTGTATCAATCTGCTAAATAACTATGTTCACAGAACTCTCAAAAAGAGCATCTACTTGTGCAGGATCGATAAAATCTACTAAGTCTGGACCACCTACTATTGAAAAAGTAGTGTCTTTGGGATTTTGGACTAATGGAGAGTTAAGAGGTCCTGAAGTCTTATCTTTTTGAGTTTCCTTTTTTCTAAGTTCAATTTCAATATGAGCTTGAGGTTCTTCTAGTGGAATTTCTTTATGAACAGACTATTCTGATGTCCCTATGTTCTCCCCTAATTGGTTTCTAGAAAGGATTTCATTTGCTTTCCAAGTAGGACTATCCCCTTTAGGTGTCTTCCGATACCTTTCTGTTGAGTTAGTAGTTGGGGTGGCACACCACCCGTATAGGTTAGTAGGAATTCTAGGAGGGATTTTAGTAAGAGAGCTAGTTTTAATAAATCTACCTTGTGAATATCTAGACCTATTCATGTAAACAAATTATAACTGAAACAAATTCTAACTGCATAACTATTACTGCTGGGTTTTGGGGATGCCTGTTATAAAAGATGCGCAAGTTCTTACCTCTCGTCTTACCGCTCACCCACCACTAGCCTATTTTCAAAGAAATGAATATAACTAAATTTCAAAAAGAGAGTTCAACTTATCTATGACTCAATTCTACCTATCTTCTACAACTCCCCGGCAACAACGCCAAAATGTTGGGTGTGTGAGCTATCTCAAAGAAAACACCTAATATTTAATTATCGACCGGGGTTGGTAATCTTGGACTTGAGGCAAAGTATATGCTAAGGTAAAATGGCACCTAAGATTTCGGCTTTTCAAACCTTAAAATGTTTAATAAAGAAATGATCGAAAGATCTTTCAAAATGAAAAACCGAGTCAAACTTCAGAAATAGTAAAAAGGAATTAAATCAAGCTTAGTTAAACATATAACTAGAATAGTATCAAATCATACTACTCTACTTTATAATTGAACAATGGAAACTGATTGAAAAAGAAAACTATGAACTATGAAAATGGAAACTATACAATTTCAGATTCTAATCTAAGAATTAGAAAAACAATTGTAAATAAATTAAAGGCCTATCTATGAAATGGATTAATTTAATGATAAATTAGAAGGCTATAATAATCAAAGCAAATTATAAACTATTTAAATAATTTCAACAACTAATTCAAGAAAAATATCTATTCCCATGTAACAGGAACTGGAGTGACTATATCATAATGGCTTTCAAATGTAATAGCAAAACTAAACGGAAGTAAATCTAATCTAACTTCAACGAGGAAATGTAAACTACAAAAAGACAAATTACAGTTAACTTTAAACATTCTGATCTATCTACTATCCATGAGTAGAATAATAATATAAAACTAATGGAAACTAAAAGCAAGTAGAAAACTTGATAAAGATATTAATTTCTGAACTTGATTTGGAAGCAAGTGGAAAACTTGATAAAGATATTAATTTCTGAACTTGATTTGGAAGCAAGTTGAAAACTTGATAAAAATATTAATTTAGAAGCAAGTAGAAAACTTGATAAAGATATTGATTTCTGAATCCAAATCCTATTCCGTGAACATCTTCATTATTTATCGAAATGAGAGACGATTCTAATCTAAATGAAAGAAATTATCAAAACTAGAATACTTGAGAAATGAACTATTAACTCTATTCTAACTAAATATTAAGAACATGAAGTAAACTAGACTAGGAATAAGACTGATAAGTTCTGAAACAACAACATATTAGTAAACTAAATATGAAAGACATAATTTAAAAGACAGTTAAAGCAAAGTAAGAAAAATAACAAGACTTGAATTAAAACTTTAGGGAAGGTGAAACAAAGGCCTAATTATGGTTAAGAATACTAATTAAGAGAAGGAAATATTACAGTGAAGAAAACTAAGAAACTGAATTCAAACTAGCATAAAATAGTGCAGAAAGAGTAAAAGTACGAATGATGATCTAAATGCCAGTTCGAACGATAGTCCGAATGACAGTCCGAATGGAGGAAAATCAATTTAAACTAAAGAAAAATATAGTTTTGATGATCTTGACGTCAGATGGCGAATGCAGATGAACCTAGAATGCAAATAATCAGTGACAAGACTTGTTGAGAAGCTAAGATAATAGAAAGCAGCCTATTCTAATCATGGTTAGAGAGATAAACTATTCATATTCTATACTAAAGCAAGATTGAGATGAAAGAAGAGAATTAACCTACAACTACAGAGAGAAGCTAATTAAACTAATTCTAACTATTAACAGAGCTTAAAACAGAGGCTGACTAAGTTCTATTTAATTGTAGGAAACAAACTAGCTAATTATAAAAGACTGGAATTAAACTATCAAAACTATGTTGTTGGTCGACCATTTACTAATCCTGTAAACAAAAGTTATGTTAGCAGCACAATACAAATTACGAAAAAGAAATATCATGTACAGAAAATGAATTAATTACATATGCAAGAAAATAAACTAACTAGTTGCAGAAAAGGAAATACAAAAAACAAAGACAAAACCTCCGGTTGATGAGGGGCCCTTCCCAGTAGTCAAAGATGGAAAATGAAACTAGTTTAGCTACTCAGAATATCAATAAAATGGAACTTCCATTAATCTTAAGAAAATTACAGGCTGTATGCTATCTGCTTGCAAATCCTACAAACTATCTGCGATCTTCTCCAACTATAAGCTAACTAGACTAACTCTGTTTCTGTCTACAAGCGTCTATTTATACATTTTACAATGGATGAGAGGGTCGACAGAGTTGACCTCTCTAAGAACAGAGGCGTTTAATGAATAACTGGCTGCTTTGAATGGTGCGTGACAGCGTAGGGAGTATACACCAGGCTGAACAGAGTCGATTCCTTCATGAGGTAGCTGTAGCGTTGGTTTTCCTTGGACTTGGGAAGAGAGGTAACATGCTGGCGAGATGAACGAACGGAGGAGAGGATGCTGGAGCACTGTCATGGCAAGGCGTTGTCCTGGTAGGCTAAACGTGTGCGACCTGGAATCCTTCCAGAACAATGGCGTGAACAGGTAGCATGATTCCAAGCTGAACGCGAGGCTGAATCGGCGTGTTGGAGTGTTGACATGGACTTGGGATGCGCTGTCGAGCTTGGCGAGCCTGGGGACGGATCTTTTAGAGAAACGACTCATTAACCATGCCCATTGCGTGGAAAACAGAACCCACATGCCCTTTTCTGCATTTAATGGTCTGGGATATGCCAACCGTGGATTTCGGGGGCTGAACGCTAGGTTGAACGACGAGCTGAATGTGGTTGAGCTTAGCATCAAAGCACGTGGTCTGAATGAAGGGTCGTTTGAAAAATGCAGGCTGTTAATAAAAGATTAAATACCATGCATGACTAGAAATGTCACTTTAATCCTTAATAAATCGTAATATAACAATATTTGACCAAAATTTATATGATAAACAAATACATGCATACCTGGTCTATTTGATGAGCTGAATGGCTAAAAGAATAACTTATTATATCAAAAATAGTAAAATTAATGCCATTCAGAGTAGATTTAATGATAAAAAATAGTGACAAAATGGACACCAACAACAATATCAAGCATTTGGTAATGCATTCTATAACATGGCTTGTGTTCTATATTATTTCCTTTGTTGCGATATAGTTCTTCTTCTAATGAGGGTAAAATGATGTTGCAGGGCTTGAAAGTGCCATGGCAAGCTTTGCAACAAGAAGTTATCCTTCATGTAAAGCTTCCCCAATTTTTATTGTTTTTTTGCATCCCTCAGTGCATGTATTCCAGTATATGATGTATGAACTAAAAAAATAAAGAAAAAATATAGATGGTGTAGAGCAAGGATTTATGGTTTCGGATTTTAGTGACTTGCTTGATAGGCCAATGTTTTATCCTCCCGCCATTGGGTATAAACTGAATGGAATCTATTGAATTATTTGGGATATTAGATGGATGCTTCCTATTTATGTAAGTATATACCGTTTAATTCAATACATTTAATTTAATTCTTATCTTTAAGGTCTTACATATCAAGGTTTTAGCTTTCTCTATCTATAGTAAAATCCACAATTCTGTGTTTTACTTGTTAATTCATTTCTAATCCATGTTCTTTAAAAAGGGATCTTGATTTAGTCTTCATATTTCATGTCATTTTTTTTACAGTAATCATACCCTTCTTCTCTTTTTGTCACGTCCCCTCCCGTTGATCCAATGCAAGGAAGGGAACGAGATACCAAAATCTGGGCTTTTACGTAAACTCAGCCCCATTCATTAGATTCATACAAATAAAGCAACTGTGTGTAGATGCAAATCAAGCAAACATGCACAGCGGAATAAAACATCATCCACACACACATTTAATATCCATTCAACATATAAATAATAATCATCAAATTAAAACATTCTAGAAGTAAATACACATAGAGATTACTTATCTTCATTGTGCAATTGTCCCAAGCAACTAACTATGTTGCTACAATGTTCCACCCAACCATAGGTCTCTTCCCAGTCTGTATTCTTTTAGCAGTCAGAGACCACCCCCGAGCTGGGCATGATTTCTATAAGGAAACGGGGACTCTTAAGCTCAGCACAACCCAAGCAAACATCACCTCTAAGCAAAGCCAAATAAAGAAACTATGTGCAGATACAAATCAAGCAAACATGCACAGTGGAATAAAACATCATCCACACACACATTTAATATGCATTCAGCATATCAATACTAATCATCAAATTAAAACATTCCAGAAGTAAATACACATAGAGATTACTTATCTTCATTTTGCAATTGTCCCAAACAACTATCTATGTCGCTGCAACGTTCTACCCAACCATAGGTCTCTGCCCAGCCTGTATTCTTTAAGCACTCAGAGACGACCGCCGAGCTGGGCATGATTTCTACAAGGAAACGGGGACTCTCAAGCTCAGCATAGCCCAAGCAAACATCACCTCGAAGCCAAGCTAGTCTACAGCTGGGTTTATCAGGCTAAATCTTAACCCTCTTCATTTCTAGATGCTTGCACTCAAGCTCAAGCCAAAACAATGGATACCCATAACCCATACCCCAACATACTCTATATACACACAGCAAGCACAAACATTGGGCATGGAAACACATTTTTAACAATTGGATTTACAAACAAGATGGCCATGGGATTTTCCCAAATCGTGGGCACACCAAAAACGGACTGTGGAAGGGGGAAATTCGACCACAAGGAGAAAAAATGATTTCTCCCACAGGTTATGAGCATTCCAATGGCCAAAAAGGTCTCAATGAAACCCCAAATCGAGCTCCCTTCCTCCCAGCATCTCTGCAACACCAAAAACACCCTCTTCTCAGCTAGAAAATAAGTAAAACACAGGAAAACGTAGAGGAAAATGCCCAGGTAGCTCCAAACTCGTGAGAGAGAAAAACTGATGGGTGAAGAATGGCTTGGGGAGGAATTTCGTGGCTCTTTTCTTGCCCAAAAATTCAAACACAAATTTCCATGAAGGGTGGCTTGCCCACACCCGAATTTGGACAACCATACCTCTCCATTCCCTAAGGCATTAACTACTTCAACCAACTCTTGGGAGAAATTAATGATTGGGTACAAAATTCAACATGGGTAGTTGAGGGTTTTATGGGTTCTCTCATTGACACTTGGCTTGACTTGATTGGCTCCAAGGGTTTGAATATTTCCCCTCCCAATTCCTTATAAAATCATGTCCCCATCTCTTGTTACATTGCATAGCTAGTTGTGGGTATTTTATTAAAATACATATTTACATGATATTTGCAATTCCATTGTGCCTAGATAGCACACAAACCATATGCATCACTAAATAGATGGCAGGAGCCTTGGCCTTGAGATCCTCACCACTATTTTATAACAATATTATATCATTTACATTTTAATCCAATGGGGTCAAAATAGGGATATTACAATCTCCTCCCCTTTGGAATAACACCGTCCTCGGTGTTCCAACACTTAGGAATATATACCCACTTTACACATGTCCCAAAATTGACAAAATATGGCAGGTTTGTCCCGCGTTTCATCTTTTTCCTTTGAACTTTCAGGACCAAGTCCTCTGGCTTCCAGAAGCTGCTGTTGCTGGCTTTGATCTTACAGCTCTGCAGGTGGGCATTGCTCGACAACAATCCCTTCTTCGTTTTTTTCTTTTTTTTTACCTCCCAGCTGATCTACAAGTCTGGACTTTCATGGATGTCATCTTTCTTGTTGTCCTGGCAACTATTTGAGAAATATTTTCAGCCAAAACCCATAGCCTTTGGTCTGCCGCCATGGCTAAGTTGTAACGTCCCCATCTTGACCCTATTGCATTAATATTGTAAATGATGTAAATATTGTTATTTAGTCATGGTGAGGAGCTCAAGGCCAAGGCCCCGCCATTGATTTATCGTTCTATGTATCGGCGATTAGAATAGATGCATAGAGTTCTTGTGCTAGCTGTGCACAATGTAAAATCGGACATCATGTAAATATGCAATTTTTAATGAAAAACCCACAACCAGCTACGCAATGCAACAAAGAGATGGGGGCATGATCTTTACAAGGAATAGGGGGGGGAAATAACCAAACCCTTGAGCCATGGTGTTAAGCCATTTCATTGAGGAAACCCATGAACTCTTAACTACCCATTTGGTCTCATGCATCCAATCATTTAATTCTTCCAAGAATTGGTTGAGACAATTAATGCCTTGGGATGGGAGAGGTATGGTTGTCAATTTTCGTGTATGGGCAAGACAGCAACCTGGGAAATCGAGTTTTGGCTTGCTGGGCAAGAAAACCCCCACGAAATTGTCCCAAAATCCATTCTTCACCCATGGCCATTCTTCCTCTCACGTAGACTGAGCTTACTGGAGTTGATCCTCACGTTTTTCACCATAACCCTGCGTTTTTCCATGTCCAGGAACTCGTTTTTGGTATTGTGTGGTAGCTGGGAAAGGAGGGACGCGATTTTGGGCTGAGGGAGAGGTCGTTTTTTTCCCTTGGGGCGTTTTTCTGGAATGGGTTGCTCTCCCAGTCAAATTTACCCAGTTTTCCAATTCGTTTTGAGTCTACCCACGTTTTTCTGAAGCTCAAGAAACCCCATCTCGTGCATTCCACTGTTGAAACGTTTTTCTCATGCCCAGCACTTACACATTTGCTGTTATATGCATCCCTCTCCTAGCAACCTCAGAAACCCAACTGTTGGTTGGTATGGATGATTCTGGTGTATCTATGGTTATGTGAGACCCTGTTGTTCCCTAGTTCCTTGTGGAGATCATGCTCAGCTCGGGGGTGGCAGTGGTGCTGAGAGATTAAGGAGCACACTGGCCTACGGTTGGGTGGAACGTTGCAGAAGCGTATCTGGTTGCTTGGGACTACTTCATTAAGATAAGTATCCTCTTGTGCTATCTTTCAATTGTTTAATGGATGAATATCTTGAATGTAAAATGAATGAGTAATTGAAATTACTTCTGTTGTGTTTTTAAAATCTTTATGCATCTTCATATCTCCATTTTAGTATGTGAATGCTTATGAAATAAGTTTATGGGGTTGGATGCCTGGTTTGGGATCACGATCCTCTCCATTGCACTAGTATAATGGGAGGGGACGTGACAGAATGGTATCAGAGCTTCTGGTTACAGCATTGGACCTCTATGGGCCAAATCTGATAGCAGTGACAAAGGAAGTTTAAAAAATTTTAAGAGTTTTTGGAAATTTTTGTGTTTTAAGTCTGTTTCGGGAAGTCGTCCCGAAACTGTGGAAAGGTTCCGCGAACCTTCCCGCAATTGCGGAAGAGTTCGGCAAATCGCCCCGCCATTGTGGAAGCGTTCGGCAAAATGCTCCGCAATTGCGGAAGCGTTCGACGAACTGCTCCGCAATTGCGGAAGCCGTCGCCGAACCGCCCCGCAGCTGCGGAGGGATTTCCCATGAGCGAGCGAAAAAAAAAAAAAAAAAAAAAAAAAAAAAAAAAAAAAAAAAAAAAAAAAAAAAAAAAAAAAAAAAAAACAAAAAAAAAACGAGTGACCAAAACTTGTTTTTTTTTATAGGAGGAGCATCCGAACTCAGAATGAAATGATTCCTGTGGGGCTCGGAGGCCATGAAAGAACCAGTGAAGACCCCGAGCCCATTACACTCCGATTTGACAAAAAATGGATAATAGTGACTTTTGAAGGACAGAGTCCCGATGCTTGACAGAAGGTCGGTTTGAGCCGAAATTGATATGAGGCAGACACGATGTTAAGTTCAGAATCTTGGAGCCAAACTCCAAAGGATGTGAAGTCGGGATGAGCAAGAAGACCAAAAAGCACTGTTCCGGGCCACTTTTTCGGGATTTTGAAAAGCTGATGTACAGTAAAAGTGACCCTAGATGTGGGAATCAAAAATTTTACTGAACTAGACATTTTATATTCTCATTAAGACGGACAGTTTCCGTTAGACGAAGATTTCCTAGAAATGCACCGTTTGGGAGATAGCCATTTTTGGCCCAAAATTTGGAATTTTGGAAAAATGTGAAAAGTGAGAAGTAGCAAAACCCAGAAATTCATAGAAGATGAATGGTGCACCGGAATTAAAATCCGTGAATTGCTGAGTGTTCCTTGTTATATGGACAAACTTCGCCCGATATAAAATTTTTTGTGATTCCTCATAGATTTTCTTCCACAGGTGGCTAAAGTTGGCATTTTGGACCAAAATGCAACTGTGTAAAATGGGCAGAATTGTAGTGAAAGTTGTCATTTTTGAAGAGATGCAGTTTCCGCACCTGATGTCGGAATGGAGCATGGAGACAGGCATTGGAAAGCTTGTCCAGCAGGGAACAATGATACATGACCAGAGTTTGAATGAGGTCTACATCTATCATGGATATTTAGTGCAGAAGAGTGCCAGCGGCTGTCTTGACAAACAAATTTTGTTGTCAATATGGGCAATTTCTACAATTGCATGATATGGAAGAGGAATTCCATGTTACGATGAGGGACCGAAAAGGGAAGAATGCCTTAAACCCCTATTTGTTATCATACTTATAATTATGAAACTATCATATGGCATAAATATGTTAAAAATGTAAGAGATTACATAGATGTATATGCACTAGATGGCATCTTAACAAAAATTGCATAGTACATATGGAAATGCTTGTGCATAAATGGGATATTGCATATTGGTAGAATAATGGAGTCTGCTTATGCAATGAACCATTAATGGAGAATATTGTGATTGATAATCGCTATTGATGTTGGTATTGGTTGTAGGACCAAAGATAACAAAGAGCATGGCTAAATGTGCCAAGGATGTTGTTGCATGAAGCCAACAACCTTATGCAGAAAGGATGGTGCAACAAATCTATGATCATAAAGTTAGCAAAAAGACTGAGCAGCCTTGGTAATAGGCCAATTGATCAGGTAACATCAGACGAGGTTAATGGTAACCATGCAGGTAATGATTATTGGTGCCAAAGTGCATGAATGTTGAAAGAGGATTTGGTAAGATCTCTTCAACTATGTTCGAGCTATGTTGAGTTAGTTTGCATGTGATATTAAATACCGATTGGGACTGTTAACCTACCAAGCTTGGTGAGGTGTGGATAAGTGAAGGAAATGATCCTTACACCCTATGACTGTTTAGAAATCTCAATGCATTCATATGAATTTATATCTTGCCATGTGTATGTTGGTTATGTGCTTAATAACCAAAGCAAGTGAGGACTGGTGGTCCTGATTATGGTAATGCAAGTTATATGAGATAGTCAGGTTTCGATCATAATATGCTTGAATGTATAGTACTCATGAATCAATGCAAGGAAGCATTGAGTAGATGTGCATTGAGAGAGTTTATAAATCTTGTGATGCATTGTATGAATGATATGACTGTGAAGTTTGATCTAGAGCTTATGAGAAGGAATCCCATGGTTGAGAGCTCTAAGCTCTGTTAGTAAGAACAGTTGTAAATATCAAATTTGTAAATGTTTCGGATAATTGCTAATGACTGTTTGGCTTATATGAAAATGTGTCAGGAGGACATGCTGTAAGTGGATGCTCATGTATGGCAGCGGGCATAAGACCATAATGGGCAGAGTGGTGTCACTTACAGGAGCCAAACACTATGAGGATAGATGCATTGCTAAGCAAACCAATTTCTGTAGGAGACAGAATTGTAAAATTCATGTTGAATTTAATTATTAATGTTATTGATTGGTTATGAAACAATCATATTTGAAGCTTATTGCTAAATGTTGCTGACTGTTTGGCTATTTGATGAAGTGTGCCAGGATGACACATTGCAGGCAGGCCATGTGTGATGACCTGCAGAAGCCAAACTAGATGGGAATGATCCCATGCTTTGGAAATGGGTTTCGGGTGAAACGCCATTGATAATGTCTCAGCCAAACCGCATGTCAGTAAACCATGAAAGTGAGGTGGTAAAGCTATGCCCAGAAGGCATGTGAGATACATCTGCAAAATGAATGAGTATTTTGTGACCCTAGACAAGAACATGCATGTCTAAATTATTAGGGTTAATACGCATAGCATGCTCTATCTTATTTATATCATTGCAGACTGCTTGAGTATGATTAGGACCTACATGGCGCACATCGGAAAGGGGGTGCACACCTTTTCTGGTGCTGGGTCATGATAAGGTTTTCAATATTGATTACACCCTAAGGGAATGGACGCATTCCTGGTGTTTCAATACTTGGTAGTGAATGATATGGAATGTGGTTAAGAATTGAACAGCAATACTGATGAGCTTGCTTATCCTTCTTGTGTTGTCATCCTACACAGATGCAGATTGATACTGCACATTAAAGGGAAAGGTGAAGAAGGGTACGCAAGGAGACTGTATGGGAATTGAAAACCTTTCTATACTCACGTGAAATATTACCAGAAGGGATGGAAAGGCCCGAAGAGCTGTGTAATAAGAGAAGGTATCATCCTTGTGTGAGTAGGGGTCATGTTAACCTGCAGTCAAGAAAGTCACCTATAAAGTTCCTAAAAGGAACCACCGATTTGCACAAGGGAAGGAGTGGCGTCCTTGTATAAACCAAGAGTTGATGTGTGTGAAGGGTTACAGTGCAAGAAGGTGTGGTGACATTGGTAAAGGCATGAAATCTATATTGGGTCAGCAGTGGGAGGGAGGGCGCCGAAGACTGACTAAAAACCCTGAGATACCTATGGTTCCATAGTAGAGCCTTGACCTATACTGGTCAGGTGGCGCAGTATCCTTCCATTGGTCGATGACCCAGACAAATGTGCTGGCTCGGCATTGGAGAGGGCCAACCAGGTATGGGACTGGTTGCGCACCACCAAATGCTTGGTAAATCCAGCCGATGGGGAGGTGTACTGGTTAAGCATTAACTATATCAAAGTCCATAGGCGATCCCAAGGCTTGCAAAGCGAAGCAGGATCCTGTGGACCAGAAGGGAAACGCACAATACAGATAAGTATTAGTTTTCATTTATGACTTGTTTGGAATAATGAAGATTATAGGTATAAATATTTTAACAGCTAAGCTGATACACTATTGTTTCTTTGTTGGAAAACCTTGGTTGTTGCAGGAAGGCAAGACCCTGAAAGACTATAAATTGCTGGTAAATCCAGAGAGTAAATGAGTGGGCGATATAAATTATTAAGAAATCCAGGGAGTAGCTGGTTGAACGCTATAAAGTTCTTGATAAGTCCAGAGAGTGACTAGTTGGGCATTAACCACTTGATATGGTAAAGCAGCGTGTACGCTGGCCCAACACCCCTTAAACAATTGATAAAACCAGTCGGAGCACTGGCCTAGCATGTTGCTAAAGGAAGTGATTGATAAACCCAGTCGGTGTACTTGCCTGGAATTGCCTATTCGAATGATTGTGGAGTAGCCGACGGGCTGGCCCAACATTCGTTATTGTGTTCACGGGAAATCCAAGGCTCGTAAAGCGGAGAAGGATCCCGTGGAATAAAGTGAAGACATCCAATACAGATAAGTATTTCGTTACCTTGCAGCTTCTTGCTTATATACGTGTGTATACGATTTGGTTATGAATTCCTAAACTCTTGTTTAGAGAAAAACCCTATGAAAATGAACTAAACATGTGAATTAATTCAATGTTTGAATGTAGGTATTGCTGGAAGCAAGGACTATGAAGGCATCCTAAATATGCATGTGGACATGTGACCGTCCTAAAAAGCTCAGTATGAGCAGTAATGAAAGATGGTGCTAGTGGATACAAGTGGATCCTAGCAACCCAAGGTTCTGTAGGCAATAATGGGAAGGGTGCTCTAGCTGAAAATCCATATGCAGACCTTAGACACTAAGTGTCATAGCCAAGAAAGGAAAGTCAAAGCATTCACATTGAAGTGAAAGAGACTAAGGAGCATGAAACCACAATGATGGTGTAGCTCCATAATAGAACAAGACTAAGAGGGAGAAACCCCTACTCTTCTCTTTTCTTTTGATTGATGCATTTATAAAACAAAAGATTGTTGAGTGCATATCATGGCTGAAAATGGATTGTGTGTAATTGCTTGAGATGAATTGTGAATGCTGAAATAGTAAATTTCCTGTGAAAGGATGAACGTGAATGAGTTCATGTGTATGTTGGGAAAGCATGAAAAGTGTGGAAGTCCCATGAATAAAGCATGGACATTCCATGTCAACTAGGAAAAATGATTGACTAATCTTAATGTTTATGCTATGCTTGTCCTAACAAAGAATTCCCATGATGAATTTCACAGGTAAGAAAGTGAAACAATTGGTTGCAGCTGTCACAGGAAAGTGTTGCTAGTAAGCAAGGTGTGTTCAGTTGTTCCCATTGACCATGGCAGCAGACCGAGGGCTATTAGAGTTGGCTGAAAGTCTTCTCCAAACAATTGCCAGGACCCAAGAGAATCTTGGGGAGATGCTCAAGCTACAGAGGCAACAGAATGAGAGAAACCATGAGGCTTTGCAGGACTCTATTCGTCTGCAAAAAGAGGTAAAAAGCATTCTGGGAGCAATCAGGAAGGGAAAGGAAAGTGGGTCAATGAAGAAGCATTCATCCAATCGTCCGATTAAGAAACGTCCCAGGTGGGAAGAGTCAAAGGAAATGGACCAGGAAAAGGTAAAGCCGCCGATGAAATGTTGGGGATGTGGAGGAAATCATTGCCTCTGTGACTGCCCAACAAGAGAATATCAAGGGGGTAGCAACCGTAAATTCCCCAGGTTCGTGGACCAGTTGGAAGGAAAAGGAAAAGAAGGAATTGTTTTGGAACGATGTCCTCATGCAGAGCTAGAAGGTCCTATCCAGCAAGAGCAGCTTGTAAAGACCAAAGGACCTAGTCCTGAAAGACCCAAGTAAAGGATGAATTACAGGGCAAACCTACCACATTTTTGCGAATTTTGGACATATGTAAAGTGGGTATTTATTTTCCGAAATGTTGGAACACCAAGGACGGTGTTATTCCAAGGAGAGGGGAATGTAACGTCCCCATCTTGACCCTATTGCATTAATATTGTAAATGATGTAAATATTGTTATTTAGTCATGGTGAGGAGCTCAAGGCCAAGGCCCCGCCATTGATTTATCGTTCTATGTATCGGCAATTAGAATAGATGCATAGAGTTCTTGTGCTAGCTGTGCACAATGTAAAATCGGACATCATGTAAATATGCAATTTTTAATGAAAAACCCACAACCAGCTACGCAATGCAACAAAGAGATGGGGGCATGATCTTTACAAGGAATAGGGGGGGAAAATAACCAAACCCTTGAGCCATGGTGTTAAGCCATTTCATTGAGGAAACCCATGAACTCTTAACTACCCATTTGGTCTCATGCACCCAATCATTTAATTCTTCCAAGAATTGGTTGAGACAATTAATGCCTTGGGATGGGAGAGGTATGGCTGTCAATTTTCGTGTATGGGCAAGACAGCAACCTGGGAAATCGAGTTTTGGCTTGCTGGGCAAGAAAACCCCCACGAAATTGTCCCAAAATCCATTCTTCACCCATGGCCATTCTTCCTCTCACGTAGACTGAGCTTACTGGAGTTGATCCTCACGTTTTTCACCATAACCCTGCGTTTTTCCATGTCCAGGAACTCGTTTTTGGTATTGTGTGGTAGCTGGGAAAGGAGGGACGCGATTTTGGGCTGAGGGAGAGGTCGTTTTTTTTCCCTTGGGGCGTTTTTCTGGAATGGGTTGCTCTCCCAGTCAAATTTACCCAGTTTGCCAATTCGTTTTGAGTCTACCCACGTTTTTCTGAAGCTCAAGAAACCCCATCTCGTGCATTCCACTGTTGAAACGTTTTTCTCATGCCCAGCACTTACACATTTGTTGTTATATGCATCCCTCTCCTAGCAACCTCAGAAACCCAACTGCTGGTTGGTATGGATGATTCTGGTGTATCTATGGTTATGTGAGACCCTGTTGTTCCCTAGTTCCTTGTGGAGATCATGCTCAGCTCGGGGGTGGCAGTGGTACTGAGAGATTAAGGAGCACACTGGCCTACGGTTGGGTGGAACGTTGCAGAAGCGTAGCTGGTTGCTTGGGACTACTTCATTAATATAAGTATCCTCTTGTGCTATCTTTCAATTGTTTAATGGATGAATATCTTGAATGTAAAATGAATGAGTAATTGAAATTACTTCTGCTGTGTTTTTAAAATCTTTATGCATCTTCATATCTCCATTTTAGTATGTGAATGCTTATGAAATAAGTTTATGGGGCTGGATGCCCGGTTTGGGATCACGATCCTCTCCATTGCACTAGTATAATGGGAGGGGACGTGACAAATGTGCACAAATGGCTCTCACTTTGCTCACTAGCAACACTTGGATGGTAATAGCCGCAATCAATGGCTTTCAATTTCTCACCTGTGAGATTCATCATGGCAATTCCTGTTAGGCCAAGCGTAACACAATATTAAAATCAGTCAATTATTTTCTCAATTGACATGGAGATTCCATGCTTTACTCATGAGACTTCCACATTTTTCATGCTTTCCCAACATATACATGAACTCATTCATGTTCATACTTTCACAGGAAATTTACTATTTCAGCATTCACAATTCATTTCAAGCAATTAAACACAATCTATTTTCAGCCATGACATGCACTCAACAATCCTATGTTTCTGAAATGCATCAATCAAAAAGGAAAGAGAAGAGTAAGAGTTTCCCTCTCTTAGTCTTGTTCCAATCCGGAACCACACCACCACTGTGGTTTCATGCTCCTTAGCCTCTTTCACTTCAATGTGAATGCTTGACTTTCCCTTTCTTGGATATGACACTTAGTCTCTAAGGTTTGTCTAAGGCTTCTCAACTAGGGAATCCTTCTCCATTGTTGCCTACAAAACCTTTGGTTGCTAGGACCCACACAGATCCACTAGCACCATCTTTCATTACTGTTCATACTTATCTCTTTAGGACAGTCACATGTCCACATGCATCCCTAAGATGCCTTCATAGTCCTTGCTTCCAGCAATACCTACACTCAAACATTGAATCAATTCACATGTTTAGTTTATTTTCATAGGGTTTATCTCTAAACAAGAGTTTAAGAAATCATAACCACATCATGTACACACGTATATTCATATTAAATAAGCAAGAAGCTACAAGATAACCAAATACTTATATGTATTGGATGTCTTCACTTTATTCCACGGGCTCCTTCTTTGCTTTACAAGCCTTGGATTTCATGTGGATACAATAACGAATGTTGGGCCAGCATGCAGGCTACTCCACAATCATTCGAATAGGAAATGAAA
This sequence comes from Larix kaempferi, assembly GCA_027924585.1. NCBI lineage: Eukaryota > Viridiplantae > Streptophyta > Pinopsida > Pinales > Pinaceae > Larix > Larix kaempferi. Next base: position 1,827,013 of record BSBM01001283.1, on the reverse strand, counting down.
ATCCAGTACGTCGACTGGGTTTATCAGACATCCCATTTAGCATTATGCTAATCCAATACTCCTACTGGGTTTATCAAGTATTCAAGGAATGTTTTTCTAGCACGCCGACTGCTCCACAACATTCAATGCCCAACCAGTGCATCGAATGGATTTACCAAGAATTTGTGGTGCCTTCAGGGTCCTTTCTTTCTTCAATGACCAAGGTTTCCAACAAAGAAACAACAGTGTATTAGCTTGGTTGTCATAAGACTTGTCATGAAATTTTTATTATCCGAAAAAAAAAATGAATGAAAATTAAATACTTATCTGTATTGGGAAGTTCCCCGCTACTCCATAGGTTTCCTTCTTTGCTTTACAGGCCTTGGATCACCTGTGGGGTGGATGTTTGTCCAACACACATGCTGCTTCACAACGTCAAGTAGTTAATTCCCAACCAGTTTACTCTCTGGATTTACCAAGCATTGGTGGTGCCAAACCAGTCCCATACTTGGTTTTCCCTCGCCATTTCCAAGACAGCACATCCATCTAGGTCATCAACCAATGGAAGGAAACTACACCACAACCATTTATAGGTCAAGGCTCTACTACGGAGCCATAGACATATGAGGGTTTCCAGTCAGTCTCAGTACCCCACCTTACTACTGACCCAATAGAGATTTTATGCCTTCATCAATATCACCACAGCTCCACACACACATCAACTCTTCACACACACATCAACTCTTCATCCACACAAGGATGGTACTCCTTCTCTTATGCAAAGCAGTGGTTCCCTCCAGGAACTCTATAGGTGACTTTTTTTACCGCAGACTAGCATGGCCCCACAATACCCACTCACACTACACAAGGATGATACCCCTTTTCTACTACATAGCTCCTTGGGCCTATCCATCCCTTCTAGTGTTCTTTAGTGTGAGTGTAGAAAGGTTACCAATGCCCGTACAGTCCTCTTGAGTACCCTTTCTTCACTTTTCCTCTTAATGTGTAACACCAAATTGCATTTGTGTAAGCTGACAACACAAGAAGGGTACGCCAACTCATAAGTATTGATTCTTCTAAAATTGTAACCATATTTCATAACATTCACTATCAAGGATTGAAACACTAGGAATGCGTCCATTCCCTTAGGTTGTAGTCAATATTGACAACCCTAACATAAACCAACACCTGAAAGGTATGCATCCCTTTTCGATGTGAGTCATGTAGGCCCTATTCACACTCAAGCAGTCTGGAATAATAATGAAATAAAACATGTTGTGCATATTAAACCTAATAACCAGACATGCATGTTCTTAGCTAGGGTTATAGAATACTTATCCCTTTTCAGATGTATACTCTCTTCATTTGTGAAGAATGGGGTCTCCCTTCTCTAAGTCAACAGTCCTTTGGTTTTCCACCCCAATATTTTCATGTTCCATAACCCACATATGCCTTCTTGGCATAATTTTACCATCTCACTCACATGGTTTTCCAACATGCAGTGCAGCTGAGATGTTATCAAAATTTACAATGGCATTTCATTCGAAACCCATTTCCAAAGCATGGGATCCTTCCCATGGAGTTTGGCTTCTGCAGGCCATCGCACATGGTCTTCCTGCAAGTTGTCTTCCTGACACACTCTTCAACAGCCAAACAATCAACAGCATTTAACAGTCAATTTCAAATCTGATTGTTCCATAGCCAATCAATGGCATTAATAATTAAATTCAACATGAATTTGTAATTCTGTCTACTACAGAAATTGATTTGCATAGTCATGAGGCTATCCTCATATTGTTTGTCTCTTGTAAGTGGCATCACTCTGTCCATTATGAATTTATGCTTTCTACCATACATGAACATCCACTTACAACATGTCCTCCTGACACAATTCTAGAGAAGCCAAACAACCATTAGTAATTATTAGCAAAATTTCAAACCTGAATTTTACAAATCTGTTCCATGCATAAGTTAAATTTCACAACCATGAGAACCTTCTCATAACCTTTGGATTCTGCACATGGTAGATCCCAGTATTTACTATGGACTTATCCTCATTGCCATACTCAAGACATTTCTACCTGAAATTTGAAACTTTCAATCAGCCAAACACGTTGTGAGTATCTATGCAAATAATCTTGTCATTGTTACAACAGTCACTGAAGTGATATCAGAATTATAACACTCAATAATTCAAACACTTTTAGCTGTTAACATTCGAAATGCAATGAAATAAATAAAATTGCAAGACACAGTCACACTATCCATGCAATTTAAATAAAATTTAAATACTCATTACTTCACAACCATATTCTTTTTATGCAACTCTGTCCTTCCAACAGAGCATCCTGGTAGCCCTTCAAACATGACTACCTTTATGCAATCTTTCTCCTGCATTCATAGTAGCTCATGAAATGATCCTAGAATTACCTCTAATTCATCATTTCATCTATTATCTAATTGCAATGAAACATACATAAGACATGCATTCACACAATGCATCTCAACATGTGCACCCACACACATGCATGCACACCTAAATCATTCACATAATATTTTAATGTGCACTCACTCAATTCTTTCTTGCATGGATTCATGAATACCATAATGTCATGGCATGCATTCCACCATGATGTTTTGGAAAGTATGGCTATTTCCTCAACACATCACCCAAAGATCTCCCCCAATCACTTGGTTAACTATTTGGGTGCCTTCCTTCTCCACCTGAACAACACATCAGGAGTTTACTCACTCCTTGGTTGTTGGTAAAGAGGTTTCATCCCAAATTAACACCAATACGGATTTCATGGGATACTTGTGTAGTACTGTAGAATTACCATTCCAACCACACTATGGCCTTAACCATGACTATCTCATATGGGATGCACTACCACAACAGGACCATAAGTCCTCACTTGCTTTGGTTGTTAAACTCACAACCAACATACACAAATGGCATGATATAATTTCATATTAATGCATTGATGTTTCTAAGCAACTATAGGGTGTAAGGATCTTTGCCTTCACTTACCCACACCTCACCTTACTCGGTAGGATGACAATCAAATTTAGGCACTCAGTACCACATGCAAACCAAATCAACATAGTTTAAACATAGTTGAAGGGATCTTACCAACTCCTCTTTCAACATTCATGCAATTAAGCACAAATAACCATTACCTGCATGGCTGTCATCAACATCGCTTGATGTTACCTGATCAGTTGGCCTCTTACCAAGGCTACACAATCCTTTTTCCAACCTCATGATCACAGATTTGTTGCACCATCCTTTCTTCATAAGGTTGTTGGCCGCATGCAACAACATCATCAACGTCTTTAGCCATGCTTTGGTTGTCTTTGGTCCTACAACCAATGCGAACACCACTAATTATTAGCGAACACAATAATTATCTTAAGTGGCTAATTGCATATGTAAAATCTTACTATTTTACCAATATGCAATATCATATATGTGCAAAAACATCCTCAAATGCACTATGCAATGTTTATTAATATGCCATCTAGTGCATATTCATTTCATCTATCTAATCTCAAGCATTTTCAATATTCTTATGCCATAATTTATATGCATGAAAACTTCAGAATTATAAATACAATAGCAAGAGTGTAGTGGAGGGATTCTCCCTTCCAATTCCCTATCATGACATGGAGCTCCTCCTCCACATCACAATTGATCATTTTCTTGGCTTCCCTATCAAGCACATAAGGATTCATTAGTTGTGATTTCTCACCAAGTAGCAATTCAATATATATATACATGTATAATATTCATTCTTGCTACTTTCCAGCATACAATTATTATGTTATAAACATAAGTAGTTTAAGGTGAGAGATTTCCCTTTCATCCTCCATAATGGATATTACAACCAATTACTCTTACTAAGGATTGCACAACCCCTTTATGCAATTCATAGTGCACATTCCAAGCATAGAGAATGCCTTTCATACATTTAATGACTGTCTCCGGGGGACGACGAGGGTCAAGAGGGATTGCCTTCAGTTTCACGCAATATGGCGCATAAGTTCCATGTCATTTTTTCAATTTTTGGCACCTCAAATCTCACTGAAAAACTGCGAAATTTCTCGATTTCAGTAGACTTATCGATTTTGCTCCGAACCATTTCGACGGACTTAGCGTTTCTCTTCGATTAATAAAATTGCTCTTTTTTGCCAACTGTTTCGGCAAACTTGGCTTTCGTCGCCGACCGCTTTTGCTAGAATTTTTTCTCTGATCGGCGAACTTTCCCTTTCCCACCGACCGTTTCAGCGAACTTGGATTTCGTCGCCGACCGCTTTCATCGGACTTTTCTCTCCGATCGGCGAACTCACCCTTTTCCGTCAACTGTTTCAGCGCGACTCAGCATTTTCCGCCGACCATTTTGGCATACATCGGATTTCTCTCCGATCGACAAACTCCTCTTTTTTCGCCGACATAGACTTAGCAGAAACTCAAAAACTGTTAGAAAATTTTTGGAATTTTTTTCTTTCTTTTTTGATGATTAGTGCTAGGAAGTAAGGGTTCTTACCTTTGCCACTGTGATAAGTATACCATGTAGGCCCAATGTTGCAACCTCATGCTCTGATACCACTCTGTCACATCCCCTCCCATTGATCCAACACAAGGAAGGGAACATAACACCAAAATCTGGGCTTTTGTAAACTCATTCCCATTCATTAGACTCATAGAAATAAAGCAACTGTGTGCAGATGCAAATCAAACAAACATACATAGTGGAATAAAACATCATCCACACACACATTTAATATGCATTCAGCATATCAATAATAATCATCAAATTAAAACATTCCAGAAGTAAATACACATAGAGATTACTTATCTTCATTGTGCAATTATCCCAAGCAACTAGCTATGTCGTTGCAACGTTCCACCCAACCATAGGTCTCTGCCCAACCTATAGTCTTTCAGCACTTAGAGACCACCCCTGAGATGGGCATGATTTCTACAAGGAAACGGGGACTCTCAAGCTCAACACAGGCCAAGCAAACATCACCTCTAAGCCAAGCCAGTCCACAGTTGGGTTTAGCAGGCTAAATCTGGACCCTCTTCATTTCTGGATGCTTGCACTCAAGCCCAAGCCAAATCAATGGATACCCATAACCCATACCCCAACATACTTTATCTACACACAGTAAGCACAAACATTGGGCATGGAAACACATTTTTAACAATGGGATTTACAAACAAGATGGCCATGGGCTTTCCCCAAATCGTGGGCACACAAAAAACAGACTGTGGAAGGGGGAAATTTGACCACAGGGAGAAAAACCGATTTCTCCCACAGGTTATGAGTATTCCAATAGCCAAAACGGCCTCAATGAAATCCCAAATCGAGCTCCCTTCCTCCCAGCACCTCTGCAACACCAAAAATGCCCTCTTCCAAGCTAGAAAACAAGGAAAACACAGGAAAAACATAGAGGAAAACGCCCAGGTAGCTACAAACTCGTGAGATAGAAAAACTTATGGGTGAAGAATGGCTTGGGGAGAAATTTCGTGGCTCTTTTCTTTCCCAAGAAGTAAAACATGAATTTCCATGAAGGGTGGCTTGCCCATACCCAAATTTGGACAGCCATACCTCTCCATTCCCCAAGGCATTAACTACTTCAACCAACTCCTGGGAGAAATTAATGATTGGGTACAAAATTCAACATGGGTAGTTGAGGGTTTTATGGGTTCTCTCATTGACACTTGGCTTGACTTGATTAGCTCCAAGGGTTTGAATATTTCCCCTCCCAATTCCTTGTAAAATCACGCCCCCATCTCTTGTTGCATTGCATAGCTAGTTGTGGATATTTTATTAAAATACATATTTACATGATATTTGTAATTCCATTGTGCCTGGATAGCACACAAACCATATGCATCACTAAATTGATGGCAGAGCCTTGGCCTTGAGCTCCTCACCACGATTTTATAACAATATTATATCATTTACATTTTAATGCAATGGGGTCAAAATCAGGATATTACACTTTTGTAATGGAAAAAGGGTGATTCTACCATCTACATCTGTCCCTTCATGCCAGTGCCTCCCTTTTGATCTGGTACCAGTTCTTAAATTCCTTGTCTTCCAACTGGACTGATTTGTCAAGGTTCAATGATTTTGATTAAGATATGGAAAAGGTCATTCCCAAACATAACTCCATGCATTGTGGGCACCCATGTTTTCACCATGGATTTGGAGATCCACATCATTACTCATTAATCAGAGGATGTATTTATCGCTATTGGTTTTTGTGAGTTTACCTCAACATTAGCCAGTGCTAACCGATAGTCTCTTTTCAACACCCTAGATGCACTTCCATGGGATTGGATATCTTCTTGGTTTTGGGAACTTTTATCAGCATTTCACATTGATTCTTTCATGGCATTAAGGTAGTTTTAAGCATCATAATTAGCTTAGAGATTGTGTGTTAAAAGAAATAAAAATCTCCCTTCATCATTGATCAATCCATTATGAGAATACAAGGGCTTTGGAGGGCCTTCCTGTAAATTTCCAAGTTAACTAAGGGCCAATATAGCAAAAAATATACTAAATACATCGAGTATACAAAATCGCTATTGGAAGCACTGCTCTAGTGTATTACAAGGGTTGCACATCAACCTTAATAAATCAATAAATGACTTGGAGACATATATACATAAATTGAACTCATTATGGGATGTATGTGATGTGTTAAGTTTTAACTGTTTGTCCTTGATAATGTAATTATTAATAATCTCTATATATACTAATTCGTGCAATATTTCCTATGTAGGCCAAAATTCTGGCAGACCTATGATAACTTGATAACACATAGTGGTCCTAAATCCTTACGTTGGGTAAGAGAGGACACACCACTGTCCTCATGTTTCAAATGTTTTTCATTCTATAAGATAGAAATTGTATTCCATAATAGAAATTGTCAAAATTTCATCAGATTAGTTTTAATATAGGAGCATTTCATCAAATTTTGGAGAGGATTTATTTGTCTTAATTTTTTGGTTACTTAAATGACAAATTTGGTTATGTATTTGCATATTTGAATTTGAAATAGCACGTGCCATGTAGATAAAATATTTTTATCACTTTTCCCAGTGTGCATGGATGAAGCCATGGTATTGGTGGTCATGGCCAATTCTACCCTTGGGGCTCTCTTGGCATGAGCAGAGGCATCAAATAATATGGTATGGATTCTTTCTTCCTTGTTGTATCAGAATGTCTTGTTCTTTGAGTATGTATGTCATATTATTCTAACTAACAAGATCCTTGCATGTTGTAGGTATGGCGCAAAGATTCCCCTCATTCTAGCTGAGTCACTTGTTTACCTGGTCATTCTGGCTATGTTAATGATTGCTTGTAAGAGCTCCCAAAATGCTTCATTCAAGTTTTTCCTCTTGAAATCAAAGCAGTGTTTCTAATTTTATTCTATTGTTCCCAACTTGTTGGTTCTATTTAGTATGGAGGAAATTACTTGCTCCCATTTTTGCTTGTTCCAAGAAAAAATAATCCTATGATTGGTTGGGGGATTTATTTACTGGGTTCCATGTCAACTGGGGTTCTCATTGTAAATGTCTTATAGCTCCCATTTTTTCATGTATTCACCCCTTGCTTGGGTATATTTGGGGTACTTGTTTCCATAGCCTTTCCTCTTTATATCAATGTCCTAGTAAGAGCATTAGTAGTATGAGCATATGCCTCTTTGGTTGCTCCCTTTGCATGGTGGTATTTTGGAAGAGCAATGTCAACATTGATATTATCTGAGCCACAGTTTCAGCTTACCAAAATATGTTGATGGAATCATTCTAAAACATTTGTCAAATATCATATGAGAAAACACTTCTGAGTCCCTACAATTTTTTTCAAACAACTTATTTAGCTCATTTTGAGTTTTCTTATGCACTCTTTTGTGCCATATCTTTGGGCTCCTCCCAGGAGGTGAGTGGGTTGGATCAGGAGGCTTCAAATTTTGTTGGATTTGTAATACTATTAAATATATGCACTGACAATGTTTGGTGAACTCCGTAATAAAAAACAGTTTGGTGGTAAATCTCAAACTTGTGACATTGTTAATGGGATATATATCTAGTTCTTGTTATTTTTCAGATGGTTTCCTCATTACCAATTCATTTATTCTTGTGTATTGTTTACAAATGGGAATTGTGATTCTTACATGTTGACATGTTTTTTGGTATTGTTCTTAATTTTCCAGTGAGAGTTGGGTTGAACACTTGGTATTTAGTTTTTTTTTAACATTGTTGTTATATGAAGCAATCATATTTGATTCATATTATCAAATATTCAAGTTGACAAAGAAAGTTATTTATATTGTCATTGCAATTCAGTTAGGTGTTATGTTCTAGATTTAATGATTATACGATCGCTATTGTAGTCACATTGATCCTAGGTTATATGAGAGTTAATGTAGTCACCAAGATATAAATCCAAAAAAATAATTAAACTGAACATAATATCCTAAGCTACTAGTTGGAAAACCAAAATGCCTGCTAGATTGATGTATTGGAGTACAGAATGATGGTTGAGAAGGACCAATGAAATTTATTAATTCAGTTTCATTATCCAAATGCAGAAGTTCCCTTGTGAGAGCCAGAAAATATTCTTAGTGGAATATTCATAGTGAAATATTGGCATCTAGGTGGATATGGAAAAGCTTAGAGAGTCATCTTCACATCAAGTAAACACTTGATTGGACTAAATATGAACTCCTATTTGAATGTAATTCAATTTGATAATAGAGATTAGGTAGAAATATGTTATGGGTGGTCACTCAAAGTATTTCTTGAAGCCACTTGGAGACTTGAAGTAGACTTTTAGACTACAAACCCATGAGAACCTATAGGCTATTGCAAATCAACAAAAAGAATCTTGGCCATTTTGGAATTTAGCACTGGAATTCCCATATCAATGATGATAAGAGAACTATTTGTGATTCCTTGTGCCAACAATATTGTCCATCTCTGGACCAAAAATAACGATGGTTGACAATGTAAGGGAAGCATAGTCCTTTGTGTTTGAGGGTTGCACAAAAATTGTTGGGTTGATTAGACTTAGATTCGGTTTTGGAAGCTAAGTTACAAGGTATGATCCAATGAGGATATCAGACCACAGTCAAATAAAAAATATTTAGATCCCGGTTTAAGATGGATCTATGTTACTTGTAACTTTTTAAACTTTTGTGTAAAATTTAAAATCGAATCAGCATATATTACCCAATAATTGATGTATTTCAATCAGGTTCAAAAGCACTCTTACATACTTGAGCTATGTTGGGAGGGTTTCTATCCATATTTATAATTGGAATTCTCCATTCCCCTATGCAATTCAATGATTATTTCATTTATGTTGGCACATTTAGTACATGTGATGCAACATGTTTTTAAGAAGAAGTAGGAAGAATATATAAGGGATCAATTGAAGTAACAAAGGCTGTGTAGATAATTAAGATGTATTGGATCTTATCAGAAGGTATTTTATATTTCATTTTTTGTTATATTGTCTATTGTTGTGCTACAATTTTAATGCCTTTATAAAATGCTTTGCCTCAAAAGAGGAAACACATAATTTATATATTGACTGGAACAGTAGTTCCTTAATATAGGGATGAGTTAAAGTCAATGATTTCTCACTTTGGTTACTCTTGCTGCCATACACATGGTTGCAACTCTTAGGGGTCAGTCATACCTAAGACCCTCATAGTGGCTAACCATTCTATTATAGTATAGTCTTAGCTTGCAATCTCTCAATGTACAAATGTTAGCAGTCAGATCTAAGTAGTCTAGAAGAAGTTTTTTTCAGGGTTTGATATTTCGTTTCTTGCCACTAGGTTGGCTAGAGAATAGATTTGCATGTTTAAGGCCTGTTTGGAGATGCTGGACATGTTCAAAGAGAATGTTGGACTGTGAAATATGTGCTTGTGTTTCAATTTTCTGTAATAATTTTTCAAGTTTGATGATGTTAGGTCAAGCAAATGGACTATCATATTTAGAAAATTGGTATCCATCCTTGTATTAATGAATACATATGCATAAATTTTATTTATTAATTACTATCCCCTCGGTTTCATTTCCACCGTGAAGTCATGCATGGTTCAAAACTATGGAATATGTAAAATTTTGATAAGAGAAATTTGACAAGCCTGAGGTGCATTAGCTAGTCAAAGGAAATCATTCATGTAGTTGCAAAGTTAAGCTTGAAAGGATGGAAAATAAGGAAAAGAAGAATAATCAGTCATTGTTTATGTTGAAGATGTGGCTATGGAAAATAAAGTAAAATACAATATCTATAGCTTGAGATCCATTTTGTGTAGTTAAGGACAAGATTCACAATTCTTTAACTTCTCAATTTCAATTTCAATGAAGCACTTCTACACTTGCTTAAACTCCCTAAATTTTTATATTTCTGTGATCATGAGTTCAATTATCACGTATTCATTTTATATCCCAAATTTGTACAAAGCATGTATATCAATATGTAGAACTTCCCCCCTATTAAATGATATTGGTTAAACCTAAACTCTTCAAGTCACTGTCTATTTTCCAACCATGAACATGCCAGAAGGTGAGGGTGTTTTCTTTATCCTGACCTCTTGTGGGGTTTTGAAAGTAGTTAATTATTTTTTTGTTTATTTGCTTAAATTAAATTACCCATTTAAAGAGAGCCTTAAATCACATATTTCATAGAATAATTCACCTATATGAACTTCCTTATGTGTCTAAAAATTGTGATCACTTGTTGGAAAATGCTCGAGTATGAACCAAATTGAAAACCTGAATCACAAACCCACATCTAAATTTATGTTTTCTATTTTGATCATCTACCTAATTCAAATTATAACCTAAACATTTTCTTTCCCATTTCTAACTATCCATTCAATTTTTATCTATTTGATAAGGCAAAACTGCATAGGCAACTTGCAAGTCATTTATGAGTTAGTGGATACCTTTGGTTTCCATCAATGGATTGAATTTGACTTTTATCAATCCATTCTTGGAAATTCTAGAAAAGATTGGCTTGACATTGAAAAACTATACATAGTCATTAAAAAAGGATGGGATTGTATTCAAACACATCAAATTGCTTATAAGGCCATGCCTTTGGATTTCAAACAAGCATTAGGAAGCGGAAAATTATTGATAAGAAAATGATCTGAAACTTTGTACAATGATTTAATGCATTAAATGATGTATTATTGATGTCTAAGTCATGTTATATTGGATCATATTTGTTATTATGGCATAGTTGTATTGTACCACTCTTAACTTCCATTTAGACTATATGATTAAACTTCAACACCTACTTTTGTGGTCATTTACTACAGTTTAATAAAATTATCTTACCTATCTTATCTGATCACTGCTAACATGAAAATGGTGACTATTAGACTATGTATTTAATAAATGCAAACATGATGTAAAAGTATTCCTCTTTAGGTTGACATGATATTACTTATTTTCAACATAGGTATACTTATTGTTTGACTAGTCTAACTAAATTTATGTGGCACAAGATGTTCTATCCATTTATGACATTGAGAAGACAACATTTAGTTTCCTGATACTGCAAGTAGAATTGCATGGAGTTGGAACACACTAAATCTCTTTTCCAATAAAGCTTCTGCCTTAAATTGTGTTGGAATTCAAGAAGGATTGTTCAAATTGGCAGCTAAACTTTATTTTAGTCAAATGCTAGTAAACAAAATTAGGCGTTTTGTTCTTGACATTGTCACTTTTACATTCTAACCTAATCAAGAAGGATTTTAGTGCACATTTAAAACAAAAAGGGGAGGAAATACTTGGAGATATTTCATTTGTTTGAAATTTAGGGTAGTTGCAAGGATGGACTAGGATTAAAGATCATAGATCTAAACACAAATATGTTTTGCTGAGAACAAGGTCCTCCCCCATTCAATTCTGAGAAAGAAAACCATTGTTAAAATTCGCAAGAATACAATTTATTTCCCTTACCTTCATATCTTCTATTCGTCTAGTATTTTTAACATCACATTTTAAACAACTATGATATTCCTTGGAGGTTATATTTGTGTTTAAATAAAGAAGAGGGTTAAGTATTTTACGTTTTTTTCATTTTTTTTGGTTTTGTCATCATTTAAATTTCTCATTTTTTTGGTTTTGTCATCATTTAAATTTCTCTAGGGAATCTTTGCAAAACTAGTAATTTTGAATTGATGAAATAGTTGTTTTAAATGTAAAAAATGGATTATGCAATGTTAACATATTATATATGCAACTATATCCATCAAAATGATCTTCGTTAAATTATAAATAAAGATATCAATTTCCTTTCCCGTTAGTTTAAGTAACCAAAATAACCATAAAATGTTTAAACTAAGCTTTGATATTGATTTTATGTTACTAATTGTTCTCTATCTTGAAGGAGACAATTAGGAGAGATGAACCCATAGATTAGATCTCTTAAATAGTTGGTTTTATAAAATAATAACTCAACCAAACTTCAAATAATTATGTCTAGCATTGAAAATTTAATTAAAAAATATCAATCGTGGAGTTAAACCTAAAATTGATTTTGATTGGCTAATACCTACATGTATCTTCCTTTGGGTGGGAATTCTAGTATGGAACCTCATTGTGTACATTTCACAATTTGATTCCCTCATGCCTAAATAAATATGATGCAACATAATTAATGGGCAGGAAAGTGGCAATGGGAAGCTCAGGGATATACTCATGAAATTATGCACATATGTTCTAAAAAAGATTATCAATCTATAAAATTTGGAAACCACTACAAAAATGTACTCATGATGTATTTGAGTAAAATACAAACCATTCATGTACTTTAAAGGGATGACTTTTAAGAACTAAATGACATTACAAGGGGGTGATACAACCTACACTTTTTAGAAAGGATTGTTTGATTAGATAAAGCATAACATTGCATCTTGCAATTGTTGGCCAATAAAAAGGTCTTTGAAATGTAACATAATAGGAAGAGTTGTCTTTTGAAGTACTCTTTGCTTATTGGAGCACACAAGTTAACTTATATTGAAACCCATTTTCCATATGGCAGTCTAAGAAAAGTTCTATATTCATCAAATTGGGTTGGTGTAAAGAAAAGGTTGAAGGTGCATGTCTATATCAAAATTTAGTCGGTACTAGAAACCTAATGTTAGTACTTAACAACCATAAGTACCAATAAGAGTGAGTTAACATATAGGTCCAAATTTTAAAAACCATAAAGTTAAGGAACACACTATCAAAACCAATGCATTTACACAAATATAAAAAATGGCTTTGGTGCAATGAACAGCATGGTATTATCTCCCCCTTTGTTATCTGAGAACTCACTATTATGTGGCTTTATTTCATGTGACATTTTTGTGGAATGATTTCTTTGTATTAGAGATGTTAAGGGCTAAATGTGGGAATTCATCATTGAGTAAGGTGAGGCAGTGATCATTGAATCACAACCAACTATTATGTTTGTTAAGATGTTCATAAATTGTGTGCACTGCATCATGTCTTTGTTTCCTACAACTTAGACGAGATTGATGTTATTAGTGAGATAGGGTTGTTCAATAAGTTGGGGACTTCTTTCTTAGATTACACATGCCCCACCCTAATAATCAAGAAAATGATATGATCATTTTAATCCTATCAAGGGGCCATATTGCTTGGAACTTGATAGAGCAAAGAATTTTATCAACTAAAAGGGTGCCTAAAACACAAGGTGGGAATGGTGTATATATAACTATTTGGACATTGCGAAGAGGACTTTGGAAAAAAGATGGAATTAGAGCAAGGAATCAACCCTTTTACAAGAAAATGGCACCCATTCTTCAAGAGACTAAACTGAATAAGATGATGGGCATCAACCAAACTCCCTTAGTTATATGACCATGCAACCAAAATATTTTTTTTAGTGGTATTTGTTTAGATGAAATGAAGCCCAAAAAAAATAATCTTGATAGCTCAACTCGAAGTGCACAAAATTTGTTCAATCAAGAGTCAAGTTGTAGCAACAATATGCACATGTTGAATTTTAATTACTAAAATCATGGACTTTGTCCTTCTCTATATTGTCAATTTCAAGTCACATAACAATCACTATGCTTTGATATGGTGTGGACCTCCTTTCCAAGACTAATTTCAACAATGGTGTGATCACTCTGTGTGGTTTTACAACTCTACACTACATGTATTTCAGCAAAAGCCAAAGTATCTATACATTTACATCAAGATCTAGAATAAGATAATATTGTGCTATATATTTTAGAGGAGGGACATATATATGGAGATATCACAACTACACATTTACCAATTAACAAGAGCCACAAGGTGGCAATGTCCCTGACGTTGCTATGGACATTTCCAACTGCTGTTGCGAGAGAAGACAACAAAGACAGGAGGTGGAAGAGAGCAATTGCTAGAAATGTAGATAAATGACTTAGCCCAAAACCAATTAACTTATTCTTATTTTAATTAGAGAACTAAAGTAAATAGACGACCAAGCAAAGGAAAATGCAGATGCAAGTAAACATTCATGTTTGTTATCACATAAAAAGGCCATCCAAACCCATTTAAAGAATTTCTTCATGGTAATGATGTCGAAAAGGCCCTGGAAAATATTGAGAACTAAAATTTAAAATTATAAATCTTTATCTACTATTTTATTTCTGGTTGGTTTAAAAACAAACAATTAAATGAATGGTTAAGATCACTTCAAAAGCAAACCAATAAGATAACAAAACTGATTTAGCATGTATTCAAAAATACAAAATACAAATAATTCATTATATAAATCTTATTATTTAAAGTATATATTTTAAAATTTATTTTAAAAAAATACAATCATATTCCATTTCAATCTTTACTCTAGTAAATGTACAATTTAATTATTGCTATTGTATAAATTATTAGTGCTTAAGGTAAAATCAAAACAAGACAAACGATCTCATCCAAAACAAATCAGCAATCCAAAATGAAGCGTATAGCAAGTGCACAATTTCACTGATTGTTCAATAGTCCCACTCGACTACCTCAACAATCTGTTGAGTACTTCAATCCAACTTTAATCCGAGCATCAATATTTGGATATTCATTTAAAGAAAATCATCATCGCCGTCACCATTGGACGTAATTAAAATTGATTTTGTACACTCTTTTGGAAATAGTTTTTTCTTGGTTAAAATTATTGTTATTGTTATTTTGTATTTTGTCCTTATTAAACGTTGATCTAGGAGTTCTTAGTATCATATCTAAACTGCTTCTTGTAACATGATATGCTAAAAAGGTTTGGTTTGCTCGTAATCTATTGTTGCGTGCCTCTGAATTACCCCCAACAACAGGTTATAAATCAAGAATATGCATTGCGATTGTTTAGGGGATTCAGATCGGTAAGGATGGCATCGCTGGGTCCTGGGGAATCAAAAAACATGGCAACGTCATTATGTACAATTATGTATAACGCCAATTAAGTTTGAGAAAAATACAATTTAAAAAAAAAAATTAATAAAAAATCAAATTCTGAATGTTTGAATGACATTTTTATTTTTCCAAACAACCATGAAAAACTCTAATTGAACCATTGTTATACCACTCAAAGAAAACCACACAACAACTTCTTCATAACATTTCTTTTACTACTCTCTTTTTCACTTTATAACATCTACGTTACTTCCATTTATTTTTTCTTGCAACATTCCTTTGCCACTTGGGGGAAACTTCCATTTATTTTTTCTTGCAACATTCCTTTGCCACTTGGGGGAAATTGCTAGTATCAGCACTTAACCAATTAAAACAACAATGATTTTTGGTTATGAAAATCTTAAGTTAAAGTTATTATATGAATGTTTGATTACAAGGATAATCATATACGTGGCATTATAGATGGTGATTGTTTAAATTGTTAATGGCATTTTTATGTAACGACGGTCATCGTGTCAAATTAATAATGTGAAAGTTGATGACGTGACACATTGATCTGGTAATATTGGATTTCCTAATGTGATATGCGCTAACATGGAAACTGCTATATTCAGATGTTAACAATGATGTGTAATGTCGAAAAAATGAGATTAACCCCAGAATTATACCATTGCACGTTTAAGATATTGAGAAATCAACATATTGAAGGACAAGGGAAACGAGTAAGTTAATTAATCATATGGAAAAGTAAAAAGTCCAAGTCCTTGCCCCGTAAAGTAAAGTTTGTGTAGGATAAAATACAATCAAAATGCATAAAAATTAGTTAAAATTTTTGTTGGAAATTGTTATTTTTGTAATTTTCTAATTTTAGTAATTAAGATTGTTTGTTTAAGATTAATTGTTGAATTTTAAAACTATTTAGATCACTGCAATTGCGATTTGAGCACTCCAAATTGTGATTTTAACAATTATAGTGGATGGGGTTTGCTAGTAGAAGGTTATTATAAGGCAATGAAGGTGTTGGTACTAGCCAAGCGACCAAGGAAGTCAAAACACAAGCCTAGGTTGGTGATATCTCATTGTTTCCATCACAAATATTGGTATTAGGTTCTAATAGTGGGGTGTCTTTTCAGACTTCTAAGAATTAGTGGATTATTGGATCACAAATAGTGATGGATTTTGAGTTTGGGCCTATCAAAGTCTAACAAGGATAGAACACTCTGATGGATTTAGGAATGCATACGTGTATAAGGCAACGATTGTGTAGGTGCTGTAGTATGGTAATATATGGAAAATCACCAATTCCCTAGCATATGTTTAGTCATGGACATAAAATTTTAATATAGAGTTTTGAGTACAAGTTCGATATCCTTTTTCTTTGGAGTTGTCTTCTCTTTTGGTTGATTTATATGACCTTTTATAGACTTGTTCTCTAATAGGTAAACATAAAGTTTTTGATCGAAACTGGTTGGTGTAGTTCATTTCAAGCTTCCCCTTGTCATTATAGTTATTATAGTGGATGGGGTTTTTCAGTATAAAGTGCATGATCTAAACCTATACAATACATGTTCTTCCTATCAAGCTTATGACCACTTCATTTGTGACTTCCCACATCAACAACCACCTCCCAAAGATTCTCAAAGTACAAGTTTTGTAGCTTCTCCGGGTACAATTGCTACAACTTCTTAGGGTATAGTTTCCTCGTCTAGAATATAAGTGGGTAATTAATTGGTACTAGCCAAGTGGCCAAGGAAGTCAAAAAACAAGCCTAGGTTGGTGATATCTTATCTTTCCCGTCACAAATATTGGTATTAGGTTCTAGTAGTAGGGTGTCTTTTCAGACTTCTAAGAATTAGTGGATTATTGGATCACAAATAGTGATGGATTTTGAGTTTGGACCTATCAAAGTCTAACAAGGCTAGAGCAATTTGATGGATTTTACCATGCATATGTGTATAAGGAAACGATAGTGTAGGTGTTGTAGTATGGTATATGGAAAATCACCGATTCCCTAGCATATCTTTAGTCATGGATGAAAATTTTTAATCTAGAGAATTGAGGACAAGTTCGATATACATTTTGGTTGGAATTGTCTTCTCTTTTGGTTGATTTATATGACCTTTTATAGACTTGTTCTCCAATAGGTAAATAGCAAGTTGTTGTTCCAAAATGGTTGGTATAGTTCATTTCAAGATTCCCCTTGCCATTATAGTTAGTATAGTGTATGGGGTTTGTCAGTAGAAAGTGCATTATTGGATCACAAATAGTGATGGAATTTGAGTTTGGACCCATCAAAGAATAACAAAGATAGATCACTACGATGGATTCTACTATGTGTATCAATGATTAGGCCCAAGGTATGCATGTTTATCAAGTTTGGAAATTTATGTCCAAATAGTGGAAGGTGCCTTCTACTCTCAGCCATTCGATAATACTACTAAAGTTGTGCATCTTGCTCCTTGGGAAAAAATTCAATGAAGTTGTGGCATATTCCCTATTCAAGGGTGTCTCTTCCTTTGAGAATGTGGGATTAAGTAGCAGCTTCAGTACTATGCTCAACCCTCTATTTCTTGAATGAATATTTGTCATATTTCTTGGAATGTGGATATATGACAATCCCAAGATGCAAGCAGTTTATTTGGGTAGTTTAGCACAAGGTTATGCTAGATGTTGCATTTTTCCATGAATTCAAGCCTATTGGTTTTGAGCTTCATAGTTGTATGTGAAATGTATGTAATGATCCATTTTGGGCCACATACTATGTTTAAGGGGAAGAGGTACTACTGAGTGATATATCCCCTTAACTTGAGAACGATTGTGACATCTCCAGTTTATTTCCTAAATTAGGAGAGAGTTTATGTTTTTCCCCATGTTAACATATTTGTGGAAGAACTTGTATAGCGGATTTTTCATTCTAATCAAAATCATGTATTTCTTTGCACACATGTTACTCTATTACTTTTCTTTAAAAATATGTGTCTTATATGTATTTGATATTTGGAATTGCAACATTCATGTACATATAGATCAATTTGAACAAAAATCAAGCACATATATAATTTTTTTACAATTTATAATCTTTAAATTTGAATGAATATACCATGTCCAACCATTGCATATTACA
Source organism: Larix kaempferi (assembly GCA_027924585.1). Lineage (NCBI taxonomy): Eukaryota > Viridiplantae > Streptophyta > Pinopsida > Pinales > Pinaceae > Larix > Larix kaempferi. The sequence goes on along the minus strand of BSBM01001283.1, from coordinate 1,808,465 downwards.
AGGGGAGAAAACTCATACAGTTCACGTAGAAAATTTGTCACCATACCTTTCTTTAATATCTCCTTACTTGCATTGCAAAACAAGTGAACTCCAGTGTGTCCAACAATTATATGAGAATGGTCCAATGTTCCAAACTGAACTCTGAAAATTGTCAAGTGTAGAAGTTGTGTGCAAGATAGTTGAGAGGGTTTCAATCTACCAGAATGTAAGTTGAATGTGAATGCAAGAAGAAGAGAACTGAATCATGCAAACCGGACTTGATTTTATTGCGTAACACTAAAAATTGAACTAGACAATGCACATTAAATGTTTTTTTTGTCTTTTTTCAAACAGAGGAGCGTGCACGCATTAATAGTGCGTACACACTATTAGTGTGTGTGCATTATTAGCGCACGTGCTCCTATGTGCATTAATTAATAAATGTTCACCACAAACATTCAATGTACGATTGTGGTGAACCTTTTCTAAATTAACTTTGTTGGGAGCGCGTGGACATTATTAATGTGCACACACTGATAGTGTGTGTGTGCTATTAATGTGTGTGCACTCCTATCACATTATGGTGGGTGAATGTTCACTATGTATTGTATTTAGTGTAAAATCTTGTTTTTTAAACTAATTTATAATGACACGTTAGTACTCAATTAAATTTTAGAGAGATATAGAGGGGATATTGTGGGTTATGGGTTAGAAAGAGAGAGAGAGGGGGGGGATTGCGGGTTATGGGTTTAGGGGGAGAGAGAGGGGGGAGATTGTGGGTTATGGGTTTAGGGATAGAGGAGGGGGGAGATTGTGGGCTAAGGGTTTAGGAAGAGAGACAAATTGGGGTTAGCTATTTATAGAGAGAGAGAGAGAGGGTGATAGAGAGAGTGGGGGTTAGTGGTTTAGAGGGAGAGAGGGAGGTATACTATGAGTTAGGGGTTTAGCGGGAGAGAGGGAGGGATACTATGGGTTATGGGTTTAGAGTGAGATAGAGAGAGATTGGGGGTTAGGGGTGGATAGAGATGGAACACGGGGGTAGGGGTTTAGGGAGAAAGATCAAGAGGGTAGGGGTTTAGGGAGAGAGACAAAGAGATAGTGAGTGACAAAGAGAGATATATATTGTGAGAAAGTGAGAGTTAAAGGTAATTAAAATGGTTTTATATTTGAATTTGTGTTGTGCAAACATTAAGTTCATAATTTATTATTGATATCGATGTAGGGGGGTAAGGGTCTAGGGAGAGAGACAAAGAGAGAGAGAGAGAGAATTGTGAGAAAGAGAAGTGAGAGGTAATTAAAATGGTTGTACATTTGAAGCTGTGTCACACAAACATTATGTTCACAAGTTATTATTGATATCGATGCAGGCATTTGATATCCATGTAATTTAATCAAATACAACCTTTCTTCTCGAAGTGACCCCCGAATAAGGGATAAAATTCGACATTAACCATGCTTTAATTCTAATATTTGGGGCATGAAAAGCTGATGTAGAACTTGGTTAGGGGTTGAGACAGAGAAGGATATTGGGGATTAGGGGTTGAGAGAGAGAGAGAGAGATATTGGGGGTTAGGGGCGTAGAGAGATGGAACAAGGGGGGTAGGGGTATAGGAAGAGATATAAAGGGATAGAGGTCTAGGGAGAGAGAGGGAGAGAGAGGTAATTAAAATGGTTGTACATTTGAAGATATGTCACACGAACATTAAGTAACTCACAATTTATTATTGACCTTAGTGCAGACATTTGATATCTATGAAATTTAATCAAATATAACCTTTCTTCTTGAAGTGACCCCCAAATAAGTGATAAAATTTGAAATTAACCATGCTTTAATTCTAAGATTAGGGTCATGAAAAGATTACATAGAACCTAGTTAGGGGTTGAGAGAGAGAGAGAGATTGGGGGTTAGGGGTTGAGAGAGAAAGAGAGAGAGATTGGGGGTTATATGTGGAGAGATATAGAACAAGGGGGGTATGGGTCCAGGGAGAGAGATAGAGAGATAATGAGTGACAGAGAGAGAAATATTGTGAGAAAAGAGAGTGAGAGGTACTTAAAATGGTTGTACATTTGAAGTTGTGTCGCACGAACATTAAGTTCACAATTTATTACCGATATCGATGCAGGAATTTGATATTCATGTAATTTAATCAAATGCAACATTTCTTCTCGAAGTGACCCTAGATAAGAGATCAAATTTCATATTAACCATGCTTTAATTCTAAGATTAGGGGCTGGTTAGGGGTTGAGAGAGAGAGGGATATTGGGAGTTAGGGGTTGAGAGAGAGAGATTGGGGGTGAGGCGGATGAGATATTGGGGGTATCATATGTGAAAGGGTGTGAAGTCTTGAAGGGGTTTAGAGAGAGAGATAAAGAGAGATATTGGGGGTTAGGGGTTTAGAGAGAGAGATTGGGGTTTAAAGAGAGAGAGAGAGAGAGAGAGAGAGAGAGAGAGAGATTGGGGGTTAGGGGTTGAGAGAGAGAGATCTATTGGAGGTTAGGGGGGTAGAGAGATTAGGAGTATCATATGTGAAAGGATGTGAAGTCTTGAAGGGGTTTAGAGAGAGACAGAGGGGTTTACAGAGAGAGATAAAGAGAGAGATTGGGGGTTAGTGGTTTAGAGAGAGAGAGAGAAATTGGGGATTAAGGGTTTATATAAAGAGAAATATTGGGGGTTATTCATTTAGGGATAGAGAGAGATTGGGGGTTAGGGGTTTAGAGAGAGAGAGAGAGAGAGAGAGAGAGAGAGAGATATTGGGGGTCAGGGGTTGAGAGAGAGAGAGAGTATCATATGTTAAAGAGTGTGAAGTCTTGAAGGAAAATATGCAAAAGCTGACCAATATCTACTATGAAGTTTTGGGTGCTCCGAATACATGGGGGGAGAGAGAGAGAGAGAGAGAGAGAGAGAGAGATTGTGTGTTAAGGGTTGAGGGAGAGTGATATTGGTATTTACGGGTTTAGAGTGAGAGAGAGAGAGAGTATCATATGTGAAAGAGTGTGAAGTCTTGAACGAAAATATGTAGAAGCTGACCAATATCTACTATGAATTTTTGGATGCCCCAAATACAAAGAGAGAAAGAGAGAGTGAAAGAGATATTGTGGGTTGAGGGAGAGCGATATTGGGGTTTACGGGTTTAGAGTAAGAGAGAGAGAGAGAGTATCAAATGTGAAAGAGTGTGAAGTCTTGAAGGAAAATATGTAGAATCTGACCAATATATACTATGAAGTTTTGGATGCCACGTATACACACACACACACACATAGAGATAGATAGATAGATAGATAGATAGATAGATATGGAGAGAGAGAGAGATATTATGGGTTAGGGATTGAGGAAGAGCGATATTGGGGTTTAGGTTTAGAGTGAGAGAGAGTGAGAGTATTAGACGTGAAAGAGTGTGAAGTCTTGAAGGAGAAGATGTAGAAGCTGACCAATATCTACTATGAATTTTTTGATGCCCTGAATACAGAGAGAGAGTGAGAGATTGTGCGTTAGGAGTTAAGGGAGAGAGATATTGGGGTTTATGGGTTTAGAGTGAAGGAGAGATAGAGTATTAAATGTGAAAGAGTGTGAAGTCTTGAAGGAAAAGATGCATAACCTGACCAATACCTACTATGAAGTTTTGGATGCCTTGAATATATAGAGAAAGAGAGAGAGATTATGGGTTAGGGGTTGAGGGAGAGCGATATTGAGGTTTATGGGTTTAGAGTGAGGGAGAGAGAGAATATTGGATGTGAAAGAGTGTGAATTCTTGAAGGAAACAATGCATAAGCTAACCAATATCTACTATGAAGTTTTGGATGCCCCCAATATCTCTCTCATTCCCTCTCTCTTTCTTTATATATATATATATATAGAGAGAGAGAGAGAGAGAGTGTGTGTAAAGTCTTGAAGGAAAAGATGCAAAAGCTGACCAATATCTACTATGAAGTTTTGGATGCCTATTAGGGGTTGAGGGAGAGCGACATTAGGATTTACAGGTTTAGAGTGAGAGAGAGAGAGAGATAGTGTAAAGTCTTGAAGGAAAAGATGCAAAAGCTGACCAATATCTACTATGAAGTTTTGGATGCCTATTAGGGGTTGAGGGAGAGCGACATTAGGATTTACAGGTTTAGAGTGAGAGAGAGGGAGAGTATCTGATGTGAAAGAGTGTGAAGTTTTGAAGGAAAAGATGAAAAAGTTGACCAATATCTACCATTAAGTTTTGGATTCCCCGAAGAGAGAGAGAGAGAGAGAGAGAGAGTATCAAACATAAAAGGGTGTTAGGGATTAGGGATTAGGGGTTTAGAGAGAGAAAAAGAAAGAAAGAGATTAGGGGTTAGGGATTTATAGATAGGGAGAGATATTGGGGGTTAGGGGCTTAGAGAGAGAGAGAACCATATGTGAAAGGGTGTGAAGTATTGAAGGGTTTGAGAGAGAGAGAGAGAGGTTGGGGGTTAGGGGTTTAGAGAGATATAAAGAGGGATATTGTGGGTTAGAGAGATAGATGTGAAATTTAGTTCACACCAATATCTGATCAAGAAATTACACACTCTCACAAAGATCTCACACAACTAGTCAAGAACATAGAAAATTACTCACAATAGATACAAATTGTATTAACTCTCATGAATAAAATACATCAACCAAAATTTGGTAATTAAATGGATTTCAATATATAATGTTTACATTAGAGATTCAAATGGCTAAAGATGCCATTTGGATCCTCACAAAAGTAGACTTACTAAAATGATGCAAAACCTCCCTAGGTGGAAAGTGTGTTCTCCAAGTCACACCAAAGGCTGACGAATATTTGAATTAGTGACCTGAGTGTGATGTGTGATGAAAAAACATGATAAATCCCAAAAATGGAAGGAAGAAACATCAAGGAGTGAAAGTGGTCCAAAAAACACTTTCCTTGGTCAATTAGCTTTTTACCTTTCACCCAAAAGCAGTAAAAAGTAGGAATGCGCCATTCTCACCATAATATTATCCAGAATCATTAGGAATGCGCCCAAGTGACTTAGGAAACTTGTGGTCCACACCAGGAAGGCTTGTGGTCCCACCAGAGATGACTTGTGGTCCACACAATGACTCATATGCCAACTATTTAGTCTAATACATAGTAATTAATCATGAAATGATTAATTAATGTCTCTAATGTATTAATTGACATAGATTGGGTTTTAATTATTCCAACACCCCCCCATAAGTATGCATTTATGTGATAAATATCAGAAAATGAAAATACTAAGGGCCCAGTAACAAGACTTGGTCACCCTGTACAATACTGCCAGTCCACAAAACAAGGATTGAAGGAAAACCTCATGGAAAAAACCTTCCCTCAAAAAATGGACATATCAAAATTGAAAGTTTGTTGATCAATCCTTCACTCCACCACATGTTCAGCCATCCCAAGCAGTGATCTAAGATAGTTGAATGTCTTCTCAGTAAAAGCTTTGGTGAAGATGTCTACAGTTTTCTCACCTGTTGGGTAATACTGCAAATCAATCATCTAGTCATGCACTAATCCTCTGATGTAGTGCATATGTATCTCAATATGCTTGGTCCTCTGTCTCTGTACTGGATCACTTGAGACCCTTATATCACTCTGATTGTCAGAAAATATGAGAATAGGAGTACTAAAGGAAATTTCAAACTCTGAAAGAATACCCTGCAACCACACACACTGAGTAGCAGCACTCACTGCTCCTCTGTACTCGGCCTTTGTTGAAGATAGTGCAATGGCACTCTATTTCTTTCTAAACCATCAAATAGGACCACCTCCAAGCATGAATACAAATCCATATGTGGATTTTCTGTCAAGGCTATCACCAACCCAATCTGAATCAATGAAGCCAAGAAGATCTAGGCTAGATCTGTAGTATAGTGGATCCCATCTGTCTTGGTGCCTTGCACATAGTGCAAAATCATTTTTGTACCCCTCCAATGGATCTCATGTGTCTGCTCCATGTATCTTTATGCCACACTCACAGCATAATCAATATTAGGTTGAGTGTGAGTCAAGTAGAGCAAGCTTCCAACAAGTTGTCTATACAAGGTACTGTCAACCAAGGGTGTAGATCTTGCTTCTTCAAGTCTAACTCCTGAAAGGAATGGAGTCTTTAAAGGCTTGCAATCAGCCATATTGAACTTATTTAATAGATCATATGCATATTTGGACTGAGATAATTTTGTTCCATTCTCTGTTTGAGAAATCTCAAGCCCCAAAAACTGCTTAAGAATTCCCAAGTCACTCATGGAAAAAGCTTGATGCAAAGCAGTCTTCAATGAAGCTACCCGTGATTAGAAAATCATCAACATACAACACTATAATCATTATTGAACCATCAATTAGCTTCATATAAACATTATGATCATATTTGCATCGAACATAAGATTGTGACAAGAGAAAGTTGTCCATTTTGGAATACCAAGCCCTGGGGGCTTGCTTAAGCCCATATATGGACTTCTTCAACCTGAACACATAGTTAAGATATGATGTATACCCTTATGGATGCTGCATATAAATATCCTCCTCAAGATCCCCATGGAGGAATGCACTCTTGACATCCATATGGTGCACTTCCTAGTGCTTGGATGCAAAAATTGCTAGAACTAGTCTTATTGAATCCTTCTGTGAAACTGGTGCAAAAGTCTCATTGTAGTCAAGGCCTTAGACTTGGGAGAAGCCCTTTTCTACCATCATAGACTTATATTTCACTTTTGTACTATCAGCTGCACACTTTTTTTTGTAGATCCACTTACACCTTAGCAATTTTCTGCCTGCAGGGAGCTTGACTAGCTCCCATGTTTCATCTTTTGCAATGAATGAAACTCTTCATCCATGGAAAACTGGCATCTTGGTTCATGTGAGGATTCCTCATATGTTTGAGGATTAGAATCCATCATCATACAACATCTCTCATATAGGTATGGGCCATTCACATTGAGAGGAGTAACAAATTGTGATCTAGTCCTCCTTGTGTCCTGAGGATTGCCCACTAGTTCACCCGCTGCTTGCAAAGTATTACAAACCCATTTAGGCTTTGTTGGTGAATTAGCATATGTAATAAAGTGGTCATCATCATTAGAAATATCATAATAAAAAATTTCAATAGCAACATCACTTACTTCTTCAGGTGGTGGTGAAGATGGTTCTCCAATTTCAACATTCTGAGAGGGCTCTTCCTCGAACTGAACACTTCTTTCTCTGAGAATTTGCAGGGATATAGCAACTGCAAAAATCTCACAATCAAAATCTCAAGATTATTTTCAAAGAAGAAGAGAAGCATACACTCAATAATCACTCATAAACACAAAATAATGAACAATAACAGTATCATACAATGAATAATGAATGTAAATAATGTGATACAATAATCAATGAGGAGGCATCATATAGGATTCGAATTAACCAAGTAGGGCATTCGAATCTAAGCTTAGAGTCTAGCTTGGATAACAATGGATACATCATCCAGTCAGCAGTATCAGTCATAAATGGTAAGAGCCAGTCAAGTGTGTCCAACTGAGTCTAACAAAACCATCTAGGCATAAATCAGGGAATGGAGACTCCAAGGGGCGTGCATGAGGCTATCTAACTCAAATTCTAGCTTGGATAACAATGGATACATCATCAAGTCAATAGTATCAATCATAAATGGTAATAATAAATTAAGTGAGTCTAACTGAGTCTAACAGAACAATCTAGGCATAAATCAAGGAATGGAGACTCCAAGGGGGGTGCATGAGGCTGTTAAATAGTCAAGTGGAACTCCAGAACTAGATAACTAGAAGCTAAAAGTAGTCAGCATGAGCAATCAAAGGAAGAACTACTCAATCAATGCACTAACTGAATGATAACTCCTGGTACGTGAGATAAGGTGCCCTAACTGAGTGATAACTAGTGGTAGGTGAGCAAAGGTGCCCAAACTGGCTGTGGTAGGTGGGAAAGGCGCACTTTCCATGCAGATAAGTCAAGTAGGGCACATTAGGTAGGTAGGAGGCCAAATGGGGGCTAAAGATAGGATCTGGAGAGCTAAAAGCAAGCTCTAGGTGCTGGGGAGACCACCATAATGATGACTGGATGCATGCAAATGCATGCCTGCATGACTGCATCCCTACATGCCTGCATGACTGCATGATGGTGTGAATATTCCAACACCCCCCCGCAAGCTATACTATGAGATAATAACTGAAATCTGAAAAATAGGGCCCTGGTAATTGAGACCAAAGGTCACCCCGTACTATCAATCTAAATAAACTAAGTGAGGAAAGAGGGAAAACCCAGTGGGAAGAAATCCATCCCTCAAAATAGATTGAAGGATGCTAAAGTAGCATGTCATCACTCACCCCTGAAGGAAGTAAGTGTCCTTCTTTTCCGAAGAAGGCTCGATCGATCTGAAATGGATCAGCAATGTGAGAAGGATGAAACCTTCCATTCTAAAAATCTGATCTGGTTCTTCTATGATTATGTGGATCACCAACCAAATCACTGACAAATCGAAGTGTAGTGGTTGCCCATCGAGGAAGAGGAGGAATATCAGGTGAGAGGTCTTCAGGTTCTTATGGATGTGGATCTCACATTCGCTGATCTTCATCATTAGTTTCTAGACCTTCAGGTTCTTGTGGATCTGGATCTAGCATTCCATCATCATCATCTCCATCTTCAAATTCTGAATCTGAAATATCATGTGAAAATGCATCTACAATTGGCTCATAATCACATCCAAAATATGAATATGAAATCTCATGTGAAGAAGAAAGTGAATCTGGCTCATCATCACTTCCAAACTCTGAATCTGAAATCTCATGTGAAGAAGCATGTGAAGTTGATGTTTGAAACTTCAAATCTGAACTATCACGTGATGGAGATTCGCTCTCTTGAAGCTCATCATCACTCTCAAACTCTGAATATGAAAACTCATGTGAAGAAGCAAGTAAAACTGGCTTATCATCACTTCCAAACTCTGAATCAAAAGAACTAGAATATGATGATGATGGATCTTCAACAAGATCACTAGTGGATGTAGTAGTGATGGCCCATTTGGATATAGGATTTGAACCAAGATCACCAATAAGTGCTAGATCTTCGGGTTCTTATGGATCTGGATCTAGCATTCGCACTTCTTCAAGAGTCCTCTTCTTCTCAATCTTCTTAGATCGATCCTTGCTTTTCAAGCAACCTTGGCAGGTGTCGTGAGCAATCTTGTCTTTTAGAAGACTATCAACCACATTTTGAGCTAGATTGTAGTTGAGATGAGATAGTCTACTCTCTTCATGTGCATGAGAGCGAAGAGAAGACTCCTTTGGGAGAGGTAAGAAGTGTGAAAACTCATAGATTTTTGTCTCATGATTTGCAACTCCTTTTGCAATGATTTCCCCTGAAACCATGTGTTGTACCTCAACTTCATTTGGAGAAAATATCACTCTTTTGGGCTCTCCAATATGAGTCATTTGATACACTAAAAGAACATTAGCTACAAGAGAAGGAACATAAAGCACATTAGAAAAATAACCATGGTCAAGATAGATTCTTCCAATCCCATGAGAGGAGACTTCTGAATCATTGCCTAATCTGATGCAAGGGCCAACTGAGCTTTCGAAACTAGAGAAGAGATCTTTGGAGGAAGACATGTGTCTTGATGCTCCTGAATCTATGATGAAGGAAGAATCTGTTGATGCTCTTGCCATGAGGGCATGACATATTTCTTTGTCTTCGGATCTAGAAGGTTCAATATCAGGATCTTTCTTCCTTGTACATACCGGTACAGGAATATTGTTCTTCTCAAGTAACTGAGCCATCAAATCTATAGTCTTCTTCATGTAAGTACTCTCAGGATGGAATCCTCTATGACAATATGTGCACTTGCATTAGAGGAAATTTCAATTTAAAATGGGCCTTCCAAAAATAATACAAATTCCATGTCATCATATATTAGCCAATCAAAATGCTTTAAAATTTAAAAAGGGAGCACCTAAAAAAATTGGAGGGAAAAAATAAAAACTACTTTTTTGGATCATATTTTCAACTTATCTCCTTGTAGGTTTACTCAAATTTGACGCGAGAAGACTCGTTGGATGCATAATTAAATTATGCATCCAACGAGTACCCATGTTGGATACTTTTAACAACATCCACACCATGAAAAAATTAAAATACATTAAAAAACGTGTTTCTAGTGCGAGAAAACATGTTTTTTAATGTATTTTCGATTTTTCATGGTGTGGATGTTGTTAAAAGTATGCAACATGGGTACTCGTTGGATGCATAATTTACTTATGCATCCAATGAGTTCTCTCGCGTCAAATTTGAGTAAACCTACAAGGACATAAGTTAAAAATACAATCCAAAAAAGTAGTTTTTTACTCTCTCACTACTATTATTTTATTGTTTTTTTATTATTTTCCTTAGGAGGCCCATTTTTTACCCAAATTTCCTCTAATGGATCTTTCCTTCTAAGAATGCTTGGTCTTCCTTGATTTCGAAGCCCTATCTAACTGATATGGACTATCTTTACGCTTTGTATCATGCGATCTCTTATCAAAAATCTTTTTCTTGTCTTTACCATTCGCCCTTTTGGCCTCAGTATCTGTAAGGGCCGAATCCAACTTGGGTTTGATTATTCCCATGGAGCTTAACTTCTCTTCCTCTTGAGGAAGAGATTGGATGAATTCATCAAGTGAGGGAAACTTCCATTTTGGAATGAACCTCATAGCTGACTGGAAAGTAGAGACAAAAACTGAGAAGTTTGCCCCCAACTTTGAGAGAATGGAAAGTATAAGCTGCTTGTCTTCTTTCACCATCTCATATCTTTTCAACTATGATATCAATATTTTGAACTTGTTGATGAAGGCATTGATAGATTCGAAGCTATCAGGACTCAAACATATGAGTTCATTCTCCAATTTGTGTCCTTTCATATCATCTTTCTGTCCAAAAAGGGATTCGAGCTTGTCCTAAACCTCTTTAGGAGATGTAAGATCAATGACATGGAAGTGAAGATATTCAGAAATTGAGAAAAGGAGGAGATCAACTGATTCATCAAGCCTATCCAAGTACTTGGACTTTTCAACTACACCGAGAGGTTCTACCATCATTCCGTTGAGTATTTGGGTGAAGCTCTTGGATCTCATGAAGAGAGCCATCTTGGATTTCCACTCAACATAGTTGGAAGATGTGAGATTTAGATCCATCTGAAACAGATAAAGTCGAATAGTTGAAGAAGATTCCGAATGGGTGAATAAACCTCAAAAACAAGAAAGCTTTTGCTGATGGAGAATGCTACACTTCGATTGAAAACTACCTTTTGAACACTGAGCACATAGACTAAGCCCTTCACAACTAGCTAGACATCACTGGATTTCTCCAATGAATTCAAGTAATAGCACCAAGATCTGCTGTGGAAACTCAAAGGCTTCTGGTGCTCAAGTGAAAGATAGCTACTCAAAGAAATGCTGCAATGGCTACAATTCGAATAGCTGCTGACTGCTCTGATACCATGTGATAATCTGTAGGGATGTAGCAATTGTAACAATCTCACAATCAAACTCTCAAGATTATTTGCAAAGAATAAGAGAAGCATGCACTCAATAATCACTCATAAACACAGAATAATGAACAATAACAATATCATACAATGAATAATGAATGTAAAGAATGTGATAAAATAATCAATGATGAGGCATCATATAGGATTTGAATTAGCTCAGTAGGGAATTCGAATATGAGATCAGAGTCTAGCTTGGAGAACAATGGAGACATCATCCAGCCAACAGTATCAGTCATAAATGGTAAGAGCCAGTCAAGTGTGTCCAACTGAGTCTAATAGAACCATCTAGGCATAAATAAGGGAATGGAGACTCTAAGGGGAGTGCATGAGGCTGTCTAACTCAAAATCTAGCTTGGATACCAATGGAGACATCATCCAGTCAATAGTATCAGTCATAAATGGTAATAGTCAGTCAAGTGTGTCTAACTGAGTCTAATAGAACCATCTAGGCATAAATCAGGGAATGGAGACTCCAAGGGGGGCACATGAGGCTGTCAAATAGTCAAGTGGAACTCCAAAACTAGCTAACTAGAAGCTACAAGTAGTCAGCATGAGCAATGAGTGGAAGAACTGCTCAATCAATGCACTAACTGAATGATAACTCCTGGTAGGTGAGATAAGGCACCCTAACTGAGTGATAACTAGTGGTAGGTGAGCAAAGGTGCCCAAACTAGTTGTGGTAGGTGAGAAAAGGTGCCCAAACTAGTTGTGGTAGGTGGGAAAGGTGCACTTCCCATGCAGATAAGTCAAAGAGGGTGCATTAGGTTGGTAGGAGGCCAAATGGCGGCTAAAGACAGGCTCTGGAGAGCTAGAAGCAAGCTCTAGGTGCTAGGGAGACCGCCATAATGATGACTGGATGAATGCAATTGCATGCAAATGCATGACTGCATGACTTCATGATGGTGTGAATATTCCAACACCCTCCCGCAAGCTATACTATGAGATAATAACTGAAATTTGAAAAATAGGGCCTTGGTAACTGAGACCAAAGGTCACCCCATACAATCAATCTTAAATCACCTAAGTGAGGAAAGAGGGAAAACCTAGTGGAAAGAAAGCCCTCCCTCAAAATAGACTGAAGGATGCTAAAGTAGCATGTCATCACTCACCCCTGAAGGAGGTAAGTGTCCTTCTTTTTCAAAGAAGGCTTGATCGATCTGAAATGGATCAGTAATGTGAGAAGGAAGAAACCTTCCATTCTGAAAATCTAATCTGGTTCTTCTATGATCATGTGGATCACGAACCAAATCACCAACAAATCGAAGTGTAGTGGATTCCCATCGAGGAAAAGGAGGATTATTAGGTGAGAGATCTTCAGGTTCTTGTGGATCTAGATCTCCCATTCGCTCATCTTCATCATTAGTTTCTAGACCTTTAGGTTCTTATGGATATGGATCTAGCATTCCATCATCATCATCCCCATCTTCAGATTTTGAATCTGAAATATCATGTGAAGATGCATCTACAAATTGCTCATTATCACATCCAAAATTTGAATATGAAATCTCATGTGAAGAAGCAAGTGAATCTGGCTCATCATCACTTCCAAACTCTGAATCTGAAATCTCATGTGAAGAAGCATGTGAAGTTGATGTCTCATACTCCAAAGATGAACTATCATGTGATGGAGATTCACTCTCTTGAAGCTCATCATCACTCTCAAACTCTGAATGTGAAAACTCATGTGAAGAAGCAAGTAAAATTGGCTTATCATCACTTCCAAACTCTGAATCAAAGAACTAGAATCTGATGATGATGGATCTTCAACAAGATCACTAGTGGATGTAGTAGTGCTGGCCCATTTGGACATAGGATTTGAACCAATAGGTGCTAGATCTTCAGGTTCTTGTGGATCTGGATCTGGATCTAGCATTCGCACGTCTTCAAGAGTCCTCTTTTTCTCAATCTTCTTAGATTGATCCTTTCCTTTCAAGCAACCTTTGCAAGTGTCATGAGCAATATTGTCTTTTAGAAGACCATCAACCACATTTTGAGCTAGCTTGAAGTTGAGATGAGATAGTCTACTCTCTTCATGTGCATGCGAGCAAAGAGAAGAATCCTTTGAGAGAGGTAAGAAGTGTGAAAACTCATAGAGTTTTGTCTCATGATTTGCAACTCCTTTTGCAATGATTTCCACTAAAACCATGTGTTGTACCTCAACTTCATTTGGAGAAAAGATCACTCTTTTGGGCTCTCTAGTATGAGTCATTTGATACACTGAAAGAACATTAGCTGCAAGAGAAGGAACATAAAGCACATTAGAAAAATAACCATGGTCAAGATAGATTCTTCCAATCCCCTAAGAGTAGAATTCTGAATCATTGCCCAATCTGATGGAAGGGCCAATTGAGCTTTCGAAACTGGAGAAGAGATCTTTGGAGGAAGACATGTGTCTTGATGCTCCTGAAGCTATGATGAAGGAAGAATCTGTTGATGCTCTTGCCATGAGGGAATGACATCTTTCTCTGCCTTCAGATCTAGAAGGTTCAATATCGGGATCTTTCTTCCTTGTTCATGCAAGTACAGGAAGATTGTTCTTTTCAAGTAACTGAGCCATCAAATCTATAGTCTTCTTCATGCAAGTACTCTCAGGATGGAATCCTCTATGAAAATATGTGCACTTGGATCTTTCCTTCTGAGAATGCTTGGTATTCCTTGATTTTGAAGCCCTATCTGACTGATACAGACTATCTTTAGGCTTTGTATCATTTGATCTCTTATCATAAATATTTTGCTTGTCTTTACCATTCTCCCTTTTGGCCTCAGCAGCTGTAAGGGCCGAATCCAACTTGGGTTTGATTATTCTCAGGAGATTAACTTCTCTTCCTCTTGAGTAAGAGATTGGATGAATTCATCAAGTGAGGGAAACTTCCATTTTGGAATGAACATCTTAGTTTAATGGAAAGTAGAGACAAAAATTGAATGACAAGGGTCATCTACCATACAAAAATTGAAGCTTTTAAAAAACTTTAATGCAGCAAAGATCAAAACATAGTTTAAACTGAAAAAATTGCAGGCAGAGTTTCTAGAACTTTCAATGCAGAGCTTCACACAAATCTAGGCATACTTAAGATCTTTAATGCTTATTTATAAAAAAAATAGATCTCAAATAAGCCAAGAAACTCAAAATTTCAGAGACACACTAAATGAAAAATCAAGAAACTCAGATCTGACTGCAAATTGAATTAGCTTAATGAATTAAAGGTGTAATTAGGTTGATCTTGAGCTTCTTAAGATGGATCTTTAGTTCTTTTAATGATCTTTAATCTCAAAATGAGTAGATCTAATGGATGGAGATCACCAAAAATGAAGAAAAATCATGAGATATCAAGAAATTTCAAGCCATATGGTTGCCAATCTGATAATAGTATTTAGTGCAAGGTTGTGTCTACACTAGTTCAACTATTTTACTAAGAATTGGTGAAATTCTATGTCAGAAACGAAGCAATTATCACAAATTTCTTAAGATCTAAGTTCATTCATTACACATTCATTGAGATCTAAGAACATTTCAGAATTAGAATCATGCAAGATAAGCAAACATTCAACACCAAAATGGTAGAAACTTGAATTACTTCATATTAAAACAATGAAGAAGATACATGATTACCATGGATATGGTTGTGCATCCTTCTTCCATTGCCATAAGCTTTCCTTCCTTCACCCTTGATTTTGAAGAATTTTAGCTCTTTATCCTCCTTCAGAATCTCTTCAACATGCCTTTTCTCTAGCTTGGTGTCCTTTACAATGCCTCCCAAGCCTTTCTTATATAGCATTGGGAAATGAGCCTTAGGTTTTTCTTCTAAATGTGGGATTCCTCATTTTCTTTATTTTATATTATTTTCAATTGAAAACCCGCTTTTCAATAGTTTTTAGGATTTTTGCACCACTTAGAATGATTTTAAGGACAATTAATGCATTTTAATGCATTTCTCAGAGAGGATTCATCTCCGAATGAACTTGTGTCATGTCTTCTTCCTGCAGGTGCATGGTAAACATATGCCTCTTTTGTCACATGACTAGGATTGTTAATTTGATTGTTAACAGAAGAATCTGTTGATGCTCTTACCATGAGGGCATGACATATTTCTCAATCTTCGTATCTAGAAGGTTCAATATCAGAATCTTTCTTTCTTGTACATGCAGGTACAGGAAGATTGTTCTTCTCAAGTAACTGATCCATCAAATCTATAGTCTTCTTCATGCAAGTACTCTTACGATGGAATCCTCTATGAAAATATGTGCACTTGGATCTTTCCTTCTGAGAATGCTTGGTCTTCCTTGATTTCAAATCCCTATCTGACTGATATGGACTATCTTTAGGCTTTGTATCATTCAATCTCTTATCATAAATATTTTGCTTGTCTTTACCATTCGCCCTTTTGGCCTCAGTAGCTGTAAGGGCCGAATCCAACTTGGGTTTGATTATTCTCATGGAGATTAACTTCTCTTCCTCTTAAGTAAGAGATTGGATGAAGTCATCAAGTAAGGGAAACTTCCATTTTGGAATGAACATCTTAGTTGACTGGAAAGTAGAGACGAAAAGTGAGAAGTTTCCCCCCAACTTTGAGAGAATGACAAGTATAAGTTGTTTGTCTTCTTTAACTATCTCATATCTTTTCAACTTTGATATCAAGCTTTTGAACTTGGTGAGGAAGGCATTGATAGATTCGAAGCTGTCAGGACTCAAACATATGAGTTCATTCTCCAATTTATGTCCTTTCATATCATCTTTCTGTCCAAAAAGGGATTCGAGCTTGTACCAAACCTCTTTAGGAGATGTAAGATTGATGACATGGAAGTGAAGATCTTTAGAAATTGAGAGAAGGAGGAGACCAACTGCTTCATCAAGCCTATCCAAGTACTTGGACTTTTCAACTGCACTAAGAGGTTCTACCATTGTTCTGTTGAGTATTCAGGTGAAGCTCTTGGATCTCATGAAGAGACCCGTCTTGGCTTTCCACTCAACATAGCTGGAAGATGTGAGATTTAGATCCATCTGAAATAGAGAAAGTCGAATAGTTGAAGATTACAAATGAGTGAATAAACCTGCAAAACAAGAAATTTTTTGCTGATGGAGAATGCTACACTTCGACTGAACACTACCTTTTGAAAACTAAGCACATAGACTAATTCCTTCACACTTGGATAGACCTCACTGGATTTCTCCAATGAATTCAAGTAATAGCACCAGGATTTGCTGTGGAAACTTAGAGGCTTTTGGTGCTCAAGTGAAAGATAGCTGCTCAAAGAAATGCTGCAACTATTGCTGCTACAACTGCTGCAATGGCTGCAATTCAAATAGTTGCTGACTGCTTTGATACCATGTGATAATATGCAGGGATCTAGCAATTGTAACAATCTCACAATCAAACTCTCAAGATTATTTGCAAAGAATAAGAGAAGCATGCACTCAATAATCACTCATAAACACAGAATAATGAACAATAACAGTTTCATACAATGAATAATGAATGTAAAGAATGTGATACAATAATCAATGATGAGGCATCATATAGGATTCGAATTAGCCAAGTAGAGAATTCGAATATGAGCTCAGAGTCTAGCTTGGAGAACAATGGAGACATCATTCAGTCAGCAGTATCAGTCATAAATGGTAAGAGCCAGTCAAGTGTGTCCAACTGAGTCTAACAGAACCATCTAGGCATAAATCAGGGAATGGAGACTCCAAGGTGAGTGCATGAGGCTGTCTAAATCAAATTCTAGCTTGGATAACAATGGAGACATCATCCAGTCAATAGTAGCAGTCATAAATGGTAATAGTCAATCAAGTGTATCTAACTGAGTCTAGCAGAACCATCTAGGCATAAATCAGGGAATGGAGACTCCAAGGGGGGCACATGAGGCTGTCAAATAGTCAAGCGGAACTCGAGAACTAGATAACTAGAAGCTACAAGTAGTCAACATGAGCAATCATTGGAAGAACTACTCAATCAATGCACTAACTGAATGATAACTCCTGGTAGGTGAGATAAGGCGCCCTAACTAGTTGCAGGAGAGAAAAGGCGCCCAAAATGGCTGTGGTAGGTGGGAAAGGTGCACTTGCCATGAAGATAAGTCAAGGAGGGCGCATTAGGTAGGTAGGAGGCCAAATGGGGGCTAAAGACAGGCTCTAGAGAGATAGAAGCAATCTCTAGGTGTTGGGGAGACCACCATAATGATGACTGAATGCATGCAAATAAATGCCTGCATGCCTGCATGACTGCATGATGCTGTGAATATTCCAACACTTTCTATGAAGGATTTTTGAGTGCTCATGTTCATAAACTTATACCCTTTGGATTCCTCTAAATATCCAACAAAAATACATGGTTGGCTTTGGGGATACATAGCCCTCCTCTTCTCAAGTGGAATCCTATCCCAAGCCTTTGAGCCAAAAATCCTGAAATGAGAGATATCAGGTTTGTGCCCTGTCCAAGCCTCAAAATGAGTGATACCTTTGAGAGCTTTGTGTGGCACTATGTTCTGAATATATGTGGCACAATTTATTGCCTCATCCCATAGCTTGGGAGATAATGACTTTGCCTCAAGCATACATGTGGCCATCTCCTTAAGAGACTTTTTTTTCCTCTCAGCAACCCCATTCTGCTTAGGTGTATATGGAACTATGTGTTGCATCTGAATTCCTGAGGAGGCACAAAATTGTTGAAACACTGATTTGATATACTCACCACCATTATCAGATATGATAATTTTTATATGTCTACTAGATTGGTTCTCAACTAAGGCTTTGAATAGCTTGAACAGACCAAAAACTCCAGATTTTAGCTTGATGAAATAAATTCAACAGTACCTGCTAAAGTCATCTATGAAAGTGAGGATGTATTTGGCATGGTTCAAAGACTCATGAGGGAATGGACCTGATATGTCAGTGTGAATAAGATCCAATGGTGCAGAGGCTCTCTCAGTTTTGGATCTCCAATACTTATGCTCAGGGTGCTTTCCCAAGATGCAAGATTGACAGACACCTTTGGAAAATCTGATATTGGGAATCCCTATGACCATTTCTTTCTCATGAAGTTGGGAAAGATATTTATAGTTTAGATGGCCAAATATTTCATGCCATAATTTGCTTGAATCATTGGCATGGGTTAAAAGAGCAGAAGGTGAGGGGTGTCGGAGAAGCCTAAGTCGACCTGTCGACTAGGCTCCCCGCCCGACCTATTGTAATGTATGTCGACAGTTGTGTCAACCAGTCGGTCTATGTCGATCGGTTGCGCCGAAAATGCAGTTACATAACCGCATGTAAAAGCATATATATAGGATGTTGAGCCAATGTACTAAGTTACTTTAGATCTGTTCTGTGTATTGTATACATTGTTGAGTAATACAAAGGCTTGTACTTCTCTCCATCTCTTGTCTCTTGTCTTTGGATCACTGTGCATGCTTGTTTATAATATATAATGTATCTCTGGTAACTACGTGACCCGCAGGACTGAAACATTGGTTCCGTTGCCGGGTGATGCATTCAGAAATAATAGTATGACATATGATTTCGGAGCAGGAGATTAAGGATTGGTGGGAGAAGAAAATCGCGAACTACCTGTAGAACTATGCACGATGGAACAAGCTGAAAATTATTCAAGTGAGGGAGAGATTCTTCTTAGAGACCCATGAAAAATTTGTAGAGTCCGTGTCATCCGCCCTGAAGAAGTTGTTGGATGAAAAGACTAGTCGATGAAGAAGAGAGGAAGCTGTTGTTGAAGTTGATCAATGGAGGACATACAAATCTATCAGAATGGTGTGGAAAGATTGCGGACGACTTCTGTGAAGAGCAAGCGATTGAGGAGCATGTATTTGTGGACGAATTCAGAAAAAAGTTCTTCACCGAGCTAACTGATTAATTCTTGTTCTCCCTGTCAACTTTATTGTTCAAATTCTTGATCGACAAAGGCACTGCGCACATTGTCGAGACGTGACCATTGTTGCTCTCGCCCCTTCCAAATTCTAACTGGAAGGAGAAAGAACGTCAGTGGGAAAGATTCATGAAAGAGCGTTAATGGGAGTTATTTTTGAACAAATGACACCTGCACTTCCCCAGTTTCCTAGAAATCTTCGGGCCGGCATTGGTGGGGTGGCGAAACATGTTCTGATGCATTAAAATTGATGAAAAGCGACACATGATAAAGTGACATGAACAACAGTGGAGGACCTGAGAGATCTGACAAAGATAGAACCATGAGTCACAAGAGCACTTTGGACATCCAGAAAATTGAAAGAGAAAAAAAGGATACAACGGGGTGAAGAGATAAGGGAGCAGGAAAGTGCGCTCCAGAAGAGGCGAGGACCTGGTGTTGTGACAGACGCAGAAGGAAATCTGCTGGAGTCGATTTGATCCCGCGATGATTGGGGTGTCGATGAAAACCTGTCACCGATGGAAGAGGACTTGTGGATAGAGCGTGGTAGTTCTCTCCAAGTTCAAAGAACCGAGAGGTTAACACCTCCTTCTCTGTTTCAGCTAACGCAAAGTGTCCGAGTGCAAGAGATTGTCGAAGAAAATATAGGACTCCATGCTGGCGAGTCAAGAATTTCTAGTCATCGCAACGAAGAAGGTGATGAAGTCGACAAATTGTTGATTCATCGACCTGAGGATGGAAACTGGGTGAGTTTTCAACCTGAGTTTCGAATAGAAGTTTTCATCTAGTATACTTCGAACATGAATAAGTACCCCCCTGCCAATACTAGAATTGAGTGACTCGCTGAGTAGTTTGGAGAATCTGAGAAGTAGTGAAATCCCCATCGAGCAGAACTTTGTCTGGATTTCGACAGAAGCAGTAGAAGAAGACATAATCCCATGACCCATTGAAGTGGAAGAATTTCGAGACACTGGTACTGAAGGCAAAGAAACCTTCTTGGATAAGCCACTCGCATTAGTAACTGTCGAAGCTGAAGAAGCACCTAATTCTGATTGTAGTAATAATCCACCAAAACCACCATCTAATTTTGAAGTCGAAATAGCAGCAGACATGTCACACTCGGCGGCACACCTTCCATTTTATGAAGGTGATGAAAACCCAAGGAGACACTAGTTCATGTGCGAATCAACATGGACAGCTAACCAGCTCACTAGTGAAGAATGCCAATTGGCCCAATTTGCTGGCTCTTTGAGAAAAAGAGCATTAACTTGGTACATGGGATACATTGCTAAAACACCATATGCATCAAAAGCACAAATCATGCAAAATTTCTTATCTTTCTTCAAAATAGAGGATGCAAAATACCTGGCTGCGGAGAAATTGAAGACAACGGTCCAGAGACTGACAGAAACTGTCAAAGAGTATGATACGAGGTTCAAAGACCTCTTGAGCCAGATTGACTACAAATTTGAAGACAAACTCCTCATCAAATGTTTCATCGTTGGCCTTATAAGAAAAATCAAAGTACATGTTCGTCGGCAAAATGCCACTTCACATGAGGACACCTTAACAAGAGCTTTGGAGATCAAAATGGACGATGAATACCCTTTGGTCTCTATTGATAGACACGTAGATGAACGCCTCGACAGTATGGAGCAGGCCATCCGAAGCATGAATTTGAAAGGACCAGAGTTATGGTGTACAATGTGTTTGACTACAGGGCATACTAAAGATTCTTGTCAAAATGAGGATCATCTACAAGATGTTAGACTCATTCAAACTAGATGCTTTTGTGATCTATGTAAAGAATATGAATTACATTCAAAAAATGACTGCCCATACAATCTAAAGAATAAGAAAGCAAAATGGTGCCAAATATGTGATGTCAACACCCATTCGATCAACGAATGCTATTTGAATTTGAAGAATAGACAAGATTACCACGCAGTGTACCAAACTATGTCGAGCGGCATAACGACATAAACATAAGAAACGACAGATTTGACATAAATGATGGAAGAAATGACTGATACAACTGGAACAAAAATGACAGATATACCAGATATGATGATCGTAGATATGATCAACGAAATGACAACTATAATAGGCATGGAGGATACCAGGGTCACGGTGGTCACAGTTCCCGACCTAATCGACCTGGTCTATGTTATACATGTCTTAGTGAAGATCACCGACATGTAGAATTCTCATACAAGGAGAGAACCGATCTAAATTTTTGTACCAAATGTGGGGTAGGCGATCACTTTTTAGAGGATTTCCCTACCATGATTGAAAAAATCAATAATAAAAAGAATGTTCATGTCTTGTCCTGTGTACCTAAATATGATGTGTTTCGAACAAAAAATTTGCAAATTGTTACTAGACAAGGTACCCATATTGGTCCAGATAGACCATAGATAAGTAAAATAGTAACCAAAGAGGATTATCCAAATCCGTCTAAGCAAAGTCTGTGTTTAAAAATGCATCTGATATTTTTTTGAATTGGAAGCTCATGAAGACACTGAAGAAAACCGACAAGAAGCATTGAATGAATTGTTCAATCTAATTACAAATGATGAATCTGTAGGAAAGTTAATCGACTTGTTGCATAAAGTCAAGCATAAACATGTCGTGCAAAGACAAACCAAAAACATTTTCCGACTTAATAAAAAAGAAAAAATGATGTCGACCCTCTTGGCGACCTCGACATAAATGGCTACCACGTACGACAAGTCATACTTGATTTCGGTTCCCAAGTCAATATCATGACTCGTGATACTTGGGACCAACTTAGTCGACCACAATTGCAGGAATCAGGCATTTATCTGAAGCTCGCGAATCAAGGACTCATTGAGCCAATCGAATTTTGGAAGGAAGTTGAAACATCTATCAAAGGAATCAAAACAAAAGTTGATTTTGAAATCACTAACCCCAAAGATGATGCAAGTTCTTTCCCATCCTTGGTCAGTCAACCTTGGGGACGAAAGATTAAGGCTTCGATTTCATTAGATAAAGGTTGCATCAAGCTAAAAGGCAACGGTCAAAAGGTTATCGTACCAATCTTCCCATCTCAGGGAGAACCTTGGTCGGAACCTGTCGAAGTGTAACATCCTGGAAAAATCACAAAAATTTAAAATTTTCTACGTGACAATAAATGCTATTTAATATGTGCGGAATAGAACAAAACATCAAAAGTTATCCTGCTGTAATAAATACCATGCTAGCTTATGTTATAAGAATTTGCAACTAACATGATTATGTTTTTGTCTCAATGTTATTAATACTACTGCATATTCTATTATTGATGTTATGATTTATGAATCAGTTATCTTTGACTAATATACTTTTATTGATTGATGAAAGGGTCCTACGGATGCCCTGAGGCTTACTTAGCATTCGTGCTAAAGCATGTGAATTCGTACTTGTGATAGATTTACAAGTAAGAGATTAAAGTTGCGACAAGTATTCAACAGTTTATCAAAGAAGATCTATAATGTTCGTATCGCAGTGTTGTACCTAGATTTATTTTGGTTTCCGTTCATGTTGTCTGTATGTAAAAGCCTACCTTCTACCTCCGTGGCAAATCGTGGGAATTCCATGTACAACTGTTTGTTAACTTGTTTAGGGTCTATATCCTGGGATGATGGTGTTGGTCTGAATTATTTCTCTTACACAATACATTATAATGTATGTATGTGTATGTCTAGAATCCGTTCACAATGTATAACTCTATGGTCTGTTTTAAAGTGTTTATATGATTATTATTGAACCCTTGCAAATAGAGTTGTTTCCATTTTAACAACTATCACATTTATGTAATGTGAGTTGTGTGCATCGTGATACCCTATGTGGCACTTATGCAATACTATATGCACATTATGATTTCTATTTTAAACTACACCCTTTGAATCTTATTGACTATTATGCAAATGATATGAATTACATGCAAACCATAATATCTATGTGCAACAATATGAATTATATGCATTATGTAGTTGTGTGAAAATATGAACACAATGTGGTACTATACTACCTATTTGATAATATACAATATGTAATGTTATGCGATTGTGCTACTATGCAACATAGGTTACTATATAAACCCTTCGCATTATATACCTAACCTTAAACAAACATGTTATAACAAGTGGTATACCATGAATATACCATATGCAAATTTCAAAGTAATAAGTGATATGATTTGAACGTTGATGTCACAGGTTGGCAAGTGTAACCGTATGTTATGCATTGAATGCTTACAGCTACTATGGATAGTGGAAATCCATCGTGGGTGGCTTATTATGCTTGGTTCACGTGAATGTACCTTGGTGTAACAACGGAGTGCCGAGTTGTAACTCGATGAAGATTTAAACGTTGATGATCTGGCTCCATCGTGGCTATGGTAGTGATGGCTCATTAAATGTGATAGCCGGTTGGTGATTTCGTAAATCTCACCAATGATCTACACCGTTGATCTTGGCAGGGATTTCAATGTTGTGGTTAAACCCTATCTTGTTGTATTCGATGATTTTATTGTGCTTGTTGTCATTTGGTAGTGGTAGTTCTATGTGGCCGACAGGCTGAGGGTTTGTAGTCTTATTGTTTTGGCCTGTGGAGGCGTTGTTCCTGAGTCTTGAACTCATAACCTCTAAAGTTTATAGAGTCAAACTCTCTTCTGTTCTGGTATGGTGCTGAAAGTCTCATTTGACAGTCTTAGAGTTTTGTATTTGTATGGTTCGATACCCCGATTTGTTGAGGGTTTGTTTCTTTTAATATTGGGTTTGAAAAGAATGGCCCAGGGCCTTGCCATCATTACTATCCTTCCTGGCACTGTGCTACTGTGTTAAAATAGTGGATGGTTTTGTGTTGGCTTCGGCTATACCAGCAATTGACGAAGTAGGGTTTCCATTGCAGTTGAAAGGTCTCGACGTTCATTGCTGACTATGGTTATCATTTGAAAGGTAATGCGTTTTGATTTCCTTTGCTGTGATGTACATACGATGGTACTAATAGTTATTCAATCTCAATACTGTAATCTTTCTTTCTTGGATACTATTTTAACCACATTGTAATGTTCTTGCAAGTGTAACTACGCAATGGCTCCTCGATTCTGTGCGTTGAAGGTTGGATTAGTTATACCAACCGGTAAGCCTCAACAATTGTCTTGAGACTCTGTGTAGATGAAGAAGATGGCCGAAAGTATGGTGTTCTGTGTGTTGTGTTTTTAACTCAAAGAGTTTTGTAAAATGTAGAGATAGGGTTTGTGAACTTTGTTCAAAGGAGTGGGGAAAAATGATACCTTGACCCATAGGGGAAAAGCCATACTAAAAGTAAAATGTAATTTCTGTTGGTTAAGTTTTGAGCTCTATCAAGTTGGAAATATGAAAGGAATGTTTATAATTTTCAGTTGCATTCGTCATGGTTCTTATCATTTTGGGCTTGACCCATGAATATTTCCTATAGCTCGTCGATGATGTGAAAATGTAATATGTTTTGGAAAACCTCCATGTTTATCTTGATTATAAATCAATGGATGAATGTTTTGTGAAACAATAATACGACTGTTTGTTTTTATAGGAACAATGGATAGGTGAAAAAATTTGATGAGGCGTACAGCTTGTATGCACTTCGTTTATTTATAACATTGTTGCTGCGTCTTAAAGAATAGGAAAGTATTCCCAGAGATAGGTTTAGCCTTTGTTTGGAATATAAAGCTTAATAATGCTCTTATTTGAGGTCTCGACATAAACCTGTGTTCACTATTTTGTTTGGAAATCTCCTACAGACGTTTTGATAACTTAGTCTTAACTAATCGATCTACAGGCATGTTTATGGTGTCAACATTTGATTCTTGTCTTTATCTTGTTATGATAATGGCAATTGAGCTTGCCTGTCTTGATACTCCTGTTTGAAATGGTTTGTCTATTGTTAATAGAAATGAACACGAGAATGTTGTCCAAACCGATTTGTAGAAACGATTTACAATTTAACTAAATGTATTAATGAAAGAGCTTAAGGTTTGACTTAAAACATGTAACTAGTTAAAATGTTAACTCTGTACTGAGAGTGGATAGTAAGGTCTACAGATATAACTCAGTTCTGTTTCAAATGTAAGGGTTCCACAACTTAGATGAAATCATGAAACTAGATGAGTACAGGGGTTTGGTTATGTAATGAAAATTCGACTATCTGTTTTGAGATAATAAAATGTAAGTACAGTGTTAAGAATGGATGACTTGTACATGAATAATTTATTCCTGTGCATTATTTCTAAAAGAAAATGCTATCCATGTGCTATATGTTTGAATCTACTCTCTACTGTATGAAAATAGAAAATACTTCATATGAACTTCAGAAATGAAAACTATTTACTTCTAAACAATCTGGTATTTATAAGATATAGAAAATCATTACTGTATATTCTGGAAGTAAATGTCTGTGCAGAAATAGTAAGGAAAAGAAAACACTGATACATATAAGCATAGATATTCTTCAACAGTGAATAGTAACTTGGGAAATAATGCAACATTTTTATCTCATCAATCTCATGGCTATTTGTCTATCATACTCATCTATTTTAATCTATCTCTGTACTAGAGTACGATGTTGTTCCTTTTTGCATGGGGAAAAATGCAGAGATCATTTATTTCATTCATGATTTCTATTCATGCTTAAAACTTGAATCATAAGCTAAAGTACAGGTATATAAATCAGATCTAGTTCTGTAAATTAAATACTTGTAAATAAACAGGATTTACTAGCAGATAACAGAACTTTAAAATATACAGAAATAGATAACAGAACTTGAAAATATTAGATAAGACAATAGAACCTGTAAAAGATGGAGGGCCGACAAACACCCAAGGAGGCCTGTTCCTCCCAACCTACTTCAGAAGAAGCAACTCAACTGATGACTTCTAATGAACCCCCGAGCCTGATTACTGATCCAGTAAGTGGGTGGAATCTGTGTAGAAGCAAGGCACTCAAAAATACCTTCTCCACTTGGTATCAACCTCATGAAATAAAATGCCTTGTCCACTTAGCATCAACCTCCTGAACTCAATAAGAGTTTGGCATATTGACAACATGATCAACAATAGCATATCCCCTCATCAAATCTCTTGGGTGCAAACATAGCAAAACCCCAAGGTAAATTTTCTCGTCAGGAAAAGTGATGAACCTCAGTTCAATATTTGATGGCTATTATATAGACTACCTAGGCCTTTTAGTGGTCAGTTTGGAATAAATGAGCCTCAAGCTCCAGTCCCATCTTTCAGGGCACTATGACCACATTTCAAGGGAGTTGTCCCATACCAACAACTAGTTAGTTGCATCATGATGCTGCCACTTGTCCATTGCCTTCTACCCTAGATTCCATTCCACCTAGTGGATTAGTAACCACTCTTTCAACAGTCCTCTTAGGTGTTTGTCTCCTATTTTATTTATTAAATAATAATATATTGTGCAAATTACAGTCATCCTTGAACACCTATCCAACATAAACTTTACAATAAAATTTATCATTATGTTTCTTAACACAAAATGTTTTCTAGCTTAAAGGGTATGTTACAAGAAGAAGTTAATGACATTCGACAGCTCTATCGAATAGATAATAACGAATATCATATTGAACCAAATTCTTAAGGAGAGCCTCACCTTGGAGATCCTATTTCGATCAGATATAACTCCGACGTAGAGATTTACGACTGGCAAGTGTAAAATTACAATCTTCATGCAAAAGAATGTTGGACAGTGGAAGCCATCTTGAAAAAGAAAATAAATAAATGTCTCTCAATATCGTCCACACCAAAGATATTTGAGCAGAAAATTTGAGAATATCTGACTCTTGCACCGGCCAAAAATACACAGACATATAATCCGGCACTGAGATACAAGGAATGTGACTCTCCAGCAGCACATGTCGAACAAGTTTCAAAACATGTCGGAGAGCAAAGTAGACTACAGAGTTTGGTTGAGACTTTCACTGGGAAAGTTGCAAGATGGTGGGATACCCACAAGTCGAGACTCCAAACCTGGACCAACGCGTCGACATTTTTTGTAGAAAGATTTAGAGGAAAGAAGTTGACGGTTCAGGCAGACATCCCTATGTTCACACAGGGCTATGGCACAAAGTGAGAAAACTTGTAGATTCTAGAGCCATGATCAATAGTGCCTAATGCAACAATTCAGCTTGTTGATATTTCAGATATCTCAACATCATTTGGGGTGAAGGTTACCCTCTTGGGCATACCTGTGTGGGTCATCTGATAGACTAACAATAGGTTTGCAGCAAGTCCAAGAACATATAAGACATTATTGAATGAACCAAATTCAAGATCTATGCTACCTTTGCCTTTGCTAGATGTTTCAGAATTGTCACCCAATACAATATTTGGACCACTGAAAGAGTTAAGTGAAGTAAAAAAATTACTTGTAGACACTGTCAAGCACTCTATTTGCAGATAATTAAATATCAACCACACAGAGTATATGAAATTTATTGTCAACCCGAGAAAGTCTTTTTATTTCAAAGGATAAGTGCACAATATATGCTTAAACACAAAACCATTAGAAGTGAATACTTTTATCTTCTATCATCCATGTTCATCCCAAGGATCTATGCAATCCCAATTGCCTCCTAACTGCTATACTACAATTCTTTTCTATTATGCATCAAGAAGAAATGGTATCAGATCTAATCAACGATTGCAAGAAGGAAATCTCATTCGCATTCTAAAATAATCACTTGTCTAATCTAATCAAGTTGGGAATCATAAAGCATGACCTGAACATTACTCTGGAACCTTAATGAAAGAGATTGAAGCAACTGTTCTAAGAAACTGAATTGCAAAATATAAATCAATCAACACATAACAGGAAAGCTAAATTGTAAGAGCTCCTGGGATTACGTCTCAGCTGTAGGATGAACACGGCAGTGTGAACAGAAATTGAAATGTGTAAAGCAAACCTAACTCAGTCGACTGTTATTCTATACCATTCACCAATCTTACAGAAATATAATCGTTTACTGAGAAATCCACACAATAAATATTGCTGCTGCGTACAAAAGAAAGAACAAAGCATCACACAACAAGAAAGATGAAATCCTAAATTAACGCAGCAATCTTTGTGGAAGACGGGCCAAGTATTCACACAGAGACGCTGGTTGAACAACACTCTCCTTAACTCAGAAGTAACTCCTTATATTAACAGAAGAATGAGTACACAGTTTTGGCTCGGCTGCTAATACAAGATAAATTAATTGTTTGCTGTCCAACCCCTCGGTCGAGGCAATTCCCCATATTTATACATACAATTTTGCAACATCTAAACCTATAATTGGGAAGCCATGAAGATCTCTGATCTTCAGGCGCCCTAAATAATCTAGCTGTTACAATGCGTGGCAGAACTGAAATATCCAAATATAAGAGAGTTATTAATTGCCCCAAGAGTGGCGGTCCTTCCAGCTCACAGCTGGACTCGAGCAGTGACATACTTAAGATAGCCATTTATGTTACAGCTGACCCGTCACGACTGTGCCTTGATTGACGATTCGAGCCCCAAGGAACCTTCTACAAGCAATGAACGTCCCTTCCTTCATGACTTGTTCAGCTCCGATCTTCCTGCAGTCTATTTGTCTCACTACCTTCATAAATCGCATCATGTTAGCACAAATTAAGAGATGCACAGCTTTAATCATCACAATCATAAGTATTAATACAATAAAACAATAATCGGCCATACCTTGGTAATTTGGGGAATAAGATAAGGACAATAAGTCGAATTGCCAAGGTAATTGGTGTAAGACAAGGGAAGGGAAGATGATAAATGATGGTCAAAAAGGGCTAATTCTGGGCTCAACATCTCCCCCCAACTACCCTGTTGCATGTCCTCATGCAACAACCTGCATCTGAATCTTGAACTGAGCTCTGTCCAAGAGAGAGGAGGGAATGTAAGTAAATCAAGCATCTAATTTATCTTTTTGAAAGGCTTCTGTGAGCAACCCGGCATCTTCCAACTTCACTGTTTCCCTTCTACTGCTACTTGCTGATATTGGGAATGCACTTGGTGTGGTGGGAATCTTTCTGCAGTTGTCTTATGCTATGCCTGGGAGAGTTGAAAGACACCCTCAATCTGAATCCAACTCAATGACACCTGTAGGAGGTGGAAGCACTGGTTCTTGTGGGACAGTGTCTTCCAGCGCATCTAATGTTAACAGGAGAGTTGCTGGTTCTTGTGTAACAGCAACATCCTTTAACCCATCTTTAGCATCTACCTTTATTGCTTTTGGAGACACTGGTTCTTGTGTAACAGTGTCTTCTTTGTCATTCTGCTGCTGAGACTGAATATCCTTTTCAATTTGCAGCTCCTCCTCCAAGATTTCAGTGTCACCTGAGCATGGTGTCTGTACCTGTTCATTGTCACTCCACTGTGTGTCAGGAATGATATCCACTCCCAGGTTATCTCCCAGCTGCAATTCAGGAGTTTTTGTTGCAGCCTCCAAGGATGTTGGTTCTTGTGTAATAACATCCTGGCTTACCTCTTCATCCTTCTTCTGCTGCAGCTCCTCTTCTATGAGTTCTGTATCATGGGAGCTCTCTGGGGTTACAACCCAGAGTTCATCATTAAATGCCAAAGTATCCTCTGTCCCAGCTTCTTCTCCTATCTGCTTGACCGGTTGGACAGTTATATTCAGGGTTGCTGGTTCTTGTGTTGCAGCATCCTGTTTCAACTTATCACTGTCCTGCCTTTCCATCTCTTCTTCCAAAATTATTGTGTCCTGGGAACGTTCTGGGGTTACAGCACAAAATTCTTCACTATCCTCCAGAGTATCCTTCGGCTCCATGATCTCTGTATCGTGGGAACATTCTGGGGTCTCACTATATTCTTTTATAAGCTCCAGAGCATCCTTCATTTCCTGTTCTTCTCCCATCTGTC
Source organism: Larix kaempferi (assembly GCA_027924585.1). NCBI lineage: Eukaryota > Viridiplantae > Streptophyta > Pinopsida > Pinales > Pinaceae > Larix > Larix kaempferi. The sequence continues at coordinate 1,778,142 of BSBM01001283.1, read as the reverse complement.
CTATAATTTCTGCATCATGGGAAGTGGCAGCTGCAGCAAGGATGTTTAAAGGTGTTGGTTCTTGTGTGAAAGCACCTTCTTTTTCCATTGCTTTCCCTTCTGTGGCTACAGGCTGTTGTGCTGAATAGGTGCTAAGTAAAATTTTATGGCCTGCTTCCTCAAAGATTTCCCCACAGGTGGGGCAGAGTATTCGCTCATCCTTTTCCCCTGCTCCAGCAGAAGCTGATTCCTCCACTTGGTCTGCAGCCTCTATTAATGTGTACATTTTTCTTCCACCCTTCTTTCTGCAGGTTTCCTTCCAAGTTTCCAGCTCCCTTCTAAGTGCTTGGAGGTCCTCTTTCAGCATTGCATTCTCATCCAAGAGTCCCTCAATTCCAGGTTCTTCCTCCACTGGCCTTTGTGGAGCATCCCTCGGTCTTGGTGTAAGGATTGGGGGCTCAACTTGTGTTTCTAAAGTTGCCCATTTTTTTCTAGCTGCCTCTACTGCTGTGATTGATCGAGTTCGTTTCCTTCTGATTGGTGCTACTAAATCGAACTCATTGGTGGTCCTTTTCCTTTTCTGTGGCGTTTTCTTTTGTGACTTTTCTTTTCGTGGTGTTTCTTCTTGTGGAGCTGGAATATAGGGGGGCAAAACTGAAGTTAAAGGAATATTTCCCTGCCCCCCATGCTGTTCTTCTTCAATCACAGCTCCTCCTCCTACCCACTCAGGTGAAGACTCGATTGTGACCAGCTCAATATCTTCTTCCATTGCTCTAGCTCCGTCATCTTCAGGTTCCATTGTCGCAGCATTTGATGCTGCTCCAATTTCACCTTCTGCTGCCGGAGCTGCCCTGTTATCTAGGTTTTCCACGAGGGTTTCATCTACATTGTCGCCTGATGGCTCTGTTTGTGCTTCCCCTCGCTCTCATTCAAATGCAGTGTCATCCCCCACTGGTTCTGCTTGTGCTGGGGATTCATACACCTCAAATGGCTCTGCCTGTGCCCTTGGTTGTTCTTCCTTCGTGGTTTTGTCAACCCCTGATGGTCCTGCCTGTGCCCCTGGTTGTTCTTCCTCTGTGGTTCTACCAACCCCTGATGGTCCTGCCTGTGCCCCTGGTTGTTCTTCCTCTGTGGTTCTACCAACCCCTGATGGTCCTGCCTGTGCCCCCAGTTGTTCTTCTTCTGTTTCATCCCTCCCCCCAACTTCACTGGAGGAACTCCGGTCCTCCTGTTGTGGCGGAACCGGTAATTGCTGCAATGGGATGACCCTCAAGGGAACAGGTTGCTGTGGTCGGGTTATAAATTGTTCCCATGTTATATTATGTTGGGCAAGGGTTCTTACAATAATTAACTTAATAAGGCCATGGTGGGTGAGAGAGGACAGTGGGTGCTTTGCAGACTGAACAAATGTTGCCATATGACGCAAGTCGTGCAATAAATAAAATGGAATATTCAACAAAATGCCATGGCGGAGATGAGAAAGCAAAGGAAGTTCAGAGTTATACACAGTTTGGTATCTACCTTCGCAAGTAATGTATTTCTTGAGGAAGATAGCGACCTGGTCCCATGGCTGCGGCAGTGACTTCAGTGCAATCCCTCTCCTGGATGCTTCAACTTGCTCCCCTGGGAGTAAAAATTCTTCCCGTGCAACCGTTGCAGGGACTCGACGGTTAAACCAAGGTTTTCCCACCATCGGGATAGCTGTAACCTCAGATATAATGAGCTCAGAAACATCTATACACAGCCCCCACACCGTGGAATGTGTTTTAGTAAGATTCAAGGCAAATTGCAGGGCTGCGTCCCGATCGAATCCGTCCAAACGCTCAAAGAACTCGACCCAGCCAGCAGCTTGAAAAATGGCCAGAACTGGCAGATTCCGTCTGAGTTCCCGGGTATTGAAAGGTTCATGGCGAACTGGAATGCCCATGGTCCTGGCTGCAAGATGAAACTATTATTCGACAGAGTACAGGATCCCAGAATGGAAGTTGCAGCACAGAGAATGCACGAATCATTGAGCGGAGACGTTGAGCGAATGAGCTAATTCGGAAATTAAGCACAGAGAAGCGTTTAAAATTTCCATGCCGAATTGGGGAAGGTGGCAGTTATTAGTATTACGTCGTACGAGGGAAAGGTTTAATCAGGTATAAATGGTGGTACGAGTGAAGGTACGGCCAATATCGTTTAAATGATATCAATGCTTAATCACGTGATAAATGAAAGCCATACCTCATAAAACTGTGCGTCGGAAGGCTGCGGAAACTGGTGGAGCATGCAGTTGGTGACATCACGGAGCCGAACACGTGCACAGTCAGCCGTGGAATCATGATGACTCGGATAAGGCACTAATTTCTTTCGCCGGTAAAACACAAGCCATCGCGTCCTGGGGGTTGGAATGATGAGTTCGCCGGCATGACTGGGATGAATCAGCATCATGATTAGCAAGTTGAAACAATTCTTCTGTTAACACAGGAATTACCACTGCAAGTTGCCAAATAAATGATAACACGGCCGATGAAAAAGCTGTTGCAGCTGGTGGGAAAGAAGTTGCAGCCACCGGAAACAAATTCACGGCAGCCGGAATTTCGGCTGTCACGGAAAAGTTTTATGGCGGCGGGAAAAAAAAATGCAGCTGGCGAGAAAAATTTACGACTATGGAAAATATGTTGCAGTGCTGGAAAGAAATGGCGGCTGCAGGGAAATGATGTGGCAGTGAGTGGTCAATGAGGTGGTAGCCGCTGGAAAATGAGGTGGCAACCGTGGGGAAGATGAAGTGGCGGCCGCTGGAAAATGAGGTGGCGGCTGCGGGAAAAAGATGTTGCAGCTTCCGATGTTGCAGCCGCCGAAGTTGCAGCTGCCGGAAAAGATTGACGGCTGACGGAAAAAGGACATTACGGCTACCGGGAAATAAAAATGGCCGTGAAGTGGCAGCCGCTGGGAAATAGGGTGGCAGCTGCGGAAAAAGATGTTACAGCTTCCGATGTTGCAGCCGCCGAAGTCACAGCCGCCGAAGTCACAGCCGCCGAAGTTGCAGCTGCTGGAGAAGATTGACGGCTGTCGGAAAAAGGGCATTTCGGCTACCGTGAAATGAAATGGCAGTTGCTGGGAAATGAAGTGGCAGCCGTGGGGGAGATGAGGTGGCAATAGCTGGTGAATGAGGTGGCAACCATGGGGAAGATGAAGTGGCATCCGCAAGGGCTGGGGTTGCAGCTGCCGATGTTGCAGCCGCTAATGTCGCAGCCACCGATGTTGCAGCCGCTAATATCACAGCCACCTATGTTGCAGCCGCCGATGTCGCAGCCACCGATGTTGCAGCCGCTGATGTTGCAGCTACCGGAAAAAAAAATCGACGGCAAGCGGGAAAAGGGATTTTGCGGCTGCTAAGGAAAAGGATAATGTGGTTGCCGGAAAAGGATATACGGCTGCCGGAAAATATGTTGCAGCTGCCGGAATTTTTTTTTTTTTTTTTTTTTTTTTAACACGAGGACAGCACAGGGAGATTTTCATTAAGGGCCCAAACTGATCGTTCTCCTGGCGCTTCCCTGAAATTTTTTTTTTTAAAAGACGACAGCAAGCAAAGAGATCAAATGCAAAAAGAAAGAAAACGACAACTGTACGCTACAGCAAGAAATTATTTATGTACAGCAAATATAATTTTCAGTTTAAGATTTGGCAAAGGTAGAGAAATGTTCCTGCTCTGGTGCCAATTGATAGTTTGGATCAGCAGCAATCTGTGAAATGAATGCATCTTTTGAAATGGGCTTCCGATACAGTCGCAGTCTGTGGCCATTAGCAAGTAATGGTATACAGTTTTCATCAATGGTAACCAAGCGAACAGTGCCGTTGTCAAATACCCTGTCAACCAAGTATGGACCCAGCCATCTTGTGCGTAATTTTCCTTTAAAATCCTTCTTGAATCTGGAGTCGTATAATAGTGCCCAGTCTCCTTCACGGAAAATTTTCTTTTTGATGAATCGGTCATGCCAACTAGATCTCTGTTGCTGAAGCAGCACAGTCTGGTCTACTGCAGCTAATCGTTTCTCATCCAACTCATTTAATTGATTCAATCTTCTTTTCTGGGCTTTTGTTACATCCAGGTTCATTTCAATGGCTGTTTTCAGGGTCTTGATCTCAAATTCAATTGGAAAAATGGCAGTCTTTCCATATACCAAATCATAGGGAGAAAAGCCCGTGGTGTTACGCCAAGTCGTGCGATATGCCCACAGTGCTTCTGGAAGCCTGTCAGCCCAATCCCTTCGATGGCTTTTAACTGTTTTAGTAAGGATTGCTTCGATAACTTTATTAGTGCTTTCCACCTGACCATTGGCCTGGGGATGATAAGGTGAAGCTATCTTGTGCTGCACATGATACTTCCGGAGCAAGGATTCAAATTGGTGTGAAATAAATTGTGGTCCCCCATCGGTAACTACTTCCTTTGGTACCCCAAAACGGGTAAAAACTTCACTGTACAGAAAATCAATCACCGCCTGGTCATTTGCCTTAGCCAAAGCTACAGCTTCTACCCACTTGGTCATGTAATCTGTACACACCAAAATGTAAACCTTCTGTTTGGAAGGAGGGTTGATAGGACCAACAAAGTCCAATGCCCATCTATCAAACGGTTCTAGTACCACTTGGGGCTGTAAAGGCATCTGATCTGTCTTATTAGGTTGGCCCATCCTTTGGCAGATGTCACAGGACTGAACATATCTTTTAGCATCTCTGAACAGTGTCGACCAATAATAGCCCATCCGCAACGCCTTATGCCCTGTTCTTTTGTCTGCAAAGTGTCCTCCGCAAGGTTCATCGTGACAGGCCTTCAGTATATGAAAGATCTCATCTTCCCTTACACATCTTCTAATCTCCAGATCAGGTCCTGTGTAAAAGAGATGGCCTTTAAGCCAACAATACCTGGCACTTTGCTGAATAATTTTTCTTTTCTCTCGTTTAGACATATGTGGCGGAAGCTTCCCTGCAACCAAATAATTAGCAACGTCTGCATACCAGGGTGAATGAACTGAGAGTGCGAATAAATGTTCATCCGGGAAAGCATCCTCAACAGGTGAACTGTCATCACTGTTAGTAAATCGTGATAAAAAATCAGCAACAACATTTTCTTTTCCAGGTTTATCTATAATAGTAATATCAAATTCCTGTAATAATAAAAGCCACCTGGTTACTATGGCATTAGTGACAGGTTTGTTCATTAAATACTTAATGGCAGAGTGGTCAGTATGCACAAATGTAGGGTACCCAGTAATGTAATGCCGAAACTTATTAATAGAATAAACAATAGCAAGGAATTCTTTTTCAGTAACAGTATAGTTTAGTTTAGCAGGGGCCAAGTTTTTACTAACATAATAAATAGCATAAGGTACTTGACCATCCTGCTGTCCTAGTACTGCTCCAATGGCAGTATCAGAAGCATCTTAAGAAATGTGGAAAGGTATGGTCCAGTTAGGTCCCCTTAAAATAGGGGCTGTGGACAGTTTCTCTTTAAGCTTATCAAATGCTGTCTGGCATGCTGCACTCCACACAAACTGTGCGTCCTTCATTAACAATGAAAACAAAGGAGAAGCAAGTTTGGAGAAGTTTTCTATGAATCTCCTGTAATATCCAGCATGTCCCAGAAAACTTCGCACCTCTTTCTGAGTTGAAGGGGTTGGTATATTTTTTATCACCTTAATTTTTGAAGGATCCACTTGAATACCATCAGTAGAGATGAAATGTCCTAATACCACCCCCTCACTCATCATCATGTGGCATTTTTCAGTGCTTAGTGAGAGGCGAGCCTGTTCACAGCGAATTAAAACTTTCTTTAAATTCTCCAGTGCTTCCTCAAAATCCCTGCCATAAGGAGTAAAATCATCCATAAAAACTTCCATGCTATCATTAACCAATTCAGAAAATATGCCAATCACAGCTCTTTGGAACGTTGCAGGTGCATTGCACAAGCCAAAGGGAAGCACCCTGTAGGCGAACGTTCCCCAGGGGCAAGTGAAGGTGATCTTATCCTGATCCTCTGGAGCAATCTGAATTTGATTGTACCCACTGAACCCATCCAGGAAGGAAAAGAACTTCTTCCCTGATAGGGTATCAAGTACCTGGTCAATAAAGGGCAGAGGAAAATGATCCTTTTGTGTAGCTTTATTCAGCTCCCTATAATCGACACAGACTCTCCATTTACCATTTTTCTTGGGTACAATTACAAGTGGGGAAACCCACTCACTATCTGAGATAGGATAGATAAATCCTGCTTCCAAGAGTTTCTGGATTTCCTCCTTCACTATATCCCTCAAATTGGGGTTCATGCGTCGTTGGGGTTGACATACAGGCCGGGAGTTGTTTTTGATATAAATATGATGAGTGCACAGACTGGAAGGAATACCCTTCATGTCTGTATACTCCCAGGCGAATCCCCCTTACGTTCCTTCAAGAGATTTGTTAGGCGCATCTGTTCTTCTGAGGAGAGACCAGGGTTGATGTTCAAAGTTTTTCCAGGCTCTACATCAATAGGAATGCTTCTCGAGTTTTTCAAGATTGGGATTATGTTTGTGTCATTGACTAGTGCTTCCTCCGTAAGCTGTTCTTGTTCTTCCTTCCCAAGGGTACTGTTCAGGAGTTGATAAACTTCCTTATCTACTGAAGCAGGTTCGCTAATGAAATTATTAATGGCATCGTATTCTGTTTCGTTTTTGAATGTTAGTGCCTTCCCTATTGTTAGTAATGGTTGAACGTCTTCCTCCTCTTCCTGTTCTATCCAAAGGGAAGTTTCAGTTTCTAGACTCGGCCGTGCTGGAGGGTACAGGGTGAGGTTTTTGGTTTCCATACCATCAGATATAGTCATAGATCCTAATTGACAGCTGATGCAAGCATCAGCTGTAGCCAACCAGGGCCTCCCCAAGATCAATGGGTGTCCCCCCAGTTGTGATTTTGGTTGTAATACCAGAAAGTCGGCAGGGTATTCCCATGAGTCTATTGAAATAACAAGGTCGTCCAAAATCCCTTCGAGTCTGATGGTGGATCTGTCTGCCAATTCTAAGATAGTAGGGGTCGATCTAATATTGGTGAATCCGAGCTTCTTTACAGTCTCCATTGTTATAACATTGATCGCAGCTCCTAAATCTACTAGTACGTTGGGTATCTGCGTTTGTCCTATGTGTACAGTGACAGTAGGATTGCCGGGATCCTCATACTTGGTTATAGGGGTTTTTCCAATCATTAAAGCGGATAAATTCCCTATAACATGAACAGTAGGAGGATCTCTGGGTTTCCTTCCCGGTCTTTTAGTGCACAGGTCCCGAACAGTTCTAGCATAAATAGGTACATCTTGAAGAGCTTGTAAAAGGGGAATCTTAACATAAAGGTTCTTCAATTCTCCTAAGAGATTGAACTGAGGTTGCCCCCCTCTTTGTGGCAGCATCAATCTCTCAGGGTATGGTGGTTGCCTTACCAGCTGGGTAGGCTGCGTGTTATCCACTTTATCGTTTAATGTTTCAGCCGTCCCATCTGAGGGATGCTCAGCACCTTAAGTGTTAGGAACCAGATCAAATGGATGCTGGGAACTCTCTTCTTTGTCATGCTCAGATGGTGGAATATCTTCTGAAATTACACGTTCGACTATCTTCCCAGACCGTAAGTGAATATCATTACAAGGTACAGGGGAAAGAGAGTAGGCTGGCATATTGAGAGCTTCCAATTGCTGGACTACTTTATTATTTGGGTTAGGGTTGGGTTGGGCAGGAAGCTGAGGCCGTATTGGTATGTTAGGAACAGGATTATTTTGCAGCTGCAGCTGCGACTGTTGAGGTGGGTATTGAGGATATTGATGAAATTGAGGATATGGAGGATACGGTAACTGTTGAGGTGGAGGTGGTTGAGGAAACTGGTTCCCAGGATGGAAGTTCCTCCATCCAGGAGACCATGAAGTAGGTTGATGTGGTGGCTGTGTCCAAGGACTCCATGAATTATAACCTTGCATCGTAGGTTGAGGGGAATTCCACTGAGCATAATTTGAAGGGAATTGTGTATTCACATTTTGCATATTAGTATTCCAATTATTCAAATTATTCAAAAATGGAAATGAATCAGGAGACATACCTTGATTCCGGGGCTGCCAGGGTTTCTTATGTGCAATGAAGTAGGCTGAATCGACCTCTGGAGTTGATGCCTGCAGAACAACCTTCACTTGGGGCAATGTGGGGCATTCTTTCATATCATGGTTCAGTTCGCACAGCTGACACACTTGTATTTTGTCAAGAGGGCATTCTTTCAGTGGATGAGTCTTTCTACATCGGGGACAAAACACACCTAGTGTGAGATCCTCCACTGCCTGTCTTTGCTTGGCCTTCAAGACATCAATCTCTGAAGAGATAGAGCTCATCATTTCTGTTTTAAAGTTTTCAAGAAGATTGCCTATCTCTGCACGTGTAGCTCCCCCATTGGATGACTTCTGAGTTCTGTTGAAGACATCACGTTCCAGCTTATCTCGTTTATGCTGCTTGTTATGCCTAGAAGATCCCCTGGAGTATCTCTTACATAATTCCACAATTGTCTCAAAAGATTCTTTAGAGATATCCCCCTTTCCTAATAAATTTAGCATGTCTAAACAATCATCCCTGATCCCTCGGAGCAGGATTATCTTAAGCACATCTAGTCCCATGTTCGTCTGCCCAGCTCTCTGCACATTGTACAGCAACCTCTCCACAAAATCCTCCAAACTTTCATCCTCCTTCTGTACCATCTTGAATAACTCCTCCCTTTTGTCCCTGGTGTTACAATATTCTTGATATTTTTCCAGGAACACTTGCTTCATCTTATTCCAATTAGCAACAGTTCCTCCCCCAAGGCTCATGAACCATCGTAATGCATTGTCCTTCAGGGTGGCAGGAAAAAGCTTCAACTTTTGAGCATCTGTGACATAATCATAGCTACGACAGAGGATATCGAATTCAAAAAGGAATTCGTCTGGATCCTCTGCCACCCTGCCATGGAAGCGAGGTAACACCGACGGTGAGATGTTTTTCATAGGAGCTGTCCCCTCTAGCTGCTGTATTGGGAATTGCAATGTAGCCATAGTTTCTGGCGGGGAATCATCTTCATGATGGTATTGTACCACTGCTTCTTCCTCTTCGATCTCATGTCTATTATTCATCTTTTCTTCTGTATCTTCTCCTTCGTTTGTTCCTTTGTTCCTTTCCTCAGTTGTAACAGCTGCGTATTCTTCAGTTGTAACAGCTGCGTATTCTTCAATTGCAACAGCTGCGTATTCTTCGGTTGTAACAACTGCGTATTCTTCGGTTGTAACAGCTGCGTACTCTTCAATTGCAACAGCTGAATCAACTGTTCCTTCTTTAGCAGGAGTATATGCAGGAATCACAGCTGCTCCTGTATCTTCCACTGTAGATCCTGATGTCAACGCTCCAGGATCAGCAGGGCCTCTTTTGATAGGAGTCTCTCGTTGACGAGATCTGACAGCTGAATCAGTTTTGTCAACAAGGTCGTCGATAAATGTTCTTCTACCCAGCGGTGGACCTCGACCACGACCCGAACCACCTGCACTGTTAGTAATTTGTGGGGTTTTGGGGGTTGGGAGGTGATCGCGTTTTACCCTCCTCGTATTCATGCGAAGCAGATCATTTCAAAAACAACCAAAAGACTCACTAAAAGCAATTATCAGATACAACTAATGACTAGTGTTTAATTTTCATCCTTCCCCGGCAACGGCGCCAAAATGTCAAGCACTCTATTTGCAGATAATTAAATATCAAACACACAGAGTATATGAAATTTATTGTCAACCCGAGAAAGTCTTTTTATTTCAAAGGATAAGTGCACAATATATGCTTAAACACAAAACCATTATAAGTGAATACTTTTATCTTCTATCATCCATGTTCATCCCAAGGATCTATTCAATCCCAATTGCCTTCTAACTGCTATACTACAATTCTTTTCTATTATGCATCAAGAAGAAATGGTATCAGATCTAATCAACGATTGCAAGAAGGAAATCTCATTCGCATTCTAAAATAATCACTTGTCTAATCTAATCAAGCTGGGAATCATAAAGCATGACCTGAACATTACTCTAGAACCTTAATGAAAGAGATTGAAGCAACTGTTCTAAGAAACTGAATTGCAAAATATAAATCAATCAACACATAACAGGAAAGCTAAATTGTAAGAGCTCCTGGGATTACGTCTCAGCTGTAGGATGAACACGGCAGTGTGAACAGAAATTGAAATGTGTAAAGCAAACCTGACTTAGTCAACTGTTATTCTATACCATTCACCAATCTTACAGAAATATAATCGTTTACTGAGAAATCCACACAATAAATATTGCTGCTGCGTACAAAAGAAAGAACAAAGCATCACACAACAAGAAAGATGAAATCCTAAATTAACGCAGCAATCTCTGTGGAAGACGGGCCCAGTCTTCACACAGAGATGCTGGTTGAACAACACTCTCCTTAACTCAGAAGTAACTCCTTATATTAACAGAAGAATGAGTACACAGTTTTGGCTCGGCTGCTAATACAAGATAAATTAATTGTTTGCTGTCCAACCCCTCGGTCGAGGCAATTCCCCATATTTATACATACAATTTTGCAACATCTAAACCTATAATTGGGCAGCCATGAAGATCTCTGATCTTCAGGCGCCCTAAATAATCTAGCTGTTACAATGCGTGGCAGAACTGAAATATCCAAATATAAGAGAGTTATTAATTGCCCCAAGAGTGGCGGTCCTTCCAGCTCACAGCTGGACTCGAGCAGTGACATACTTAAGATAGCCATTTCTGTTACAGCTGACCCGTCACGACTGTGCCTTGATTGACGATTCGAGCCCCAAGGAACCTTCTACAAGCAATGAACGTCCCTTCCTTCATGACTTGTTCAGCTCCGATCTTCCTGCAGTCTATTTGTCTCACTACCTTCATAAATCGCATCATGTTAGCACAAATTAAGAGATGCACAGCTTTAATCATCACAATCATAAGTATTAATACAATAAAACAATAATCGGCCATACCTTGGTAATTTGGGGAATAAGATAAGGACAATAAGTCGAATTGCCAAGGTAATTGGTGTAAGACAAGGGAAGGGAAGATGATAAATGATGGTCAAAAAGGGCTAATTCTGGGCTCAACAGACACCATTTGTCTTGAAGCTCCAGAATTAATAATGAATGAGGTATGCTTGGATGTGCTTGCTATCAGTACATGTATTCTCTCCTTATCATTAGAATTTTGTCCTCCATCCTTCCTCCTTGCACTCTCTGGAAGAGGAATGTTGGATTTCTCTAGGATTTGAGCCATTTGGTCAATGGTTTTCTTCATGCAAGAGCTTTCAGGATGAATTGCTGCAATAATTGCACTTTTTCCTCTCATTATTTTTATTTGGATTCCTCTTGAAATTCGAGGAGTCTCCATGAACTTTATGCTTGTCTTTTTTTTGTTCAGTAGGCTTCCTGAAATTGCCCTTCTTCTTCCCTTTCGAACCCTTTGAATCTCCAACATTTAGATAGTGGTATTTGGATGGATTTTTAATGGCTCCCATCAAGACCAATTTTTCTTGTTCTTGTGTCAAAGACTCCATGAATTCTAAAAGTGTCGGGCTCTTCCAATTTTTAACTGCCTTCCTTGTGGAATGGAAGGTCAAAACAAAGACTGAGTAGTCAGGGCCAAGTTTGGAGAGAATGGCCAAGACTAATTGCTCATATTTTTTTTCAATACCACATTGCTTCAGCTGCAACAAAAGTGATTTGAATTTGGAGAAGAAATCTTGGAGGTTATAGAAATTCAGTGGATTCAATGAAACTAGTTCATTATCCAGTTGGTGGCCTCTTAATTCATCGGTCTTTCCGAACAATTCTTGAAGCTTTAGCCAAACTTCATTGGGAGAGGTAATACCATCGAGATGGAATAGAATATCCATGGATGTAGTGAGACACAACAACCCATAAGCTTCATCTCTTCGATTATGCCACTTTGATTTCTCAACTGCTGAGGTTGGCTCAACTTCAGTTGCCATAGTCACCCTGTAGAGCCCTTTTCTCCTCAGTATGATCTCCATCTGCGCCTTCCATTCAAAATAATTGAATGGAGTGAGGATGATATGATGTGACTGATCCATGGTAGCTCTGAAATAAATTTTGGAGTGATTTGGGTGTGCCCAAAGCTTGCTTGTTGTGCCTTCTTGATGATAGAATGCACCCTACGGATGAATTACTGTGCTCTCCTTGAGACTGGTTGGATCCTGCAAGACAATAGCAGGATAAAGGAATATCTTGATAGATCTGATACCATGTGAAATTCAGTTCACACCAATATCTGATCAAGAAATTACACACTCTCACAAATATCTCACACAACTAGTCAAGAACACAAAAAATTACTCACAATAGATAGAAACTGTATTAACTCTCATGAATAAAATACATCAGGCAACCTTTGGTAATTAAATGGCTATCAATATATAATTTTTACATCATAGATTCGAATTGCTAAGTGACCTGAGTGTAATGTGTGATGAAAAAACATGCTAAATCCCAAAAATGGAAGGAAGAAACATCAAGGAGTGAAAGTGGTCCAAAAAACACTTTCCCTAGTCAACTAGCTTTTCACCTTTCACCCAAAAGCAGTAAAAAGCAGGAATGCACCATTCTCACCAGAATCTTATCCAGAATCATTAGGAATGTGCCCAAGTGACTTAAGAAACTTGTGGTCCACACCAAGAAGGATTTTGGTCCCCCAGAGATGACTTGTGGTCCACACAATGACTCATATGCCAACTATTTAGTCTAATACATAGTAATTAATCATGAAATGATTAATTAATGTCTCTAATGTATTAAATGACATAGAGTGGGTTTTAATTATTCCAACAATAGAGAGAGATAAATATTGATAAAGAGAGAGGGGGTTAAGGGTTTAGAGAGAGAGAGAGAAGCATTGGTGGTTAGGGGTTTAGAGAGAGAGATTCACGGTTAGGGGTTTAGGGAGAGAGACTAAGAGATTGTGGCTTCAGGGTTGAGAGAGAGAGAGAGAGAGAGTATTAGACGTTAAAGAGTGTGAATTCTTGAAGGAAAAGATGCATAAGGTGACCAATATCTACTATGAAGTTTTGGATGCCCCGAATAAAGAGAGAGAGATTGTGGGATAGGGGTTGAGAGAGAGAGATATTGGGGTTTATGGGTTTAGAGTGAGTGAGAGAGAGATAGATCAAAAGAGATACCATGAGTGGGTGGCTAAGGGTAGGGTTGAGTAAGGGGAGAGGCACGCACACACACACACACAAGACTTGGTGGTTAGTGGTAGGATTAGGTGAGAGACTAATAGAAAGAGAGAGAGTGGGTGGTTAAGGGTAGGGGGGAATAGTGGAGGATGGATATAGAGAGAGTGAGAGGGATAGAGATATGGTTAGTGGTAGGGGAGAGAGAGAGAAAGAGAGAGGGGGGTAGGGGTATGAGAGGGGAGAGTGGGGGTTTGGGGAAGGAGATAAAGAGAGAGAGATTAGTGGTTGGGGGTTTAGAGAGAGAGAGAGAGAGAGAGAGAGAGAGAAGGTTTTAGGGGTTTAGAGAGAGAGAGAGAGAGAGAGAGAGAGAGAGAGAGATCGAGGGGTGATGGTTAGTAGTAGGACTAAGTGAGAGATCGAAAGAGAGAGAGTGAGTGGGTGGCTAAGGGTAGGGGGGAGTAAGGGAGATAGGTATATAGTGTGTGTGTGGTTAGTGGTAGGGAAAATGGATATATATATATATAGAGAGAGAGAGAGAGGGGGGGGTGAGAGAGGGAGTAGGGGTAGGAAGGTGATGAATGGGGGGTTAGAGAGAGAGAGAGAGAGAAAGAGAGAGGGAAAGGTTATTGGTAGGGGGAGGGGGATTAGGAGAAAGAGGGGGGGTGATTTAGAGATATAGGGCATGTAGGGTGGTGGGTCAGGGGGACAAAGAGAGAGATAGGAAAGAGGAGGAGGAGAGAGGGAGGGTTAGAGAAATAAATAAAGGAGGGGGTTAGGGATTATGGTAACAGAGAGATGGGGGGCCTGGGATTTATGGTATATGTTTTCAATGGGGGGCTTATGATTTATGGTAAAGGGATAGATGGGGGGTTGAGAGAGAAGGGGGGGGGTGGGGTTATAAAGAGGGAGGGGCATGGGATTATATTGAGAAAGGGAGATATAGCTAAAAGGAGGGAGAAACAAATATATAACATTAGCGTGCGCGCATTAATAGTGTGTGCATGCTATTAGTGTGTGCACACTATTAGTGCGTGCATGCTCTTAGTGCGCACACGTGAATAACGTGAGCACACTATTAGTGCGCACACGTTACTAGCGCGCTTGCACTGCAAATTTTTTTTTTTTGCAGGTTTGGTTCTAGGTTCGGATTGCCAAACCTTCTGCCTTGGACTGCATTATAGCCAAACACATCATGTTCTATAACTTCATGTTATTCAACCTCGAATCTGTATATGCTCCACTTGTCCACTGCTAATGAAACTGCACACACTTATAGAATTCTCTGTGCAGATTCCAAATATCTACTTTTTGAATAAATTTGTTAGTATTTTCTATTTTTTATTCAATTTTGTTTGCAATCATGTCATATTTACATAAAACATAGGTCGTGTATTCCAACTATAACCTTTGACTAACTCACCTATTTCAAAAATGAAAAAGAACCCGCACAAGTATACTGAAAGACCTATGCACTAAAATAAATAAATTGACTATGTTAAGCCCATGATAGAGGGGCCTAACGCTCGACCTTGTATTTTTAGGGATTTGTTGAATTCCTTAATTTAAAAAATATATAAAATTAGTTTGGAAAATTTTGGAAAAATAGTGCTGCACTAGAACCTCCTATTATCTACAACTCTACATAATTGTTTTTACAAATTTGGACAGTTTACATACCAAAACCAGGGCCTAATGCGAACATATGCATTATGTTTTTGAAAAAAAATAACATACCAATCTTAGAAGAATGTCATTTTTTGGGAGTTATACCTATTTTCCATAAATACAAGTTATATATTCCAGAAGGTTATCCGATTGTCTACGTTTCATCTTTTTACACCATGTTCTAAAAAGTTGTGTAGGTACCTCTAAATATTCATTTTAATGGTGGGATTTCTATTTTTCAAGAAGTCCATTGCAACTAATACGTCATAAGTGGGTATCATTACCTTGCACCAACCCAAATATCCAATGCAAAATTACATAAAACTAAACATCAGGCTTAATCCCACAACAATTCTACTATTTATTAGGTTTAGTTTCAAAGTTGAATAATAGTCAACTGGGTGAAATGACATAAGTTCTGTGGTAGAGGAGAGTCTCAAGTCCTAGACAAAGCTTTGATAATTATTGGGCTCAATTTGAAATTTGATAAACAACTAATTGAGTTAAAGGTCAAGAAGATCCTATTGCAAAATAAAAGTTGAAGATTAAGAAATTTGTTTACTAATTATTAGATTTAGATTTAATTTCAAAGATGGAAAACAACCGATTAATTAACAAAATGACAAAAAAATTGTTACAAAGTAAGAGTGAACATATCTCGAAGACTAACAACATCCATGTATAGGGTTCATGCCTTTAACATAAAAATCATGCCACTTTCAATGAAAAAAACCTTCCTATCACCAACTAATAAACTTTGCATTGGATTATAATACTGGCCCAATATTACATATTGTCATGATTTTATAGGATAAATTAATATAGAAATGATAATATGTATAATATGGAATGATAATCTCTAGTGTCTTTTAGGTTTGTTTTAATTTTATTGTATTTAATAAATCATGAGAAACCTATTTTCAAAGGAACGATATACATTAATTACTACCTTAATTAAATATGAAACATACAATTTATAAAAGAAACTTGTAAATTTTGACGAATATTATAATAAAAAAAAACATATTTTATGTAAATATAGGCGATATTAGAAACTAAAAATGACCAAATAGCGAATTTATTTTTTGAAGAAATGCCCAAAACATAGCCAATTGGCAAAATTTCGCCCCTAAAAAATTCTCTGCCAAGGAGTAGAAAGAAAGTAGAGTGTTTGTGGGATTGAAAGATCGTAGATGAGAGAATTCCAAGCAACAAAGATCACTATGCATGTTTTGAGCTATTGAGAGAATTTTTTTTTAAGAGATGTTGAGAACTTATGAAAGCCCAAGGGAAAATCTGTTATGTGATTTGATTGTAATCTTGATAATAATGAAATGGGTAGAGCTTTGAGACTTCATTGTTGTGATTATATTTATGTTTTGAATTTTTTTGTAATTTCCCTTTTATGCAATAACTTGTGTGGTTTCGACTAGCATACATAATGTTGAGTTAGGACCATTTCTTACCGATGGGAATCATTTGTAGATAGTAGGCACCATACAAAATCAAGCCAAACTTGAGTTTTGTAGTTGGAATTTTGTCACATTGCATGGCAAGTCGCAACAAATGAGAACAATTTGTGGGGCAATATATCAAGATTTGTTGTCTACCTGTTTACTAGAAACACAACACTTGTTTTTTTATTTTCCAATAGAAACATAGAACATGCATCCTCATACTCATGTTGTTAAAGTTTCCTTCGCTGCGTTGTTCAACACTTTTTTAGATTCATAGTAAACCCAGAAGAATAAAAGGAACAACATCAAATACAAGGGAAAACACACTGCAAAGGCTCCAAGATCTTGGAGCTTCAAGGTTGGAAGCTCAAAATAAGGTATGTAGGTCATTTTTGAAGAAATTTATTGCTCAAATCTCTTGAAATGTGAAAATTCTTGTGCTTTTAGGCTATGAGTTGTCTTTGCTTTTTACTCGACATATGATCCATACTTCTCGCACTTTCATTTAACTGGCAATGGGCATACTTGCTAAAATGGAAAGACAACTTAGAAACTCCCAACAATTTTAGGGCTCCATGAAATTGAGTGTTGTGGAGTACATAACCTCCTTGAAGCAAAACAAGGGATGAAGGCATAACATTTGAGCATCCACAAGTACCAACAAAGATAAAAATTGGGTGGGCCATCTACCAAAGCACCCATATGTTTAAACCATCCCCCAAAACACTACTGACATACATAATTGAGAGTCGATGATACAACAAATATGGTGGCCTTAATCCCAAGATTAAACAAGAGTCGTCAAATGGTGGCCTTAATCCCAAGCATAAACAAAGAGTCATCAAATTATGGCCTTAATCCCAAGCATAAACAAAGAGTCATCAAATTATACAACATTGGATAGATGATCATTATAAGATTGGATTGGACATTGGATAGATGATCATCATAAGATTGGACTCTAACCTATATGATTGATTATTCACAAAAAAATCTACTCTCTTTTTCATTTCATAGCATCGTTTTTACTTTTTCTTTTCTTTCCCCCTTTCCATTTCCATTACACTTTCTTTCTTTACACTTTCCAGCTATGAGAAGTGATCCTTTATAAATTTGAGGCCACCCATTATTTCATATACCATATACATAATATCATCCTCAAAGACTTCCCTTTCCATTTCCATTATACTTTCTTTCTTTACAAATTTGGGGCCACCCATTATTTCATACCATATACATAATATAATCCTCAAAGACTTCTATTTCCATTTCCATTACACTTTCTAGCTATGAGAGGTGATCCTTTATAAATTTGGGGCCACCCATTACTTCATACCGTATACATAATATAATCGTCAAAGGCTTCCTTCCGTTACTTACGCACCACGCATCCATATCATATAAGCTTACTATAATTCACAAAGACCGACTTCCCACTAGAGTCTAGCGAAGGCAATATCCCGTTCACATTCGAACGCACTGGCGTCGGCGGCTGTAGACAAATAGATTTTGGAGCCAAGTGAAGGCACGCGGCACGCTTATATGCGTGCACGCGGATCTTTGACTTGATAAGTCTGTGAGCGTTATTGACGGAACCCCATCAACCGGCCTTGTCCCTCTTGTCTAACTCATATGGAATAAAAGGCTCGTCGGATCTCATCAACCTTGAAAAGGTCTGCCGCATCTTGAATAAAAGGGTTGTCTGATCCAATCAACCACGAAAGTCACAGAGTAGGTGTTGAAGAAGGTTTGTTATAGTATCCCCCGTGGTCCCGTGGCCCGGGAAGAAACGACCCGACCACACACCATTGTCCTGATTATCCAAATCACGCCATTAAAACTGGTCGAATTTGGTTCAAGTCATCAGTTTGAGTTCACAAGATCAATCCGTCTATTCTTTCAGACAAAGAATTCAGCTCAGGCTAAAGAATCGGTTGGGATGCTCGGGATGCTTCCATGGCGCGGCAGCCTTATTCTCATAGCCCTCACCTCCCTAATCATACCACGTTTTCCTGCACAGGATCATGGACATACCAGTTTCGTGTTCGACGGATTCAATGGATCCAATTTGATCTTGGAGGCCGGTGCCTCGCTCATCCGTTCCGAATCCGTGCTCCAGATAACAAATGACTCTCATTTCATACTAGGCCGCGCGCTGTATTCGAATCCGGTGCAGATGAAAAGCAACAAGACGCTTTCCTCCTTCAGCACTACCTTCGTTTTCAGCATGGTGCCTGCCCCTTCGGACGCAGGTGGGCACGGAATAGCTTTCATCATCACGCCCTACACATCTCTCCAGGGTGCTATCTCGGCCGAGTATCTGGGACTGCTTAACTTCAGCAGCAACGGGCAGCCATACAATCACTTGTTCGCAGTGGAGTTCGATACAAGCAAGAATGTGGAATTCGATGACCCAGATGACAACCATGTGGGCGTGGACATCAACAGCCTCGTTTCTGTGAAGACCGAGACTGCTGGGTATTGGATTGGGAAGAACTTCCAAGGACTCAGCCTCAAGAGCGGACAGAACATACAGGCCTGGATCGATTATGATCATATTCAAAGCCAGCTCAACGTTACCATAACAATGGCCGGCTTGCCAAGACCGCAGAGGCCGCTGATATCTCTGGAAATCGATCTGCAGAGCATTCTGCAAGAAAATATGTTCGTCGGCTTTGCAGCAGCTACAGGAAATTTTATCGAAGACCATTACGTTCTGGCATGGAGCTTCAGCACCGAAGATACAGCACCCGCGCTTGATATCTCACATCTCCCTTCCTTTGCTCACATGTATTCCAAATCCCCAAACGTGGGACTCATAGCCGGCGTGACAGTAGCTGCTGTGGTTCTCTTATCGCTGGTGGTTGTGGGCGCCGTGATTTTGAATAGAGCTAAGTACAGAGAAACGATCGAAGAATGGGAGGAAGAGTTCTGGCCCCATAGATTCACTTACAAGGATCTCAACATCGCCACGAACGGGTTCTGCGACGAAAACATTTTAGGGCGTGGAGGTTTTGGCAAGGTTTACAGGGGCGTTCTCCCTGGTAGTGGCCACGAAGTTGCAGTGAAATGCATAACGAAAGAGTTCACGGAGGGAATGAAGGGATTCGTGGCAGAAATCTCGAGCATGGGGCGGCTGCAGCACCGGAACTTGGTTCAGCTCCGTGGATGGTGCAGGAAGCAAAAGCAGCTATTCATCGTTTATGACTACATGCCCAACCGTAGCCTGGATAAATTCATCTTCGGGAACCCGATCACAGTCCTACCGTGGGCTCGGCGACATGCGATCCTAAAGGGCGTGGCTGCAGGGTTGCTATATCTGCATGAGCAATGGGAGAAGATAGTCATCCACAGAGATATTAAGTCGAGCAACGTGCTGCTGGATTCGGAGCTCAATGGGCGGCTTGGAGACTTCGGCCTCGCCCGGCTGTATGATCACGGCGAGAATCCTGAAACAACTCATGTGGTGGGAACGATTGGGTACATAGCCCCGGAGCTGATACACACTGGGAAGGCCACGCCCAGCTCGGACGTGTTCAGCTTTGGGATTCTGCTGTTGGAAGTGGCATGCGGGAGGAAGCCTGTAGATCCTTCCAAGGACGAGGCGGAGGTGATATTGATTGAGTGGGCGTGGGAACTGTACACCAAGGGTAGGTTGCTGGATGCGGCGGATCCGAAGCTGGGGAAGGGATACGATGTAGAGGAGATGGAGAGGGTGCTTAAAATGGGGTTGTTGTGCTCGCATCCAGATCCGGGGAGTAGGCTGGGCATGCGCCTTGTTTGTCAAATACTAGAAGGCGAAGCTCCTCTTCCTGACCTCCGCACGGCTTGGATTAAGGTAATCAGTATTACAGATGTGTTTGAAAGAGGCTTTTCCAGGTATACATCTAGCCGTGAGTTTCAAAGACAAGGCTCGCACAGTGGCACTCAATCCAGATTATTGTAATTTTCCATACAGCTTCTACCAGACATCAGTGGAGGGCGGACTTCAGTTTCAAGATTGCGTGTCAACGGGGACTATCGTCATGCACCGCCCGGAAATCTGGCCCCACTACATGGAAGAGTCAGCGTTTTAGTTGAGAACTTTGTAAAAATGGTACCGTTTCAATATTATAAGCAGGTTTTACGTAAGCTCTTTGGAATTGTAAAAAATTTGTCATCAAACACGGGAAAGTTCATGATATACAAATATTTGTACATGTTAGACTTTTGTCTTCTTTATAAGATTGCTCTTAGATTTTATTGTTAAAATTTAAAATTCAAATATTAGTTTATATGATTAATTGTATCGAGAGTGTTGAGATATTATGATTAATTGTATCGAGAGTGCTCTACAGCTTAGTATGGGGAAGATGTTGTAAGGTTCCTTTTTAACAAAATAATAAAAAAATAATTAAACTTTTTTATGTCGACTCATAAAATAAAAAAGTATGGAAAGTATTTTTAAAAAATCCATGTTGGCTCATAAAATAAAAAATTATGAAAAGTAAATAAAAAAATCGATGTTTATCTATGAAATAAAAACTTAAAACTTAAACCGGCATCTATAAATTTAAAAAAAAAATAACACCTCAAGAAATTGGATCTCTTCGTTCAAAAGTCAAATATTCGTTTATATGATTAGAGTCATGTGTAGTTTTTTTCATTTTTAAAAAATAATATACATAATAAAAATACTTTTTACAATCTTTTAATTATGTATTTATTTTCAACAATGTGTTTTATAGTATAGTATAACATAAATGTGGATCTATTGTCCTATATTAAGGGTTTATGATTTTCAACCATCATTGTGTACTTTGTAACTTTGATTTCATAATGAAATAATAACAAGTTACTTTTTATTTTCATAATGAAATAACAAGTTATTGTTTTATTTTCATAATGAAATAACAAGTTATTGTTTTTTCTTTATTGAAAAAAACCATAGATGTTGATATTATGCAATAAATAATGATAACATTTGAAAAAAAAAACCAATTTAAATTTATTTTAACTCATATTTATATTTATTAAACATCTAGAACATCAAATTGTTGAAATGCAATTTTTTTATCTAAGAGTAGTAAATAATAATAACATTTTAAAAAAATAATTTAAATATATTTTAACTTATATTTATATTTATTAAACATTTAGAACAATCAAATTGATTGAAATGTAATTTTTTTCCATAAGATGCATTTTTACAACTTGGGTGGAGGAAACTGCATGCATGAGCATGATGTAGCATAGTGGTTACTGGTTAGATTTATATTGGTATTATCATTTAATGAAAAAGAATTAATATATTATATAAAATTAAATGATAATTTTTTTTTATATATCAATAAATTTGATATATCTAGATCCAATTTTAAGATGAATTTAATCTTAACACATTAATGATAATCCTCAAACTCTTTTAGTATTACTAACTGTAATGAGATTTGCTAACTTATCCTTTTGATGCTTATTATATTTATTCTTCTCATCAATGATTCTTTGGTTTCATCGTTTCACTCAATTTCTTTAACTATTGTAATCATTATCACTTTCTTTCACTTTAGCTTCTGTTGTGTGGCATTTCATATTCTTTGGTGTTCTCTCTATCATGTGCATTTGTATTCTTCACATACACATTTCATATATCTTGTTATAATTGACATCATGCTTTGTGAAATGTGTTACATATTATGTATGCTCTTCTACCTCCATGTTTTCACTAATCATGCTTATGCTTCACTTCTTACTTGTCCTTTTCATTCTTCTCTTTTATGTACTTATTTAAAATATAACAAAATATGTAATCATGCACTAACCAGTTCCATGTCATTTAATGTTCATGTTCATAATTAATTATAAAAACACACAACATGCATTTTCATCATAGTGCAATAAATGACATTCACTTGTTGATTTATAATAGAGATAGAAGGCTTATCTTTAATATAAGATAGTTTAAGAAACTGACAATGTATGAACAATTTTCCACCCGACCATAAGCATCTAGTGCGATTTCCACCCCTGAGATGGGATATGAAACCACCAGGTCGAAGTAATAAAGCTATGAGATTCCATCTTACTCAACCCAACCATTTTATGGCATGGCTCATTGAATACATGTGTTATAGAGCACTCTAGGAATATCATATATCGATAAAACATCCATGACACTCTCTTCCATTACCCTTCACAACACAAGGAATATTTTATTTTTCTATGAATTCAGTAGTTCCTCAAGGATATTCTTACCTTTCTATGCTCTTTAGTGTATATAGAAAGAGTCCAATCTACTTGATGCCTTCAAGAATAACATAGAAGAAATAAAATTAGATCTCAAAAGACAAACAAGCATGAATAATAGAGTAGGTGAAGGCTTCTTAACCTACCCAAACTCTATGCTCACCTACAATCATCTAAATTCTATATCTTGTAACGTCCCCCTCTCCTAATCCAACCATAGGGAGGGGACGTAGGCAAAATCTGGGCTTTCAAATTTCACCCTAAGTTCATAATACGTTTTTCAACAATGCAATGTGTGCAAAAATGTAAATAAACATGCACAACGGAATTCAAATCTATCCACACACACACATCTAATATGCAATTATCAGCATAAACATTACAGGCATCAAATAAAACATTTCCAAATTTAAATACATAAAAATACTTATCTTTATCCAATGCAGATCCAAGCAACTAGTTGTGTAAGAGCGTTTTTCCACCCAACCATAGGCACTCTGTCCAGCATATACTATTTCTGCTGCTGAGAGGCCACCCCCAAGCTAGACTATGAGGCCACCAGGGTGAAGGAAACACCTGCAGGATTCTATCTCTCATACCACAACCCATTCTACTCTCCGTGCTTAGCCAAATTCTCATACAAAGCTCTACAGGGGTCTCACTTAGCCTCAATCTATGGCTTCTCAAGCACCTAGGAGCAACAAAACTCAAGGGTAAGGGTTCCTAGCTTTCCCAACCTCTTTGCTCACCTACAACCAACAAAACCCACTTCCAAAACTACAACATGGTCACCAAATTCAAATTTTTGGGTTCAAAACAGCAAGGTAAGTTCTTGGACACCAATGGAGAGCTCTTGAACCTCTAAAACTGCATGAAAGAATGAGACAAATGAGGGTTGAATCCAAAGGACATGAGAAAATGGTGACAAGACAACTGACATAACTTATGGCAGTAGGGAAAGGACTCCTGGAAGCTACAGAATGACTTTTGTCATGACAAAACTATCACAAAAGTGCAGCCAGTCCCATGCTACAATAACTACATGAGGTGACTTTTCCCACCAACCACACACATGCATCAATGATTGGAAAAATGGTCAAAAAAGGAGATAATTGGCTTATCCTCAACACATGACAGAATTTTGGGTGAGTTATAAGGTTGAAACTTGACAACATAGGATTTGGTTTCCCATAGGCCCCCTTCCTCTTCCCCTCTGATGGAATCATAGCCCCTTTGGTGCTCCTTACACAGCCATTTTTGGACCATTTTATTATGTATGCACATAATATTTACATGTAATCTAAGTCGGCATACAAGCCAACCAAACAATCCAAATAAATTATAATATCATACATGCCTATCCATTCACTAGTCGAGCCTTGGACTTGAGCTACGTACTAGGAATTCACACTAGCATATTTACATCATTTACATTTTTAATGCAATGGGGTCAAAATCGATATATTACATATCTCCTCCAAGGTCTACACTTTGTCTTTCATAGTGTTGATGTTGGTTGGTTTCAAGATTGCTTCATGGTTAGAAGGGAAGAGCAAAGTATGCAAAGTGTAAATCATGAATGTGAGGATGTGATCAAATGGATGACAATGATAGGTTTAAGGGAATGATGGCTAATGTTACTTCTAACAGGGGAAGGAAGTACGTGTATGTGTTCCCATAATGATTGTGCTTAGCCCATGCTTTAATAACTCCATGAGTAAACTTTCCCACCAACCCTTACATGCATCCAATGATTGGATTTATAAGTAAATGGAGGTGGATGATTTCACTTAAGAAAATGATGGAAAATAAGATGAGATATTAGGTTAACACTTGGAAATATATTTCATTACTTTTCAATAACCCCCCTTTCCTTTTCCCATCTAATGGAATCATAACTCCTCTCATGCTCTCTACAACTGTTTGGGAATATTATATATTATCTTTCATCTTTAATAATTACATATCTAGAGCTCACCATGGCATGCCTACACACAAGTCCCCATATAAGTATATTTACAACATCTAAATGCACATGCATTCACTAATCAAGACTTAGACTTGAGCTTTGTACTAGAAATCAATATAAACATATTTATATAATTTCCAAAGGGGATCATTTATCTAATCTCACATGGGTCAATTTTCACAATAAACAAACACATATTTGCAATTTATATAGAATTTGATCCCATACATTCTAGGGGTCAAAACTAGGGTATTATATTCCCCTCCCCCTTGGAGTGGCACTAGCTTCTGATGAGTCTAACATACAGGTATCTGATACCCTTTTCTCCACAGCAAAAGCACAATAAAGGGTGAAGAAATACACTTGTTTTGTGGGAGAAATGATTTACCTTGATTATTTAATGAAGTTGTTTTAAAGATTATTCTTGTATGTTTAAATGCGCGTTCAATAAACTAATTATGTGAAAATCGAGTATGATTGAGCAGGTCCAAGTACACTAAAGGACAAACACGCAGATCAAGCAGAGGATTGAAAGTTCATGCAAAGCTCAGCGCCTTTTTCCTGATTTCTAGAGAGAACACATGTTCAAACAGAATCGGAAATTAGACATATAAGTTAGGTTAAGCATTAGAGGCATATATATATGGGCCTCTCGGCTAGCAAGAGGATCCTATTGCCATTTTTGAGAACCATAGTTTTACGTTTTTATACCGTCGAGATACTTTGAGTTACAGACTTTTGTTAAACTATGAAGCTACTATTTTGAATAAAGATTTGATGTTGTTTTCAATTCAACGTCTATAAGTTTCCTTCACTCCTGAGTACAGGTTGGGGAGGGCCCCTCCAACATGTAAGTTAGGAGTTTGTACTGTTCAGGTATTTTTCATTATGTGTTTTACATTGACTAAAATCTATATTACATATGAAAGCATTTGAATGGCGTTAATTAGTATGATTTGATTTCTGTAGTAATGCGACCAGTCTGATTCCGTAGTAGTTTATCACGCATTATGTAGTTCGGTAACACTGTTTCAGTAGTCCTGTAGCAGAATTCTTCCAAAGCATATTTTAAGCATCTAT
The DNA here is from genome assembly GCA_027924585.1 of Larix kaempferi. NCBI lineage: Eukaryota > Viridiplantae > Streptophyta > Pinopsida > Pinales > Pinaceae > Larix > Larix kaempferi. The sequence goes on along the minus strand of BSBM01001283.1, from coordinate 1,752,529 downwards.
TTCCTTATGTACTCGCATTTCTTTTGAAACAATGATCCAGATCGTAAAGCTTATGCACTCTCCCATTATTATGGTCGCTCATAAAGATTGCTTACTTTCAATACTATGGTTAATTAATGATATTCACTTCTTAAAGTTATGATTATTTCATAGCATTAGATAATGGCATTCTGAACTTGGTTTTGGCAATTGAGTAGGTTAGACCAAACTTCTAGTTTTACACATTTGATTTACAGTAATTGCTTCTTAGATTAAAGATCCAGCTTTCATTATTTTAGAATAGATCTACTATGTTTTTAGCATTCACTTTCATAGTCTAAATTCCCTATTTTCAGCAAGTCAATTCTTAGGAACATATTTACTGTTTTCAGCATTTAAATTCTTTAATATAGATTCACTGTTTTCAGTATTTGAACTTCTTAGCATAAGTATTTTTCATCCATAGATTAGGCAATCCTTTTCCAGTATGGTTGATTTCTTTTAGGAAAATCCTTAAACATTAATACCAACACCCAACCACGACAAAGGCTATCCTATAAGAGCACATATAGTTCCTTCGCCTTTGAAGTTTGTACATCCCCCGGGTTGATAATTAAAGTAGGATCCTAGTCTAGCTGCCCTCATTAGGCACCCATTCTGAGAGCTCACTAGCTTCCATGGAATCCTCCAACTCCCTCTTAGCCTTGTTAATCCCAAAGTACTTCCATTGCACCTTTACATGTTTAATGGCTTGTTTCTAAAGTAATGTTACTTTCTTCTGTGGAATGCACATTGGTTTGGTCAAGAAATACCCCCCTTGTTACACCTGGAGCATAACCCAATTAGTCGCATGGTTAGGATCATGCACATATTCCTTAAGAAAAGAAACATGGAAAACATTATGAACTCTAATGTTAGCAGGTAATAAGAGTCTATATGCCATCAAAATTACCTTATTAAGGATTTCAAACAGTTGTCAATATCTAAGTGTCAATGACTTTGAACAATTTCTAGCCTTCAAGGAACCCTTCCTTTGCTTAACTCTTATGAAAACATGGTCCCCAACACCATTTATTTATGTACTATATTCTTATATGCTTAATGTTTTTTCCTGTATTGGGATACCTTAAGTTTGTTTTAATTCTAAGAATTTATTGCTCTATTTCCTTGAGCATTTTTAACCCAAGAATAATTATATTTATTGGATTATTCTTGGTCATTGATGTGGTTTTACACCTTCTACCATATAAATTCATAAACATACTCATTTTAATGACATATGATGTCCATTGTTATAGGAAAAATATACCAAGTGTAAATAATTTGGGCCACTTAGATGGTTTATCCATTTCATACCTATGAAGCATGTGTTAAATCATTTGATTCACTTTTTTATTCTACCCATCTATTTATGCATGGTAGGTAGTACAGAAACTAAGCTTCGTATTCTATGAAATCTAAAAATTTATTTCATGAATATTTTTGCAATGTCATTCTCCTTATGAGTAGACTTTAACAGGGTTAAAATGCACTTCCTCAGTTAACTTATCCACTACAACCATGATAGAATATTGTGATGTAACTATTCTTGGCAATATGTTAATAAAAAATATTGTTATTACTTCCCAATTCCATTCTAGAAATGTCAAAGGTTGAAAAAAACATATTGGGTGTTGATGTTAAACCTTAGCTTGATGGCATATATCTAGCAATATATTTGGAAACTTCTTTCTTCATCCCAAGTATTGCCTTTGTAGAAATACAAGATTAGCCCGGATTGTGAATGAGGCTCATACAAAATAGAAAAGGAATATATTGTGATGGTTGGTATCTCTCATTTCAAATACAAGAGAAGGTCTTCCATTTATAACAATGGAAGAGTCCCAACAATAGCTAAGAAAAAATGGGTAGATAAGGATTCATATGCAAGCTTACAAATGACAATAGGTGCCAATATTGGAAAATACCAACACCCCCCTATAAGTGAAATGTAGGAAGTCAACAAAGAAACAAAAAATGGTCTTGGCAATGAGGCCTGCTAAGGTACCCATGTACAAACTCTCATAACTAGATAAGAGAAAAAACTTGTAGGATAAAAAATCCTCTCCAAAATAGAGTCAATCACTAATGTTGAAAAACACACATTTCAAACTATTGAGGCAATGAGAATTGAATGCACACCATCCTCCAAATAAATTGATAATCTAGAATGAGTTTCAACACAAAAGGTATGATTAGGTACTCATTCACAATCGAGAAAAAATCATATATTGAGAGTCCCTATGGATGCCAATCCATATTGTCAGATTGCATGGGTCATTAGTCGTTGCAACCGCTGAGTCAATATAGGAATCAATGTTGTGTACAATGCTCACTCCAAAGACAATTGATCTTGATCAATTATGGTGAATACAAAATAATCGAGGAATCCTTGCATACCACCCCCCACAATGTTGAACTAGATGGACAAGATGATGGCAATGGATGTCATAGATAATGGAAAAAATATGGAGATACGAGATAAAGTTGGAAAAGATGACAAACAACCTAAGCAAGAAACACTCCAAAGTGGCGAGATTGAAGAGACTGCAACACAAGTTAGTATGATCCACAAAAGAAAATGGTTGGTGACACTCTAAAATGATCTCCAAAAGTGGCACGCAATCCACTACTCAAAGGTGCAGAATGAGAGTACCATAAAACCATCATGGAAAACAATCCTTGATATGGGTCCTGAAAAACAAGGCCATGTTAGGTACCCATTTACAATAGAGGAATCAACTCATATTTATTTATACAATGGGAAAAACAATGATCTCAAAGAAACAAACCAAGATTGTGTGCAACCACTCAATGGAAAATCATTGATTAGAAATTGAGCGGAATGCTCTTCACACTACCTTAGATGTTATAGAAATGGAAACTTCAAGAAAGAGGTAAAGAAAAAAACTATGCCAATAACCTCTTAACTACGATAAATTGGAAAAAAAACAACTATGCCAAAATCCTCCAATGAACAAAATATGGTGATTATGGGAATTGATCCATGCTCTCATCCATGAAAACACAAAGTGCACCTTCCGACCTCACTACAAGAGACATGTAATAGCAAGGCTACAAATATGCGTTCATAGTATAATTCAATGAATCGATACAAAGCCATGGTTTAAGAAAGTGTGGCCCAATCCAAAATAAGGCACTCCACTATCATAAATAATTATCCAAGAATATTGGGAAAGAAGAAATAGAGATCCAAAACTAAGCTTAGAGTCATGGATGTAAGTTTCATTATCTATATTGTGTAGGATGATCTGAATAGTGGAATATGATCTATTAAAAAACAAGACTCTTAGTGTGGCCACCACCATTCACCCCAACCCCAACCAGTTGTGCAGATCAAAGCCATGAATCCTTCATATCTCTACGTAGGTAGCTAAGTAAACAAAGTTGAGGCAGGGAGAGTAACATGCGACATGCATAGACTTCACTAATGAGAGGGGTTTGAAAAATCCTTGAAATTTTGCTGCACACAAGTAATATAGATCTGATTTGTGAAAAACAAACTTGTGAAAGATCCACAAAAGCTAAGATCCAAGAGATAAATAGCCAAATGTCCTATGTCATGACCACACAAATCATATCCTGGCTGCCAAAACTAGGCAGTGAGAAAAAAAAGCCGAAAACAGTCACTTAGAAAAAATCATGGTAGGAAATGCCCCCTCTGATACGATGTAGAAATATGGGATTAACCCAAACTATGAATGAGCCTCATATGAAATAGAAAAATAATCTATTGTGATGATGTATCTCTCATTGCAAATGCAAGAGAATGTCTTCCATTTATAACAATCGAAGAAGCCCAACAATAGTTAATAACAACCGGGTAGATAAGTATGCCTATGTAAGATTACAACTAACAATAAGTGGCAGTATTGGAAAACACCAAAACCTTTCTTACTATATAAATTATTTTGAGTAACCAGAATGGCTAGAATATGGAATCCTATGTATTCTATCCATGATAATTCTTCTCCACTCTAAAGATTTGTGAATATGTACTCTATTTTTATAATTAAGAAACCTATCATCACTTTTTTTTGTAAGATATTATGGAACCTTTTATTAATTGGTAAACATACAAAACAAAACTATTGAATTCACTGCCTCTAAGAAGAGACATGTCAGTCTCTTTCCAATTTATATTTCCCAATGGTCAACCTTGTTATAGTCATGGTTACAGTAGTGTCACCTAGCAAGTGTGGGATTCAAGGGAAGCCAACAATATCACTTAGGGAGGTCCCTTTTGTTCATACTAAATGCTAAATAACATGAAGATCAAGTATTTTATTCACCAGTCCAACCCAAGGTGGTAGCTAAGGTGTTACATGGCATACAATCGACTATATTTAGGGCACTTAGATACCAGAATACCTCCCCAGGTGTTTATAGATGAAGATCATCTCACTTAATTCTTGGGGATTGGATAACCCTGATAAGATATTAGCCCTTTTTAGGATAGTTGAGAAGGATTCACCAAATATATTACTTGTTTAGGAGCCGATGTGTAAAGGATCTTTTGTTATTGCTAGTTTAAAATCTTTGATTAAGAATTGGGAGTTTACATTGGTTGATGCTTGTGCTTTATTAGGAGGCCTACTCAGAATATGTATATTGAACATGAATCTAATTAATTGTTTTTATATGGTTTTAGGGTTTTGATTGAATTTTAATATTGAGAACTTGAACTTACATGTCTCGATATTGAATGTGTATGGTCCCTACATCCAAATGCAAGTTTTCTAGGAGTGTTTTTTCGATTCACATGTGCTTTAGGATCTAGATTAGTTATCGGTGGTGATTTAAATTTCACTCTTTGCAGGGATGGAGGGTGGGGTACTAATGCATGCTTGGATCCACTTTCTAATGTTCTTTAACACAACTTCGAATGTTTGGTTTAGTGTATTTGGAACCGTTGTTTAAAATATCTACTTGGTGAAATAAGTAGTTGAGCTCTAAGGAAATTTCAAAATGACTGGATAGATTGATTGTCTCTGAAATATTACTCAATAAGATTGAGAGGTGAAGGTCATGGGTTTCTACTAGTGGTGGTTCAGACCATAACCCAAATTTTCTACAAATAGGTAGGAAATAAGAGAATCTTCCCGTCCCATTCAAATTAAATCCTTGTTGGTTGGGGGAGATGATATTTCAAGACATGCTTCAATCGAAGTGGTCACATTTTAATCCATCTCTGGTTTTAACTCCAAGTTGACAATTTGCAAACAAACTACAAAGAATTAAGCAATAGGTGGTGAATTGGGCTACAAGGAAATTTAGGGCTCGTGATGGTCTACTAAAAGAGACCAAGTCAAGATGGAAATTATTTGGGTTTTTTCTTTGATGGGTATCGCAGGGCTCTTGTTGAATTGGAGATAAAGAGAAATAATCTCCTTCGAGGCCATGAGTCAGATTGGAATATGAAGAGTTGGTTGTGTGGTTGGCCTTAGGTGATGAGTACACGGTCTTTTTTCAAAAATATGCAAATCAAAGAAAAATTCAAAATACAATATGGGAGATTCTCTCTCCATATGGGTGGAATATTAGAGGTTTTAAGAACTTGGATGAGGAGGGGTTCATCACTTTTCAAGGATCTATAAAGAATATGATAGGTCCAACATAACATAGATATTTAAAATATGTTCATTTTTCCCTTGGTTGGTTTCTCCTAGAGAAAATGAGCACTTATTTGAGTCAATCACCTTGAAATAATTAGAGGGGATCTTGAATACTTTCTAGAAGGATAAGGGCCCAAGTCCTGATGGGTGGACGAATGAGTTCTTCCTTGGGTTGTTTGATCTTATGGGTAAATACCTCTTACATGATATGGAGGAGGTTAGAGTTACTGGTTCAGTTTTACCATGTTTTAACTCCACTTTTATTGCATTAATTCCCAAGGTGTACAAACCCAATAACTTCAATGATTTTAGGCCTATAACCTTATGCAATGCAATTTACAAGATTATCTCTAAGGATTTGGCCACTTAATTAAGGCTTTGTTGTCAGATGTAGTTTCTCCTAAACCGATTGGTTATTTGAGAGGAAAGTAGCTCCATGATGCAGTGGGGGGGGCTTAGGAACGTATTCATACCATTAAGGTGTAAAATATCCCATATATGGTTATAAATATTTATTTTTCAAAATATTACAACACGACCTATTGGATTTATGTTTGATTACTTCTGTTCCAAGTGGAATTTTCATTAGATTTGGGCAATTGGATTATGGGTTGTGTTCTTTCGGTGTATTTTTCTATTTTAATAAATGGCTTGGAATCTCCTTTTTTTAATCCTTTGAGGGGGCACTAATACATCTGGTATCGAAATTCAACACTTGTTTGATTCTTTTTGGCATCGAATGGGCCTGCTTTTACACGTCGCTAGATTCACATCTATTAAGAGATGTTAAATAGCATTGATTAAGAGACATATAAGACTATTTTTTCAACTCCAATCAATTTAAAAAATGTGGATTAAATGTAAGTTGAAAATCTGTAAAGCTATGTTACACTCCATCGGTAACTTGTCGAAAAAGGGACATTAGTTGATGTGGAAGTAACGTGCAAAAAATGTATAAAAAGAAACATTGGCAAATCATATTAAACGTTGGTTTAACACCTGAAAGGAGACATTTTGTAAGTAGGTTCAATGTCGGTTTAATGTTTGAAAAGAGAAGTTTTCTATGTATATTTAACATCTGTTTACCATTTGAAAAGAGATGCTTGCAAAGTGGACTTAACGACAGGTTAACATCTTAAAAGAGAAATATGTAAATCAAATTTAATGTTGGCTTAGTGTCCGAAAAGTGACATTCTATAAGTAGATGAGCAATGTTGGTTTAACGCTGAAAATATATGTTTGCTAAGTAGATTTAACATCGGTTTACTGTATGAAAAGAGACGTTTGCAAAGCGAACTTAATGTTGGTTTAACGTCTGAAAATAGACATTTGCAAAGAATACTTAACGCCAGTTTTGTGTCTAAAAAGATACATTTGAAACATAGATCAAATGTCAATTTAATGTCCAAAAAGAGATGACCACAATTCCATTGAGAAAAAAAACGTGGATGATCTCTTAAACTAACACCAATTATTTTCTAGATAATCAACATTATAGTTATGCTATTGACGTTGAACCCACACCACTCGAATGTTAGACAAACACCGGTTAAACATGAAATAAGGCACGTTTATAATTGGATTTAACAAAAAAATGTGGAGGGTCAGTTTGGATTCTTGCCCATGGTTGTAACCTAAATTTCTTTGGTGAACTCACGCCCATATTAGTGGAACTAATTCATCTAATTGTTACACACAATTTTCTTCATAATCATGATGGTGGATAATGTGCCTTTTCCATTGCCATAATCCCTAAATAATATGCATAAGCATGCTTGGACGATGAATCCTATGAGGAAATTTCCCTTAAAAAACCCTAATTACAGAGGTTGTCATTGGTTGCTTCCTAACAACCTGTGAAAATCCATGATGTCACATGCTGCATCATTACAGACTGCGGGACTGTCTCATGGTTCTTTTATACATAGTGCAACACTCTCTTTATGAAGGGAAAAAATAATTTTCTAGGAGCTTCTAGAATCAAGCCCTCGTGGAAAATCATCTCTTCCTATTTGGGTGGATCTTAGCTGAATTCGTGAAACTTTGGGATCCTTTCCTATCCTTATCCCCTCATTCTCTCATCTCCCAACTATCCAATTGAGCTAATTATAAATACAAGGCCAATCTCATGGAGTAGGAAGGTGGAATCCTTGATTTGATATCCAAATACTGGAGAGATTCTGATAGTTCCATAGTGTTGTGGCCATTCCGTGATATTCATTCTTTTGGAGCAAGGACAACAAACAAGTTGAGTAGCTCAAGGCCAAGGCCACACCATCGATTTAATGTTAAAATTGATGCATATGGTTTGTGTGCTATCCATGCACAATAGAAATTGTAAATATCATGTAAACATGCATTTGAATAAAATACCCACAACTGCCTATGAAATGCAATGCAACAAGAGTACGGGGGCATGATTTTTACAAGGAATTGGGAGGGAAATACTCAAACCCTTGGAGCCAATAAAGTCAGGACAAGTGTCAATGAGGAAACCCATAAACCCTCAACTACCCATGTTGACTTTTGTACCCAATCATTTATTTATCCCAAGAGTTTGTTGAAATACTTATTATTTTGGGGAAATGGTGAGGTATGGCTGTCCAAAATTAGGGTATGGGCAAGCCACCATTTTGGAAAAACGTGTTTGGCTTACTTGGAAAGAAAAGAGCCATGAAATTTCTCCCCAAGCCATTCTTCATAGAGGGGTTTTTCTCTCTCATGAGTTTGAATCTACCTGGGCGTTTTCCCCCACGATTTTTTGAGTTTCCTCCATCTTTCTCTAGATGGGAGGGCGTTTTTGTGATATAGAATAGTGCAGAAGAAGATGAATCCGTTTTGGGGTCCCTGGGGTTTCATTGAGGCTGGGTTTGGCCATTTGGATGCTCAAATACCCATGGGAAAATATTTTTTCTCCCTATGGTCAATTTTCCTCTTCCCACAATCCGTTTTTGATTGGCCACGATTTGGGGAAAACCCATGGACATCTTGTTTGTGAATCCCATAGTAAAAATGTTTATCCATGCAAAAAATTGTGCTTGTTGTGTGTGGAAAGACTATGATGGGGCATGGGTTATGGGTATCCATTTCTTTGTGTCATGTCCCTTCCCTAGTGACCTTGGTCAAGACTTCGATCCTCCCATCCCTAGGGGGTCTAGGAAAAATAATTAAATAAGGAATAATTAATAGGGGTAAATTTTGGGAACAAGTACTATAGCAATTAATTATTTTTAATATACTAAGTTTTAAATTATCTATGATAATAAATGTCTCATCATTATTAATTAATTTTTGTGGAAATAATTAATGATGACATGGCTAGGAGGGTGCATAAGGTTAAAGTGGACCTCACTTACTCAAGAGGAAAGCTCAGAAAAATCAAGGAGTTAGCTAAAGGAAAGGTGGCAACATAAGGAAGTGGAAACTGACAAAAACAAGGAAAAAACAAGCAAAATCACAAAGAACGAAATTTTAAAAGAAGGAAAGTGTTGAAAGCAACTAGTTTGGAAAAGAAGACAACATTCAGAAAAGCTAAGTAGGGCACACTTGCTAATTCCAGTGAAAGGACAAAAAGCAGGAAATTTTTGCAAATCAAGTAATTGCTAATTCTCTCAAGGAATGCGCCCTTCCTCTCTCGCACATGTGGATGGCTTGTGGATGAAGTTACCTCGGTTATAAAAGAATGATTCCAACTCCCATTCACATCTTTTGGTTAATTAATTTTGTCATTGAGAGCTCTTTCTACTCAGAGTTGAGAGATGTGCCTCAACCATTGCTTGGGAGATGAACCCCAAGGTATTTCATGTTCCAGTCATCCATTGATCAGATCCATAGCCATGGAATGCTGATATACAGAACTACATCATTCTAGTATTGAATATTCTCAAGCTTCCAGAGAGTGATCATAAGTCAGAGTGCCATTGGAGAGAGTATTGGAAGATTTCATCAAAAGGAGGTACTCCATTCAAAGGAGAATATCAGCACATCCCATAATGTTCAGTTTGCCCCTCATATACAGCCATAATCCCTGATTTAATACACCTATCATATCCAGTACATAAATTTATCTCCTCCTTCTCTTCTCATGCTTATTCTCTCCATATTGTAAGATTTTCTAGCATTGGAGATCAATTGAAGAACTCAATGTAATAATATCTTTAATTTATGCTCATGAAATATGATTTCGACCTGCTATTGTTCAATAACTCATATCAGAACCTTCCCTTATTCCAGAAGTGAAATTGATAAGCCTATAAGGCAATTTGGATCATAAAAATGGAAGACTAGCTCTTTATGCACCTTTTAATGACTAGTTTAACCACTTTTTCCAGTAAAAATTATGTATGAGTTTATTTTATGATATGATAGATGTTTGAGGTTCCAGAGACAATATTAAATCACGCCAAACCCTTTTTCTTAGAATTTGGATACACCTTATTCAGTTTGAGAGAGTTTGGAAAACTACTAGTTGAGCAGTCCTACCTAGCGCAGTTGACCATTTTTCTCACAAATTCATCCAGAGCCTCCAAAATTACCTGAAAATATGATCCATCATTTATTAGGGTTTTTAAGGCCTGACATAAACCCTTGGTTTCATTCAGGTGTTACATCTAAGTCTAGTTTTCATATATTGGAAGGCCCAGGAAGCATCGAAGTAGACACCACCTCTAGCTTACCGTTGAAAAGTAAATGGCTCCATTGATTTGTGCATAGGACTTGGAAGTGGCCCTGTTTCTACCTTTCTTCTTCACACTTTTCCATATAAAAACCAGAACCTAAATTATTTCCTATCATCCTTGAGTTTGGAGTCAGTATCCAAAGTTATCACCTTGCAGATTATAATAATTGTTAAAATTTACCAGTGAAAATTATGCTTAAAATTTGTGTTCTGAGTTGAGATTATATCCTATTCTTGGATGGTATCTTACAGCGGTATTAGAGCATGGTAATTTGAACCTGATATTAAAAAAAAAATTGTGATGAGTCCTAGGAGAGTTCCATTCCGTAAAGGAAATAACCCTGAAGAACCTCATGTTGAAGAAGAGGGGGATTCTACTGGAGGAAAAATGCAAGGAGGAAAATAATGTTTGATTTAGATGAGAAGTAAGAGTTTAGAATATTTGTTCAAAGTATGCTAAAAGGGCTAAAAGACATATCTCAGAACATCATTCAATCTGGGCAAGAAACCATAGAATTCTTGGCTAGGAAGATAGGACATAAAGATGGAGAAGGGAGCAGTAGTGGCTCTCAAAATGAAGAAAGGAAGGTCCCTGGTGGATCTATATTTTCAAATATCGGGTTTTATAATAGGCATAATTAATTCAGAGAGGAATTCAAGGATCAGCCTCGACATACCATGCCCAAGTTCCTGGAGGAACACAAGGAGGATCTTGAAGTACCAACTGAATCAGTGGCTTCTAGGGAGGAGCGGTATGTAGTATACCAAAACTTGAGTGAAGAATGCAAAAGGGCATTGAATTTCAAGGATTTCTATGAAGCACAATATAAAAATCATCCAAGAGGAGGTCATAGGCTTCCAACACACAATTATGAGCTGAGAAAAGCCATTGGCAAGACCTATTTACCCTTCTTTGATGGATCCTCTAAGTGTAATGCAAGCTCATGGGTGCAGAAGCTAGACACTTATTTTCAATTGAATCCCATGGATGAGAGGGATTCCATCATAATGGCATATTTTCATTTGGAAGGAGAAGAAAATGACTGGTGGTTCCATGGCATGAGAAAATTGGGCCATGATCAGGTGACTTCCTATGAAGACTTCACCAAAAGACCAGTGGAGAGGTTTGATAGAAGAGACCCTGAAATCTCTTTCAGGGAGTTGGCACATGTGAAGCAAACCGGAACTCCTGAAGCTTACATCTCAGAGTTCCAAAATATTGCAGTGATGGTCACTGATATCTCTGGATTTTTCTTGATACTTCTATTCACAGAAGGATTAGAATATCCATTGAGAGGGTTGGTAAAGGCCTACCGACCAACTACCTTACAAGAAGCAGTGAGCAGAACAAGGGATCTGCAAGATTCCATCCCAAGAAAAATATATCCTCCAAATGTTAATGTGCCTACAAAATTTCAGAATCAAATACCACCTTTCAGGAATGTGTCTACCCCCAAAAAGAAGGAATAATCATATAGAGATCGAGATGATTTAAGAAGGAAAAATATATGTTTTTCTTGTCAGGAACCTTGGGTTCTGGGTCACAAATGTGCTAGGGGGGAAGCACACTACATTGATTTATTTTCAGAAAGTGAGGATTAAGGAATGGCATAATGTACACCAATAGGTGATGGTTATGAAACAACAGGAGAAGAACAACCCCCGCATCCAGAAAGAAAAATTGCAGTTTTAAGTGGAGTTCCCCGCTACCATACCATGATATTCAAAGGGGTTGTGCAAGGACAAAAGGTATCCGTTTTGGTCGATGGGGGTTCCACCCACAAATATTTTGATGCAGCCATGGTAGAGAGGAGAAATATACAAACATAAAAATTTGGAGGTTTCACTTTCATAATTCCGGGAAACAACACTATGGAGTGTAACCGATGGATCCCAGAATTGCAAGTGACTCTTGGAGACCATACTGTGACTGACAGATTTTATGTTTTCAATGTGACTGATACCAATGTGGTGTTGGTAGTGTAGTGGTTGTACTCCATTGGTGAGCATTTATTTAATTACCAAGTACCCCAAATGAGCTTCAAAGATGTTAAAGGAAAGCAATTAGTTTTGAAGGGTGTCAACACCTACCCAAAACAAGTGATTTTTGCAAATAGTATGAGGTCGGTATTGAGGCATGGTGATATTGAGTGGGATGCTGATGTTTCATCACCACTCAAGGGACTTTCATAGATGTATCACACCATATGGAGGACATCTAAAGGCTGCTACACAAACACAATAAAGTGTTTGAATATATTGCACATGGAAGGCCTCTTGACAGAGGTACTGAACATTGGATTGAGCTGGAAGCTGGCACCTTTCCTATCAAGATCCATAATTATAAGAACTCAAAAATATTCAAGGATGAGATTGAGAAGACCATCAAAGAGCTGATTGAGGTTGGATTCTTAAGTCCAAGCTCAAGTCCCTTTGCATCATCGGTGGTCCTAGTAAAAATGAAGGATGGAACAATGCACATGTGCATTGACTATAGGGATTTGAACAAGAAGACCATCAAGAAAATATAGCCTATCCTAAGGATTGATAAATTGATGGATGAACTGCATGGATCCAAACATTTTTCTAAGATTGATCTCCGCTCCGGATACCACCAAATCAGGATGAAGGATGAAGACATCTAGAAAACTGCTTTTCGGTGCCATTATGAAAATTTTGAGTTTCTTTTCATGTCTTTTGGTTTTACCAATGCACCAGCTACTTTCCAATCCTGCATGAACATACATTTCAGTAAGAAGATATGTAAGTATGTCCTTGTGTTCTTTGATGATATTCTGATTTATAGTAGGACATGGGAAGAACACTTGCACCATTTGCACAATGTCTTGACAGTCCTGGCTGAACAGTCTTTTTATGCCAAATTGTCCAAGTGTGAGTTTGGATTGACTGAGATACTTTATCTGGGTCATATCATTGGGAAAGAAGGAGTCAAGGTGCATATGGATAAGATAAAGGCCATACTTAAATGGCCAATCCCAAATAACATCACAACCTTAAGGGGATTCATTGGTTTGTGCACCTACTACCGGAAATTTGTGAAAGGATTCTCTAAGATAATATCCCCTTTGACAGATCTCACCAAGAAAGGGGCCTTTTTTTGGTCAAAGGAGGCTGAAAAATATTTCAAAAGAATGGAGGAAGTCATGAGTATCTTCCAAGTACTTGCACTTCCTGATTTCACTCAGCCCTTCATATTGGAATGTGATGCCTCAGGAGAAGGCATTGGAGTAGTTTTAATGCAAAATAGGCATCCCATTTCCTATGAGAGCAGAAATTTGCAGCCACATGAGAGACATTATTCAATTTATGATAAAGAGATGATGGCCATCATGCATGACTTGACCAAATTCAAATAGTACCTAGTGGGAGGCAATTTCATAGTAAAGACTGATCACAACAGCGTGAGACACTTTCTGACACAAACGGAGTTGAATGATATACAAAAAAAATGGGTAAGGTTCAATCTTGTGAATTTGAAATAGAATACAAAAAGGGTAAGATGAATGTGGTAGCTAATTCTCTCTCTAGGAAACCTATTTTTTCTTTGGTGCAAGTCCCCATTGATTGGAAATTCCAACTAGCTATGGAATACTCTAAGAACCAGTTTGCTCGTGAAGTGTTGGATAGGGTGATTCATGATGATGCCTACCAAGTACTCAATGATGTCATATAATACAAGGAAACAATTTTTCCAGTTCTTGGATCAAAATTAAAAGAAAATGTTTTGGTGGCTTCCCACAATGCACCAGTAGCAGGCCACCCTGGATTCCTAAAAACTTACCGGAAGGTGCGAGAGAGGTTCACTTGGAAGAGCCTAAAAAATGATGTGTTAAGGAATGTAAGGGAGTGTTCTTCATTCCAACAAAATAAAGTGGAGCACACTCATCCTGATGGTCTTGTGCAACCCCTACCAATCCCAAAACAGAAATGGGAAAGTGTGTCCATGGATTTCATCACAGGACTGCCAAAAACTCAGGGTAAGGATACCATATTTGTAGTAGTTGATAGATTGAATAAATTTGCTCACTTTTTTTTATGTCACATCAACTATTACTACTAGTCAAGTAGCTACACTATTTTTTAAAGAAGTATTAAGATTGCATGGTCTTCCCAAGACTATAATAAGTGATTGAGATATCAAATTTACTAATGCTTTCTGGAAAAATTTGTTTGAAATAGTTGGAACTAGTTTGAATCTCAGCACAAGCTATCACCCTTAGACAGATGGCCAGAATGAGAGGGTAAATTAGTGGCTGGAGGGTTATCGCAGAAATTATGTTATCGGGAAGCATAAAGCATGGGTCAACTGGCTACATTTGGGGGAATTCTATTATAATACAACATTCCATATTTCCATTGGAATAACCCCATTCAAAGCTCTGTATGGATATGAATCCCCCACATTTGAATATATGATTTTTTGGGATTGTAGAGAAAAAAAAGAAAAGGACTGGTTGCAAGAAAGAAAAGACATACTCAAGGCCCTCAAAGAAAACTTGTAGGTTGCACAGAACCAACAAAAGATGAATGCAGATAAGAAAAGAACAGACCGAACCTTCCGAAAAGGTGACTTGGTCTGCCTGAGGTTGCAATCCACTCTGAAATCAAAAGGGGCTGATAAATTGTTGCCAAGGTTCTATGGGCCTGTAACATACCCAATTATAGACAAGTTAGTATGGTAGGTAAAATTTTAAAATTTTTTCTTCCATTAAAGCTCTACGCAAATAAAGACTTATTTATCAAAAGTAAAATAACATGAGAGAATCCCACAATACTTACATTTATGAGAAAGTATTCATATATGAACATGGTCTATTTCTTTTTAGACATTATGCCTACACATATTAATCATTTCCTACCTTACTTCGTGGTGTAAGGTATAATCACTTATTACAACACTTGTAATTGTATCATACACCAATAAACATATAAGAACTCTTTCTATGAAGCATTACTTAAGCAAACTATCAACTGTATGAGTCCAACTCCTATCATTTATCATTCAAATATCTTCATGAAAACAATCTCCAAAAATAAAACACCATAATGCAAAAGTAAGAACGAGACTCATATATGTGGTTCACCCCTGTGGGCTACGTCCACCAAATGTCGCATCATATATTATCAAAAGAGGGTTTCCACCTGCAACGCAGTTGTTACAATATTCATTTTCTACTTTAAAAGGCCTCTCTTGTCGAGAAATTCTCTAGGCATTCATGCTGCCATCAAAACCAATACAAAGTCTATCTCAGATAAGTAGCTGGGATCAAGAAATCAACTTTCCCTCCTACTTCAAACCTACATCTTATGAAAATAAATGCTTTAAAAACATATAAAGCACAAGGTCTAATGCAACTAATGGCAGAAAAAATATACGAGGAGAGATATTATAGTTACTGCGATTTCAAACCAGCATGGAAGAGTATAAACAACTCGCTGCAATTTTCCATCAATAAACAAAGCATAAGCTGAGGGCACCGCTATTTTTGATCTAGTACATACATATCCATAGATCAAACACAGTGCTTTGTGCAAGGTTTTAATTGAGGGATGTACCCACAACAAAACTGTCGGATCCAGTAACGCACAGAAGGATAAATGCTAAGTTTAAACTGAGATCACATTATACATAGATTGCTATAAAGGTTAAATCCTTCGATCCGTGTGTAAGGATTCTTATTGCACAGACATTGCGGTAGAAATACTAGGAAAGGATTGCATGTGGATAATCCTACAGTGAATATGATTAGATCGGGCTTCTTTTTGAGTTGCCCCTTCATATTTCTCAACACTGAGAGTTAAAGAGAAAGATAGGGGACATATATGGTAGGATCTAGCTTCCCGAGGGAGCCATCCTTATCCTCTGTCTAAAGTATTAATAAAAATCATATGCAAGAGATAAAATATAGAGCTATTTCGATAACGGATCTATATTCCAACATAGGTTAACGTTTAACACAAACCAAAAATATAAGGGCTGCAATCCACACAGATTCTTATGCAGAGAGCTTATGATTATGACCTCTGTTTACCTTAGCTGGAGTTGCTCTGTTCTTATAGGGGTTAACATTTAACATAATGCACAAATATAGAACAGAGGTCTACCGTTTCCATATAAACAACAATTTTCAGACATTCAACATCGTTTAAAAAAAAAGATCGAGGCTGACACTTAGTGTAAACAAACAGAAACAATATGATCAAAGATGGATTCGCAGAGGCCAAAATTTGATCTATAACCCACTATTTAAAAAGGATGGATCAGTTGGCGCTTGGCATAGATCACTCACATTCCAGGCGTTAATCTTTTCTATCAGGAATTGATATTAATCAATAGAGTTAATCCAACAACGTAAACATATCAAGAGGTCACAAGGATGGAATAGACTTCCTCAAGCCTCCACGCAGCTAACACAACATATCAAATTTACACAATAAAGAAAATCTCAGCAATTATATATATATATATATAAGCGGAGATGAAAGCCATCCGATTCCCCAAATTAACACAGTGGTTGTGAAATTAAACCAGTAAATATGCAGAGGTGGAGGATCATGAAGGGTTATCTTTACAGCCTGGCCATTCTATTTCTACAACTCCATATTTATGGCTGGGTCGAACCTCACACAATTCGCAGGATAAAAAATATACCTCTGTACCAATGAGGCATAGGGTAGGAGTGAATCAAAAATTCAAAGGAGGAGTCGCCCAAATCTTTAAATGATTAAAAATAAATTGTTCAGGGCTTACATGGGTCAATCCCCATCGAAAACGGTCATTAGGAAACGCAACAACAATACCCAGAAATATGAATGTTGATCCATGCATTCAATATAGTTTTAGGTCTACCATTCCACAATACAAATCATATAGAAAACGCAGCAACAATATACAACAAACTGAATGCTGATACATGCAAATATAGTTTTAAATCTACCAATCAACAATAAGAATCACCAGAAAATGCAACAATAATCTACAACACTTTCCCCGAGATGTGGATAGGTAGCTTAAAAAAAATCTAACACCAGGGTGCCCTGCCAACGACAAAACTAAGACAGAAAAGGCGAAGTAGAACCCCCCCCAGCATAACCCATTGTGCCCCGTTTATGCCCAAATCGAACCCTCCCAAAAATTCCCTTCAGAGAGATCACCGCAATCTCTATCAAAACGTGCCAGTCAATAACAAAAGAATTGACAAATGGCTGAAAAGATCTCCAGTTTTTGTCTTAGACTGGACAGGTGGCTTCAAGGGCGAGGTTGGTTTGATTTGTTTCTTCCAAATACTATGAGAGATCGTTACAAAAAGAAACACTCTATCTTGAGTTGGAACTAGACGTTCTTTCAAAAAGGTATATCAAGTGTAAGTGGGTCATACTTTTTGTAAGTATCAAAATACTTATGCTTTTCCAAAGCATTTATTTTAGATGTTATCTTACTTTGCAGTATTGGGCCTCTATGTACATATGTATATCTATTACTTTACTCATTTGGACTTTCTTATATATATATGCCTATATATATATATGTACATACACTAATATCATTTAATATATATATATGTACATATACTAATATCATTTAATATATATATATATATATATATATATATATATATATATATATCTAATATACTATGCACATTAATATCTTTTAACTAGTAATGTTAAGAATTTATGTACTCATGTACATCTAGATTTGTTCATCCTATTTATCTTTCCAAAGTATTAAGTTTTAGATCACTTAGTCTAGGATAAAAGTTAGTTCTGGCTAGTTACTAGTTAGTGATTTTTTTGGTGAAAAACCCCTTAACATCCTTTGTCGAAGTTAGGATGTCCAAGACGTCCATAGGAGTTCCTTAGATTTACCTAATAGCTCTTAACATTAATTAACTTAATGCTAAGCTTTAGGTCTCAGGAGACTTTTACTGTTTTCCGGCGGTTGAGGGTATCTTTGGTATCCTTCCCTAGCACTTAACCGATAACTTAACTTAAGTGAGCTTTAGTGAGAAAGTTTTCTTAAGTGCTCACGACGCCATGATGACACTTGTCATCAAACTTATTTCCTACTAGCCATTAGATTCTTCTCCCCTAGTGGATTTGTTTTCCCGCCGTTGAGTCGTGTCACAAACTTCAATCACCTAGTCTATTAATCGATTATTTCTTCTAGGAGATAAACAATCATACTAAGAGGTTTACTGGTGGGGCCTTGGCCTTGAGCTCCTCACCAGAAACCATAATTACCTTTTTAATTTACAATAATTAGGAGAAAAAGAGGGATGTTACAGGGACTTATAAGATCACAAGGAAAATTGGTGAATTTTCTTATGAATTAGATTTACCATCAGGGAGCAAGAGACACAATTTTTTCCATGTGTCAAGCTTGAAGAAAGCAGTTGGCCAACAAGTAACCGTTTCAAATGAATTTCCTCCTCTTGATGATGAAGGACACTTGGTCTTAGAACCAGAATTTATTTTGTAGGTTAGAGAAAATAAGTTGAGGATCAAAACCATTAAAGAATATCTAGTGTAGTGGAAGGGGTTTCCTAGTGAAGATGCAACCTGGGAAAGTGAACAAAATTTGCAACATCCTGGATTGCAACTGCTTGAGTACAAGCTGTCTTGGGGAGGGAGGAATTTCATGTACCTTCCATAGTGACCTTGGTCAAGACTTGGATCCTCCCATCCCTGGTCTAGGAAAAATAATTAAATAAGGAATAATTAATAGGGGTAAATTTTGGGCACAACTAATAATTAATTAATTAATATAGTAATTAATTATTTTTAATATTCTGAGTTTTAAATTATATTTGATAATAAATGTATCATCATTATTAATTAATTTTTGTGGAAAGAATTAATGATGACATGGTTAGGAGGGCACATAAGGTCAAAGTGGACCTCACTTACTCAAGAGGAAAGCTCAGAAAAATCAAGGAGTTAGCTAAAGGCAAGGTGGAAGCATCGGGAAGTGGAAACTGACAAAAGCAAGGAAAAAACAGGAAAGAGCACAAAGCAGGAAAGTTTAAAAGAAACCAGTTTAGAAATGCAGGAAACATTCAGAAAATCTAAGTAGGGCGCACTTGCTAATTCCAGTGAAAGGACACAAAGCAGGAAAGTTTTGCAAAGAAAGTAATTGCTAATTCTATATGGATGGCTTGTGGATGAAGTTACCTCAGATATAAAAGAATGATTCCAAGTCCCATTCACATATTTTGGTTAATTAATTTTGTTATTGAGAGCTCTTGCTACTCAGAGTTGAGAGATATGCCTCAACCATTGCTTGGGAGATGAAACCCAAGGTATTTCATGTTCCATCCAGCCATTGATCAAATCTATAGCCATGGAATGCTGACATACAAATATAAATCAGTCTAGTATTGAATATTCTCAAGCTTTCAGAGAGTGATCATCCGTCAGAGTGCCATTGGAGAGTATTGGAAGATTTCATCGGAAGGAGGTACTCCATTCAGAGGAGAAGATCAATGCAGCCCAGAATGTTCAGTGCACCCCTCATATACAGACATCATCCCTTATTTCATCCACCTATCAAATCCAGTACATAAATTTATCTCCTCCTTCTCTTCTCATGCTTATTCTCTCCATATTGTAAGATTTTCTAGCATTGGAGATCAACTAAAGAACTGAATGTAATAATCTCTTTAATTTCTACTCATGACCTCTGATTTCGACCTTATATTGTTCAATAACTCATATCATAACCTTCCTTTATTCCAGAAGTTAAATTTGTAATCCTATAACGCAATTTGGATCATAAAAATGGAAGACTAGCTCTTTATGCACCTTTTAATGACTAGCTTCACCACTTTTTCCAGTAAAAAATATATATGAGTTTATTTTTTGATATGATGGATGTTTGAGGTTCCTGATACAATATTAAATCACCCCAAACCAGGTTTCTGAGAATTTGGATACACCTTATTCAGTTTGAGAGAGTTTGTAAAACTACTAGTTGAGCAGTCCTACCTAGCGCACTTGACCCTTTTGCTCCCAAATTCATCCAGAGCCTCTCAAATTACCTGAAACTATGATACATCATTTATTAGAGAGTTTAATTCTTGACATACACCCTTGTTTTCATTCAGGTGTTACATCTAATTCTAGTTTGCATATGCTAGAAGGCCTAGGAAGCATCGAAGTAGACACCAGGTTTGTCTGACTGTTGAAAAGTAAATGGCTCTAGTTATTTGTGCATAGGAATTGGAAGTGGCCCTATTTCTACCTTGATGCTGCACACTTTTCCATATAAAAACTAGAACCTAAATTCTTCCTTGTCATCCTTGATTTGGGAGTCAGTATCCATAGTTATCACCTTGCAGATTATAATAATTGTTAAAATTTACTAGTGAAAATTCTGCTTAAAATTTGTGTTATGAGTTGAGATTCTAGCCTATTCTTGGCTGGTATCTTACACTTTGGCTTGAGCTTGATGGAAAACATCCAAAAATAGAAGGGTTCACTTTTGGCTTGATAAACCCAACTATGGTATGGCTTGGATTAGATGTGGTGTTCATTTTGTTGTGCATGGGTTTGAGTGTTCCCATTCCTTGTGGAAATCATGCCCATCTCGGGGGTGGCAATTTTGTTGAGAGATTGATGAACACAATTGGACTATGGTTGGGTGGAACGTTGCAGCTGCATAGCTAGTTGCTTGGGATAAATTCAACTTCAAGATGAGTATTCTCTATGTGTTTACTTCTGCAATGTTTTAATTATTTGATGACTCTTATTGATATGTTGAATGCATGTGAAATGTGTGTGGATAGTTTAATTCCGTTGTGCATGTTTATTTCGAATGACATATGCACACATGTGTTTTATTTGCTATGAATCTATTCATAATGAATAGGGCTGAGTTTTGTAAAATCCCCAGAAATGTTAGTGTCATGTTCCCTTCCTTGCGCTGGATCGATGGGAGGGGACGTGACAGATTGGTATCGGAGCATGAGGTTCCAACATTGGGTTTAAATGGGATACATCTAACATCTTGCAGAGGTAATATTGCTTCCTTCTCAGCACTGGTCACTAGACAAAAGAAATAAAAAATTTCTAACTTTTCTATGTTTTTTTTTTAGTTTTCTGCCTAAGTATGTGTTGACACAGAATTGGAAAGAGTGTCGAAACTATCAACGCGAAATTGGGAGAGTCGCCGATACGTTTCTATGAGGAAGTAAAAAGGTTTCCGAAAAGGCGTTTCGGCGCAAAAGACAAAAGTCCACCAAAACTGTCAGTGAAAAATAGAAAAGTTCACCGAAAAAGGGGAAGGTACGCTGAACCTAGTCGTCGACAGATTGAAAAGGTCGTCGATATGTTTTGGTGACAAATTGAAAACTTCGTCGATGAAGGTGATCGACGTAGAAACAAAAAATTCATCGATAAAGGTTCAAAGTTCGCCAAAACAGATCGACAAGAAATAAAAATTTCTCTGATCGGCGACAAATTCAAAAGGTCGCCGAAACAGGCTGGCAAAAAATTGAAATTGCATCGATCGGTGATAAATTGAAAGTGCGCCGATTGATGAAAAAATGAAAATCCCGCTGAAAATGCTTTCGGAGAAAAATGGAAAACTGTGCCGATTGGAGGCAAAACGACAAGTCTGCCGAAATGGGTCAGTGACAAAGTGATAAGTGTGCCGATCGGAGGAAAATTGAAAAATCCGTCGAATTAGAGAATTTCAACAGTTTTCTAGGTATATTTTTTTAGGGAAGCCACAAGGGGGAAATCCCCTATGACCCCCGTCGTCCCCCTGAGACATCGTTAATTGTGAGAAAATTATATGGGGTGAAATGGAAATTTTGCACCTTGATGGGGTAGCTTAGATGGTTCTGTAATTTGACAGCAATTGTCAATATGGATTGTCTAAATAATGCATGGAAATTATTTTGGTATTTTTAAGAGTGTAATGAGGCTAGAATGTAGGAGAATCAACATAAGGTTCTTATAATTTTGAAACGATTTTCCAGTTGTTTCAAATATCAAGTAGAGGAAATCCTCTAGGCTTGATTGAGCAAGAAATTCTCGTTATGGGTGACCTCCAAGTAGCGAAATGTTTTGGAATGGCCTTACATGATTGTGTAGGAATACTAGATATGGAAGTAAATCAAAGTGAGTAAATTTTATGGTATCAACATCATGGTAATGGTTCTATCAAAATAAAAGTGAAGGCACACTTGGGATCATGATCATGGTAAAATTGTTGGTTAGCTAGCAATGTGAAGAATTGAAGAAAGCCTGGTTGGATGCTTAGTGAAAAGGTAGTTCCACTAATGAGAAATGATACGCAATTGAGAGTATTATGGTAATTCACATTAACATGTGGAAAAACATGTTGAATGGATAAGAATACACTCTTGCAGATTGTATTTTATAAGCATGAGATGGAATAAGGTAACTAAAAGGAAGTGATGGTTCCTTAGACATAATGTATGAGATGCATTCTCTATGCACAGAATGTGCAATATGAATTGCATAGATGGATTGTGGAAACCTTATTAAGAGTAATTAGTTTTAATATGCATTATGGAGGATTGATAGTCATGTCTAATCATTGGAGAATGAAAGGGACCAATAATGGACATTGGTGTCTTGGATAAGAACGCATCCAATGTACTATTGTTACGAATATATATACAATTTGAATTGCAAGCAAGAGACATGGGAACTCTTGATTATCAATTATGGATATTTTATTCCATGAAAGAATGCTCAACAAGAAATGGAATAGGTTATCGAGTAAGGGACATGTAACTTGTAAAGATGATGGGTAAATCATCCTTGTGGGAAAATGCATGCATGATCAGAGAAGTTGCAAGATGTGAGTAAGTAATGAGAATGGGTAAGGAAATTCCATTCTCCCAAAATTTGTCACTCATAGGAATAAGACATCCCAATATGTGGAATTGGCATTTGGCTTATAGTAGTGACATGGTGGCCATGCAAAGGCTGATAATTGGGGAATGAGGCATTCCCATGTGTGAATCAAGTATGTGGTTCAGAATTGTGGAAAATATTTCCATGAGAAAAGGAATAAAGTATCAAAATTGAATAAGGTGCAAGGGCATATAATGGACCTTGAAAAGACTTCTTATGGAGTTGCAATTGAATCAATTGCAGTGCTTATTGGTGCTAAGAAGTTAAGAAAGGTCAAGGTGAACTTGGCCATAATTTTTGAAAGCAATTGGATCAGTAAGGAAATGTTGATAAAGAGGGAAATTTCTCACCTTAAACTATTTCTTTTATAGCATAAGAGTTGCATGCTTGGAAAGTATCAAGTAGGAATGTTATACATGATTATATGTATTGAATTGATGCTTGGTGAGAAAATCATAGCTAATGATTCCTTGTGTGCTTGCTGGAGGGGCCATGAAATTGGATCAACTATGATGTGGAAGAGGAAATTCCATGCTATGATGAGGGATTGGAAAGGGAGAATTCCTTAACTCCTCTCTTTCTATTGTATTTATATTTTATGAGTTTTATATACAGAAAATTATGGCATAGGAATGCTGAAAATGCAAGAGATTAGATAGATGAAGTGAATATGCACTAGCTGGAATATTAATAGACATTGCATAGTGCATGTGAAGATGTTTTTGCATGTATATGATGTTGCATGTTGGTAAAAATAGTGAAGTTTTACATATGCAATGAGCCACTTAAGTGTGGTTGTTAATATTTAGTGGTGTTCGCATTGGTTGTAGGACTAGAGACAACCGAAGCATGGCTAAAGATGTTGACAATGTTGTTGCATGCAACCAACAACCTTATGAAGAAAGGTTGGGGAAACAAATCTATGATCACGAGGTTGGTGGAAGGATGGTGTAATCCTTTGCAGGAGACCAACTGATCAGGTAACATCAAAGATGTTAATGGAAGCCATGCAGGTAATGGTTTATTTATGTTGATTGCATAAGTACAAAAAGGGGATTGGGTAAGAATCCCTTGAGACATATTTAATAATCGTAAATTGGTATGTATGTGATGTTGAATGCATTTATGCGAATATTATCCCACCGGATACGATGAGGTATCTGGTAGTAAGGGAAAGGATCCTTATACCATCTAGCTGTTTTGAATTGTAAATGAATTCATATGAAAATATATCATGCCATTTGTATATGTTGGTTATGAGTTTAATAACCAAAGCAAGTGAGACTTATGGTCCTGTTGTGATAATGCATGCCATAGGATATAGTCATGGTTAAGGCCATAATGTGGTTAGAATGGTAATGATACAATGCTACACAATTACCCTGTGACCCCCCTATTGGTGTTAATTTGGGATGAAACCTCTTTGCCAACAACCAAGGAGTGAGAAAACTCATGATGTGTTGTTTGGGTGGAGAAGGAAGCACCCAGATAACCAAGTGAATGGGGACATGGTTGGGTGATGTGTTGATGAAATAGCCATACTCTCCAAAACATCATGGTGGAATGAATGACATGACATTATGGTAATCATGAATCAATGTGAGGTTGAATTGAGTGAATGCACATTAAAAGATTAAGTAAATGTTGTGAATGTGCATGCATATGTGTGGGTGCACAAGTTGAGATGCATTGTGTGAATGCATGGTTGTGGCATATATTTCATTGCAATTCATTAATAACTGAAATGATAGAATTGTTGGAAATTATGAGATATTTTCATGAGCTGCCATGGATGCAGGAAAATGATTGCATGAAGAAGGTAGTCATGTTTGATGGGATACCAAGAATGCTATGTTTGGAGGACATAGTTCCCTGAATGGATACGATTGCGTAATAATGAGAATTGGAAGTTTTATTTAATTTGTATAGATAATGTGACTGTATCTTGCAATTTTATTGTGATAATGATGCACATAAAGTAAAAGCATTTCATTGTTCTTGAGATACTAAAAGCTGATAGTTTTTGAATTATTGAGTATTATAATTCTGAGATCACTTCAGTGACTATTGAAACAATGAAAATATTATATGCATGGATACTCAAAAAGTGTTTGACTGATTGAAAATTTCAAATTAAAGGTAGAATTGTCTTGGATATGGAAAAGTGGGTAAGTCCATAATAAAGATTGGAATCTACCACGTGCAAAAGCCAAAGATTATGAGAAGAGTCTCATGGTTGTGAAATTTAAATTATGTATGGAACATATTGTAAATTTCAGATTTGAGATTTTGCTAATAATTACTAATGACTGTTTGGCTTATCTAGAATTGTGTCAAGAGGACATGTTGTAGGTGGATGTCTATGTTATGTCAGAAAGCGTAAAAGAATAATGGAAAGAGTTCTACCACTTACAGGATCTAAACAATATGTGGATGGCCTCATGGTTAAATAAATGAAATTTTTGTAGTAGACAAAATTGTAAATTTAGATTTGAATGTGATTATTAATGTCATTGATTGGTTGACTATTTTTTAATTGTGTCAGGAGGACACAATGCAGGAAGACCATGTGTTATGGCCTACAAGATCTAAACATCATGAGAAGGAACTCATGTTTTGGAAATCTAGTTTCCATATGAAAAAAATTTAAAAATTTATGATTGAAATTATTATGATGACATCTCATGTGAACTGCATGCTTGTAAGTAATGCAGATGAGATGGTGAAAATATGCTAGTTGATCAGATGTCAGCTGTTAAAGTTGAAAATGAAAAGGAAATTCCAAGAGTGGCTTGGGTTTGAGAAACCCTGCAAAAATTTCGTAGGTGTGCTTGTCTCTCCGTAGTGTTGTTAAACCCAGTAAGAGCATGGGTACTCAAGAGGATTGTATGGGCATTGGTAGCCTTTCTATGCTCACACTGAAGAACACTGGAGGGATGGGTACGCCCAAAGGACTATGTCGTAGAGAAGGGGTACCATCCTTGTGTTGTGTGAGTGGGTATTGTGGGGCCGTGCTAGTCTGCATTCAAGTGAGTTACCTATGGAGTTCCTGGAGGGAACCACTGGTTTGCATAGGAGAAGGAGCCATGTAATTGTATTATTTTTTTTCATTGCCTGATAAACCTAGTAGAGACGCTGGCTTGGAAATGGTTTTTGTATGATTGATAAACCCAGTCAGAGAAATGGCTTAGCATATCGGTTACTGGTTTTTGTATGCTTGATAAACCAAGTCGGAGAACTGGCTTAGCATACTAGTTAATGGAATTCCTGATAAACCCAGTCGACATACTAGCTTGGAATTAGTGATTTGAATGATGTGGTGTAGCCAGTGTGTGGGCGTAACATTTGTTTTATACATATGCACAGGTGATCCGAGGCTTGCAGAAACTTGGTTACCTTTCGATGCACACCCTGAAGAGAACTGGAAGGGGTGGGTATGCTTGAGGGACTGTGTAGCAGAGAAGAGGTACCATCCTTGTGTTTGGTGGGAAGGTCTTATGGGTTCCATAGTTATTTGAATTCAATGCAGGATACCTGTGGAGCTAAAGGAAGATGCTCGTGTAGATAAGTATTTTATTTATATTCTTGCTTATTTAATGTGAATGTACATGTGTATATGATTTGACTATAGTTTTGGAAACTCTTGTTAAGAGATGAATCCTATGAGAATGGATTTGACGTATGAATTGAATCAATGTTTGAGTGTAGGTATTGCTGGATGCAAGGACCCTGAAGGAATTTTAAGGATGCAATGGACATGTGATTGTCCTAAAAGGATTAGTATGAGCAGCTAAAGATTGAAAAGAGACCCAATGGACGTTGATGAAGAGAGAGAAAGGAATTTCAGTTGCAGCTAAAAAGAAAGACATGGAACCTTGCTAAAAATAAATAGAACACTGAGGATAGTGTTGTTCCAAGGGGGAGGAGATTGTAATATCCTTATTTTGACCCCATTGCATTAAAAATGTAAATGATGTAATATTGTTATAAAATCATGGTGAGGAGCTCAAGGCCAAGGCCGCACCATCGACTTAGTGTTAAAATTGATGCATATAGTTTGTGTGTTATCCAGGCACAATAGAAATTGTAAATATGCATTTTAATAAAATACCCACAACTAGCTATGAAATGTAATGCAACAAGAGTACAGGGGCATGATTTTTACAAGGAATCGGGAGGGAAATATTCAAACCCTTGGAGCCAATAAATTCAAGCCAAGTTTCAATGAGGAAACCCATAAAACCTCAACTAACCATGTTGACGTTTGTACCCAATCATTTATTTCTTCCAAGAGTTTGTTGAAATATTTATTTTTTGGGGGAAATGGTGAGGTATGGCTGTCCAAAATTCGGGTATGGAAAGCCACCATTTTGGAAAAACGTGTTTGGCTTCCTTGGAAATAAAAGAGCCATGGAATTTCTCCCCAAGCCATTCTTCATAGAGGGGTTTTTCTCTCTCGCGATTTTGAAGCTACCTGGGCATTCCCCCCCACTATTTTATGAGTTTCCTCCATTTTTCTCTAGATGGGAGGGCGTTTTTGTGATATAGAACAATGAGGAAGAAGAGGAATCCGTTTTGGGGTCCTTGGGGTTTCATTGAGGCCGGTTTTGTCCATTTGGATGCTCAAATAATCATGGGGAAATCATTTTTCTCACTATGGTCGATTTTCCCCTTCCCACAATCCGTTTTTGGCTGGCCACGATTTGGGGAAAACCCATGGACATCTTGTTTGTGAATCTCACAGCAAAAATGTTTATCCATGACAACAATTGTTCTTGATGTGTGTGGAAAGAGTATGATGGGGCATGGGTTATGGGTAAACATTGATTTAGATTGAGCTTGAGGGAAAGCATCCAAAAATAGAAGGGTTCACATTTGGCTTGATAATCCAAGCTATGGCCTAGCTTGGCTTATATGTGGTTTTCATTTTGATGTGCATGGGTTTGAGTGTTCCCATTCCTTGTGGAAATCATTCCCAGCTCCAGGGTGGAAATTTTGTTAATATATTGATGAACACAATTGGCCTATGGCTGGGTGGAACATTGTAGTTTCATAGCTAGTTGCTTGGGACAACTTCACCTTCAAGATGAGTATTCTCTATGTGTTTAATTTTGCAATGTTTTAATTATTTGATGATTGTTATTGATATGTTGAATGCATGTGAAATGTGTGTGGATAGTTTAATTATGTTGTGCATGTTTATTTCAATTGGAATATACACAAATGTGTTTTATTTGATATGAATATGTTCATAATGAATAGGGCCGAGTTTTGTAAAATCCCCAGAAATGTTAGTGTCATGTTCCCTTCCTTACGCTAGATCGATGGGAGGGGACGTGACAGTGAAATATAGAAGGTTGAAGTGAGGAAAAACTTCATATGACAGGTTAGCCTTCAATCCAATTACATTCACATTTTGAGAACTTATGGAAAGAGTTGTGTTTCTGTTTATTTTGTTCTAGTTTAAACTGTTTAAAAAGCGAGGTCAGTTTGTGTTAGTTTTTGGAGTCACCAATTTTTTTTATGGATAACTCGCAAACTATAGGCTCCAACTTATGATGACAACAATCCTCTGTGCAAGAACCAACTTGCTGATACAAGATCCAACCTGTGAGGACACTATGCGTCTGCGTAAGAACCAACTTTTCATGTTCAGACACCAACCTGAGAGCAGATTGCAATATCCTTTCCTTTCCCCATCCTACCACCTTGATAAATAGATGATGTCGTACTTCTGTCACATTGTC
Organism: Larix kaempferi; assembly: GCA_027924585.1. Classification (NCBI taxonomy): domain Eukaryota; kingdom Viridiplantae; phylum Streptophyta; class Pinopsida; order Pinales; family Pinaceae; genus Larix; species Larix kaempferi. Next base: position 1,723,538 of record BSBM01001283.1, on the reverse strand, counting down.
TTCAGTTTTGCATGCATAGTTCACACTATGTTCTACGCTTTGCTTCACTTCCTGCTCCGCGCACTTTTGACGTGCTTTGCTTCAATTCTTCTCACAATTTTTCTTAATGTGTGTTATGCTACTGTTCTGTACACCACTCTGATAAGGAACACTGCTATGATCCTGTACACTTCTTCAATTCCGTACACTACTCCAATTTTGCGCATTGTCTGTTGCTCTGCTTTTCTACTATGCGTATTCGGCTCTCTAATATTTCTTTCTTAACATGAAAACATATCTTATTCTTCATAATATACACCCCCATATGCTTCAAATCATCTTCAAGAACATCTTCAAAAATCTAGAGCATCTTCAATGAAATCAAAGAAATTAATTTTAAGTACCCCTGAAAATTCATCTTCGCCTTGGAATTGTACATCTTTTGGAGCTCCATACTTGCCTGGATGGCTACTTGAATATATTGATCACTTTCTTTATTTATACAAGTTATGAGTCAATTTTTAGGCTGAAAAAATATTGTATAGTAAGGCCATCTCATCTTGTTGACTGTACTTCTCCTTGTTTTATGGCATAGCCGACTTAACGTGATGGTGGAAGTCCCACTTGCTTTGACATCAATGAAAAATTCTCAATAATATACCCCTTTGGAATTGATGTCAACACCAAGAAAAAACTAATATCCCCTTGAATGTGAGTTATGAATCAAAATTGAACTCCCCCTATCAAAATTTAGGTTCTCTGTTATCATACATTTTTCTACAACTCTCTCCCACTTTGACATCAATGGTAAGGGGATATTTCTTGATCATTATATTCTGCAATTTTGGCGACATATTTGTAGTATTATACTTACGCAACATATACACTTTTCTCCCCCTAGAATTGTTCTTCACTCTAGATTCCATCCCACGTAGTATCCATTGTCGCATTGTGTTAGAAAATATCAAAGAACAATATTTTATGTTTGCTCTTCTCGTTGTAGTGTTGTTGTGAACTTCTGTAGAGATGCTCTTCTGATTCTTGTATTCTCCCATATTGGCCATTTTTTCAGCAACTGGTAATATGGCCAATTTATAACGCATCTTTTGTTCTAACTCTTGTGGAATTAGCAACTTTTGATCCAATTCCTTGAGTTGTTTGTCTGCAACCAACTTACCCCACAGTTACGCACTTTCTTCATGTAAATTTTCACACTTTAGTTCCAAGTTCCTAATATTGCCTATGGGAATATTCATTCTTTCTTATCTGTGTTATCGCTCAGCTCTGACCCCTGGAGGTGTCCATGGTTTTTGCTTTGTTGCAAGCTCCTCAATTTTAATGCAAAGACCTTAAATAAATTCACCTATCTTGGTTACCTTTTCTTATGGAGGGCCATCCTTTTCTATATGTACATCAGCTGGTATCGTATCACATACCTCCTCAACTACCTTCTGCAATTTAGACTTAATATGTTGTATTTCCTCTACATCCTTTTTCAACATGTCTGTCTTTTACACAATTTCTTCCTTCTCCATTTTCATTTTCCAGCATTCCTCCTATAATGTTTCCTTTTCATCGAAAATTTTATACCATTGTACTGATACTGCTTCATGTCATCCTCGAATTTCCTGCACAACATATGTATGTAATTCATGTAGATCGTCTATAGGTACCGCAACAAGATCATTTCTAATAGACTTATTGAAAATGTTGATTCTTGCATCTCTTGTGTGGGAAACACCAGTGCTACTACTAGAATCTTGATACCCTATTGTGGTTTTGTTGTGTCCTTCATCTGTGTAGATGATTATGCCTTCGTGCTGAGCATGTGTGTTTCTGAGTGTGTCTGTGTGCTACTTTGTCCTTCTTCTTTCTTGGGCTTCATTAACAACTCCTCTAATATTATTGTGAATTATTATTCAACTTTTATGAAGATATTGTCTTGTTTAGTTGCAAGATCTTCCATTTCCTCCTTCGTTGCCACATTTTCCATAATTTCCTCCATGACATTCTTTACTTCCGTGCCATTTGATCCATGTCATCTTCTGTCAAGAGCCGAGTGGAACTAGTATTGGATGATTTCCTCTTATTTATTGATGACTCCTCCACTTGTTCCTTTCCTATCCTTTTCTTTGTTTGCATTGTCTACTCTGTGGCTTCAGGAAATATTTCTTCACTTCCCTTTTATGTAGATTTATCTTGTGGTGAAGTGTTCTGTTGTACATGCTTCTCCTGCTGTGCGAATTCTTCTTCTTCGATCAAAGGGATTAGCCACACCAGATCCCAATCATTTATGATATGTGCAATGTCCTCTTCTGAGAAACAAAACATAGTAGGTAACCACTATTTTTGGGGATCCCTTTTGGAGTGCACATAGATATGATGCATCCAAACTTTGAACCTTGCAATTTCCTTATATATATCAATTATTCATGGGTGTATGCGAGGTGTCTCGTTTATGATAACTCTAATTCATTCATTATATAAAAATAAATTATTGTTGTTTTCTACCTGTTGCATTGGATTTTATTGAACCACAAATTTGAGTACCTTGTATCTAAGAAATTTTTATTGTTTCTATCAAAGAATTGGCTATTTTCTGGTTCTTTCCAACCTATTAGCGCAAGACATATTAACATACAGGTATAATGAAAAGGTGTACCTTTTTCTTACGTTTTCTGGCAGTAAGATAAAAACTCATTCACTAGAAATGTTGACCAGTTGAATTGGAATCCTTCCACACATTGTGCTGCAGCTTTGATAATTGTTGTTGAGACTCGAGTCCTGCCGAATTTTTTGGAACAACTTGCATGCTAGAATTTGAGATGAAAATGTCACAACTTTATCATTTATGTGTGCAATTGAAAAGCCTCTTCTTTCTCTTTGGGTTCCATACTTTTCTATCACCTTCTTTGGAAGGGATTTTTCTTGCTTCCTTTCTAGAAGAATTCTCATGCCTTCTCCCCTAGTAGGGAGTCCAATGATCCATTCTATCAACTTGGAATCAATGGATATGGGCCCGTTTATCCATTAAAATCCACCATGTATTCGTGACAGTAGCACCTTTGCACACATTTTTACTTGTGGGATCCTTCCAAAATGAGGAATATCCATCAGTTTCAGAACCCCTGATTTCTGCAGCCCATATTCCCATGTTTAAAGTTCCATTATAAATGGTGCATTAGGGTCTATACCTCTCCTTCTGTTCAAGTAGTTGCTGTCGATAAACTCAATAAATGTTTCCTCATCAGTTAGATCATAATCAACAAACTGAAATTTGTACAGTTGGCCAAGTAGATTTCCTTCAACGAGCACCCCCTCTGCTATCTTCGGTGTTGATACACTTGTATATTCTATGGTAGGTAGGTTTAATGATGCCACAGTGGGTTTTCTTGGTGGAATGTTGTCACAAGGGAACTTTACTGGCTTTGATGTTGATGGTTCTAGTGTCTGTGCAATTCCTTCATGCAGACCAACTGATGGATTCTTTGTTCTTCACTGTCTCTTAGGCGCCATCACTCTCCTCTAGCTCTAACCTTACTATCTACTGTTTACTCTGTAACTGATGTTTTCACTAGAGGCTAGTGACTATATTTATAAGTTGTCAAAGACTTGCATTCAAAGCTTTGTATTCTCATGTTTCCTTTATTTCCTTCCAAATTAATCAGATTTTCCTTGATTTGGTCCAAATACATTTAACCATCCTCTGCCACTAGTTATTAATCACACCGCATCTTAGTCTTGCCACTGCTTTACTTGGCATTAATTCTCATGGTTTGTGCATTCCCCTTTTGTGCACTATCTTCTTTCTGCAATAGGTTAGGTTGTCTATGTTTTACCCCTGTATTGAAGTACAGGGAGTATAGAGAGTTTCGTCTCCCAAATCCTTCATCATAATTTCTTGTTTTAATGCAAAAGACTCGGTTTTATTTTCAACTTTCTTTTCATTTTCTATGCATAGAACTAGTCCATCAATTTCCCCTTTTTGGTCTGTTGACTTACTTTTCCAAACCTTTCTACATTTTTCTCTTTCTTGATCTCCAAAAATTTCTCTTCTATGTAGAGCATATAGAATTTGATGAGATTCTCCTTCAATGTTCTTTTCTTATTTTTTCTTAAAATTTTTTTGATTTCTGTGAATTCTCATAGTTATGATATTTGTGACCTAATAGGTTACATTTGTAACATACCACATTGTTGCAGAATTTTGCAATATGTCCAGAATCATTGCACTTCCAGCATATAGCAATTCCATTAATTGTTTTGACTTTGTTGTTCATAAAATTACAATCTACTGCTTTATGCCTAAATATATTACACGAGAAACAACAACCAAGAAAAGGTTTTTTGTACATGAGTATATATTGTCTTCTTGGTAGTGCAATCATTTTGTATTTGCTTTTGTCAGACTTTGGTGGATTTTCCTTTCCTCCCATGTCCATTTCTTCCTTAACCTTTTCTTCATATGATTTGAGGCTTTCCTCAAGAATATCTTGATTTCTATCAAACCCAAGACCAGTCTTGTCATGTGATGATCTTTGATAGCTAAGGATGTGTTCTAAGATCATGGTGCTTTTTTCAAACCTTGAATTTATTTCCAATTGAGCAACTTTCTTACTCATTTCTTCCTTTAGTGAAAGAATCTCAAGCCTTTTATTTTTACAGGTTTCATTCTTCTCATAAATTTGTTTTGTTAAATATTCTTCTTCCCTCTTGGCCTCATCTACTTGGATTTTCAATCCATTATTTGTCCCTTCAACATCGAGTTGTAGTCAATCCTTTTGTTCATTTATAATCTGTGTCACTTGTTTGTTAAATATTTGAGCTTCCTCTTGGAACTCTTGCAAGCTTATTTTTAGAGATATATTTTCTTTTCTTAGAGTAGTAATGTCAACTTCTTGTTCTATTAGAATATTAAAAACCCATTCCATACGATATATTTTATTAGTCTTCCATAATTAATTTCCGAGGTGCTGACTAGGTAGTTGGCCTAATTTTCGTCTTTTATGGGACCACATGCCATCCCGATTCACTAGGGAGAACTTGAAAAGATTATGGATAATATTTACTTTGATTCTGGGATATTTATTACTATTCCTGTATTAGAAGGGCGCCTTCCTTCTTTATCCTACTTTTTTCTGCTTTTAGTGGAAAAGGTAAAGCTAGTGAACTTGGAAATTAGATCTTTTTGGACAACTCGCCCTCCTTATTTTTATTCTCTCCAAAATCCATGATGTAGTTTCTTTTCCATCACTCATCACCTCATAACTCATATTTTTCCAATTTGTGAGCCTTAGGAGTGATTTGGAAAGCGATTTAGTCACCTAGAGGGGTTTTTCACCAATTTAGTAAGCCTGCTTTTGTGAGGATTTAAAATGCCTTATTTGGATTTCAAATATATGATGTAATTATTTGCTCAGATCAACAAATATTTTAATAATATAGAGGCACAAAATAATATAAATATGACTCGAGACTCTCGTAAAGTAGTCAAGGTTGGATACCACAAGGTGTTTCTTCCATACATTCAAGGGGTCACATAAAAAATAGCTAAACATCTCAAGAAGAAAAACATTGATTCCATCTTCACCCCTCTAAACAACATTAAAAAACTTCTAATATCAGTCAAAGATACCTTAGATCCCAGGTTACAAAAAAGGAGTATATCAGATCCCTTGTGATTGTGGAAAACCCTGCATCGAAGAAACAAGTAGGTCCATTCTAACAAGGATCAAAGAACATATTGCGGACATCCGTATCGATATGGTGCATAAGTATGCATTCGCAGAGCATTCCCATAAATCAAAGCATCCAATAAGAATGGAAAACATGAAAATATTAGTAAAGTTAGATAATTGGTCACAAAGAAGAATACGGGAGGCAATTGAAATTGTAAAAAACCCTAATTGTGTGAACCAGGATGATGGCCTGATCATTAGCAGAACTTGGCTGCCAAACCTCTTAGATAAAAAATTGAAAGAGTAAATTATACACATTCGTCCTCATGCCCTTACCATGCAATAAAATCAAGTGTTTCTGTATTTATAAAAAGGAATCAGAGTAAATAATATTCTCAGGCATCTGTATTGTCCTGATGATGGGCCAAGGTGTGGCTTGAAACGTTGACATGGAAGTCTCCCTGATCGCAAAATATACACAAGATGCCAATACATTGGTTTTTACTAACAAAATTTGTCATTTCTATATAACATTATTATGAACATATGAAGGAAAAAAGTGATCTATTATCACTATTAATGTGATAGAATCCTCACTTCAATATTAATATTTCTCTCATTTCCATTCCTTATGGACCATCTTTGGCTTGTGGTTGTTATCTATGTAATGTTGCAAGCTATCTTACTATAGTGGCATGTCCTTATGTTGTAAATTTTTTCCACGTGAATACTCCCCCCCACCTCCTATATTTGCAACACATGATATCTAACATGGAGGAAAAAGACTAAAAGGAAATAATCTCTTCCCCCACTCAACCCACAACGTGTTGTTATGTATCATTTTCACATGTAACTAGACTTATTCTTCAACAATTTTATTGGTTCTTTCCAAACTAGTTCTAAGGGTTTCCATAAGCAAATCAAATTTAAATTGTCTCAAAGTAACACTAGTCTTACTATCCTTTCACATAGCCTTGTGGTTTGTATTTGGGATGAATCTCATTAGAGTTACTCAATAAAGAAACTATGTGAAGTGTAAAGATTTTATTAGAGTTTGCAATATAAATTTAGTTGAATAGGGTCTTTATGAAAATTCACAATGCTCTAATTATCTTGACTTACTACCCACTTATGTTGGAATCTTGTCAACTTAATCTTCTTTGGAACCCTCTTCCCTTGAGTATTCCATGTAGTGGTGGTATTCGCTAATAATTATTCTTTATGTTGATGTATTTGTAACTTTGGAATGTATTCACTTGTATAGTTTATATTGTATTTGTATTTTATTATTGTACCTCCAACGGAGATGTTTATTCCTTTGGTCTGAGAAGTTATTATTGTAATTGGGTCATGTAAAGTCATTGAGGTCAATCCTCCCATGTAAGTTGGGGCATTATTTACGCTAGAATCATTTGTATTGGGGTGTTTAATTCCCCTAAAGTAGTCGGCCCAGTCAACTTTAGTTGAGGCCGACTTGTCAAGTGGTAAAGGTAAAGTATAAATAGAGAGTTAGGATCTCTATTTATTCACTCACTCACTCAATTCACATAAGTGAGAAAGAGAAGTTCACACAAGTGGAGGAGGAGGAAGCTGATGGAGACCATCTCTTTGTTTTGGGGTTTTGTATTATTGTTCATTCTATCTCTGAGGAAGTTGCGGGGTTTTCTCCTTTAGGGTTTCCCCGGTGAAATGCTTTGTGTCTCTTGTCTCTTGTGTTTGATTTGATGTGGATGTTGTTCTCTCAGATAAGATCCTAGATCATATTGAATTAAATTATGAAAAACTAACATGGTATTAGAGCTAGCCTGAAGGAAGGAAATGTATGGCATTTACGACACTTGTTTCACTTGCGACAATTTGAAAGCTAGGGCTTTGTATAGAAAAACCTAGTCATCATGGAACTTTCGCTATAAATAAATTTTGGAGTAGGTTTAGGATCTTCAACTTCGAAAGGCCGAAGATGAAATTTTCCTGTACCTTGTGTTCGATTTTCAGCCTCAGATTCGTTGTACTTTCTGAGATATGATCCGTACAAGTTAGGGTTTTTGTCTCTTCCATAATGAATCCCTAAACAGGTGACCTAGGTAAAATGGTCATATCTCGGGCTAGGAAGCTCCACATGGAATTCCGTAAGAAGTGACAGTTAAGGAACGGACTGTAGTTTTACAGGTCCGAGTTTCAGAGGCCTAAGTTGAAACAGTGACACGTGACACTCCGTACAAGTTCGCTATTCTGTTTCTTCCCTTAAACAGGTCATGTTGGGAAATGGAGCATATCTCTCTGATGGAGAATCCAATGAAGCTCAAAACTATGGGGTTGGAAATATGACAGGTCAGGCTACCACAATCTGAAGTTTCATACCCTGAGGATCTGAAATTTCAGATATACACCAGAAACAATACGACACATCTGAAATGGATCAATGGAGGAAATCAAAGAAGAGGAGGAAGAAGCTCTCACTTAGGGTTTTCAGTTTTTAGGTATGGAAGGACCTGATACAATGTTGGAGACACCTGATGCAACATTGGAAACTTTGAAAATTGATTTGGAATCCATTCATCATAGATATTAATCTTTCATCAAAATGTTGTGGGAGGAAGGAGATTGAAAATTAGGGTTTCCAAGTAAGAAGAAACCCTAGCAAGGTTGGGAGACTCATAGGGAAGCAATGAAGGAGTTTTAAATGGCACTGATATTATATCATCCTAGCACCGTGAACATATATAATATGTTTACAAGTGATCTACCTTGGATGATGAGGGTCTTACCCTTCTAGAAAAGACTACAAGCAATCTTGACAGGTATGACTTGAGGAGATACAGGTATGTTTTGAAATTTGTTTCATTTATCTGATCATTAAGTTCATGATATGTTTGTCTTCATATTATTGAGGATAGTACAATCATGATTAATATTTTACTTGTTTGATCACCTTAGTAAAAGTATGAATGCATGTTAATGATAGAATACATTCGTTGATTAGGGTTATGACACTTATGATTGTACTAATGCACTGTGGTGTTGTATGAGGATGATGTTGTCCGCTAACATGAAAGGGTCATCAAGAAAGACAAATCAAGTTCTAGATCAAGAATATATGACCATGGTGACATGAAGACAAAGACTCATCCATAGTCATTGATGACATAGAAGCTCTACTTACGAGGTATGTATAATTTGGTTCTACGATGCTTAACTTATGAGATATGCGGTTACTAGCACAAGGTCTCTAAATCATTGAAGAGAACAAAGAAGACATTGTTTGGGTATGTTAGACATAACTGGAAAGCATGATAATCCAGGTATCTTTTCCTATATCGAGTTATAATCCTACCTTGTGTTAGGATCTTATATAAGTATACTTTTGTATGATTGATAATGATTATTCATGAAGTTATAAGTTTGAGTAATCATGGGTTTATGCATATTATGCTTTTTACTTTGATTAATGATATGACAAACTAGAAGAGTCCTATGGTCAAATAAGAATATGCATGAGTAAAAGAAGTACTCCTTGAAACCTTGAATACTAACGCTTGTGATAAATTACCTATGTATGAAATGATCATGACCATACATGTTAAGATTATAGGATTATAATATTTTGATAGTATTGAGATTATATTAATGAATGTATGATTATGTATGAGATCTTGAGGATGACACAATGATGAATCTAGTGAACACTTAAGCATGCATAGTGGTCCAGGATGGATAGAAGTTCAAAGACATATAATCATGATTCTATCATAAAGGAAAAATAGAGATCAAGAGGGAGGAAACCACACAAACATAAAAGATAAGTATTTGAGTTGTTATTTGAATAACTTATTGAATCTATGAATAGTTAATGATATTGCTCGTAATAGTTGTATGCATATTTGTATTCCTAGAATATATCATGCATAGTGTAAGTATTCATATAGCATTGAACAATATACTACTAATATGCATATGATGGGTAAGTTGGACAAACATTCCATTGTTGCTTCTCTAGAATGAAACCTCTTTGCTAACATGCTGGGAGCTGTGTACGCTCTTGATAATATGTTTTGGTAGAGATGGAAGGCATCTAGATAGCCACTGTATGCATACATGATATGGAAAAGTGTTGTGCCAAAGTATTGGTCAAGATAGTAGCATAACTGTGTGAATCATATCAGTATGCATAATAGGTTATCATTGAAATGTCAAACATGATTTGATGATTATGAATTGTTACTAATCATGTAATTAAATTTTATTTGTAGGAAAGATCGTGAGCTATGATCTACAAAAGAAGGATGATGAACACTTAAAAAGTGATGATTGTTCAACAAGAATAATTACAAATCAAACATACTATAGAAGTACAAAGGAAGGCTCATGGCTAGAGGATTCTCTTAGAAAGAGGGAGAGGATCATGGTGAGATGTTTGCTCCGGTGGATAGACACACTTACAAAGATAGATTACACCCATGGATGACAATACTGTTCTCTTGAATGGTGTAAATGAAGAAGAAGTGCATATCCAACAAACTCCCAGGATTTGATAGAGAATCACATGATTGAAGAAAGCTTTGTACGGGTTCAACAGGTACCCAGGATCGATAGTCATTTGATGAGCTTGATGATCACCACGAGTGATGCGGATTTCAACCTTTGCTACAAGGTTGAAGATGGTTTCTATATACAAATGGATGCAAGAAGGAACTCACCATAGAGTTCGAGTGATCTTGAGGCTCATATCAGTAGACCCATCTGACGGGAGATGGCACAGATAGATATGTAGAAGATCACTCAATATGTGAATGATGTTCAGTCACAGAGGGAGGACAATACTCAGATATAGAAAACTTCACTTTAGAGGGAGTATATCTCCAAGTTAAAAAATCTTGGCATGCTTCTTGTGATTAGATATGTGGCTGAGATCATATGAGATTTTTCTTTAGCCAAGGAAAATGTGAAGTAGAGATCTGGGTATGATGCACTATTTTCTAGGCATGGAGGTTTGGAAGAGTGCGGATGGAATCTTCCTTAGACAAGGGAAGTATGCAGTAGAGATCTTGAAGAGGTCCAGGATGATGGAATGCAAGGCCATGGCTGCACCTATGGAATCGAACCTAAAGCTATTGAGTGATGCTTCATCAGAGTCGGTTGATGCCACAATGTATCGTCAGATGATTGGGTCCTTGATGTACCCGACGAATACGAGACCTGATATTTGCTTTGATTTGAACACATTGAGCCAGTTCCTGGTGGATCTGAGACATGTTAACCTGATTGCTGCAAAGCATATTCTGAGGTACCTGAAGGGTACGGTTGATTACGGGCTCAAGTATGATGTGAATCAAAAGATTAACCTGGAGGGTTATGTTGATTCATATTGGCCAGGCAGTGCCATTGATAGGAAGAGCACTTCAGGGTGCTGCTTCAGTATGGGATCAGGTGTGATCTCTTGGTTTAGCAGGAAGCAGTCCTACGTGGCACTGAGTACAGCCGAAGAAGAGTATGTCACAGCTTGTTTGGCTAGTTGTGAGGCAGTATGGCTAAGGAAGCTACTATCTGATTTGTTTGATCTCCAGTTGGACACGACTTGTATACATTGCGACAACCAGAGCTGTGTGAAGTTGTCTGAGAACCCAGTGTTCCATGACAAATCGAAGCACATTGAGATCAAGTACCACTATATCAGGGATATGGTGCAAAGAGGAGCAGTGAAACTTCAGTATGTTGCGATGGACGAGCAGATAGCCGATGTATTGACCAAGCCACTGGCCAGAGTGAAGTTTGAATACTTCAGCGAGAAGCTTGGTGTACTTCAGATCGAGGTTCCCTCCAAGGGAAAGTGATGAGTCCAGAAGACACAGATGCACATGGGATTTTCCGACATGGTGGTAGATGTGTTCTCCCATGGTCGTAGATGTAATTGCCGAGCTTTTTCGAAATGGTGGTAGATGTGTTCTCCCATGGTCGTTGATGTAATTGTTGAAGCCATTTTTCACATGGTGGTAGATGTGTTCTCCCATGGTGAAAACGTAAGGGATGGAGCATTCCCCAAATGGTGGCAGATGTGTTCTCCCATGTCGAGTGGTGTAAGTGCTTTGTGATGTGCATCTGGGTTGTGCTCCGTTGAAGATGAGATGATCTGAAGATGATGAGGTCACAGTAGGGTACATGGGCTTTGCATATAGATATAATCAGTCCTGGGATGCTCCTTCAGGTTTTGCATTGGCATATAATCAGTCCTAGGAGATCTTGCAGGTTTTGCAAGTGGCATATAATCAGTCCTAGGATGCTCCTTCAGGTTTTATAGTGTCATATAATCACTCTTGGGAGATCTTACAGGTTTTGCAAGTGGCATATAATAAGTCCTGGGAGATCTTGTAGGTTTTGCAAGTGGCATATAATCAGTGCTGGGATGCTCCTTCAGGTTTTGCAGTGACATATAATTAGTCCTGGGAGATCTTGTAGGTTTTGCAAGTGGCATATAATCAGTCTTGGGTTGCTCCTTCAGGTTTTGTAGTAACATATAATTAGTCCTGGTAGATCTTGCAGAGGCATATAATAAGTCCTGAGATGTACCTACTGGATGGCTTGCTCGCACAGATGATGAAGACCTACATGGAGGCTAGGCCTACATCCAACATGAAAAAGGGTCAGCTCTGTAGAACTTCCTATGACGATTAGATTGGAGATTGATGGTCGAGATAGTAGAAGCAGGTTTGATGATGATCCAGCTTTGATGATGATCCAACTTTGCTGATGATCTAGTGATGAAGACTTGTGCTACTGAACTATGTTAAGAGAATACATTCCTAGTTAAGAGGGAGTGTTGATGTATTTGTAACTTCGGAATGTATTCACTTGTATATTTTATATTGTATTTTTATTTTATTATTGTACCTTCGACGGAGATGTTTATTCCTCCAGTTGGATAAGTCATTATTGTACTTGGGTCATGTATAGTCATTGAGGTCAATCCTCCCATGTGATTCGGGGCATTAATTACCCTAGAGTCATTTGTATTGGGGTGTTTAAGTCCCCTAAAGGAGTCGGCCCAGTCAACTTTAGTTGAGACCGACTTGTCAAGTGGTAAAGGTAAAGTGAAAGGTAAAGTATAAATAGAGATCTAGACTCTCTATTTATTCACTCACTCACATTCACTCACTCACTCAATCCACATAAGTGAGAGAGAGAGAAGTTCGCACAAGTGGTGGAGGAGGAAGTTGATGGAGACCATCTCTTTGTTTTGGGGTTTTGTATTATTGCTCATTCTATCTGTGAGGAAGTTGTGGGGTTTTATCCTTTATGGTTTCCCCGGTGAAATGCTTTGTGTCTCTTGTCTCTTGTGTTTGATTTGTTGTGCATGTTTTTCTCTCAGATAAGATCACAGATCATATTGAATTAAATTGTGAAAAACTAACACTTTACAATAGTGGCACTTCATCAAAGTGTCCTCCATGGTTTCTTTGTAACAATATCTCCATACATTTCGATTTTACATCAATATTCTTTGTCCACTAAATACACATCAATCCTATCAAATTTTCACCAATATTGAATGGTTTCTCTTTGTTTTAGTGGCGTTTTACCACATTCTCTTCCTTTGCAATTGTATGGTCCTTGTAATCTATTGTGCATTCCTTATATTGTACATGTACATGCATGCTTATCCTCTACTCCTATATAGATGATAGATAACCTTGCCATGGTGCCAAGAAAGTGTGTCGGAACATGACACTTGGGCGAGAGCACTCTAAAGTATAGGGTTTCCCCATGATCCCTATAATATTTAGGAAAAGGTATAAATTCCCCATTGGATTCAACATGAATATTATGTCAATCAAACCCTATAACAAGTTATACAACTTGATGAGAACCTGGCATTGTTCTCATTTTCTTGGGGGTCAATTTTAGTAGTTGTTTTTACCTCCACTTCAAAAAGTGTGTATACTGGTAGCACCATTTTCCATTTTGAGCCATTTTTTGTGATTTTGAAATTTCTTGGTCATAAGTAAACTGTAAATTTTATTTACAAGGGCCATTTTCCAAACTTTACAAAAAGATCTACATTTAAGGGTTAGTTATAGTAAAAAGATACAGACATTTTTGAATTTTTGTAAGATTTAGAAGCTAGTTAGAACAAAAAATATATGCATTTTCAAAGTTTTTTCATTAAACTTTTATCTTAAAGAAGTCATTTTTGGGCAAATTTCTAAACAAAATGAGAAAAAAAAAGACATTTCAAACCATTTTTCAACATATTTTCTGCTATTTGATGTATAAAAATGATACTCTTTAACATTATTTTCCATAAAGTGATGATTCACATAAACTCAACAAAACGTATACCATATATTTCTAAATAGCACATTAAAAACATAAGAGTTATTCTCAAAATAAAATCTTCAATTCAAAACATTACAAAAATATCTTATCAAAAAATTGTCAACTTTGACATTTTCCTCAACGATATGAAACTAATCAACAATATCATGCATCCCGAAATCTTCATCGAAATTGACATTTTCTGCTGGTTGGATCTCTTCCTAGACCTCAATGTGTTCTTCCATTGGGTCCTCTACTTCTGCAAAATGCCCAAAGTGATATTTTTCGAACATGTAATATCCCTCATTCTGACCCATTAAAGGCTATTTTTGTTGTAATGTAAATATTGTATACATGTGATGTATGATTCCTAGCATGGAGCTCAAGGCCAAGGACCTGCTCGTGAATGCTCAGACTTGCAGAGGAAATTAATTAGTATTATGCTATCCATGTGCTAGCAATCCATGGAAAAACTGTAAATGATACTATGTAAATAAACTACAAGGGTTGGCTATGGCTGCAACAAAATGAGGGGGAACTATGTATTCACTGGGGAGTGGTGAGGGGGTGTGGGAAGGAACCTTAGGCTCCCTTATGTCACCTAGAGAACCCCTTTGACTATCCTAACTTCCATTGAATGTTGGTGTAAGGGGGTGGGTGAAGGACGTTGTTCATGAGGTCAATGGAGTATGGGACAACCCTGAAATCTGTAAGGTAGGGTATGGGGCTCTTTTTTGCTTGTCCCATAATCCAACCTACTTGGTGGAGGATGTATTCCTCACTCTAGGACCTTGGTTGAACACACAAGCATCAGTCGAACCCATACGCGACCAACAGAGCCGAGCTAGGAATCAAGGAAGAGAAATTGCGATTCTGTGTAGGGTCGCGATTTGCAGAGCTAAGAATACAAAAAAAACCCTCTATGGGAGGAAAATCCTATTGAGAAATCCATGAACCTGAGTTATGGGGTGAATTGTAGAGTATGAGAATCTTAGGAAACCCTTGAGGAGAACCGGATTGGAGTGTTGAGACCCTGTTGCAGGACAGAGCCACTCAGTTGTAGCATTGGGGAAGATCTGAGGGTAGATCGCAGTAGGAAGAGGTTAGAAGGGTTTAAGCTGCATGGTAAAGCCTGAGAGGGATTGTTTACCTTAATTTAGTAGTAAGGGCCAGCCACACTTACCTAGGTCATTTCTAGGGGAAGGGGCTCCCTATGGACTGTGCAGCAGTTAAGGGTACCTTACATAGGCTGAGAGTGGAGGTGTTAGGGGTTCTTGAACTATCTGAGACCATTGGGATATGCCCATAGCTATGTGGATGGGCTTATTGAGCTAGAAAACCCTTAACTTCCTTCCCCATTTGCTTGACAAAGTTAACTGTGTGTTGGATGCCTCGATGGAATGTGAACCAAGGTGTGAATGAACTTGAGAGGGACTCCTTAGTGCATACATAGCCCCAGCTCGGGGGTGGTATCTGATTGCTGAAATAATATAGGCTGGGAAGAGACTTATGGTTGGGTTGAAACATTATAGTCCATAGCCAGTTTGCTTGGGGATTTAATGGAAAATATAAGTGTTCTTTGTGTTAATCTATACCCATTCCATGTGTTTTATCTTTGCAATGGTTAATTAGCAATGATTGTTATTGATGGCATATGTGTGTGTAAATAAGGTCTCACTCCCCTGTGTGTTAATATGGCTAATTTTTGTTGTGTGTTTCAATTGCATTGTTCTTGCACCTTTACATGCTTATCCTTATGTTGATACTTATATGTAATCATGCTTGAGGAATATGAATAATCCCCTACATGCTTTCCTCACTCTTCCTGGGAGAAATATGTGCATGTACTCCATTCTATGGGTGTGGATCATGTTTCATTCCTGGTGTTCATGTAGTATGCTTATGCACATTTGCAATCCCCCTTGGTAATGCTTTTGAATTGTCCTTTGATGAATAAGGGATAAGTTTGGTAAATGTGCAAGACACTCCATCCTGTATTTGGGAAAGGAAGTAGACAGCCCCTGCTGTGCTTAATGAAACCCTGTGGATCAGATGAAGGAGAGAAGAACTGGCAAAGGAAAAAAATATCTCCTTGCAGAAGGATAATGATGTATTGAGGGAGTTTAGGCCATATTTAAGTTGGAAAATGATAAGGTTAGAGTGCTCAGATTGGGTAGGGGACCATACTAGTGGATAGAGCTCTCCAAGAGATTTCCAACAGTACCATCCTTGTCTAATTTGGACCAAGTATTGAGGACTTATCACCCTCAGAAGTTGGCAAGTGAAGTTGTTGGTGAAGGGGTATGTGGTCCCGACCTTTCACATCTATAATGCAGATTGCGGATTGAGGAGGTCGGGGACCGACCGTTGGAGTTGCGCGGAAAGACTTCCTCGTTTTCGCATCCGTAAAAAGGATTGCGGATGTTTGGTGGTTGTTTTCTACGGGGTTCGAGTATTGCATTTCCACCTTTCCGCATCCGCAAGCGGATTGTGGGTTGCGGATTGCAGAGGGTTGTTTTCCCGGGATTGCGAATCGAGGCTTCCGGTTTCCAACTTCTACAACGCGGGTTGCGGATTATGGAAGTCAGAGGCGTAAATTATCTAGGCTGGTGATTTGGGATTCCACACTTCCGAATCCTACATGCAGATTGCAAATTGTGGATTGCAGGATATCGAGAGTGAAATATTTCTGGAGCTGGGAATTGGGCTTCCGCCTTTTCGAATTCCTCAATGTGGATTGCATATTGTAGAAGTTGGAGAAGGTATTTATGCGGATCGAATAATTGAAGGTTCCGAACCTCCGAGTTCCACATTGCAGCTTGTTGATCAGGTCTTGCAGAACTGCGGACTCATGATCATTGCACGTTTAGAGTTGTGGAGCCTTTGAATTGCTTGCAAAAAGAAAAGAAAAAATAGCAGGTGATTCAAGGGTTGTCTCCCATTGCCTCTAAAGGGAATTGAGGTGATCGGGGACGTGACGAAACATCCATTTTAAAGGAGGCTGAGGCTCTTTTGACATCTTTTCACAAGTGACTCACTAAATTCTCCTTTCTTCAATCCAACTTCCTGCATTTCATCTGGAAGAAATTTCATAGCATTAATTCTTTTCTTGATATAATTGCACCGTAGTAGATCATTCTCAATGGATATGCAATTTCTTCCTTTTTTTAATGAACATGCTATTGTTGTACCTAATCACCACATACAAAACAAAAAAAATTAAATAACATAATGAAACAAAAATTTAGAAATATATATATTATTGAATTTAGAGCACGACACTAGTTTCATATGTAATATCATAAATAAATCCCGAGAACAAATATAAAACCCAATCTTCTTCTCTTGAAAAAGTATCTATGAGATAATTAATCAATGCTTGTGGCTTCTAGTAGATGTTTACAGTCTCTCCTTTCAAATATCTTTCTTGATATGTCAACTTACCACGACATTATGAGGCAATATTTGACTATATTTTCCTTCACTCTTTTCATTGATTAAAAGAGTTTCATAGGTCTCATATTTTGTCCAACATGCAAGATGTATGTTTTCGGTATCACTCATAAATGGATCAATGCTGGAGCTACGAATTTTAGGCTTATGCCTATAACAAAAATAGATAAGAATCTAATTAAATTATAGAAAATTAATTTTGGTTTCTACATTGAAATGTTTGATAATATACTACAAATATCTTACCAATACAATTGTTTCCTTGAGTTTTCTTTATCCTTGAAGGTTGTTAGCACTGCTCCTCCTTGTACATATAAATGGAAAACAAGAAATATCCATAGGGGTGATGTCGTGATGTCCAGAAATCCTGAAACCACTTTATTGAATGACTAGTATGTATAAGGATCACAATAATAAGTAATGTTTTTGATATTGTATCCATGAGGGATATCTGCAATAACTAGGGAGTACTCTTTTTTGGGAACGATATTTTCAATGTTTGCACAATCACCCAAAATCACTTTATATTGCACAGTGTCAAGCCCATTCCATACATGATGATCAAGGGTGTCATAAAGTTCAACGTTTGCAAGACGTTGTCTTCTTTGTCGTTTTATTTTGGCTCTTTGAATATGAATTTTGAAAGACTCTGGAACTGTATTCTTCTTTGACATATTTGAAAAAAAATTATATTTATAAGTAATAAATAGAAATGAATTCACTTAGAAATAAATAAAATAGAAAATATCATAAATCATCATACCTTTTTGTATGCAACAAAAAAATATTTTAAGTTTTCCATGGAGCTTGAATATGGATAGTTGCATCTGACATCATCCCAACTCTTCTCACCCAATATTATAACCATATTGTCACGTCCCCATTTTGACCCCCTTTGTAAATGATGTAAATATTGTAAGTTAATCATGGTGAGGAGCTCAAGGCCAAGGCCCCACCATTGATTTAGCGTTTATATATCGACAATTAAAATAGATGCCTATGGTTCTTGTGCGAGATGGGCACAATGTATATAAGACATCATGTAATTACGAATTTTTAATGAAAAACCCACAACTGGCTATGCAATGCAACAAAAGAGATGGGGCATGGTTCTACAAGGAATAGGGAGGGAAATTATTCAAACCCTTCATCCAATGGTATAAATCCATGTGTCAATGGGGAAACCCATAAACCACCAACCACCCATTTTGTCTCATGCACCCAATCATTTAATTTTTTCCAAGAAATTGGTTAAGGCAGTTAATGCCTTGGGAATGAAAGAGTATGGGCAAGCCATTTTCGTGCATGGGCAAGCCATCAACTTGGAAAATCGTGTTTTTGCTTGTGGGGCAAGAAACCACCCACGAAATGGTGCCCAAAGCCATGGGGAATGGGCAGTCTTCATTCATTCACGCAGTTGGAGTTAGCTGGGTCCTTTCCATTTACGTTTCTCATCTAAATACTGCATTTTTCCATGCCTAGGAGTCGTTTTTGCCTGGTATAACAATTGGGAGAGGAAGGCCACGAATTGGGGACTAGGAGGGAGGTCGTTTTGCCCCGAATTGACCCTGGACGTTTTACTAAAAACGGATTTGGGTTCCTGGGTTGTTCACCAACTTCCCATTTCGTTTTTGTGGGTTCCCACGTTTTTCTGGGTTAGTTGAAACCCCATCTCATGCATCCCACTGTGGAAAACGTTTTTCTCATGCCCAGCAAGTGGGGTTCTGCTGTTATGTGCATCCTCGTTTTTGGCTTGAACCTGTGAATTGAAGTTTGGAGTGGTAGTGGATAGAAGTGGCTTGATAAACCTAGTGGGGGAAGCAACCTCTCAAGAAGATCAAGAGGGCTTTGGTTACTCTTCTATGCATACCCTGAGAGCACTAGATAGGGAAGGTATGGCTTGAGGGACTGTATAGCAGTGAAAAGAATACTTCCTTGTGCTGGGTGTGTAGGTATTGTGGGTGCCAAGCTAGATAGATCTTGCAAGGTTATCCCTAGCTCTGTGCTGGAGCTCACTAGCTTAGCAACTCTTCCTTTCCATCTCCTAGCAGCCTGATAAACCCAATTGCAGATTGGCTTGGCTCATCTTGGTGTATGCTTGGCTATGTGTGAGTCTGCTGTTCCCTGGTTCCTTGTAGAGATCATGCCCAGCTCGGGGGTGGCAGTGGTGCTGAGAGATTGAGGAGCACACTGGCCTACGGTTGGGTGGAACGTTGCAGTTGCATAGCCAGTTGCGGGGGACTACTTTTGTATAAGATAAGTATTCTCTTGTGTTAAATTGCAATTACTTATTTGATGAACATCTTAAATGTATGATGGTTGTGAAATTCTTAATATTCCGCTGTGATTTTCTCAAAACCATACAGTTCCATCTATCTCTGTTATATTATGTTCATGCTTATGATTAAATGTTTCATAGGGCTAGACGCCCAGTTTAATATCACATCTGTTATGCATTTGTGTATGTATATATTCTTATTCATTTGAATTTGAATGCTTGTTTAATGAATGGATATGGGGGCTAGATGCCCGGTTTAACCTCACGATCCTCTCCATCTAGCTGGTAGAATGGGAGGGGACGTGACACATATTCTCTTGTATTTTCATGTAAACATTATGACTACATGATTTAAAAATAAATCGCGTTAACAACGAAATCTAATAATAACACAATGCTTATTTAATAAAAAATCTTAAACTCAAAAAATAAACTTAAAAATATAAAAAACAACCTATAAAATTACTTTTCAAAATCATTGCACATTTCCTCCATGGATAATTCACCTGACTTTACACGTGACGGTATTGTATATATAAGTTTTTCATCCTTCACACCTTGCAATGATCTCCAAGGTGTTATAGTCATATTTTCTGGCAAATTCTTGACATCAGGGCCTCCTTGACTTCTGCTCCATGCAACTTCTTTATTTTTTTTTACCTTCTGATTTTTACTCCAATATTCTCCCACATGCTAAATATGTCATCAATCAAATCCCATATGGGGCCCGTTCTAAATCCCAACTGAAAATAGTTATCTACAGCTATGAACACATCAGTTCATTTCAAACCTTTATGTTTCACATTGTCCTCTTTAATAGGGATACCCATTTCCATACAACATTGTTTCCGGAAATCTGCATCAACTTTCGATCTATCCCCACCACTTATTTGTTCAAATTCATTGTGGATAAATCTAACCCTTTGAATGAATGTCATGGAAATCCTATAGTCACTATATGTGTTGTGATCCCATGCCAATATTTTTGCTTCCACATCTGTTAAACCAACTTAAATGATGCACTTCATTGTTTGGAAAATAGGGTTTTTGGGAAACTCTTGCATCAATTCTCTTCTAGCCTCCGCATAATGATTCTCCCCCCCAAAAACATAGTAGTTGTAATAAAAAGAATTTTATTCTTCAATATCATCTCTAACAAGAACATCTTTTGGGTCAACAAGAACTATGTAGTCAACCACATGTGCATAGGGATTGTGCCTCATCAATGCTTTCAAGTTATGAACATACAAGCGACGTGGTTTCTTAATTTGATACTTCTCTTGGCCTCATGTGTGTCTATAAAGTTGCTTCACATTTAAATCAAATTTATTCCCATTGTGAACCAACTTATCCCTCTATAATCGATATCGAACACTAGTACAAAATGAGAGATAAGTGACCAAGCGACCAAAAAAATTGGTCACCACAAATTTTTCAAGGGATAAATGACCAAAATTGAGAAATTTTAAGTGAACTGACTAAAAATGACCAAGATAAGTGACCAATTTTGTCATGGGATAAGAACTAAATTAAAAATGACCAATTTGGTCACGAGATAAGAACTAAACTAAAAATGACCACATAACAATTGGTCATTTTTAGTTGTGTCATTCCGGAAATGGAAAATTATAATTTTGATAATGAATTTGTACAATTTACTAAATTTTAACACTGCAGATGGATTCGGAGACCAGGGGGTCTCTGAATCTATCTACAGTGTTAAAATTTAGTAAATTGTAACATTAATAATACACAACTTGGATTATTTTTCAATACATGACTTCTAAGCTAGGGATCATTTATTTGAGGCCATCCTGATGCTTATTGTGTTAGATGATATGAGAATCATTGAGATGCTCATTTAGGGGTTTCTCTACTAATTAGTGCATTGGGTGTGGTGAGTTTATATCTAGATAATACATCATGTCTTGCATATAGTTTATCAAGTGATATATGAGTTCTTCTACATGTGGTTGAGTCGAGTCTTAGTTGATATTTGTCGTATTTTCCTTTTGGAATTGTCATGTCCTAAATTTAGTGTCACTCCATTCAGCTTGTTGTACTAGTTGAGTTCATATTTTGTTTGAACAAAACCATCATCGTTTGACCATCTCAACAGTATGTTAAAGTTTCGACAAGTTCATCTATTTTGTGTCATGTTAGCTAAAAATTGTCAATTTCACAACCTCCATTAATTCTCCATATGCATTCATTCACCATGGTTCTCTTTGCACCCGAGTTCAAAAATCTTTAAAGTCCCCCTAGGTCCCTCCCTTACAAAAAATAGCCAATATCCTGCATTTTGAAGAAAAAAACATTCCTCCCTTTTTGTAAAAGTCCCTTTGTTCCCATCTCCTTGAATAATAATAATAATAATAATAATAATAATATCCCATAATCGTTGCTAACCCCTTCTCCTTTCACATATAAAATAAATAAATTATCAAAAACATTTTTTCCCTGTATCTTTTCACCCATATATAATATTAATATATTGTATAGTTATTATATATATTTATATAATTAATATTTCAAACGAGAAAGCTAAGAATATGTATATATGGAAAAATAAAACATTAATATATAAAACCCAAACAACATATTATGTTAATATAAAATATATTTATAATATAATATTGTAAATAAAAAATTAAATAAAAACAAAATATTACATATAAATCTAAAATATATTGTGCAAAAATAAAACTTTAATATATATACATACCATATATGAGAATAACAATGTAAAATAAAATATAGTAGTAAAAAAACAATTTTTAATATTATAAATAAAATAAAATGAAATATAAAATCCACAATTTATAATATTAGAAATGAAATATTAAAAAGACATAAACACAAAGCAAAGCAAAACCCACATTGAAGGCTGAGTAATATGGCTGAGTTATCCAAGGAAAACTTATTTTGGAACCTTGCATTTGGTTGGGCGTCTGCGAGTTCAGAGCAATATGCGACTAGGGTTAACCCTCGATCAATGGAGGAGTTGGTTTCTGAACTGCAACGAACTCAGAATCGATTATGTGGATATTCAATGGAGTTACAACTTCACTACCAATGTGATAAGAGATCTAATTGGTGCCAAGATTTTGATTTTGGAAGGAGGGAATGTTTTTCTTTGTATTTGAGAGGCATTATATAGTAGTTTCATTCTGATATAAATTAAACCCATATAATTCGTTTCATTCTATTTTTTTTAGATCTTCACATTAGTTTCTTTGGATATTCTATAGGGTTTTCATATATTGTCAAACCCAACAAGTTAATGTCAATGCCCTAAATTTTGCAGGTATGGGTTTATGTTTTGAAGGGAATCTGTAAGGAAGGAGCTCACAAGAAAAATTGAGGAGCTCAGAAGCATTTCCCAACACCACCAGAGCTCATGAATTGATTAATCAACAATATAGGCCGGGATTTTAGGATTTGTATTTTTATCCTACCAAACCCTAAAATCTCCATAACATATTTATCATTCTAAACCCATACATCGCCTTGAAGAGTTCGTAGTGAATCGAATTGCAGCAGGAGAAGTTATCCAATGCCCTTTCTCAACCGTAAAGAAATTGGTTGAAAACAATATCGATGCCAACTCTACTTCCATCAATGTTTTCATTAAAGATGGAGATCTCAAGCTCATTCAAGTTTCCGATAATGGCCATGGTATTTGAGTAAGTAATTGAATTCCTTCCCTCGTTTTCGTTTACTCCAATGGAGCTGAGTATTAATTAATAATTACTACTAAAATCGTTGATGTCTTCAGTGTCAAGATGAATTTCAGATAGAAGCTCCATTGTGATATACAAGCTATGGTTACCATATACGGATTCGGATTTGGCACATTTTGGAGAAAGATCCTACTAGAAATCCATTTCGAAAAAAAAATAGAAATATATATCTCACTATTACCCAAAAAACCAAATTCTTCCAAATTTTAGAAAATCTCCACAGATGTATACGTGCATATCTCCAACCACTAGTACAAAATGAGAGATAAGTGACAAGCGACCAAAAAAATTGGTCACCACAACTTTGTCAAGGGATAAATTACCAAAATTGAGAAATTTTAAGTGAACTGACTAAAAATGACCAAGATAAATGACTAATTTGGTCATGGGATAAGAACTAAACTAAAAATGACAAAGATAAATGACCAATTTGGTCACGAGATAAGAACTAAACTAAAAATGACCACATAAAAATTGGTCATTTATGTGGTCATTTTTAGTTGTGACATTCCGGCAATGGAAAATTATAATTTTGATAATGAATTTGTACAATTTATTAAATTTTAACACTGCAGATGGATTCGGAGACCCCCTACTAAATTTTAACACTGTAGATGGATTCGGCAGTGTTAAAATTTAGTAAATTGTAACATTGTAGATGGATTCATAGACACAAGCTAGTGTCTAAACATGATGCGATAGGCGAACCTACTGAACTTTTTTGCAAGATAATTTCATCTATACCATCACATCTCATTCAATGTGCTTATCATGTCCATATCTTATTTCATCATTTTTGCTTCTATATTATCTCTTTGACCGATCCTCCAAGTTGCATCATCATAGCGTGGTTGAGTCGAGTCTTAGATATTTGTTGTCTTTTCCTCTCGGCATTATCATGTCGTGAATTTGGTTTCATTGTGTTTGGCTCATCATATTGGTCACATTCATATTTTGTTTGAACAAAACCATCATCGTTTGGCCCTTTCGGCAGTCTGTTAAAGTTTCGGAAACTTCATGTATTTTGCATCATGTTAGCCAAAAATTGTCAATTTCACAACCTCCATTAATTCTCCATGTGCATCCATTTATCGTGGTTCTCCCCACGCCTGAGTTTGGAAATTTCTAAAGTTCCCCTTAGGTCTCTCCCTTGCAAAAAATTGCCAATATTCTCGATTTTAAAAAGAAAGACAAATCCTCCTTTTTTGTAAAATTATTTTTAAAAGGAGTTGCCATGATTCTAATATATAATATTATTATAATATGTTATTAATATATAAATATATTTTATTATATATTATATGAAAAACTGATTAAATAGATTTTCTTTTATGTTTGTAAAGTCTTAGAAGGGCTATTGAAATCAGAACATATTGGGCGATCTCTGTTTTTTTCATACCGCTCCACTCCTTACACAATGAAGGCTTATTCTATGAGGAGATCAAACTTCCAACCTAAATAATATCATCGTGGAAATGAAGGCATTTATATTCTTTCGGCACTTTTTTCAGCACGGTTTAGCCAAATTTGGAGAAAACCCAAGTTTTTTACGAAGGTTTTTAACTCAGGAAGCGCCGAGCAAGGTAAAAAACCGAATTTTCTAAGCACAAAAAATGTTGATTAATTTATGTGGTTCAAACTTGGATTTTGAACTATTTTAGGTGCATCAATTTTTTTTTTACTTATAAATAGGGCTCAGTTCCGTAGGTTTGAATCACAGATTCTTTGTATTTTATCGTGCGATGGAAATGTGCTAATGCTAAGTTATTCAGTTGTCTTTGTACAATATGAGGAATGTCCATGGCGTCCTATTGATAATTTTTGTGATTTTTTGACATGTTTATTTTTTAAACTTTTACCCTCTAAGATTTTGCAATATGCTGTTGTTTCTGACATATTTTTGTTTACAGAGCCATGGCCTTCTAGCATTGTAGGAGGCTATCAAGGCCTATCTTGTGGGGTTATATATTCCTTCCACAACCATCGAGAGGGAAAACCATTAAATGGAAATGGCGTTATAATTAATTTCTCATGAACAGTAATAATTATTTAATATTATGGCCAACTTTCGAACCCGGGTCAGGATTCACTAGGTAGATTAGTGACCACTATACCATGGAACCACTTTTCACTAAAAAAAACCTCACAAACAGTTTTATAATATAGTGGTTAGAATTTATTTAATTTATCTTTTGGATATGTTATTATTTTGATAAATATAAAATAATATTTTAAGGAGAGGTGACCTGCCTCGAGAACGACTATACTATAAAGGAATAGGTAAGTTATGTCGGTATATGATTCCACCAATTTTGCACTTCACAGACAAAAGGATAGCTTTTATATTTATTGAAGAGCAAAGTGTATTGACTCTTACATATATCTTTTATCTTAATTGAAAGCCATAGCTTGTTGACCAATGAGTCATAGGAAGGATGGAAGCGATTATAGAAAGCGCTCAAATGGTGCGAAGCCACTTGACTGACGTAGGAGGGAGAGGCAATTTATACGGTTTTCAATATTTGTAAGATACGATTCTCAAACTTGACCTTCAGTTTTCTCTTTTCCACATCTAGAGATTTGATCCAGGTATCAAATAACTTAACTTAAAGAAAAAGAGAAAGGAAAAAAATACACGTTATTTTATATCATTAACTGCTAAACCCTAAACCCTAATTCTAAACCCTCATCTCGTTTGCTTCATTTTTAAAGCGGATATCGTCTCGGTCGCGATGTTATTCATTAATGCGTTTGGTTCTTGGCTGGTCTCGATAGTTTGAATCTGATCACATATTGTATTAAAGAAAAAGAGAAAGGACAAAAAACAGGTTATTTTATATCATTAACTGCTAAACCCTAATTCTAAATCCTCATCTCATTTGCTTCATTTTTAAAGCGGCTATCATCTCGGTGATGTTATTAATTAATGCCTTTGGTTATTGGCTGGTCTGCAAAGGCAATGTAAATATTTTTTACTGTAACCTGATGGAAACCTAGGTTACATCGAAACCCTAGGGATTCTTCACGCACCTTCTCTGGTTATGGCGAGGCCTCCGGTGATGCCCTGGTACAAAGCCCGGGGTTTGAACTGTTGACCTCTGTGTACCGAAGGGCTTCCGGACCTACGTTGCAAAGAGTGAGGGAGAAAAAATGTGGGAGGGCCTACGATTCACTTTCGGAAGGGCGTAACAGGTACATATCTGTCTTTCTGGATGAAACTTTAGTCAAGGAAAACGGGGGGTAATAACTCGAAAGATTCATAGGGTTTTCCTGCAGTGGAGTGATTTTGCATGGTTTAGGATCCATCCTTTTGTCGGGGTATTGGTGGTGTATAAACGAGGTTACAGTGTCGTGTTCTTGGACTAGCCATCGAGGTTGGTTTCATGAAACCCTGGCCTAGTTAATGAGGCGGTTTTTTTCTTCCTTTTACATTAGGGCACAATGGTTTCATAATTTTCATCCTTGAGACTCTCTGTGAAGTGGCGGAAGATGATGATGGGTCGTGGAGCGGATGGTGGTTGTGTCGCTGAGGGGATGCAGAAGCTGGAAATCGACATATATTCACATGCCCTCCCCAAAGAATCTTTTAGCGTCCAATAGAATTACCTAAGATCCATCAACTGCTTTCAGTTTACTTTTGGGCACAACTGTGATCCAAATACCTCTTGTTTCAGGCTCAAGTCTTGAACCCACTGTGAACTCATGTGTGGAATTGAACAGAATGTTTAAGATAAATGATTTTCCACAATGATATGATCCCACAACAGCCACGAAGGCAACTGGATCCTCAATATTGGCCAATGTTTCAAGTACAATTTCATTCAATTCCATCTTATCATGTCCTTTAACAGGCATTTAAAGCTGCAAGGGCTCCTCATAATTATCCTGATACTATGGTGCAGTCTCTTTGTTAGGTATCCTTTACTTTATTAGCTCTCTCGTTTCTTTAAGGCTGATGAATGTCTCTTGTTCAACTTGGACCATGACAGGATAACAAGAGACAATGATGACCATGGCAGTGAAGATAATATGTGATAAACCCATTTGGGTATTCGTTTTTAGCAAGGGAGTGAGATAGCGAGGCATTGGGATACGGATTCAGTGGGGTTTGAGCGGTAGGGTTGTAAGAACAATAGCAGCCACTGACTGAAAATGTGGTGTTGGTCATATATTGGTGTGTGTGATATATTGGTGTGCGGTGATATATAGCAACCTTGAAGGATGAGTCCATTATTAGCTCCAAAAACCTCCTCACACACACTAATAATAGGTTTCAAGTTGTCTGAATGAAATAGATCTGTGGTGATGGAAATATCTCTCTTATTACATAATTTAATTTGTGTGAAAACTGCATGGAAAATTGACCCAAACGAAAAATATTGAAACCTAGCAAGTTGAAATGAGCT
The DNA here is from genome assembly GCA_027924585.1 of Larix kaempferi. NCBI lineage: Eukaryota > Viridiplantae > Streptophyta > Pinopsida > Pinales > Pinaceae > Larix > Larix kaempferi. Next base: position 1,695,691 of record BSBM01001283.1, on the reverse strand, counting down.
AAAGTTTACAAAAAATATGTCTGAAATGTCATATATAAACTAATAACTATCTCGAAATGGATTCCTACGAACAAAATTAGACATTGAATAGGTGATATTAAAGAATAAATACCTTTAAGAGATCAAAAACTTTCTCAACAATATATTTCTATTGGATAGTCGCACCCTTTTGTTGCACCTTATCTGCGTGCACACACAAATTGGCCTTTCTATAAAATTTCTTGATAGAAGAAGCAGCGATGACATGTGTCAATGATACTGGCTTCCGGCCAAAGAACTTGTTGACATCAAAAGTAATGAATGAATATGAATTAGACATGAGAATGTTGATTGGTTAATATAGACAGTTCATCAATAGTTGGCTCTCTCTTCAGAACCCTACTAGAAATCCAATTGCATCTTAATAATGTACAAACATGTTACAACTTCTAGCAATAAACCTGTGCAGAAGCTCATTTCTGTATTACAAACATCAAAAAATGGATAGAAATAAATCTGTTATGATTCTTAATAGAATATTTTACTATTTATTTCACTTGATGTAAACTGTAAAGATACAGGAGATATAAGTTATTGATTGAATATATCGACTGTATTCCACTTTGTACAAGAAAAATATTTTTTTATGAGCTTGTTTCAATTGACTTGGGATGAGCAATATATGGTAAGCAAATCATTACTTACTCAATATTTGCTGTCAATTGTCATCCCTATTATATAAGTTGTAAGACTCTTTTGAAACGCTCTCAATGTGTGTAACATAATTAGCATGTAAAAATAGACATATTAAGTGAACCAAATCACATACCATTCATTAACAATGCATGTTTGTGATACAAAAATGCAAAAGTTGAGTGTCAATTTGAGAAATTTCCTACTGTTCCTCTAGCCTTCTCAGAACCAAAGTAATATGAAGAATGCAAGCAGGGCACCCACAGATTGGAGCCCATAGTGGCTACTAATCTTGAGCCCACAGCTGAAGAATGGGGGTATACCCCCAAAGACAAAGAACTTCCCCCTGATTTGGGCTCAATTCCTAATTTCCTATAGCATCTTATCTATTTGTTCACTTTGGCCTAATGGCCTCGTTGTTTATACTTGCTGCTTTCTTCCTTGGGTGTTATGGACCTTTGTGACACTCTAAAATTAGCGGCCCTATATAGCCGTTTTTGATTTATTAGCATCTTTTTCCTTGTGTCCAAGTATTGAAAATAAATTTTGTGTGTGAGACACAGAGACATGTCCACAGATAAACCAAAAAGAAATGGAACTGCCCAATATGTCATGCACATAAAACATAGAACTCACTTCAATTAGAAAAAGATGACCCTCCAGTTTAATCACTCACATCATGCATTTGGATGTCGCTACACTTTCAATCTCACATTCAGCGACATGCCCCTTTTCAACCGGCCATTGAATAATTAAGGACTTGCTAAGGCCTTAAAATAATACAGGATCAGAGCCTAGAAAACATAATTCTAAATAACTCTTCAAAATTTTATCAATTGACATCCTGTCAATTCATAAATGATAATGTTCTCACCCAAAATTGTGGAGAATAGATCTTCACCAACATCATTATGGCCTACTACATTTAGAAGCTCTATAAAATATGGAGAGAAATAACATGTTAAAAGTAAGAAAATGAAAAATATTTGTTAAAGCTAGCCAAAGAGCACTCTAGCATCATCTCCATGCTAAACTTAGTAGTTGACATTGTTTGCTAATAACCATCAGTCACAGTTTTTTCAGTAGGAAATGTTAAATTATTAAGTTTCTAATGATAGGTGGCTGCTGGTGTAAGCTAAGCCGCTCTCTCATTTTTTTCACATTCCTCTGACATTGGACTATTCTTGTCAATATCTCCATTCTCTACTACCATGCTTGTTTTGGCCATCTACATAGCTTGTCTACAAGCAATAAGCACACTTTAGAATATTGGACTGCAACAGTGTTTGCATTACTGTGTAAAAGTTTTGACATTACTAGATGATGGAAAGTGTAGAAGTTGTGATTGTCCTTAGATATTCGCTGTGATCAACAACAATAAGATCTTGCATTGGTCCTGGGTCCTGGAATGTTTCGGAGTTGGCTTGTTGGTCTAGGGCTGTCATCCTTCTTCACTGTTGCCATTGAGGTTTTATGGTTGCCTTTCACTGCTTGGCAATTGCCAACCATTGGTTAATATTTTTTTTTGGGCAACTGGTTAATGTCTTTGGGCCTCTGCACTATCTGCTAAGCTACAACATATATTCTCTCTCTCTCTCAGGTATTTTTATGCCCACAGGTAAGGGCCAGGCATGTTCCTTCTGAGAGGCTAGATCTGATCTAGAAGTCAATTTTCATGACTGCCAAATTTTGAAAATTCAATTTTAATTTTATTAGCAAATCCTACCAACAATCTTGATTTGTTATATGAAACATGATACCTAGGACTTCCTGTGCTTGAGGTTGACATGTTCATTTGGACTGGTGTATCCATTATTTTTTTTGTAGTGAATCATACTCAAGGTCCAATAATCCATTCTTGATCCCTTTTTATAGAGTTGTCAATTTCATTGGATACGTGGTCTTTTGTTATCAGGAAGTTTGGCTTTTTTCTACGAGTGCTAGTAAGCATGCTTTTAGTGCTGCACATTTATTTAGTGAGAACACGTCATCTTTCAAAAGATTTAAAGCCTTTCAAACTAATATTAATACTACAAAAAAATTATTCGCTCTCAAATTTTAGTTCTGCATCTAGGGTATTTTCTGTGGCTGGGTTGCCCATGCTCATGGTTGGTTCATGCCTACCCACGGGCTAAGTGGCCTGTTGGAAACTAGGAGTCAAAACTTGAAAATTAAAACTAAGCCTATGAAAGTAGATCATTGTACTAGATATGTAGTAGGACTTCAGCATGGAGATGTGATAAATAACCTGAAGAAACTTGTCTATTATGATCATAGATGAAGACCTTGCAATTATGAACTACATTGATACATCAATTTTAAATGAAGAGGTGTAAATGATAGTGAAAAACAATCCTTAACATTGCCTATATACACTAGTCCATCTATACTTGTCTAGGTGTACCACCAATCTATTGTAGTGCAGCTAAATTAAAATACAAGGTGGCTTCCATTAGGTGGGCCCACTTGAAGTTACACCCACCTCCAGACTTAGCCCCTAAACCTATTCCTCTCTTATAAACGTTACTTTTGTTTCTCCAATAGTAAGCTATTTCTCAATGAATTTAAGGTGCATAGTGTTATTTCAATCTTTATAATGATCCTATAATGCAAGAACATAATATTACAATAACGACATGAATCTTAAAGCCATATGATGTAAACAGGTGTAAAACATAGCATAAATCAGTATATTAAATTAATATGGAAAGATGGAAATTCAAATACTGACTCTTTCAAATGCAGCTTTGATTGAAGACAAGATGTAATCTTCTGTCCGTTTAGAAACATCAACCATCTCTGCAATTGATGTCATTCTCGCCACCTGCAGGCACCAAAGGAGTACACGAATATGCTAACTTCCCAACATATAGCAACAACAAGAACCTTGTTTACGAAGGCTTCTAATTTTACCTTCCATACAGAAACATAAAGGCATGAATCAAATTCAACATCATAGAAAAGGATAGGAAAATTTGTAAACATAAAGGCATGAATCAAATTCAACATCATAGAAAAGGATAGGAAAATTTGTAAGCATTGAGAAAGACAAATGCAAATTTTCAGTATTCAAAAGATGTGCAAAGCTAACACTAGTTAAAAAATTATTGCCCTCGTAATGGATTTACATGGAAATAAATCAAGAAAACGGTCAGGAATCCAATAAACATCCTTAGATTTCAATCTCTTTTCATAACCAATGTAAAATTGATCTCTCATTTCAAACTCTTTGTAGTACCCTAAGATTACATAATCCTCCAAATTATTTTATTTTTCTTTCTTTTAGAGCTCTGTAAATATCTACTTGTTAATATAAAACATTTTCAAACAAAAAAAGTCTCTTTTGATATTGTACACTGTTCACTTGAATAAATGAATATCTCAACATCTGCATATCGAAGGATTAAATACAAAAAAGATGATGTGTGCATTTAACTTCAACACCAGAAGTAACCATCCGCTAAAAGATAGCTGTTTATAGAGATGAAGTGTGCATTTAACTTCAACACCAGAAGTAGCCATCCACTAAAAGATAACTATGAATAGCCATTTCACAATGGAGTATAGGTAAGATAAATATAAGATGAGTTTATTTTTTAATGACCATAAGAGTAGGTCGATAGGACTCACAAAGTACAAACCGACAAAGTATAGAAATAGCAGAAAAATAGTGTAAATAACATGTTGAGGAGAAACATGACCAAACAGACTAATCTCAGAAAGACAAAAATTATGTAGCTTCTCTGCATGACTTTCAAAGGTAAAGTTGACATCAATTCCTTTAGACCTGAGAATGACACAAGAAAGTTGTAATGATAATTTTATTTCGATCTTTTCAGCCAACCTCTGATGAAATTAATGCAAATCCAATGCCTTAGCAGCTCAAGGTGAAGCCTTCCTATACTGACAAAAACAAATTATTCAAAGGAAAAAGGAAGCACAGCAGTTGGGGTGGGGTTTGGGAGAAGGAGGCACTAAGTGCAAACATAAACTGTAAAAGATGTATCTGTAGACAAAAAGCATTCTGGAATATTCAATTTCTTTGCAGATTGAACACCTACGTATGTCCGCGGACACCGTCCTTCGATGGTGTAACATGACTTCTTGTGAGTTACAAGTGCTGGAGTTACATGTTGTGCATAGTCATCCATATACAGCAGATGCCAAGCAATATTTCATATACAGGGTTTTCTCCAGAGTTTCTATCTGGCTGGAACACTATAGATCACTTTTCAACCAAAAATAAGGTGAGAGATAATGGCTTTGTGAATAGACCACGTTTCACATCACATTAGGACTACATTCTTTTCGGCTGTATTTCAGTTGAGATCACAGGCCTAGCCTGGCAGAGGGTTATTGTGAATATATGCTCGGATATATCACTATTCTACTATTTTACAGTAATTTGTTTTAGAGGTTTACAATATGTATGGCAAATCATCAAATTTTTCGTAGACAATTTTTGATATAGTAACGGTATCGATTCCAAGGTCTTTCAATTATTTTCTATGTTTCAGTCTTGTCAAAGGAATTGATAGTAAACCAGTAAACCATTCCTCACTGTGTGATGGTAACATGGGCACTACGAAAGTTTCTCCATGTGCACTGTGAATTCAATCAGTGATTGAAGATACTTATATTTTGTTTGTACGTCGACATTTCGGTATTACTGGTATAAAACGCCAAAATCAATGGTAAAAATCAATTTCCTTATGGTGGCGATGGTAAACAAGAATTTCTACATGCTTGTACTTTTAATTTCATCTCATAACTCGAAATTCTGAATTAAATTGCATAGAGGTAAACACTGCTTTTTTTTAATACCTTAGAAAATTGTCAAATACACGTCACACACACTGTCCAAAAGACCATTAATGTAATGACAAATTCCATAATTAGATGCGGTTCCATTTCATCAAAAGTAAAATAAAACAAATTGGTATATAAACATCCAAATTGGGCGCTTTAAGCCTTACGATATGTTAAATCATTTTTATAGCGGAGAAATCGAAATTGAAGTAGAGTATATTTAGAGAAGATTGAATATAGGGGAGAAATGCAATGTATGGGAAAACAGTTACCTTTCCATCTTTCACTTGTTTGTTCCGGTGGTAAAGCTATTCTACATCTTTTGCTTTTTCACCATCTAATTTGATTCATTATTCCCACATTTAAAGGACGGCTATTCAAAATTTGAACGGATTTGAATGGGTTGGTGTGCATGTGGGTCAAATGACTGGGTTTGGGAGAAGGAGGCACATAAGTGCAAACATAAACTCTAAAAGTTGTATCTGTAGACAAAAAGCATTCCTTGAGTATGTTTAGGCCTCAGATTGAGGATACCATTGATATGGAGAAAGCAGCATTTCAAATAAGAGATAATTCTATTAAACATGCATAAAAAGTTGATAGAATGGGTTCTTCAATTTTCTTGATTCCTTTCTGAATTTTGGTATTTTTTATGTTTGATCTTTTTGGATTGGGATTCATATTTGTGTAAGACTTTTCATGTTTACCAATCTCAGCTAGAAAACTCTAGAGATTTAAAGGTAGTTGGATCAGTGTTTTTGATGTTTTGTCTTTTGTCTTTTGGTAGACTGCCAACAACTCAGTTACATTATTTGTTGTTGTCTCCAGCTTTCGTGTTAAATGGAGGAATTGAATTCTACCCAAAGCCAAGAGAATTCCTCCAGCTCCCTGATGGACTTGGGTTTCAGTAGCGAATTTCAACCAGTCCCAACCTTCCAAATGGTTTTGACCCGTCCCAAAAGTATTAAGTAAAAATTGCCCTTCAAAAAAATTTGAAATCCTAATTTTACCTTGCCAACTAAGAAATGAAGAGTAGATTTAAATGTTTTAAAAGGAGTGTAATTTTTTAAATAACCCATTAATATCTATCCATTGGATACAATCGTTGGATAATGATATGTTTGTTGGATATACAGTGGGTTTCCTTTTGTTGCACCATAAAAAAAAAGGAGTATCCTGCTTTGAGACCCATTAACCAATTTCTTATGCTGCAGATTGAGTTTCTAGCTATTTCGAAGGGTTTGATTCTGCAATGACCTTCCTGTGTTTGGAAGTCTGTCATCCCTTGCTTTGAATCTTTCTAACCAGTTTAGCTCACATGATGTATAACTAGAGATTGAAGTTAAGTTTTGCATTGGACCTGATGCTTTTGACTGACAATGATACAACAACCAATGCTATTTCTCATTGGCAATGATACAACAGCCAATGATACAATAGCCAATGATACAACAACCAATGCTAACAATGACTTCTTTATCAACATATGGAGATAACTTACATTGCAAAAAAGGACAACCCTTTAGGTACCTAGGTTCTGGAGCAGTAGCCAGTAGGTACTGTGCCCTACCTATTTATGATATTAGGAACCGGTAAAAGTAGGTGGTCGTATCAGGTTAGGGCCATTTTAACTAGAATCTTTCCTTTTATGTTATTTTCTTATATTTTAGATGGTATTTTTGTGAATTAACAGTCAAGCATATAGTTATTATAAGAGTACATGGATATACACATCACGATTCAAGGAAAAAAAATAATTTGTTGTTGTTCAGGTGCTTGTAGAACTTAGGAAAAACTATTTTCAAGGAGAATTTGTTCTTAATGTCATGTCACTCCCTTCATCAATTTTTGTTTATAGTATTCTGACCTTTGGCGAGATGGTGTTAACTGTTGGAAATTTTATTCTCATATCAATCCATAAGGAATTCTATTTAAGGGTGCTAGCGCAATGGTAGAGCACCTGCCTTATAGGCAGGAGGTTGGTGGTTCGATTCCACCGTGCCCTATTTATATTCTGAAACCACTAAAAAGAGATAAATGACTAAACAAATGACCAAAATTTGCGTATAAACGACCACCATTACAACATGATAGATAAGTGACCAAAAAAATAACCAAAATATGCATATAAATGACCACTTTTGAGTTGGCGGTCGCTGGTAGCAAATTAGCGGTCATTTATCACGTGACCATTAATGACCAAATATATTACCAAATTAATGACCAAATATACGACCAAATATATGACCACAAGATAAGCTATAAATGACCAAGCTAAATATGACCACATTTTTGGTCGCGTGATATATGGCCACTAATTTGCTACCAGTGGTCACCAACTCAAAAGTGGTCATTTATATGTGGATTTTGGTCGTTTTTTTGGTCACTTATCTCTCATTTTGTACTAGTGTAACTAATACCCATGTAATATCATAATGAAGCTTGTTTCCTCTGGTCGATCCTATTTGAGATTGGTCAGATCATGGGAGTCGTCATGTTGTAGTAATTTCCTTCCACTGCAATAATATTGAATTGATGTCTAGTTAAATTGCATCAGCTGCCAATGCAGAAAAGGGAAAACAAAGCATGAAATTACTACTCGATCTTTAGCAGTGACTTTAGAACAGAGAAATTTTAGAACGTTTGAATGGAAATTTCAGGAGATCTGAGTTTTATGAGCAGATCTGGACAACTTTTTTTGAAATTGCTTCTTCTTGTCAATGTTTTCTATGTGATTATTCTGATCCAACTATTACTCATATCAATAGTCAACTAGTTCAGGATGTATATTAAGTTTGTTCTACATAGTTGAATCACGTATGATACTTGAGTTATGGGTAATTAATATGTAATACTCCACAACAATATATATAATGTCACTGCGTAAATCCTGATAGAACGTCGAAATAACCAAATATACGTATAATAGGTGGTAAATCAAAGGGGGGAGTATTGTGAGATACTCTTTAAGCTTGTAAATACACTATTGTACTGCGTAAGCATACCACTGTATTACTAAGTATACCATTGTACTACTTAGAAGTATGAAACTAAGAATGTTGTAAGCCCACTCTTTGTAAACACACTTTTTGTAAACATACCTCATGCTAGTGGTTAGACATACTAAGTAGCTATGCTGAATTATTACAGCTTTCATTTTGACTCTGAAGTGAGTCCATTATAGACATGAAAGGTTAATCACAATAGTAGCAGACCGCTGGATAGCGAGGCATTGCAATGAAAAACCCATCATCCATATTCTGTAACCAGCTTCGCAGCTTTTGCGATCATCTCCAGTCAATGTGCAACAATCTCAAGGCTTCCATGTCACAATGCCCCATTCCAATCAGTAATATAATTATTCTCATTCACTAGTTATCAGATCCATTGAATTCATTCACTCATTCTTATATTGTTTCAGGTTCCTCATTAAATTCATCCCTGGAGGGCTTAAACTACCATTTAACATAAAAAAAAACTAGCAAGTAGAATCCCTAGAATCGATGACAATCGATATGATCTCCTTCCAGGAGCTTCTTGGCCATTGCAATCAAATCTACAAACAAAATGAGGTTTCCCTAGCCATTCTTGAGGATCGACTCAAAGAATATGGATATGAACTAGGTAAGTTGAATGTTGTAGGGTTTATGATAATCTCACACATTTACTTGTCAAAACACGCGTAGGATAAAAGACAACCAAAACTCCCCGCTTTTCTGGCGATTTTGGGATAAAAACTGGTTAAAATGTTTGATGGAAATTGTTATTTTCGCATTTTTGGGATATTAGCAATTGGGATTGTCTGTCTAGACTAATTGCCCAATTTTAAAACTACCCAGATCGCCAAAATTGTGATCTGAACACTCTAAATTGCGATTTGGGAAAAAATTGCTCTATAGGAAGCGAGTCGGGGGCGTTTTAGTTAGCCCTTATACAACCTCGTCAAAACACATGAAAATGGGTAAGCTAAAATGAGCAGTCTATTATTTGTTTATGTGCATGGCCTTCACAATGTTCTCTAACCAGCTTCGTAGTTTTTGCGATCATCTCCAGTCAATGTGCAACAATCTCAAGGCTTCCATGCCGCAACGCCCCATTCCAATCGGTAATATAATTATTTGCATTCCCTATTTATCAGACCCATTGAATTCATTCACTCATTCTTATATTGTTTCAGGTTCCTCGTTAAATTCATCCTTGGCGGGATTAAACCGCCATTTAACATACAAAAAACTAGCAAGTAGAAGCCCTAGAATCGATGACAATCGATACGATCTCCTTCCAGGATCTTCTTGGCCATTGCAATGAGATCTACAAACAAAACGAGGTTTCCCTTGTCGTTCTTGAGGATCGACTCAAAGAATATGGCTATGAACCAGGTAAGTTGAATGTTGTAGGGTTTATGATAATCTCACACATTTACTTGTCAAAACACGAGTAGGATAAAAGACAACCGAAACTCCTCGCTTTTCTGACGATTTTGGGATAAAAACTGGTTAAACGTTTTGCTGGAAATTGTTATTTTCGCATTTTTTGGATTTTAGCAATTGGGATTGTCTATTCTAGACTAATTGCCCAATTTTAAAACTACCCAGATCGCCGAAATTGCGATCTGAACACTCCAAATTGTGATTTCAGCAAAAATTGCTTTGCCGGATGCGAGTCGGGGGTGTTTTAGTTAGCCCTTATACAACTCCGTCAAAACACATCAAAATGGGTAAGCTAAAACGAGCAGTCTATTATTGTTTTATGTGCACGGCCTTCACAATGTTCTCTACATTTTACAAAATGCCGTGAAATATTTAATCATGTATGCATTTTATTAATTTTCAGGCTCAAACCCATTTCTTTTTGTTTTATTACTCTTTTTACATGCCTCGATAGGTTGTAATGCAAAGATCAAAATTCCTTCAACTTACGTCTCAGATCAAAGAGGTATCTATCCCACCAAAATTGTCTGGCCTCATTGTCTAATCCCATTAAAACTCATGCCATGCCAATTTGGCACAATCCCAGTGTTCCATTGGCCAAATTGCATATGTAATTAGTGATTTAATAATTGGGTATGTTGAAACCCAATAATTCTTTTATCCTCATGTTTTTGGAATTTCTTCTAGGAACATGCCACGAGGGGCTCGATCAGAAATGGAAGGCTTCCTTTTTCTTAGGTGCAAGGTTGAAGGGAGATCTATTTCATCAAAAATCACCTGGGACTTGCACCTAACTTATCTTTTTGAAACTTCTGCAATGTGGGTGGGGCATATCAGAGCGATAATGGAATCTTGGTGGACGACTTGTGAATCAATGGCTATTGGAAATTCTTAGCTCATTTTATCATTATGAATTTAGAATATTCTATGCATCCTTTAAAACATTGTATACATGAATGTTTATACAACTAGATTAGCTAAAACCCTCAGTTTCATAGGACTTTATGGTTCTGGACCCTTTCTATTGTATGCATTATATATTGTATTTTGAAGGCCAGTTCTACTTATATGAATGGGTAAGTTAAAAGTTAAAACCTGAATTTTATCAGGATTTTCATGGTTATGGATTTACAATATTTCATGCATTTACAACACATTATGAAATCCAACATTGCATATGTAATTGGGTAACACCTTCCATTAGGGGAAATTTATAGTGGCAATGAGCCTTCACCTTCCGAATTAAGCAGTCCAAGAACATATAGTGTTTTAGAGCTAGATTCTTCTTTGAATCATCCCCTTGCTATTCAAACCATGTCTTAAGAATTAAATTTCAGGACAGGAGCATGAGCTGCGTCTTTGGTCTTCTGCACCAGTATCTATGAGGGAATGCAACATAATGTTCATCAAGATGATTTCATGTATCTTTTTTATTAGATCTACAATATTCAGTTTTAATTCAATGCATTATGGAACTTAACTTCCAGGTTTCTTACTAGTTATGGTCCTAGTTCTAATAATATTTCCTGAAGATATAGTTGTCTAAATCAAATATGCTGCAAAAAATCAAATATTCTTTTTCATTTGTTTTAAAGCTATTCTTTAGAATGTTTCTTGTTTGTTGCAAGATCAAGAGCATTGGTTCTCTTCATATAGTATCTATTCAAACCATGTCTCAAGAATTAAATTACAGGACAGGAGCATGAGCTGTGTCTTTTGTCTTCTGCCACAGTATCTATCAGGATTGCAGCATAATGTTAATCAATATGATTTCATGTATCCTTTTTTATTAGATCTACAATATTCAGTTTTAATTCAATGCATTATCGAATTTAACTTCCAGGTTTCTTACTAGTTTTGGTCCTAGTTCTAATAATATTTCCTGAAGATATAGTTGTCTAAACCGAATATGTTGAAAAACATTGAATATTCTTTTTCATTTGTTTTAACGCTATTGTTTAGAATGTTTCTTGTTTGTTGCAAGATCAAGAGCAGCGGTTCTCTTCATATAGTAGCTAGAGGTAATCAAACAATTGAGGAGTCTAGAACGTATTTGAATTATACCCATCTTATTAGGAGTAAAGTCTTAACCAAAATGTTATTTCCAAGGGAAAAATATTCACAACCTCTTCATGATCAAATTCCCTTGTGGCATTAAATAATATCAATAACATCTTGTTGGAACTGCAATATGACAAGCTACTTTTCATTTGGTACTGGAAATAAGAAGTTTTGTTGAACCCCGAGCATTAGTTCATTACTAGATAGTATTTACTATTTATCATAGTAGCAACATTTGAATACAAATTTAATTACAATCTGATATGGAAAGAATAATTCATTTAAAAAAAATTACATTACTTTATATTTATGGATGTTTTGAATCTTCCTTTTTGAAAAATATTTTTTAGGTTTGTGGGCTGTTTGTTTATTGGGTTGATGAGTCAATGGGTATCGACCATCAAATACATTATTTGAGGTATATTATTAAAGACAATCAAAAGTAGTTGACCATATTGTATCCATATTGGCATATTGTATGGAAAAGTCACATAATTTTGTATTCCCATCGAAGACTCATACAACAAAGGCCAATACATCCAAATCTTGCAACTATGGTATTTAGTATTTAGTTTTTATATTAACAAAATTGATCTTTCATTGAAAATTATGTCAAGCATGCCCAGACCCAATATATGAATCTATATCTATATATCCTTGAATGTTTAAGACATGTTTCATTTAATTATTCCTTTTGTCAACTTTGAAGTTCACTATTTTCACTACACCTTTTCAGTTCTGAAATGATATGTATCAGGTATTTGTAAAAGTAGCTTTGTTGTTTGAAGACTTGAAAGAATTTTTGACAAAAAAAAACTGTAATCCACTATAGATGCAAACGATTTTCTAGTAAATTTAGACATTATTTAAATTCTTAACATCCTTAGGTTTGAGGATTCTATAATCTTACAAGACCTTGGTATTTTAGATGCATGCCTTGACACTTTGGTTGGTGAAGGTCCATGAATAATTTATCATTTTCCCTGTCTTTGACCTTATTGAGCTTTGATTTTCTCAATTTTGAGCATCAATGTCATTCATTAAAAATGTTCTCTACAGCTAGCAAAGGAAATTTCAGTTCTAAGTATCCTTCTATACAGTTTATCTTGTGCAATGCTCAATTAAATGCATATAAATGTTGTAAGAACATTCTTTGTACTCATAATAGATAAAATGAAGCACTGCATTATTTTTTATCCCTACTTTTCTGTGCATATAGTCAAAAGAGAAAATGTCAAGATAAGGAGTTGCCTTTTGATCACCTGAATTTCCCATATTTCCCATCCAAATCACATCCTTCAAGTAATACTTGCCAAAACTCTTCAGGTTATTGAATTTTGGGTATCCTTTTAGGTGCTTGCTGAAATTCCTTTTACAGAAGCTCACTTTGAACCTAATATTCAATTATTCCATAGTAACAGGGATTCCATTTGGCATGAGAATTTTCAAAGACTATGATACAGACTTTGGTAGAAAAGGATTTACAAGAAGTGGAGACAAGTAGAGAGGGAACGGCTGGAGATTACATATTTATACCGGTTCGAAAAGCTGGATATGACAAGACACCATCATGGTTAATGGATCTGGCATCGTGGGTGGTAAGAATTATTTATAATTTATTCATGTTACTTGATTCAGGCTCAAGATTTCCCTTCTATAATTCTTTTCACATGCACTGGATTCTTCTTCTATGGTACCAAAAAAATGCTTTTGATCCTTACTGCTAAAACCGAAAGCCCAATTGTTTTGTTTTATTGATTTTGTTTAAAGTTTCCTCCCAATATTTGCTTCTATAAGTTTTGAAGGAAAATAGTGATTTCCATGGTATATGTTTGAAAAGTTTCTCCAATATTTTTTATGGTAGCTATGGAATCTGCATCTAGGAAAGACTATTATTTCAATTCACACCATATGAGAATAGATGGACAATCTACTAGCTGTAAGTATCAAAATCCACATTATTTGAACATGCTTAACCACCTTTGCTTCTACCAATCAGAGGTATTTCCAAAGCTCAATAAGGTCCTTTTTTTAGACGATGATGTTGTAGTGAATATGGATTTGACTGCTCTTCGGGGTATTGTTAGGAACCCATGTCAACCCTTCTCTTTACTATGTTAGTATATTGTTGTTGGACGCATATGCATTGTAAGTCGTCCCGTAGTATTTGTTGATCCATAGTTTATATTAGCCCATAGTATTGGACGCATATGCTTTGTAAGAAAACCCGTAGTATTATATGTCCCATGGTTTTGACTCATAGTATTGGGCATAGACTTAGTATATAAGTGTGTGTTGAGGTCATTGAAGGCACCATGAAGTTAATTGTATTGAGCTTGCTCAAAGGAGGTTGCCCAATCGAAGTGGCCCGTGATCAATATAAAAGTGATTATAAGTTCTATTATTTCTGATATCTCGTGTATTTGCATTAATTAATTATTGCATGTTCTTCACATCTGGTATCAGAGCACTTTCTTGGGCTTGTTGGGTGGAATTTCTGCCAAATTTTTTTTTCGCATCTGTTGCAAGTTCGGATCTGGGGATAACCGCTATCCGCTTAACTGTGGGAAGTACTTGGGAATAATCCCTAAAACTCATTGTGAGGAGTACCACAGGAACCCCAAAGTAGCTGGCCCATTGAGAGGACCTTCCAGCGAAAAGGGCAATGACCCCTACCTGATTGACTAGTTCCCACCCGTGAGGTAAACCAAGAGCTGTCGTTTGTGGCAAAGCGGTTATCAGTTCTACCTGAGCCGTGGAGTGAGGGGTACTTCCCCAATACGCAAGCCGTCAGACAACATTGGTGTCCGAGTGAATCCATTGAACCGATAGGAAGCGGCACATAACTCGGGTCCATATCTATTTTCAGCTGAACTGTTGCCGATCACTTCCGCTCCTGATCCAACCGTTTCAGATCTATTCTGAAATTCATTCCAGATCCAGTCACCGTTTCAGATCCAGCCATTTTCGATCATTTCCGCGCTGTTGCAGATCCATCTGTTGTAGATCCCTTCGGCGCCGTTGTTGCCGATCCATTTCTGGAAGAAAAAAAAAAACGAGTATAAAATTCTGGTTTTTGGCCATATCTTCCTTGTTTCAACTCTGTTTTCCCTGAAACTTCACTGACATCCTTGCAATCCCATTCTGCATATTTCATTCCTGAAGACCCTATCCCAAATTCCACTTCCCAAGACCAGAAATCTCACATTTGTCTATTTTTAGGGTTTTCCATAACTCCTTCAATTTTCACCCAAACGCCGTCAAATTTTGCCACCGTGTTCCTTTCCTAATTCTGCTTCTTTGTCCCTCTCTACCAAATTTTCTCATTCTTTCACCCCACTTCTGAAATCCCCATTTTTTGCTTCCCTGTCCATCAGAAAGTGTCCAAAACCTAGTCAAACCCCAATTACTCATCCGAGTTTTTCCCAAATCCAAATCTTCCTTTACTAAATAAGCTTTTGTTTGTGTTTTTCTATCCATTTCCAAGAAAAAAAAAAAAACATGGAGGAAGCACTTGCAGCCATCCAAACCAAACTCCAAGATCTGGATGAAAAATTTATCATCCTCCATCTTCGGCATTCGACCATGAATAATAATCGACAGCCAGAATCTTTTGCAGCCACTGGGTTCTCTTCTTCCAGCAATTTTCGCGGGCCAAAGCTTGATTTTCCTCGCTTCAATGGTACTGATCCGACTGGATGGATATACCGAGTAGAACAATCTTTCAGTCTGCATAATACTTTTGATGTCCAAAAAGTTCCACTTGCATCCTTTCATTTGGAACAAGAAGCCCTTCAATGGTATCGTTGGTACATCAAAGCTCATCCCGAGCCAAACTGGACAGATTTTTGCCAACTCCTTTTGCCACGATTTGGTCCTAGTGCTTTTGATGACTTCACAGGAGCACTCACTAAACTTCACCAAATTAGCACAGTGAGAGAGTATCAGACAGAATTTGAGAAACTGGCCAATCACACAGAAGGATTTTCTGATGAATTCTACATGAGTTGTTTTATCAATGGTCTCAAGGATGAAATCCGCTCAGAGGTCAAAATGTTCTATCCCAACACAATGATGGAAGTCCTCGGGTTGGCTAAGTTGGCAGAGGACAAGATCGCAGCTCAACAACGCTCCAAACCCACCTTCGTTCCCTTCAGAAATATGGGTTCCCAACGACCTCCCATCACGCCTGCCCCGCAACCAACTCCTATCAAGCATTTGTCTGAAACAGAGATGCAGGCACGCTGAGAAAAAGGGCTTTGTTATAATTGTGATGAGAAATTCACTCGGGGACATAGATGTGTTCATCAAAAGCTCTATCTCTTGGATGTGGATTCTCCGCCTGCCTCAGAACTTGATGAAGAAGTTCCAGATACAGTAGATGATCAGGTCGACATTCAACACCCGCCTATTGACACCCCATCTCAGGACGACCCACCTGAGCTCTCTCTCCATGCTGTAACCGGCGTCACCACCCCACAAACAATGCGAGTTAGGGGATACTTCAAGAAGCTCCCTCTTACCATACTCATTGATTCTGATAGCACTCATAACTTCATTGACCCTCAGATTGCCAAACAGGCTGATTGTTTTGTTCATCCTTGCTCCAACTTTGAAGTCATGGTTGCAAATGGGGGCACCTTACCTTGCAAGGGGAAGTTTCACAATGTGTGTATCTCTATGGAAGATTATAACCTGCGCTCTGACATGTTTGCCTTGTCCTTAGGCGGATGTGATGTGGTTTTGGGTGTTCAATGGTTACGCACACTTGGCTCCATCTTATGGGATTTTTCGGAACTTTGGATGTAGTTTTTAGTAAATGGGGCACAACACAAATTAATGGGCTTACAACCAGGGTCTCTCTGCATCATCAGTTCACATCGCGTGGAAAAAATCTTTAACAAGAATTCACATGGTATCATCGCTCAGCTCGATTCCCTTCAGATGCACCCATCAACGGTCTCCACTACTTCCTTGGATAGATATGCAGGTGCCTTTGCTGAACCAATGAGCTTTTCGCCTTCAAGAGACCTTTCCAGTAAGAATTTAGTCACATCTACCTCTCAGCAGGAACTGATGGCTATTTTGCATGCAGTACAGAAGTGGCAGCCATACCTATTAGGGAATTATTTTTGCATCAAAATTGATCTCTAGAGTCTGGAAAATTTTCTGGAACAATGGGTCTCCTCCCCAACACACCTGAAATGGATTATCCAACTCATGGGTTATCCCTATGCGATCACTTACAAGAAGGGTAAGGACAATATGGTGGCAGATGCTCCTTCTCGCACAATTGATGACCCAGTTTCTCTTAGAACTCTTTCTCTGCTTGTTCCAAATTGGTTGCAATATGTTCAACAGGGCTATCTCTTCTATGAACTTCATGCTTCTTCATCAGCAGGGCACTCTGGGTTCTTCAAAATGTATGACCGAGAACAATGTAACTTCTTTTGGCAGGGACTGAAAATGACATTTCAACAGATGGTGGTTGACTGTGATACTTTCTAGGTCAACAAGGGTGAAACGACACTCCTTTCTGGATTGCTCAAACCCTTGCCCATCCCTACACAGCTTTGGCCAACTATTTCTATGGATCTCCTAGCAGCGCTCTGGTGGTACAATACCACATCTCAAAGGACACCATATGAAGCAGTCTATGGACATACACCACGAATTCTTCTTCCATACACCCTTAGCAACTCCCAGTTCAGGAAATTGACTCGGTTCTTCGAAACCACGATCAGATTCTTCTCATTCTGCAAGACAATCTTCAAATGGCCAGAATTCGCCTGAAACAACAAGCCGATCAACACCATTCTGAGCGCACTTTTCATGCAGCTGATATGGTTCTTCTTTGTCTACAACCTTCCAAGCAATCCCCCTTGACCCTCCAAAGGTGTTAGTGGCCCGAAATGCAACCCAAGGATGCTATCGGGGAACCACTTCTTCAGATTCTGCAGCAATTTCTCCAACCAAAGCTTTGAGGACAAAGATTTTTCTAAGGGAGAGGGGATGTTAGGAACCCGTGTCAACCCTTCTCTTTACTATGTTAGTATATTGTTGTTGGACACATATGCTTTGTAAGTCGTCCCATAGTATTTGTTGATCCATAGTTTATATTAGCCCATAGTATTGACCCACAGTATTGGACGCATATGCTTTGTAAGTCGTCCCGTAGTATTATATGTCCCATGGTTTTGACTCATAGTATTGGGCATAGAATTAGTATATAAGTGTGTGTTGAGGTAATTGAAGGCACCGTGAAGTTAATTGTATTGAGCTTTCTCAAAGGAGGTTGCCCCCTCGAAGTGGCCCGTGATCAATATAAAAGTGATTATAAGTTCTATTATTTCTGATATCTCGTGTATTTGCATTAATTAATTATTGCAGGTTCTTCACAGGTATTTACTTGCATGGTAAGGTAAGTGGTGCAGTGAAAAAATGTGGGGAAACCTTCTATTGACTTGATAAATATCTGAATTTCTCAAATCCTCTTATTGTGAGGGACTCTGACCCAAATTCCTATGCATGGGCATATGGCCTGAATATATTTGACTTGCAAGAATGGAAAACGTAGAACATGACATGGATCTACCATAAATGGCAGAATCAAGTGAGTCTACACTGACATTTTTCTTTTAGTATCCTGGTCCTTTATTTGTGGTTTATGAAATGAAGTGATATTAGCATTTGGTTTTGTTTTAAAATGACTTTGTTATGTGTGATGATTTTTATCTTAAAACTAGAACAAACAGTTGTGGAAGCTGGGAAGCCTACCACTTGGGATAATAACCTTTTACAACCTTACTTATGCACTAGATAAGCCTTGGAATCTTCTAGGACTTGGTTATAATCCTAGTGTTATTCGGATGGATATTGCAAAGGAAACAATGATACATTACAATGGCAACATGAAACCGTGGCTTGAAATTGGCATTGCAAAATACAAACAATATTGGACCAAGTATGTGAAATATGACCACATATTCTTGCAGTAGTGCAACCTTGGTGAGTGAGTACATATGGCAGTTTAGTGTACATATTGTATTGGACCCTCGAGTACTCCCTATAATTGCTAGCCATAGAAATTGCAGCAATCATAATTGGAGTAGTTGAGCAAAGGTGCCATTCTTTTGTTTTTGTTGGTTGGAGACTCAGTGGGGTGGATTGAATAGTCTTAAAAATATCACTGTAATAATACTCTCCTATCTACTGCTTTTAGTAGATCCAAATGTAGCAGGTCCCATAATCCTTTGACAAATTCAATAGGTAGGCCATTAGGCCCTGGAGATTTGTTAGCCTGTATCTTATATACTGATGCCTTTAATTCTTCTCCAGTGATAGGTGGTTGCAATGCAAGATTGTCCTATTCAGTGATCAAAGAGGTGAAGAATGATACTACCTGTAGAATATTTCTCATATTCTCCGACGAGTTCTGAGAGTAGAGAGAATGGAAGTGGCTCTCTTTCTCCATAATTTCAAGTTTAGTGAGACAGGGGGAAGGATCTGGGAAGGACAACTGGTCATGAAGGACTGAAATCTCCTGAGTTTTGAGAGTAGAGAGAATGGAAGTTTCTCTCTCCATAATTTCAAGTTTAGTGAGATAAGGGGAGGATATGGGAAGGACAACTGGTCATGAAGGACTGAAATCATGGATTCTATTTCTTTAAGACTCTTTTCAGATTGACCCAAATTAAATTTGTACCACTCCTTGGTTAGATTTTTTATACAATAAAGGTTTTTTTAGAGATGGAGTAAAGGATCTCGCTTGTCCTTAGAGTGTGGCACCCAAGAGTCTTGAATTTAAACTGAGGTGAGAGAGGGGGGCGGGGGGCAGTGGGATATTTAATTAGATCAAGGATGATTGTAGCATGCTATGAACCTGTGGCCTTTGGATTCCAAATTTGAAGCTTAAAGGCCTATCAATAGGTCTTTCTTAAGTAGAAACCTATCCACTCAATTACCAATATATTTGACTCCTTTTTTCTTGTTTTTCCAAGTGAGGGTGAGGCACACCGAAGTTATATCCACCAAAGCTATGATCACACTACCAAAAATCAAATGGAAGAATGGCCAAAAACAATAGTCCTCAGTTTGTTGCAGTAGTTGAGTTCAACACTTTTTATTCTTCAAATTTTAAATGAAACCACAATTACTTTTGTCAGTTGGTAATTAGTTCTTCATGCTGCTTACAATGATACCAGGAGATCCACAAAAGAGAAGCGAAAGATAAGGAGAAGAAAAAATAACATGCTGAAATGGCCCCATTGCAAAATTATATATTGTTTCTTTGTGAAGCCCCAAACCATCTGATTTTTCTAGTACCATGGTGTCTTGTTACAATTTATGCATGCATGCATGTAATCTAACTCTAGTGAAGATGCCATTCTAGTTTGGCAATATGTTTGAATTATGTGTTAGGAGGCCTACGACTAATTTCCCCTGTGATCCTCCAAGCACCCAGCCAAACCCTTTCAGCCCAAGGCACTCTTGATTCCCTAGAAGACATTATCAGGTGTTGCACTTTAAAGTCCATTGTTTCTTACAAGGATAAATGCAGTATTTTGTGGTTTGCTATATGATACCTCTATCAGATTCTACCTTTGAAAGATTTATGCGTCACTTGCAAATTTTTCAATCTCGCTATGTACAACGGAAGGGGTTTTATATTAGGTTGTTGTTTTCCTACTTGCAATAGCATATTCCTGTCGCTATTCTACTGCCATGAATTCTTAACCATTTTCCCATTGTAGAGAACATAATGTGAAGGTTCTTGAGCTCAGTGATATTTTCTGTCGAAAGCTCCCATTGCGCCTTTTGTTTTCCTTGTTTTGCATGTACAAGCTCATCCTGTAAATTACTGCCATCAAACTCAGTTTTAGCTTGCATTTGTTGTTGCAAAAGGGTAATTTTTAATAATAGTCTTAAATGATTTTTTCCCTTTTGCGAGGGTATTGAACTATCCTTTATATTTTCAAACTCAGACAACAACAAATTTATTTCAATTTTTGTGCTTGAATAAATCATAGGAAACAACTTAGACGGCCTTATTCCTTAGCAGTTGCAGATTTCTCTCTCTTCGATTGGCCTCTAACGACCCATATAAAGTAGAACATAAAGAGACACCATTTTTATGCTGCTGTGGCATTCAACTCCACAATAAAAACTATATTTTCCATTGGATTTGACCTCTTGACCTTCAGCAGATAGATCATTCATAAATCTCTGGCACAGAAGTCTGTAAGAAAACCCAATCTAAACCCAAAACCACAACTTGACAATATGCATTCCTATCAAGAGAGGCTTGGAGATGGCATCTAATTCTATATGTTTCCATCATACTAGAAAGGAGAGAAAAACACTATTGCAATTAAATAGCTTGCCTTAACCTGTGTCCATCTAATAAATGTGAAACCATTCTCCATCCGATGATGTATACTTCAGACAATTTAGGGGTGGTAGCTGACCCAAGGATAAAACTCGTGGCAATTGAGAAAGATGTAGTTCCCTAAATATTTGGAAGAAAAGATAGCATGGTGGTAGAGGCTGTAAAATCTCTAGAATCTGCATATATGCTTATTTGAACAAGATTCTTAAAATTATTGTGCTGGAATGTGAGAACTGTTGCAGAACACAAGTGTCACTGTCAGATTAAAAACATATTGTTTCTCGTTACAGGTTCTGTTTTGAGCACGCGGACTTAACAAATTATTGTCCAACGAGGAATCTGTTTTGAGAATGGACACTTGACAGCTTCTTATCCAATGAGGACTTGCAAGCGCACCTAGTAGAGGAGTTATGTGTCTGATCACACTGCGTGGAACCTATAAAGGATCATGAGGGTCCTTAGCACATTTGAAATGCCTCTGTTACACCCCTAAGGAGCAGAGATGCCATTGAACCAGCAGTGGTAAAGGAGATGCCTCCCCTGCAACCACTAGTCTACCTTGATGATATCCCCCAGAAGAGCATCAGATGACACATAAGATGGTCCAATCGAATCAGGAAAGTGACCAAGTTTCCTTGGACAAGGATGATAAAAGAGAAGCAGGATCGCCGAAGGCTCCATCTTGCTTCTCAAGGAAGTTTGAAACTGGTGAGAAAGGCTCGAATGAAATAAAAAATGAAAGGAACAGATAAGTAGTTCTTGAGATAGTATGGTCCTTCAATCCAGAAATTAGAAGATGGTTGTCCCTTCCCGAGCCTAGTTTTTAGACAAAATGTGGAGCAAAATTTGAAAGAAGAAATTATGAAGACTCTTCTGATAAAATGACCACCCTAGTATAGCCGCAGTGAATGCAATTTTTAGCATTACATAGTAAACATTTATTTATTTTCTGTAAGTTAAAAAGAAAGCACAACAGAATGTAACCTTGTAATAAAGAAACCACACATTGTTATGAAAAATAGCCAAAACATTATGATTTGTGCCCAAATTACAAAAGATAAGATAAAGCTCACTACTTCTAAAAACAGGGGGGGAGCCCAATACTTAAAAAGAGATGGGCCTCACACTACCAGGCCTAAAAAATCCATGAGATAATTTTTCATTCCCATTTGATTTATGGACGCTACCAGTGACTCTTAAATGGTTCGATTGGCCTCTAACGACCTATAGAAAGTAGAAAGTAAAGAGACACCAATTTTATGCTGCTGTGGCATTCAACTGCACAATTAAAACTATATTTTCCATGGGATTCAACCTCTTGACCTTCAGTAGATAGATAATTCATAAAGCTTTGTCATAGAAGTCTACAATAAAACCCAATCTAAACCCAAAACCACAACTTGACAAGATGCAATCCTATCAAAAGAGGATTGGAGACACCATCTAATTCTATATGTTTCCATGTGATTTGAATTTAAAGGATTTTAGATATATGTTTTTCTTATATTGATTGATTGTTTGTGAGTTTTCTTGGGCAAGTTCAATGTAGTTCACTAATACTTTGTTATTAAGGAGATCATGTTCAATCCACACACAGAGAATTTCTCTGCATTAGGGGAAGAATCTGGATCATTCACAATGCTAAATTGAAATAAAAATAAAGTAGACTACAAACTGTTGAGAATCTTATTTGTGAGCTAGATGTCCTTTTGAATTAGTTATGGTGTGAAGTTTGAAGATAAGTGTGCTTATTTACCCGGTACATGTTTTGTTGGAGGTTTGGAACAATGATATCATTTTGTTTGAACTAGAGAGAAACTGTATGGGATTCTTTATTTACAGAAATTAGTTAGATATTTGTATACCATAAAGTTGCTAATTTTCCTGTGCTTGAATTACCGACTGATTTCTTTCAATAGAATTTAGCTACTGGGAATTGTGTTTCTTTTCGTATTGAAGGTGACTGAATCTATGGAAACATATAATTCCGAAAATATCATATTAGAAGGATTATGTATATATAAATTTGTTGTATTAGATTTGACCTTGATATCAGGCATTCTATGAAATATTAACTGAGTTACTGAAACAATTAAATAAGCGGTCTGCGATAACTTAGAAGGTTACAATACTTATCTATTGCTTTAAGCCATTTGCAGCTAAATTGGACTACAAATCCATTTGAGTCAATCATTTTTTGTATGCGAGGTTTGTCAAACATCATATTTTGTATACCTTATATCCGACTTGCACGAGCTGTTAGTTCAATTCTCTATTTGAATATTAGTTCTTTATGCTTCTTGATGCCTTCATTAATTTAAGTTCCACCAAGGTTTGTGGACAGGGGATGAGATACAGGGATGGTGCAGAGGATTGCATCATTTAAAACCACATACATTTGTAAATATATGGTGAAAATTACATTCATAAGTCGGTTAGAAGATAATGATTCAATAAAATTGAAATAGGTGAAACATTGATTTTCTCATCATAGGTTACTGGAATTAAATTATGCCAAAGAAGGTAGACATACCAGTAGGAACTTCCCTTTGAGGGTACTTCCATGAAGAGGGTTCGATTGTAGAAGTATCAAGTGCAAGAATCTGCTGTTGAACATCAACAAGATGGATACATTGCTTGCCCCAACAATGATTATGCCTATGATGTACAAGAGAAATTTATCTTATTTGACAGTTTTAACGGGAAAAATCATAATTCAAATGTACATATTTGAACTGAACTTACTATACAACTGCATTCTTGATTTTTGAGAGATTTGGCAAACAAAGGTTATCATTAACATGAACCTTTTTGGTGACTATTGGGTAATCTTTGTTTCTTACCTAGGTATGTGACCATTTTCCATAATTATGCAATATGGTGTTAATTTTGGGAAATTTTATTCTCATATCAATCCATAAGGAATTCTATTTAAGGGTGCTATCTCAATGGTAGAGCACCTGTCTTATAGGCAGGAGGTTGGTGGTTTGATTCCTCCATGCCCTATATATATTCCGAAACCACTAAAAATAGATAAATGACTAAAAAAATGACCAAAATTTGCATATAAACGACCACCAGTACAACATGAGAGATAAGTGACAAAACAAAAGACCAAAATATGCATATAAATGACCACTTTTGAGTTGGTGATCGCTGGTAACAAATTAGTGGTCATTTATCACGTGACAAAAAATGTGGTCATAAATTTGGTCTTTAATTGTGACAATTAATAACCAAATATATGACCAAATTAATGACCAAATATACGACCACAAGATAAGCTATAAATGACCAAGCTAAATATGACCACATTTTTTGTCGTGTGATAAATGACCGTTATTTTCTACCAATGGTCACCAACTCAAAAGTGGTCATTTATATGCGGATTTTGGTCGTTTTTTTATCATTTATCTCTCATTTTGTACTAGTGGAATAACATTTTGTGTTGTCTTAATAACACTATCATCTAGATCACCACTTGGAGTGATGATTTCCGAACTATCCCCTGAGTTTTCACTATGATTTTCAACATTGGATTGAACATCTTCTCTCCTCCTTTTATGTCTTGAAGCAGTTGTATATAAAAGAACAACTTGTTGATGAGGAATGGAAACATCCTCATCCATAGGTATTTTAGAAGAGTGTATCTCACTCTTACCAGTAGAAGTAACATCGTCATCACCAACAATTCGTCGATCATGTTCCGTTGGGAGAGATATCCTTTTGAATGCAACCTTCCTAGGTATTTCATTTGGTTGTTGGATGCATTTTCCTTTCTGTGCTTGTACTTCTTCAGGAACATTTTGCACTCATTTTTGCTTTGGTGTTTCTCCCTTTTTTGGTGCTTCTCCCTTATGAAGAGGGGCATTAATGACATACATCGGATTTTCTTCCGTGGAATAAATTCCATTCAGAATATGGGAAAGTGGCATAGAAACATCCTGCGAAATAAAAACGTTATTGTATTAAATCTATTACATGTTCATATAAGTCAAAGTATAAGAAATTCATAAATATATAAAAGTATACAAACTTACAATCTTGCGCTCAATATCGTGCATGGCTCCCGCACAAAATTCTGTAAATATTTCGTCGATCTTATAGTTTGAAACCTTCAAAGAATATCTGATTTTGACAAAGGTTTTAGCTTGTTTCACTAGTGCATAAACAATGCCTTTACCTGACACCAAACAAATATCTCGCAAAAATCCCAATGAGTAATAATCATTTTTAAGATATGCAAATCCAACACAATATAAGTGAATACTGTCTGAGTTGCCTTGATATTTCTCTTTCGGAAACCAAGAATAGTCCATTTTCTCTTCAGCTGGTGCGTGTTTCCATTCTCTAGCATTCTTGGATTTTAAATCATCATTGGATACAACTTCATATCGCACAACATTGTCATATGGCTCAACTACTTTTTTCGAAGAATTCATCGATGATCTCGCTCCAGATATTTTACAGATATCTTTCTTGATTCCATTTTCCCTATAGTAAGAAACAAAACAAAAAAAGTTGAGTATATGTTTTAAAACAAATAGTTGCACTTACAAAAAATGTTAACATATAGTTATACAAATCATAACAATTTTTTAAATGTAGAGGGGCTCAAGAATTGTTTTTTAAATGCATATCCCTTGGGCTACGCTACGGGCGCCCATAGCATCTATAGCGTATCCCAAGGGATATGCATTGGGCGCCCCGTGCCCAATGCATATCCCTTGGGCTATGCTACGGGCACCCACTTAGCATAGCCTAAGGGCTATGCATTTACGGGATGTGCCAATGCATAACACTTTGGCTATGTTATGGCCAGTGCATAGACCTTGGGCTGTGATACGAGAATTTCCTGTGGGATATGCAATAGCCTATGGCTAATATCCCATGGCTATAGACATGGGATATTGCATAGCCCATGGGATATGCATTGGGAACCCAAAGGGAACCCGAGGGTAGGAGCGGATCCACCCCTTTGGCAGTGTAGATGATCTCCACTCCTCCCCCTGGGCACCTTTTCGGATCCCACAACAAATCATTCTTCCCGCTAGGGCGGGTGTTGTGTGCGCCCAAAGGGGTCCAGGGGGATCAGAGCTACGCCTCGCCCCCCTTTGGGAGCCCACAGTACCCGCCCGCTAGTGGTGTTGTGGGATCCCAAAGCGAACTCGGGGGAGGAGCGGAGCTCCTCCCCGTTTCCAACAGGGAGGGTCAAGCCCGCCCCTTTGGAAGTGGGGAGGAGCTCGCTCCTCCCCCTAGGCGTCCTTTGGGAACCCAATGCATATCCCGTGGGCTATGCAATGGGAATCCATTGCATAGTCCATGGGGTATGCAATATCCCATGGTCTATTGCATAGCCCGTTGGCTATGCAATGGGACACCCAATGCCCATTCAAATGAGTTTGGGGGTAGGAGATTAGCTCCTCACTCGTGCACCCAAAGGGGCGTGCCCCAGGGCCATATTTTGGGTGCATGAGCCCTCGGGCCAAAACAATAAATATTTTTTTACCCAGGTATTTACAGAGGGCATGCCGAATCCCAAAGTAAAAAAAATTATAAAACAGTATAAATTTAAAGTATTGAAAAACAACATTAACATTAGAAAAAAAATTAACTAAAGTTGACAATGTTTGAAGCTATTCGATGGCCTTCAAATCCTTACGGATCGTTGTTTGCAAATGGTAACTGTAGAAAACAAAACTTCATTAATATAGCATAAATAATTATTTTTTTTACCGCTTTATGAATGTGGGATTAAAAAAAAATGACAAAAGCACTGAACAAACATTGTCAAAGGAAAATATAAAATATAAATATTTATTTAAAAAAATAGAACTAACCTTCAAAGAACTATTAAATTACCCAAATTTTCAAACGTGAAGAATAGAAAACCAAAATAGTTTATATGACTAATATTAAGTTTAAAATTATTCATTTTACGAATGCGGGATTCAAAAATGTGTAATTAGCTAATGCATTATTTCTAAAATTAGAGAAGAAGGCATTAAATGAAATTTGACTAGTGTTATGACTTTTGGTTTAAAAATTTAATGTAAATAACTAATATGGTATTAAAAAGTTTGGATAGCATTGTTTTCATGTCATTTTATTATTATTATTATTACAATTTTTATACGATAAATTAAATTACTTTTAATAGTGTTATGATTGTGTTTAAAATGTGCGATTTATTTTGTCTATAAATTTTGGAGGGAAAATTTTGAAGGGAATTTTTAGAGGGAATGCTTGGGAGGAAAAATTTTGGAGGGAAAATTTAGTTCTTTTAGCTATAAGATTATTGGGGGTTGACTATTGCACCATTGTACGTTTTGGTGAGGAGTGTGAGAAAATTTCATTCTCTTATCATTTTTAGTGAAAAGTCATGGACTCGTCTGAATCAATCTCAATGTTTGAAGATGTACATGAAGATGGTGGGAAATTTTCATTTATGTGTGGATTTAAAAGGCATTGATGATGATTTACCTCCAAGTGATGATTTTAAAGGAATTAATGATAATGATGAAGAGCTTCCTCCATGTGGATATTTTAAATACATTGAGGAAGATAATGAAA
Organism: Larix kaempferi; assembly: GCA_027924585.1. Lineage (NCBI taxonomy): Eukaryota > Viridiplantae > Streptophyta > Pinopsida > Pinales > Pinaceae > Larix > Larix kaempferi. The sequence goes on along the minus strand of BSBM01001283.1, from coordinate 1,667,758 downwards.
ATTTTCCTCCAAGTGACAATTTTGAGAGCACCAATGATGATTTTGCTCAAGGAAATGATTCTCAAGGCATGAACGATGATTCTCCAAGCGATGATTTTCAAGGCACTAACAATGAATTTCCTTCAAGCCAATATTTTCCTCCAAGCGAAGATTTTCAAGGCACAAATGTTGATTTCCGTCCAAACCAATATTTTCCTCCAAGCGAGGATTTTGATGGGATAGATAATAATTTTGGTGAGGATGAAGGCACTAATGATGGTGTAGATAAATATTCCTCCAAGCAAGGATTTTAATGGCACCGCTAGTGATTTTCCTCCAAGCAGGTATTTTAATGGCACCGATGACGATTTTCCTCCAAGCGAGGATTTTAATGGGATTGATAATGTTCCTCACCCAAGCAAGGATTTTTATGGCGTTGGTGGTGATTTTCCTCCAAGAAAGGATTTGAATGGGACTGATAATTGTTCTCCTACAAGCAAGGATTGTGATGGCACTGATGATGATTTTCCTTCAAGTGAGGATTTTAATGGGACTAATAATGTTTCTCCTCCAAGAAAGGATTTTGATGGCACAGATAATGATTTTCCTCCAAGTGTGGATTTTAATGGGACAGATGATGATTTTGGTGAGGATAAAGGAAACAACAATGATGAAGATGGTTTTCCTCCCATCCAGGATTTTGATGGCTCTAATGATGATTTTCCTCCAAGTGAGGATTCTAATGGGAAAAATGATGATTTTGGTGAGGATGAAGGCACCAATACTGGTGAAGTTGATTTTCCTCCAAGCGAGGATTATGATGGTGGTGATGACGATTTTCCTCCAAGAGAGGATTTTAATGGAAGCAATGATGATATTCCTCCAAGAGAGGATTTTAATGGGACATATAATAAATTTGGTGAGGATGAGAGCACCAATAATGGTGAAGATGAATTTACTCCAAGAGAGGATTTTTATGGCACGGATGATTATTTTCCTCCAAGTGAGCATTTTGATGGCACTGATGATGAATTTCCTCCAAGCGAGGATTTTAAAGGGACGGATGATGATTCTGGCGAGCATGAAGGAACCAATAATGATGAAGGTTATTTTTCTCCAAGCAAAGATTGTGATGGCATTGATGATGATTTCCCTCCAAGCGAGGACTTTAATGGGATAGATGATGATTTTGGTGATGATGAACCCACCAATGATGTTGATTTAACCTCAAGTGATAAACTTGATACTGATGTTGATAATCATTCTCCTACTAATTTTGGTGATGATAATATCAATGAGAGGGATGATATTCCTCACATTGATGAGGATATTCATTCTAATGAGGATGATTTAATGGTTCATGAAACACAAAGGAAAATTGTACCAATGAGCCAGATTAAGTGTAGGACTAGGCCATTTTATATCAATCCAACTCATTTTAGTCATACAAGGTCTAGGAAATATTTGGTCACAAGTCCCCGTTCTATTATTGATTGGATTTCAAGTGATTCTTTCCAAATACACTACAATTATGCCTTAGAGAAAAGGAAAGCATATCTATCAATGAACAAAAATATGAAAAAATCATATTTGGTAGGGTGCATGATTTCTGCAAAGGCAGGTTATGATTATCGCATTGGAAGTATTTTGCTTTGTAGAAGGGAATTAAAAATAATCCACTCAATTGGTAATCTTAGACTATCATGAATATAGACAAGGCTATAAAAGGATCCTACAATTTATTCTAAAGAATATCATGCACGAGCTACTTGGCCGATAACAAACATTGCAATGTCATGGATGCGTGACTTCTTTTCTAAGCATGGAGAGAGTATGCCAGATAGAGAAATGATACACATTCCAGATAATTTCTCAAGGCAGGAAATCTACAACTTGTACAAGGCATTTTTTCAAGATGATGAAGGAAATAACAATTTCATTAGATATGCATATTTTACAAGACTATGGAAAACAGAGTTCAACAATGTCCATATTCCTAAGAGGTCAAGGATGGGGGTTTGCAGTATACGTGCTTCTCTTAAACAAAGAAGGGATAAATCAGAAGGGATAGAGAGAGGTATGTCTCTAACATTTTTTTTTTAATAATAAATATCTATTATGAAAGTTCGTCAATGTGTTGTTTTTATTTTATTTGTAGATTTTGTTGTTAATGAACTTCAAGCACATTGCAATCAACAATCAGTTGAATGGAAAAATTTATACAAACATCACAAGAAGTGTTATGATGAACCACACAAGTATATGGGTTTGATAATTGATGGAATGTATCAAAAAAAAAAACACTTTTGCTACATTTTGTTCGTGTACTAAAGAATTTAAAGAAGGAAAATTTTATTCAGTTTCACTTGGTTGGTTGTATGGTTTTTAAGGGTTTACTTTACAGCTCCCAATATTCATAATGATGCAAATCTGACCATTAACATACTTCACCATGTGCTTACTCATTGTTCTGGTAATATTCCTCGAGTTATGTATTTGCAATTGGACAACACCAACCGGGAAAACAAAAATCAGATTGTGTTTGGTTTTATGAACATGCTTGTTGAATTGAGAATTTTTCAGAAGGTTAAAGCTAATTTTCTTCTTGTTGGGAATAAACATGACCATATTGATCAAATTTTTAGCCGTTTTGCAGTGACATTGGGGAGTAATAATGTCGGGAGCCTGCCATCATTAGCTAAAATTATATAGTCCAGAGCCCGTTGTACTAACATTGGAGGAAACTATTGGCATGCGAAGATTTATTTTGGGATCACATGGTGAAGAAAGGTGAATTGATAAAATAAATGGAATTATCTTTCAACATCAATTTTGTATAAAAAATATTGATGGGAAAACACTACTACGGGGTGAGAAGTACTCAACAAGTGCAGAATGGGGACCTACATTAGGTTTAGCATTTCTGAAATTCATCCCAAGTCATCAAATGTATGCTTCAAAGTTATTGTTTTTGCAATCAGCTGTTGAGATTCAAAATTCACGCTGACACAATAGAGACATTGATTCTTCTCAATGCTTGGAAGAAATCAAAAAGTCTATCAAAGATACATATGACTATTTTGATGTTGTTGATTCTGTTTGGTGGGAGTCATTTTTCATGGAGCAAATTGACATAATTACAAAGTCTACAAATGTAGATATTTTTTTGAAGACTCCATTTAGTTGGCCACAAAGTATGTCAAATGAAAATGAGGAGATAAATGTTGAGCCTTCTCAACCAGAAGAAAGGGAAATATACATTGTGTCTAGAAGATCATCTGCATAGTGTGAGGCAATGGAAGACCTTTATAGAGGCTTAGTACAAGATATTAAGGAGGTTTGCATGATTGCAGTTTTGGCCATAGAAGATCCACATGGTTATCCATTTTGGATTGAAAAAGTTATGAAGGTCAATAACGAAAATGAAGAAGTTATATCTATTGAAGTACATTGGCATGCAACAAACACACACCCATTTGATGGTGTGTACAAGTCGAAGATGGTGATCAAGAAAAAAGGTTTGTAAAAAGAGAAAAATAAAGGCTAAAAATGAAAATCATCACCGCATAGACATTTTGAAATTAGAGGATTTTGACATACTAGTTTATGACTTCCAGTTGACAAGGAAAGGCACTCTTCGCTCCAAGACTATAGAGATTATGAAAATATTGTTGGCACCCGAAATAGTTGCAACATGGGAGTTTGCTAAATCAAGGCGTAGATCTATAAGGAATATGGCATATGAAATGTTGGGCGTACATAAAGATTCAGATGGTGCACTCATTGATAGTAGAGAAGAATACCGGTCATCTACATTTTCATCCAGTCATTCATCTGAAGAAAATGTAGCTTCTGATGGTGTGTCAGAATCCATCTGCTGATTTGAATATTTGTACATGAAACATTTTGTATTTTTTATTAATATTCCATTGTTTGTATGGAAACTCTAAAGGAGTGCTCGAATTTTGATATGAATTACTTCTTGTTAGGAACCCATGTCAACCCTTCTATTTACTTTGTTAGTATATTGTTGTTGGACGCATATGCTTTGTAAGTCATCCTGTAGTATTTGTTGATCCATAGTTTGTCTTATTGTTGTTGGACGCATATGCTTTGTAAGTCATCCCATAGTAATTGTTGATCCATAGTTTGTATTGGCCCATGGTTTGTATTGACACGTGGTATTGACCCACGGTATTGGCCACTAGACTTAGTATATAAGTTTGTGTTGAGACCAATAAAGGTACCATGAAGTTATTTGTATTGAGATTGCTCAAAGGAGGTTTCCCCCTCGAAGTGGCCTATGATCAATAAAAGTGATTCTAAGTTCCGTTATTACTGCTATCTTGTATATTTTCATTAATTAATTATTGTAGGTTCTTCACATCTGGTATCATAGCACTTTCTTGGGCTCGTTGGGTGAAATTTCTGCCAAATTTTTTTTCACATCTGTTGCAGCTTCAGATCTGGAAAAAATCCCTATCCGCTTAACTGTGGAAAGTACTTGGGCATAATTCCTAAAACTCATTGTGAGGAGTACAACAGAAACCCCGAAGTAGCTGGCCAATTGAGAGGATTTTCCAGCGAAAAGGGCAACAACCCCTACCTGATTGACTAGTTCCCACCCATGAGATAAACCAATAGTTGTCATTTGTGGCAAAGCTGTTATCAATTTTACCTGAGTCGTGGAGTGAGGGGTACTGCCCCAATACACAAGCCATCAGACAACATTGGTGGCTGACTAAAACCCCTGAACTGTAAGGAAGCCGCACATACCTGGGTCCATATCTATTTTCAGTTGAACTGTTACCGATCACTTCCGCGTCATTTCAGATCCAGCCGTTTCAGATCTATTCTGAAATTCGTTTCAACTCCAGCCATTTTCAATCCATTCGATGTCATTTCAGATCCATTTATTTCCAATCACTTCCGCGTCGTTTCAGATCCATATATTTCCGCTTCCTTCTACGCTGTAGCAGATCCATTCTGGAAAAAAAAAAGTTTTTTCGCCATATCTCCCTTGTTTTAACTCCGTTTCCCTTGAAACTTCCCGAACACCCCTACAATCCCATTCTGCATATTTCATTCCTTAGGACCCTATCCCAAATTCTACTTCCCAAAGCCAACAATCTCACTTTTGTCTATTTTTAGGGTTTGCCATAACTTCTTCAATTTTCACCCACTCGCCTCCAAATTTTTCACCGTGCTCATTCCCTATTTCTGCTTCTTTGTCCCTCTTTCACCAATTTTCTCATTCTTTCACCCTGCTTCTGAAATCCCCATTTTTTGTTCCCATGTCCATTAGAAAGTGTTCAAAACCTAGTCAAACCCCAATTACCCATCCGATTTTTTTCCAAATCCAAATTTCCCTTTACTAAATAAGATTTTGTTTGTGTTTTTCTATCCATCCCCCCCCCAAAAAAAAAAAACTCTTGGTTATGGTTGTCACCCGCGCAGGAGCAAAAACCATGGAGGAGTCACTTGCAGCCATCCAAACCAAACTCCAAGATCTGGATGAAAAATTTCTCAGCCTCCATCTTTAGCTTTCAGCCATGAACAATAACGAACAACAAGAATCTTCCGCAACCAATGGGTTCTCTTCTTCCAACAATTTCTGTGGTCTGAAGCTTGAATTTCCTTACTTCAATGGTACTAATCCGACTGGATGGATCTATCGTGCAGAACAGTATTTTAGTCTACATAATACTTTTGATGTCCAAAAAGTTCCACTTGCATCCTTTCATTTAGAACATGAAGCCCTTCAATGGTACCATTGGTACATCAAGGCTCACGACGAGCCAAAATGGACATATTTTTTCCAACTGCTTTTGCAACAATTTGGTCTTGGTGCTTTTGATGAACTAAACTTTGTCAAAGTGGCACTGTGAGAGAGTATCAGATAGAATTTGAGAAACTAGCTAATCACACAGAAGGCTTGTCTAATGAATTCTACAGGAATTGTTTTATCAGTGGTCTTAAGGATGAAATCCGGTCAGAGATTAAAATGCTCTATCCCAACACAATGATGGAAGTCCTAGGGTTGGCTAAGTTGACAGAAGACAAGATTGTAGCCCAACAGCGCTCCAAACCCACTTTTGTTCCCTTCCGAAATATGGGTTCTCAACAACCTTCCATCCCGCCATCTCCTCGACCAAATCCTATTAATCATTTGTCTGAAACAGAGATGCAGGCACGTAGAGGAAAAGGGATTTGCTATAATTGTGATAAGAAATTCACTCGGGGACATAGATGTGTTCAACAAAAGCTCTATCTCTTGGATATGGATTCTCCGCCTGCCTCTAAAATTGGTGAAGAAGCTCCAGATACAATGGATGATTAGGTCGACATTCATGAGTCGCCTATTGACCCCCCATATCAAGATGAACAACTAGAGATATCTCTCCATGCTTTATCCGGCGTCGCCACCCCCCAAACAATGCGGGTCAGGGGTTACTTCAAGAAGCTTCCTCTTACAATACTCATTGATTCTGGTAGCACTCATAAATTCATTGACCCTCGGATCGCCAAACATGTTGATTGTTTTGTCCATCCTTGTTCTAACTTTAAAGCCATGGTTCCCAATGGGGGCACCTTACCTTGCAAGGGGGAGTGTCACAATGTGCGTATCTCTCTGGAATATTATAACCTGCGCTCTGACATGTTTTCCTTGTCCCTAAGCGGCTGTGATGTGGTTTTGGGCGTTCAATGGTTACGCACACTTGGCCCCATCTTATGGGATTTTGTTGAACTTTGGATGCAGTTTTCAGTCAATGGGAAACAACACTGTAAAATTAGTCACAACAGATCTATTGAACAAGAATATCAATCACAAACATGTAAAACAATTTGGAGTAAAAACTGTGCAAGAGAGATGCATCAGTGCTCTATAATCCAGAATGGTAGAATTACAATACAATACTGTCACAATGAGTGAGCAATTCAAATTAGCCAAGGAGGTCATTCGAATATACTGCATGGTGTAGCTTGGCTCCATCTAGGAGTCCTCATCATCAATCAGTGGTGGTCATCAATGCACAAGTCACTGTCAGACAAGTTTCAAACTGAGTCTAACTGAGTGTAATAAGTGTAACTGATGGTAAGTGACACTAATGTAGGGATGGAGGCTCAGTGGAGGGCGCATGAGGAGTTAACTTCACTCAGAATAGGTAGTCAGGTCTCATCGGAGATCAATCGGAGTGATAACAGTAGTTATGGGTTAATCGGAGGTCAATCAGAGAGATAACTGAAGTGAACTGGACTGGTAGGTGAGAAAAGGTGCCCTTCTACAGTGGAAGGTGAGAAGTGGGCACCTCCTTGACTAGGAGGGCTACATCTGAGTGGAAAGTAGCTCCCGAGTGCTGGAAGACTAGGGACTAGGTGCTGGAGGCATAAAAATGGTGACTGGGCAGCATGTGGGTGCATGCAAAGTACATAACTGAATGATGAGATATCCTAACAAACACAAATTTAAGGGCTTACAACAAGGGTCTCTCCGCATCATTAGTTCACATCGCCTGGAAAATATCCTTAAGAAGAATTCACATGGTGTCATCGCTCAACTCCATTCCATTCAGATGCACCCATCAACGGTCACCCCTACTTCCTTGGATAGATATGTAGGTGTCCTTGCTAAACCAGTGGGTTTGTCGCCTTCAAGAGACCTTTCCGGTAAGAATTTAGCCGCATCTACATCTTAGCAGGAAATGATGGCTATTTTGCATGTAATGCAGAAGTGGCAGCCACACCTATTAGGGAATTATTTATGCATCAAGACTGATCTCCAGAGTCTGAAAAATTTCCTGGAACAGTGGGTCTCCTCCCCAGCACACCTGAAATGGGTTATCCAACTCATGGTTTATGCCTATGCGATCACTTACAAGAAGGGTAAGGACAATATGGTGGTAGATGCTCCTTCTCGCACATTTGATGACCCAGTTTCTCTGAAAGCTATTTCTCTGCTTGTTCCAAATTGGTTGCAATCTATTCAACAGGGCTATCTCTTCTATGAACTCCATGCTTCTTCATCAGCAGGGCACTCTAGGTTCCTAAAAATGTATGACCGAGAACACTGTAACTTCTTTTGACAGGGATTGAACATGACAATTCAACAGATGGTGGCTGACTGTGATACTTGCCAATTCAACAAGGGTGAAATGCTCCTTTCAGGACTGCTCGAACCCTTTTCCTTCCCTACAGAGATTTGGACAACTATTTCTATGGATTTCCTAGAAGCGCTCCAGTGGTACAATACCACATCTAAAAGGACACCATATGAAGCAATATACGGACATGCACCGCCAGTTCTTCTTCCATACACCCTCAACAGCTCCCCAGTTCAGGAAATTGACTCAGTTCTTCGACACTGCAATCAGATTCTTCTCATTCTGCAGGACAATCTTCACATGGAAAGAATTCGACTAAAACAATAAGCTGATCAGCACCGTTCTGAGCACACTTTTCATGCAGCTGATATGGTTCTTTTTCGTCTACATCCTTCCAAGCAACCCTCCTGTCAAGTCCCCTCCCATCAGACCGAGTAAGGGAGAGAACATGGCACTAAAACTGGGCATCTATCCCCATATCCATTAAGTAAAACTCATTGATAATGAAAGACATATACATATGCATAAATTAATTAAACACAGTGGAATTAAAATCATCTACATATCTAACATACATTCCAAATATTCACGGTAAACATCAGGTAAATACATTGCAGAGTTAACACAAGAGAGTACTTATCTTAAAACAAAGTAGTCCCGAGCAACTGGCTATGCAACTACAATGTTCCACCCAACCATAGGCCAATTGTGCTCATCAATCTCTCAGCACAACTGCCACCCTCGAGTTGGGCATGATTTCGATAAGGAAAAGGAAACAGCAGATTCACACATAACCAAAATACATCAAAATCAACCAATCCAATCAATAGTTGGGTTTATCAGGCTGTCAAAGTAGTAGGGAGGATAGCTAAGCTAGTAAGCTCAACATCAAGCTAAGGAACCTCTACGGGATTCAGCCAACTCGGCATCCACAATACCTACACACCCAACACAAGGAAGGTATCCCCTTCACTGCTCAACAGTCCCTCGGGCTGCACCTTCTCTTCTCGTGCTATTGAAGGTGTGCATAGAAAGATTACCAAAGCCTTGGCATCCCCAGTGATATTACATCCTTCACTAGGTTTATCATGCTACATCCAATCCCCTTCTCTACTCATGGTTATACACAGGAAATTCCAGGTAAATGAGGAATTCTTAGGATCTACATGGAGATCACAATTCCAATGTCCAAAAACCACAATAGTTGGGCTCGAATTCGACCTCTACACAGTCATACAATTCGATGTAAACATTGGAACAATTCGGGTCATTTATATGATAGACAGAAGCTCTCAAAACGGCCTTCACACAGTCATTAACTGGTAGCAAGGAACCAAAACGAATTTTGGGCAAAACCGTGACAGGTTGGCACCCGAAATTGACATATAAGCAATCACACAATTGATGGAAACATTCAAAAAACGATCTCTGAGGTAGGAGATAACAGCTGGGTTCATAACCCATGAATTTCATACACATTCACAGCAATTGGGCATAATAAAATGCTTTTTACACAAAACATTTCATGGCTGAGTTCACAAAAACGATTTTCCACAAATGAAAACCAAATCTGGAAATTCAAAAAAGTTTTTACAACAATAATGGAAACAACAAGCTATCAAAACTTATCTATGAAGCTTCCCAATGGATTCTCTTCTTTCCCCACAGTCCAGCCATCACAAAAACAAGACTCTCAGCTTGAAAACCAGTGAATTTACAGCATACTTCATGAGAGAAATACCCAGCAAGCTCCCAAAAACATGAGAGAGTGAATTCTGATGGGGAATAATGGCTTGGGAAGGCAATTCGTGGGTGTTTTCTTGTCGAAGAAGCAAAAATAAGAATTCTCAGGTTGGTGGCTTGCCCATGCATGAAATTGGCTTCCATACCTCTTCATTCCCAAGGCATTAACTACCGCAACCAACTCTTGGAAGAATTAAATGATTGTGTGCATATGTCAAAATGGGTAGTTGGTGGTTTATGGGTTTTCTCATGAAATTTGGCTTAACACTATTGGCTCAAGGGTTTGAATAATTTCCCTCCCTATTCCTTATCAAAATCATGCCCCCATCTCTTTGTTTCATTGCATAGCTAGTTATGGGTATTTCATTAAAATTCGTATTTACATGATGTCTTAATTTATATTGTGCATGTCCAACACAAGAACCATAGGCATCTATTTTTAATTACCGATACATAAAACGCTAAATCGATGGTGGGGCCTTGGCCTTGAGCTCCTCACCATGATTAAATAACGATATTTACATCCTTTACAATTTTAATGCAATAGGGTCAAAATCAGGATATTACACCTCCCTACAACTCAAAAGGAGTCAGTGGCCCGGAATGCAACCCGAGGATGCTATAGGGGAACCACTCCTTCAGATTCTGCATCACTTTCCACATCTAAAGCTTTGAGGACAAAGCTTTTTATAAGGGATAGGGGATGTTAGGAACCCATGTCAACCCTTCTATTTACTTTGTTAGTATATTGTTGTTGGACGCATATGCTTTGTAAGTCGTCCCGTAGTATTTGTTGATCCATAGTTTGTCTTATTGTTGTTGGACGCATATGCTTTGTAAGTCATCCCATAGTAATTGTTGATCCATAGTTTGTATTGGCCCATGGTTTGTATTGACACATAGTATTGACCCATGGTATTGGCCGCTAGACTTAGTATATAAGTTTGTGTTGAGACCAATGAAGGTACCGTGAAGTTATGTGTATTGAGTTTGCTCAAAGGAGGTTGCCCCCTCGAAGTGGCATGTGATCAATAAAAGTGATCATGAGTTTTATTATTATTGCTATCTTGTGTATTTTAATTAATTAAATGTTGCAGGTTCTTCACACTTCTATGTCTTTGTAATGTCCCCATTCAAATAATTACATAGTAAGACAATCCCATCAATCCTACTAGTTTCCTAGGTTGGATGGGCACATGTGGAATTGTAATAAGGAAGCTAATAAATGATGTTTAGACATTAGAAGGGTTCAAGTATTTAATAAATATGGTGAATAAATAAATTCAAGAGAAATTCTAGGTGGCAAGTGGTTTTGGAGACATATGGAGGGTGTGGGACCCACACTAGCTTGATTTTTCAATGACACATGGCATCTCTCTCTTGCCAATTTGAATTCATGGGAAGCTAAACACTCTTGGGTGAGTTGGTAACTCAAAACACATGGCATTGAGCATCTTAGGTCGAGTTGGGATGGATTGGTAACCTGCATGGAAGATAAAGAGTCAAATTGGAAGTTTGTGGACACTTGGGCTAGATTCCCTAGCCCCTATGACACCAATAATGGGGAATCTATGACAACTATGAAAAATTTCAGACTTGACCTCTAACATATGACCATTATGACATGTCAGCCCCAAAAATAGGCTCAAGGAAGGCACTCATGGGAGTGGAAGAAGCCAAAGAGACTCAAATTCGAATTTGGGAGAAGATGGAAGGTTGGAACTAGGAGACAAGTGGCAAATGTGGAATATTTCCTAAGTGGAAATCTCTTGAAGCTATTGAGAGGTTTTCGACCCTTAGAAGGTTAATGTTGGTTATAAAATGTATAAATCAAGTATGAGAATATTTGAGAAAAATTGCATTTGTGAAGAGAGAGCTAGTGGATGACTAGTTTCTTTCCTTAGCCAATTTCGAGGGTAAAATATTCCCATTCAAGTTGGTGTTTGGAGAGGCCACTCAGGTCTTTCATGGATCTTTAATGGATTTTTATTTGCAGGTATCATCTACAGGGCAGCTTGTGGTCTTTTTTAGTGCAGCACCATCTCTCAACCATCTCTGGTTTTGAAGGCATATTCATGCTCCTTGAGGGAAGACGTTTTTGGTGAGCTATTGTGCTTCTTGGGAGAGCTTCTATTGATGTATTTCTAATTGTAATAGCATTATATACTCTGTTCTTCACCTTCAGGAAGTCTTAGGTCGAAATACCATGTGGTTATGTGTAAAAATGAAGATTAATGAGCAAACAATGTCCATTTCCCCACTACATTGATGTATGCCATTATAATGATAATGTTTTCGAATAAATGAATGTTTCTCTGATATATTTGTGATGAATGGAATTCCATTAATGTGTATTACAAGTTTCATATTCAGTACTTGAGCATTTGAATCCATTATACTCAGTTTATTTTCATTTGAATAAGATTTGGTGCCATTTCCCCAAGGGTCGAATTAGTTGTTTTTGCTGTTGTTTGGGAGAGGGTTAGAACATAACTTATAACTAATTAATGATGCATTTGGGACCTTAATAACATCCCTGAAACATCCCCTACCTCTTTTCATAAATTTGAGTGGGTTTGGAGGCATTTGGGAAGCTCTTTTCAGTACTTACCCCAGGGGGATTTGAACCCCAAATTACTAGTAAAATTGTATACTTGAACCAGAATCTTAAGAGAGTTTGCAGAGGTCTTTTGGTGGCCATATATCATCCTTTTGGTGGCCAAGGGGTTTGGAGGCATTTGGGAGAGGGTTAGAACATAAATTATAACTAATTAATGATGCATTTGGGACCTTAATAACATCCCTGAAACATCCCCTACCTCTTTTCAGAAATTTGAGTGGGTTTGGAGGCATTTGGGAAGCTCTTTTCAGTACTTACCCCAGGGGGATTTGAACCCCAAATTACTAGTAAAATTGTATACTTGAACCAGAATCTTAAGAGAGTTTGCAGAGGTCTTTTGGTGGCCATATATCATCCTTGAACATCATATTTAAGTCCTAATATAATTAATACACCTTCCCTAAAGATTTGGGACCATTTGGACCAAAATTGGGACCTAGGCATCAAAACTAGACAAAGGTCGAAATTGGGGAAAAAGTGGAAAATTGGGCATTTTCTTAAAATTTTAAAAAAGGGACATTAAAAGTGGTATCAGAGCATGGTCTTGGAACCTAATGGTATTAACAAGAATCCAAACAAATAAACCACCACCCTTTGAATCAGTAGTTGAAGAAGAGATAGTAGCAGAAAAAGAGTTTTTTTCTAAAACAATGGGTAGAGAGGAGGAGGAAAAATTAAGACATAAGGAGAAATTTATTGAATCCTTAAAACCATGTTTTGAAGGAATTACCATGTTTATGCTAGAGATGAATAAACAAATGATGAAAAGTTTCGAATTGTTGGGTAGCCAACTTTCAGGCAAAGGGATGATAGGAGATAACAGTGGTTCACATTCAGGGGAAAAGATAAAAGGGAGTGAGCATATTTTTTCAAGTACGGGGCCACATAATAGACCTGATGAATTCCAAAGCATGTTATAGGTCAAAATTGCACCTCTCCGTCCGTGATCACCCTGAGCTGCTGATCGCACAAAAGGACAACTTGGATGGAGGAGCATGTTGACCTTGGACCATATGACAACTCATCCTATTTCCTGAAAATACTGGAAAACATACAAAATATCATTTTGAAGTATGAGCGCTACTCCACATAAATAGACTAGCACCCATACGCGACTCCAATGTATAATAGTAGCACACATATCAATATATATGCTACTCCTTCTTAGCAAAGTAGCGCTCGACATTTAAAACTGAATGAGTGCTAGTTGTTAAACAATAGGGTAGTGCTCTATACGCTACTCCACTGAGTAATAGTCGCGTATATCTTAAAAGATGATTAAAAATATATATTAATTCATCGAGGAGGATTAGTTGATGACAGTTTCCTAACTCCCCCAACTTCCTCCATAACTACATCTCAACCTGAACTGCTTCTTTGAACCTATAAATACCAAGAAGGTTAAAGGAGAAGGGTTACAAATTGGAGATTAGTGAGATTGATTAATGGAAAAACTTTGAAGAAGCTTGCATTGGAGAAGTTGTTGCAGAAGATATCCAAGCCAGAAGAAAGCCAGAGCCCAGAATCTAGTTGCAGGAGCCTGCTTCATTATCAGGTATATTTGTGCTGCATTCTAATTTTGACAAATAAAGGTTGAAGTGTTTCCTTGTTCCAATCTGAAGGTGTTATGAAATGGCATTTAAAGTTGGATTTATTTTGGTCAACGTTGAATATTAAACATAGTTTTTGTTTATTTCATGCTTTATATATTGCCCAAAATGTTTGAGGAAGGTATTGTTATTGCAGGTTTGCTGAAGGAAAAGTAGATTTGGAAGCTGGACACGGAATCGAGTCAAGGCTAGGATCAGACTCCGGTTAAAAGGTGTGTTCCGTAAATCTATAATCTATTTCTTTTGTAAAACGTCTCTGTAATAGCATTAATGCACTTACCTGTCACCCCAACCAAGTTGATAGTTTAGTTTCCTAACTATAGGGTAGAAATATCCGCCAACAGACTGGCGACTCCGCCGGGGAATAGAGTTTTTGGCTTTAGGAAACTTTGTTTTTGGGTGTCTCTTTAGTTTGTTTTAGCTTCTTTGATGTGTCAAGAACCTTTTTAGGTATCCCTTGTCTTGGTCTTGCCTGCTTTCATCAGTTTTTATACCTTCCAAAGTCAGTTTTAAAGCCTTGGAAATATGAGCGCTACTCTGATATATGTACAGTAGCGCCCATACGCTACTGTTCTGTATATACAGTAGCGCCCGTTTTGGCATGGGCGCGAGTTGCTCTACTACACAGTAGAGTACATTTCCTAAAGCAGTCAATTTTTGGTTTGCTTGTGTTTTATCCCTGTGGTGATTTGCTGACTGTGCTGTAGGATCCCTTTGATGATTGCATAAGGTTTTTAATTGTTGATTCAAGTCATAGAACCTATCCTTAAAGTTTTTTCCATCTTTTAAACCATTTGTTGACCTTTGGATTTTCTGAGACCTTTTATTGACTTTTTGGAAGACTTGGTGGTGTTTGGTGACGAACACTTTCATTTTTTTCAGACCCTGATGGCTTGCTGCCCGTTTACAAACCTGTACACTCCTGTGTTTGTTGTTTGTGGTGAAGTTGTCTGCTCTCTACTACCCCCGTCCTTTGTTTAGGGTTTGGTCTTTGGTAGAGATTTTAGGGTGTCTTCTTTTTGGTCAAGTTTCATTTCTTCCAATACTTCTTGTCTTCTGCTAGTCACAAGTGCCTCTTAAACAACTGTAGGCTAGTTTCACCTCTCAGTTTCTTCGTGTTAGTAGGGCAGCCTGCTTGTCTACTTGTACTTGGCTTGGTGGTCTTGCTAGGGTTAGACACTTTAGGTCAGTCCTTGGGTGTTCTCTCCTTTGTTTTCTCCCACTTGGTGTCCAAGTTTATAGGATTTTTCTTAGTAAAAAACCTGTATATCAAGTCTTTCTCGAGCTAGGTTTCGATAGCTATAGGCCTAAGAACGTTTGCCATACTTCCACAATTTGCATAAAAAGTTTTATTTGGATTTCCATTTTTGCATAGTTCTTTTTCGGTTATTGAAAAAGCAAAAAAAAAAATTGGTACTTTAAGTTAAAATAGAACTTGTCTTTTGTCAATGCAAAATAGCTTAGTATATTTTGTATAATTTAAAAAGAAAACAAAAAATTTGTAAGTAAGTTTGCTTAGATTTTCAGTTTGGAAAAAGAAGTAGATGAAAAAATAAAAAAAGTTTTGTTGTAAGAAGATTTGAGTATATTTGCATTTTTGTTTTCTTGTTATAACCACGTTCACACACTCACTATCCTTTTTGCGTAATAAAAGCCCCTAAAATTTGTTAATAAAATGAACTAGAAATTTTTTCTTTTTTAGGGTACACTACACCAACTAGTTTTGGTTAGGGTCTTGGGTTTAAATCACTTTAAACCACCCAAGATCACACATTGCGCAACAATCGTAGTGAGACTATCATAGGCAAACCCACCTCACTCAAAATTTTCCTGGGAGCATATGTAGTAGGTCATTGCAAGATCAGTTTGTGGGAATACTCCTCCTACTTGCTGTTCGAGCATACGCCAGGATCGGATTGCGTATTGGGGACTCTTTCGAGTTTCGGGCTTAGCTACCCTGCCCACGCTTTCTGATTCGACCGGTGACTGTTCCCCCAGGAATTTTCAGTGTTGTGGTATCCATAGTATCAGACTTCTAGGTTCTTACACAGTTGACAGCAGAGGGTATATCTGCTGTACCTAAGACAGACGTGGGAGGAAACCCCGTGAAGGTCTTTGGGAGGGCGGTTGGGTGATTCCAGCGCTTGCACCCTTATTCATTGTATTGTGGACCCCGGGTAACTGTCTTTCTTCCTTCGTTGATCTGTTCTGGGCCCTAATCATCCCAGACTCTTCTCCGGAAGGCACCTTTGTTTGACTGGTTTTAATACTTAGGAATTTTTAGTTGGTGTGTTGTTTGCCCCTTAGTCATAGTGGCCACTAGGTTCTAGTTATTTATTTATTTATTTATTTATAATCACGAAGAATCAACAACTCCGTAGATCGAGAAGGATTCAGAACCTTCCACCTGTTAGAACAGAACCTATACAACCAGCTAGAAGACAGCGGGTAAACCCCGGTATTTCTTCAGAAATTACCTCTGAAATAGAATTGCTTGAAGAAATACTTATAACAGAAAACCTTGAAATTGAGGTTCCTGAGGAACCACCACCAGGTACCACAGATCAACAACATTTTAGTACTGTTGAGGTGGAAGATCTTACTTCCGCGGAGTATAGCACTCCTTTCAATCCTCCCTTAACTAATACTAGAATTCCGCTTCTGTCACCTGTTGGTTTCCAGCAGCCCCTTTTCAGTGCAGATCTTTTGTTTCCCGATCATCTGATGTCTAACACAGGAGGTGAACCAGGGGGTCCCCAAACTCCCACTTTAGGTATGAATACCAGCACAGTTAACCCTTCTTTTACTGCTACATCCAGTCAGGCACAAACCACATCTGTGCCTACTCCATCTTTCAGTTTCAACACTAGTACATTAGGAATGCCTAGTTTTACAACAATGGCATCTATTCCCACGTCTGCTGTTGGACCTAGCAGTATGGCCAACTGTGCAACACCTTCTACTTTGCAACCGTTATATCAGATCCCTAGTACTTGGGTTTCCACACCTGTGGTAGGACCAAGTGTTTCTGCAAACATACCAGTCATGGGCACCATGACTGCACCGTCCACATCAGCTTCTACTGGTTTCAACACCTTTGTAGGCCCTAACCTGAATCAGGGTAGCATGCCTGCAAATAATGTTCTTTTTTCCTTATTTTCAGGGGGAGGGGGCAACATCTTCAACCAGCAATATGGCGGGGCTAACACCCAGCCACAGTGGACGAACCAGCAAAGCACTAATCCGCTCTCGTATGGGTAGGGAAATTTTAATAATTCTTTCTCACAAAAACAACAACTGGCAGGGGGAAACCCCTACCAACAAATACCTGGGGGTAACCCCTACCAACAGTTAACTGGGGGTAACCCCTATCAACAGTTGGTAGGTGGAAACTCCTATCAACACATGGCCGGGGGCAACCCTTATCACCAAATGGCTGGGAGAAACCCCTACCAACAATTCATGGGACAAACGATGGGTGGTTTCCCTTATCAAGCTTCATCTTACCGGCCTCGTCTACCTTTTCTGGAAACTTTGAATTTGCCAGACCTTTCGAAACTGACAAATGATCCTGTGTGTCATAATGCCACGTGGCCATCAGTTCCCACTAAATTACCTTCGGATATTCCAAAATTCGAAGGCAAAGCTGGTGAAGATCCTGGTGACCATGTCACTACCTTTCACTTGTGGTGTTCTTCAAATTCGTTGAACGAGGATTCCATCAGATTGAGACTGTTTCAAAGGACCTTAACTAGTCCCGCAGCCAAATGGTACATTGAGTTACCTGCGGCTACTTTCTCTAGTGTTGGGGATCTAGCAACCGTCTTTTTGAACCATTTCCAACTTCCTGTTCGGTATGATGCCGGAACAGAACTTTTGTCTACTTTTAGACAAAACAAAGCCACTCATTTATCTGACCACATTCAGGAGTGGCAAAGACGGAAAAGGCTCATAAAGGCCAACATCCCTCCAGAGTTCCTGCTTAAGTGGTACTTGAAATCACTCCTTCCTTACATTTCTAAGGAAGTAGCGACATCTGGAGTTTCCAATGAAGAAGAATCCATCTTAAGGACTCAACAGTTAGACCTTGTATACGCACAATCTGGTTTACTGTACGAGATTATACCTGACGCACCGAGATCAAACACTGATCTGAGTAGACCTAAATCTGGACCACATGCTGACGGCATAGTGGGTTCAGTTAACTCTGCAGCCTTCGAAGCACTGACCAAACAGGTCCAAGCCTTAACTGTCAAACATTCGACTACAGACATTGCTTCCGTCACAACCTCTCCTTCTATTTCTAAATCTGTTAATCAGGTTCAGAACAATCAAAAGGGCCCTCGGCAGCCCAACAACAAAAAGAAGGGAAAGAAAGGAGAGGGGAACCAACAAAAGCCCAAAAAAGACAATGCCGAAGAGGGTAAAAAAGAAGAGAAGAAGGTTAGGTTCCCTTGTAAACTGTGCAAACAAAACCACCTTACTCATCAATTCCCTCTACTAGAAGAAGCCCAGAAGCGCTTAAGAGAGAAGAAGCCTGCCGTCTTGAAAGATCCATTTCCTAAAGGGCAAGGCTCAACTTCTGGCACCTCCAAAACTGGGGGCACTTCGCACGCCACGGTTGATCAAACATTCATAAATATGGTTAACTCAAATGCACTTTTGCAAACCAGAGCTAAGAACTATACCCCGGAAATGCAGAGAAAGGATAAGGAGATTGCTGAATCCTCCACTCCACTCCACATACCTGTGGACCCAATGCCCAAGATTCCGAAAGGTGTCTTGAAGAGGGCATCACACAATCCTAACACACGGGTTGCTTCCAACTACAATGTGGTTGAAGATCTAGCCCAAACCCCTTGTGCCATGTCTACTCTAGAAGTCTTGCAGAGTTGTCCATTGCAACGAAATGCACTTCTGGCAGCTCTTGGGAGTATGGAGTCCTCCAACATGTCTGCGCGATTTGACATTACTGATGTCAAATACCGGTTGCCATATCACGTTGCCCTCCAGATTGAGGTCGTTCATGGTCCAATGACCATAAGACGAGCTGTAGTAGATGAGGGAGCGTCGACTTGCGTAATGTTGATTTCCTGTTGGAAATCTCTAGGTTCTCCTGATTTAGTCCCTTCCAACACAATGCTTACTACATTTGATGGCAGAACTTTCCGTCCACATGGAGTTTTGCCATCATTTAATGTCACTTTGGCCGGTAAGACAGTTGCTGTTGAGATAGAAGTTCTGGATGCTCCGCTCGATTACAACATGTTATTGGGCAGGAGTTGGACTTATGCCATGCAAGCTATAGCATCGGCAGTTTTTCGAGTGGTAATGTTCCCATTTGAAGGTAAGATCGTTACAGTCGATCAAATTTCTTTCACTCAAGGAAAACACCAGACTTCTTCGGAAACTACGGTTCCTATGATTGATCAAACCACCCCAGTTAGTGAGAGTTTAGGAGCAGGACTTTTTGGATCACTAATTGGCACTTTTGACCTACCCGCTCCTACTTTATTTGTTGGTACTGAGGGATTCTCATCGTCTGAAACTCCTATGGTTAGTTCAACAATCAACTCCGACTTTCTCCCAACTAATACAAACCCCTCAGTACCCACCCCTGTTGTAGAAGTTACTCACTTAGATTCTTATCAAACTACAATAGAAGATATATTGACTCTGCCCGTGTCTGTTGAGTCAAACATGGATTGTGCCACTACTCAGACATCTAACCCGATTCATTCTCTCAACAGTGCAGGAATTACTTTACCTTCTGATGAAGAAATGTTAGAAGCCCTGAATGACCCGGACCATCCTCATGAACATATAAATCGCGTGTGTTTCCTGTTTCCTTTTCTTCACTTATTAGAGAGAGGTGAATTTTGTTCACCACCCGATGAGAATACTGGTCTCACTCCTTCACAAGTTGCCATTGTTGAAGCAAATAGAGTACATACTTCATTGGTGAACATTTTTACTGGGGTCAACGGAAACTTTTTCTTTGAAACGGGATGTTATCTCGATGAAATAATCCCGTATAACAACCTTTTCCGTGAGTTCCATAACACCTTTTCCCGGCCTCCTGAGGAAGATCCAGGCATTAACCCTACCTGAAGAAGTACTACGCCTAGGTTGAAGTACTTTTTCTTGTAACATAACTGTATATTTTTGTATAGTTAGTTTTGTTAGCTCGTTAGGTGATCTTATGTGTGTTTCTCGTTTCATGTACCAGATGTCAACCGCACATTTCCTAGGATTTGCTGATGGCGCCAGTCGCCACACCTATCAGTTCACTGCAGCAGCTTGGGTCATTTATTCACCCGCTGACCAACTTGTCTCTTCGGGGGGGGTTTGTTTGGGACCTACCACGAACAATGTGGCTGAATACAGTGCAGTTATAGAACTTCTCAGAGATGCCCTCAGTCATGGCATTTCATACCTGGAGGTAAGGCTTGACTCACAACTAATTGTATTTCAGTTAACAGGTGTCTATCGGATCAGAGATCCAGGATTGCTACGTCAGTTTCTACGAGTTAGATTATTGGAAAGACATTTTCATTCTATCAGATATGAACACATTCCAAGAAATTTAAACAATTTAGCTGATTCATTAGTGAACTATGTGTTAGACTGGCATTTGCATCATACATTGTAAACAACATTCCACACATAAAATTTAAAACACATACACATGTAAATAACCGATACTGTATATATAACTGATACTGTATCAAAAAATATGAGTTTTGAGTTATGAGTCTCTCCAGTCAAGTCATAAAAGTACAAAAGCTGGGCATGGTAGCCTCAAAAATATATACATATAATGTTTTTCTTCTCCTACGGAGAAGGAGGAACCTCCTCATCATCTACCGCATTGCGATAGCATTTCACTAGTCTAGCAACTCTCCGCAGTAATCTAAGCCATGCTGGGGGCACCCCAACAACATCTTCCTGCATGTCAACAGGTATCTGGTCCATGCGGCATGCAGGAATCTCATGAGTCAGCCGACTCATTTTCCTCTCCAGGGTTCCCAACATAGCTTCTGCTGCGGTGATATCAGCTGGCCTCACATAGATAGTAGGATGGCCCTCGGGACGAACAGGTCCAACATCTGCATTTGACACTTGATTAGAACTCCAAAACTCATTCATAAAAATCAAATACTTGAAAAGTTTGAAAAAATTAAATAAATTCTTAAAATAAAAAATACCAATATCTCCCCAGGCTCCACCTAGCGGAAGCACCAGCTCTGGATCGTGATGGAAATCCAATCCAGCATAGGGAAACTGCTCAAAAGCGGGAACCTGCCTCTCCCACCACCCCCAGAAGTCATCAGTATGGTAACAATAGTGACTCTCCCCACCACCCTGGCGGAGAAAAATGTCACCCCAACGGCCTAGTCTGGGCTCACGGGGGTTAACCTGTGGTAATGGCATTCCCAAACTAATAGCAGGCATCCTCTCGAAGAAGAAAGTACACAATATACTCCCGTACCTGAAATTCTTCATTGTGTCGGATTTGCAACTTGTCAATTGATACTTCATGTTTGCCAACAAGCTAGTACTCCCATCATAAACATGGCCATGGAAGCACTGTACACCGATATGCATTGAATGCCTAGAAGCTAAGTGTTGTGATGCACTACCGGATACCCGGTTGATCATGCTCACTATCACTTTCAGCGGGAGACCATCAATAGTTGAAATCAGGATTTGGCTTCCCGATTTTTCTGCTCCGGCAACACAGTATGTATTTACATATTCTTGCACTGATCGTGCACCCAAACGAGATGTCCCTTTTAGATTGATTACGTCTCCTCTCCTTGAGAGACCGGTAATAAAGTATATATCCTCAACGGTAAGCTCTAGAGTTTGCCCCCGAATGATGAAGGTATTAGTATCGACATCCCAATACTGAATCAACCTTCGAAATAGCTTGTTTAGTGCACGCATGTTTACAGTTCGATAAAATTTCAACAAACCGCATCTACGGAGCGCATGGAGGGTAGTCGGGTCTTGCATGGCTAGTCTATCCATGTCTTCATGCTCCCTTTCCCTCCATTGTAAGACCATCCTGCACAAAAACCCCAAAATTTTGAGTCTCGGCGCTTTAAAATGGCTTTGCAAATATGTACGCTACTGTGTATACTACACAGTAGCATGTAGGCGCTACTCTATTTGAGCAAAGTAGCGCCCATTGCCTTCGTACGCTACTGTTGTGTATACACAGTAGCGCCCCGCGCATAAAATCTTATGAGCGTCGCGTTTCGGGCCATTTTTTGCTCAAAATTTTAAAAATAAACCATTGAACTGCAAGTTTGGTTGATTTCTACTTACTTGGTGGAAGCAGTTTGGCGATTGGATGCTCCGTTCGATCACGGTGGAGATTTGAAATTCGTGAAATGGTGCCCAATGTTTGCCCTACAACACAAAATGAAAATTGATTTTTTAACAATGAAATTATATATAAAATTGGATTTTAATTTTTACCCATAATTTTTAATTTTCCATAGTTTCAAACACTTTCAAAAACCCTAATTAATCAATTGAAACACAAAATAAGGTATAACACTGGTCCAGGTTCAATTTTCACTCAATTGTTGTCAGATTCGTCTCCTAAGCTCAAATTTCTTAATGATAGACTTTTCCAGTTAGCTAAACATTCCAAATTCATATATCATTTAAGATTTTTGCGACATCGACTAATATTTTGTTGAAACCTAGTTTTTGGCAGGACTTGAAGTTACGATCTCAGAAGCTGACCTTTAAGTCATTTTAGCTCTTGTTTGGACTATTTAAACCTAAACAAGATTGCCGAGCAAACTTGTCCTTTTCGAGCTCGTTAAAGTATCCGAAGGCTCATCCACTCAGGTATAGAATTACCCCTTTTCCGGGACTCAGTGGATTAACTACGGAAAAGGTATACTCTAGGTATACTCCTGTATGCGCTAGAAGAGTTCTCCTTTCATTGTTTTATACTTTTTCGGGGGAGGAGACTAACTATACAAAAAAGGACCTTCTGGAGTCTCTCTTTAGGGTTTTCAGACTCTCTAAATATGAAAATACCAGGCGAGCATTCACCTACTCAGGCTCGATGTGAAATCCACGAGAGGGTAAGTAGAGGACTGTTTAAGTTTTTCAACTCTATAAACAAGAAAACTCCGCCGAGCACAGACCAATCCGGGCTCGATGTAAAATCCACGAATAGGTGAAAAGAGGATTGTTTAAGTTTTTCAGACTCTATAAATAGGAAAACACCGGCGAGCATTAATCTTCCTGGGCTCGATACTAAAATCCACGAGCAGATATATGGAGTTATTGTTTAAGTCTTTTAGACTCCTTACAATTGAAAACACTAGCGAGCAAGAACAGATCTCGGCTCGATATTAAAATCCAGAGATCAGTACATATAGAGTAATCTTCTATCTCTTCTTCGAACTCTCTAAATTATGAAGAAGGTGCTGAGTTTTCCTCCCATGGGCTCGTTAAACTATTTACATGGTTGGACCTATTGAGTTTTCATTCTTTCTTGGACTCATTAAATCCACAAGAAAGGTATTCTTTTATCTAAAAAGAATAAGGAATGGGAAAACATATCATATCTTCATCGTCAAAGGCAGTTTTAGTCAAGTCCTATCCTTGAACACAGCACCTACTTGAGTCTATCTTGTCGGTTGGGTTTAGTTTTTGGCCTCAGGGTGAACCTTTCCTCCGAGTTATTTACTCTCCCGGTTGGTTATTCTTCCAACCATATGGAGGGTCTGTTAATGTCTCTTACATTTCAGACTTATTTACCCCATTATGTCAGAAATTGTCTGAGTCACTTTTGTGTCATGCTCAATGTTCAAGGATATACCCTATGTCGGCCATTCTGCAGTTTACCTTGACCTCATGTGTCGGCCTTCCTAGTGTCATTTTTGTCGCATATGATTCCATATCAGCTTTTACCAGTTGAGTGTTTCTCGAGTTGGATGATGGAGGATGCCTCAAGGCCTCCCTTCCAACGGAATTCTTCCCATCGACACCAAATCATTATTCTGGGATTGAAGTTTAGAGCTTCGGTTAGTACCTTGGAGATTGTAGTCACCAGTGGCAATTTTCCTCGATGTGGAATGATGAGAATACATCAATGTCTCTTCTTCGACAGGATTCCCAAGTGTTCGAATCCAAGTCCATCTATTCACATTTGGCGAATCGTACTTGGTACATTGGACCCCATCATCATTATTGGTGGAAGTCCTTGCGTTTGTTAACGGTATACATCAATGACCGGTAATCAGACGATGCCCTCCATGTTCGACTGTCAGCTCATCTATTCACATGGTTCGGGTTTGTACCTAGGGTTATTGTGGGATGAAGACCTTGGGATTTTGATGACATAACCTCATTTTTTTATCACCCAAGTTGCGCAAGACTGAGCCTCACTTATATACGGCTCTCCATGAGACATAGATCCAGTGTGTTGTTATGGCTATGATCTCTCAGTTTGACATGGATCCACGCTTGTATTTCAAGTGGCCATGCTTTTATATACATCTCCTTGTTATGTATCGGAGATCATATTGTATCACACTACACATCTATAAGATGTAAACAATGTAATTGCTCGCTGACCTTGATCTTTGTTGTAGGTTTCTTGCGACTTGTTCTGTGGTTCTGTGCTCCTCCTCTGGCTTTGGATTGTAATGTATTTCGGCCATCGTTTCCCTCTGACCTCACACATTAAGGGGCATCTGTTATAGGTCAAAATTGCACCTCTCTGTCCGTGATCACCCTGAGCTGCTGATCACACAAAAGGACAACTTGGATGGAGGAGCATGTTGACCTTGGACCATATGACAACTCATCCTATTTCCTGAAAATACTGGAAAACATACAAAATATCATTTTGAAGTATGAGCGCTACTCCACTTAAATAGACTAGCGAGCGCTACTCCACTTAAATAGACTAGCGCCCATACGCGACTCCAGTGTATAATAGTAGCGCCCATATCAATATATACGCTACTCCTTCTTAGCAAAGTAGCGCTCGACATTTAAAACTGAATGAGCGCTAGTTGTTAAACAATAGGGTAGCGCTCTATACGCTACTCCACTGGGTAATAGTCACGTATATCTTAAAAGATGATTAAAAAATATATTAATTCATCGAGGAGGATTAGTTGATGACAGTTTCCTAACTCCCCCAACTTCCTCCATAACTACATCTCGACCTGAACTGCTTCTTTGAACCTATAAATACCAAGAAGGTTAAAGGAGAAGGGTTACAAATTGGAGATTAGTGAGATTGATTAATGGAAAAACTTTGAAGAAGCTTGCATTGGAGAAGTTGTTGCAGAAGATATCCAAGCCAGAAGAAAGCCAGAGCCCAGAATCTAGTTGCAGGAGCCTGCTTCATTATCAGGTATATTTGTATTGCATTCTAATTTTGACAAATAAAGGTTGAAGTGTTTCCTTGTTCCAATCTGAAGGTGTTATGAAATGGCATTTAAAGTTGGATTTATTTTGGTCAACGCTGAATATTAAACATAGTTTTTATTTATTTCATGCTTTATATATTTCCAAAAATGTTTGAGGAAGGTATTGTTATTGCAGGTTTGCTGAAGGAAAAGTAGATTTGGAAGCTGGACACGGGATCGAGTCAAGGCTAGGATCAGACTCCGGTTAAAAGGTGTGTTCCCTAAATCTATAATCTATTTCTTTTGTAAAACGTCTCTGTAATAGCATTAATGCACTTACCTGTCACCCCAACCAAGTTGATAGTTTAGTTTCTTGACTATAGGGTAGAAATATCCACCAACAAATCACACAAAGGCATACTACACCTAAATTTCTCACACCCAAAGAAGAGCCCAATATTGAGGTGGATTATAAGAAACTAGTAAATGATTGGAATGATTTGAATGAAGAGTGTAAAAGAGGTGTACCACTCAGTGACTACATTGATGTTATACAAAAAATTAAAAGGAGGGAAGACAATAGGAGTCCATTCCAAAACAAAGAATTAAATAGTGCTATTGGAAAAATGTCACTTCCTACTTTTGATGGTTCTTCTCAAAATTTTGCTAACACTTGGGTGCAAAAATTGGATGTATATTTTCAGCTGAATCCTACTTTGGAAGAGGATGCATTAAAAATGGCCATTTTTGCATTTGGAAGGAGATTCCAATGAATGGTGGTTTCATGGGCTGAAAAATATGGATAATTTGTTGACAGGGTACCAGAAAGATTTGAACAAAAAGATCCAGAATTTCCTTTCAAAGAACTAGCTCAATTGAAGCAAACTGGGTCCCCTACTGAATATATGTTGGACTTTCAAAAATTATCAGTCAAGGTGGTTGATGTATCTATGGGAAGATTAGTATTGCTTTTCACTGAAGGTTTGGCTGAACCCTTAAGAGGTTTGGTCAAATCCCACAAGCCAACTACATTAAAAGATGCAATGAGCTTGACTAGGGATCTCCAAAATGTGCTTCCTAGAACATGATTTCCTCCCAAGCCTAGCTACAAATTTGAAAAGAAACCTTGGCAAAGGGATGGATATGATAAGAAACCTTGTCAAAGAGAGTCATTTGAAAGGAATAAAAAAGAAGTACTAAACAGGGATGAACTTAGAAAAAAGAAATTGTGCTTCACATGCTTCCAACCATGGACACCGGGGCACAAATGTACTAAAGGAAAGGCTCAATACATAGAAGTATTTTCTAATAATGAGGGGTATGATGGGGGCATGGATGAAGATGGACATATTTCATATCAAGAAGAGGCATATGAGATAGCAGTAGAAGAGGAAAGACAAGAAGAAAATCAGCCTTCACCGGACAAAGCAAGAATGGCAGTACTTTCAGTAGTACCTCGCTATCATACTATCCGATGCAAAGGTGTGGTACAAGGACAAAGAACTTCAGTTTTGGTAGATGGAGGAGCCACCCATAACTTCATTGATGTAGAGATGGTGGAAAAAAGGAAGATACCTATTGAACCATTTGATGGCTTCATAGTTGTCATTTTTGGTCACAACACAATGCAATGCAAAACATGGGTTCCAAAGCTACAAGTCACCGTAGGTAACTATACTTTTGTTGATAGTTTTTATGTGGTTGATGTTAATAATACTAATGTGGTTTTGGGAGTGAAATGGCTGTATTCAATAGGAGAGCATACAGTAAATTATCAAATTCCCGAAATGAAATTCCAAGATTCAAAAGGAGTACAAAGAGTTGTGAGAGGGAAACACAGTTATCCAAATCAAGTAGTGACTTGAAATAGTATGAGATCTATATTGAGGCATGGGGATATAGAATGGGCTGTTGAATGTCATATTTCATCTCCCAAGCCAACTATAAAGATTTTTGAACATACAAAGGAGATAGAGAGACTTTTGCAAAAATATGAAAAGGTTTTTAGAGACCTTCCACATGGTAGACCACCGGATAGGGGGGTTAAGCACAGTATTATTTTGGAGGAGGGTACTTCACCCATTCAAATAACACCTTATAGACATCCTAAAAAGTTTGGATATGAGATTGAAAAATACATCCAAGAACTCCTAGATTTGGGACTCATTAGACCAAGCTCTAGCCCTTATGCTTCTTCAGTAGTGCTAGTGAAGAAAAAAGATGGAACATTGAGAATGTGCATAAATTTTAGAGCCTTGAACAAAACGAATATCAAGAATAGGTATCATATTCCTAGGATTGATGAGCTTATTGATGAGCTACATGGAGCCAAATACTTCTCAAAAATTGACCTTAGATCAGGGTATCACCAAATTCGAATGAAAGATGAAGATGTGCAAAAGACCGCTTTTCAATGTCATTTTGGCCACTTTGAATTTCTTGTCATGCCTTTTGGATTAACTAATACTCTAGCCACATTTCAATCATGTATGAATAGGATCTTTTGCAAGCAACTACGAAGGTTTGTTTTGGTTTTCTTTGATGACATTCTCATTTACAGTAAAACATGGGAAGAGCATTTGCAGTAGTTAGAGATTGTGTTGAAAATTTTGCAGGAAGAGTACTTATTTGCTAAGTTATCAAAATGTGAATTTGGGATGAAAGAACTACTGTATATTGGGAACATTATTGGGCAGGAAGGAGTGAAGGTACACATGGAAAAAATCAGGGCTATCTTGGAATGGCCATCACCAAAAAATATTACCGAATTAAGAGGCTTTATTGGCATATGCACCTACTACAGAAAATTTGTGAAAGGGTTCTCCAAGTTGACTTCTCCACTCACTGATTTGACTAAGAAGGATGCTTTCAAGTGGGATGAAGAGGCTGAAAAGGCCTTCCAAAAAATGAAACAGGTAATGAGTAGTTGTCCCATACTTGCACTTCCTGATTTTACTAGACCTTTTGTTGTGGAATGTGATGCTTCAGGTGGAGGAATAGGGGTTGTCCTAAAACAAGGCCAACACCCCATAGCCTTTGAGAGAAGAAAGTTGCAGCCTCATGAAAAACTTTACTCCATCTATGATAAATAAATGTTGGCCATTATGCATGCATTGGCCAAATTCAGACAATACTTGGTGGGCAGCAAGTTTGTGGTGAAAACTGACCACAATAGTCCAAGACACTTTCTCACCCAAAAAGATCTAAATGAAAGGAAACAAAAGTGGGTAAGCAATATTCAAGCTTATGATTTTGATATTGAATATGTCAAAGGAAAGAATAATATAGTAGCAGATGCTTTGTCAAGAAGACCTTCTTTTTCTGTCATGGACATTGCCAAGGATTGGAAAAACATGCTACTAGTTGAATATGCTAAAGACAAATTTGCTTGTGATGTGTTGGATGGAATAAAAGGGGATGATAACTACAGGATTTTGGATGGGATGATATATTATAAGGGAAGAATTTATTTAGTTCATAACTCCAAGCTCAAGTACCGAATTTTGCAAGAATCACATGATTCCCTACTAGTGGGCCATCCAGGGATGGGCCATTCGGGGATCTTCAAAACTTATAGACAGTTGAGGCAAATATTTTTTTGGAAGGGGATGAAGGAAGATGTTCAGAAGTATGTGAATGAATGTAAAGTATGTCAACAAAACAAATCAGAACTTACATGTCCAACCGGCCTATTACAACCCTTGCCCATTCCGGAGCAAAAATGGGACAGTATCTCCATGGATTTCATCACCGGGTTGCCTAAATATTTGGGTAAGTATTGCATCTATGTGGTAGTTGATAGGTTGAAAAAATTTGCTCATTTCTTTGCTGTTACATCATATTTTAGTGCTGCACAAGTGGCTGATATTTTTTTCAAAGAAATCTTCAGATTGCATGGGCTCCCCAAGAGCATTGTCAGTGATAGAGATAGTAGATTCATGGGTGCTTTTTGGCAAGAAATTTTTAGATTTGTAGGCACTCAATTGACTCCAAGTACCAGCTATCATCCACAAACTGATGGACAAACAAAGAGGGTACATCAATGGTTGGAAGGATACCTAAGAAACTATGTGGGAGAGCAGCAAAAAGCATGGGCAAAATGGCTACACTTGGGTGAGTTTTGCTACAACACCACTTATCATATGTCAATAGGAATGTCTCCTTTCAAAGCATTATATGGTTATGATGCACTTACATTTGCTGAAATTATATTTGGTGATAGTAGAGCCCCAAAGGCTAAATATTGGGTGGAAGAGAACCAAGAAATTTTAAAGCTCTTGAAAGACAATTTACAGGTTGCTCAAAATCAACAAAAACAATATGTTGATAGTCATAGAGAAGAAATAACCTTTCAAGTCAATGATTTAGTATATTTAAGGTTGCAGCCATATAAAAAAAATCTCTCAAAAATAATGGAACAAAAAAATTAAAACCAAGGTACTATGGGCCATACAAGGTAGTGCGGAAGGTTGCAGAAGTAGCATATGAACTAGAACTTTCAGAAGGGAGTAAAATCCACAATGTATTTCATGTTTCCTATCTCAAGAAATCCCTTGGTCAGCAAATCATCACTTCAGAAATACTTCCTCCTTTGGATGATGAAGGTTATCTCACACTTGTTCCAGAAAAGATTTTGAAGACACAGGAAAGAAGGTTGAGGAGTAGAATTATCAAAGGATATTTAGTGCAATGGAAGGACTTACCAAATGAAGATGCCACATGGGAAGAGGAGAAGATTTTTCAGCATCCAAATTTGAAATTGCTTGAGGACAAGCAATCTTGGGTGGGGAGGACTGTAATGTCTCCATTCAAATAATTGCATAGTAAGACAATCCCATCAATCCTACTAGTTTCCTAGGTTGGATGGGCACATGTGAAATTGTAATAAGGAAGCTAATAAATGATGTTCATACATTAGAAGGTTTCAAGTATTTAATAAATATGGTGAATAAATAAATTCAAGAGAAATTCTAGGTGGCAATTGGTTTTGGAGACATATGGAGGGTGTGGGACCCACACTAGCTTGATTTTTCAATGACATATGGCATCTCTCTCTTGCCAATTCGAATTCATGGGAAGTTGAACACTCTTGGGTGAGTTGGTAAGTCATAAAACATGGCATTGGGCATATTAGTTTGAATTGGGATGGATTGGTAACCTCCATGGAAGATAAAGAGTCAAATTGGAAGTTTGTGAACACTTGGGCTAGATTCCCTAGCCCCTATGACACCAATGATGGAGAATCTATGACAACTATGAAAAATTGCAGACCTGACCTTTGACATATGACCATTATGACATTTCAGCCCCAAAAATAGGCTCAAGGAAGGCGCTCATGGGAGTGGAAGAAGCCAAATAGACTCAAATTCGAATTTGGGAGAAGATGGAAGGTTGGAACTAGGAGACAAGTGGCAAATGTGGAATATTTCCTAAGTGGAAATATCTTGAAGCTATTGAGAGGATTTCGACCCTTAGAAGGCTAATGTTGGTTATAAAATGTAGAAATCAAGTATGAGAATGGATTTTGATGATTTGAGAAAAATTTCATTTTTGAAGAGAGAGCTAGTGGATGACTAGTTTCTTGCCTTAGCCAATTTCGAGGGTGAAAGATCCCCAACCAAGTTGGTATTTGGAGAGGCCACTCCAGTATTTCATGGATATTTAATGGATTTTTATTTGCAGGTACCAGCTATAGGGAAGCTCGTGGTTTTTTTTAGTGCAGCACCATCTCTCAACCATCTCTAGTTTTGAAGGCATATTCATGCTCCTTGAGGGAGGACGTTTTTGGTGAGCTATTGTGCTTATTGGGAGAGCTTATATTGATGTATTTATGATTGTAATAGCATTATATACTCTGTTATTCACCTTCAGGAAGTCTCAGGTCGAAATACCATGTGGTTGTGTGTAAAAATGAATATTAATGAGCAAACAATGTCCATTTCCCCACTACATTGATGTATGCCATTATAATGATGATGATTTTGAATAAAGGAATGTTGCTCTAATATATTTGTGATGGATGGAATTCCATTAATGTGTATTACAAGTTTCATATTCAGTACTTGAGCATTTGAATCCATTATACTCAGTTTATTTGCATTTGAAGAAGATTTGCTGCCATTTCCCCAAGGGTCGAATTAGTGGTTTTTGTTGTTGTTTGGGAGAGGGTTGGAATAGAACTTATAACTAATGAATGATGCATTTGGGACCTTAATAACATACCCTACCTCTGTTCATAAATTTGAGTGGGTTTGGAGGCATTTGGGAATCTCTTTTCAGTACTTACCCCAGGGGGATTTGAACCCCATATTACTAGTAAAATTGTATACTTGAACCAGAATCTTAAGAGAGTTTGCAGAGGTCTCTTGGTGGCCATATATCATCCCTGAACATCATATTTAATTCCTAATATCATTAATACACCTTCCCTGAATATTTGGGACCATTTGGACCAAAATTGGGACCTAGGCATCAAAACTAGTCAAAGGTCGAAATTGGGGAAAAAGTGGAAAATTGGGCATTTTCTTAAAATTTTAAAAAAGGGACATTACAGTCTTATGATTTAATATATGATTTTATGATGAATATCATAATTTTTTGTATTTTATATGAAAATAGTGGTCAAATAATTTCTTGGATTTATATGATTTTATCATAATTGTCACAAATTGTTTTGGGCACATCCAAATTATACAAGACCTATGGCATTGGAAAGAGGACATATCAGGCTACCAAAAACTGAGATTTCAGACTCATAGGGGCCTAAATTTTAGTATTTCCTTAGTGGAAATAAACCTTCAAATTAGGGTTGGAAAAAGGTACGCAATTTTAAATTTTGAAATAAATTTTAGTAGAAGGATCTATTTGAGGTGAACATAAGGTGTGATATATATTTATATTGTTCAAAATTCCACCAAAATGTAGTGGAAAACATCCTACTCCACTCAAGCCACCTGAAGATTCATCCATGACCTACGATGAAAGTGAAGACCTATCTTTCTGA
The DNA here is from genome assembly GCA_027924585.1 of Larix kaempferi. Classification (NCBI taxonomy): domain Eukaryota; kingdom Viridiplantae; phylum Streptophyta; class Pinopsida; order Pinales; family Pinaceae; genus Larix; species Larix kaempferi. Next base: position 1,635,305 of record BSBM01001283.1, on the reverse strand, counting down.
GTGTCCAAGTTGGAAGATATGATTAAAGGATCTATGAAAAAAATTAATTTACTTACTTTAGAGGAGAATATTATGGGACATATGGATAATAATATGGAGGAGAATATGAAAATGATTGCTAATATCCTACAAAATTCAAAGTGAAATATCCCTACAAGTGGTGATGTGTCTCGGGGTACTTAGGATGATAAATATAGTGTCCATGTTGAGCAACCTTCCATTAATAAGAATATTCCAAGAGGAATTAATTCTAATAATGGAAGTAACTTGGGATGGTACCCAAGGGGTATCCAACTCCCCAAGATTGACATGATTAATTTTGATGGCAAGGACACCATAACATGGATATTTCATATGGATCAAGTTTTTGATATACATTAGGTGCCAAATCTCCAAAAGGTATCTATTACATATTTATATAGAACCTGATCAGTCTGTGTGGCACCAATGGATTTGTCAATGCAAAAAGAAATCTATTATCTCTTGGTCCATTTTTATAGAAGAATTGATATCATATCATGATGATGTTAAGAGAAATTCCTTCTTTACCCAATTGATAAATCTAAGGAAAAAGGGTCCAGTAAGTGAGCACATTCAATAGTTTCAAAAGTTGAGTCTCAGAGTGGTGGGAGTACCAGATGATAAATTGTTGGATCTATTTATTGGAACCTTGAAGGATAACATCCAACATGAGGTATGCCTCTTCGAACCAACATCCTTAGAGAAGGATTTCATCTTGGAAGGGAAGGTTGAAAGTAAAAATTTGGGAATGGCTACTAGAAGAACCACCTCCAACACATATCGAGAGAATAATGTTTCCTCTTCTAACACACCTCAAAGGTTTACACCTCAAAAATTAGATGAAATAAGAGCAAAATGTTTATGCTTTAATTGTGGCAAAAAGTATAGTAAGGGACATAAGTTTGGCGAGAAGAAATTGTTCTACGTAGATTTTGAAGAAGAAGAAGAAAAATAAGAAGAACCATCTCCAACTGAAGAAATAGAAGATATTAATCAATAAGAGATTAATCCCACCATATCTTGTCATGCATTGGATGGAATTATCACTCCTCAAACTCTCAAGATCGAAGGATATATCAAAAATAAAAAGGTAACAATGTTGATTGATTATGGTAGTACTCATAATTTCATTCATTGTAAATTAGCTAAAGTTCTCAATTGATTTGTGTATCCAACACCAAATTTTTAAGTAATGATTGTATATGGAGGCACTATCAATTGCTTAGGGAAATGCCATAATATCAATATTACTATGAGGGAATATGTCTTGAATAGTCCTATGATTTCTATCCCAACGGGTGGTGATGATGTTGTCTTAATGGTTCAATGGTTACAATCATTGGGAACAATGGCTTTTAATATTCATGAAATTTTCTTGGGAAGGAAAACAATTTGAATTAAGGGACATCATAGGGAAGCCAAGCAAGTTGATAAGCTCTAATAGTATGAAAAAATTGTTGAAAAAGGGACATCAAGGTGTAATTGCACAATTATGCTCACTATATGTTCAAACATCTATGCCTCCTATTCCCCTGGATCTTCAAAGGATAATTGATAAGCACTACATGAAAAGGAGCAAGGACTATATGAAAAACCTTCTAAATGTTTCTTTTGGGTAAAGGAGGTGGATTATTTGGGTCATATTGTATTTGATGAAGGTTTCAAGGTAGACCCTAACAAAATTAAATCCATGATGGACTGGATGATTCCCCAAAACTTGAAGAATCTTAGAGGATTCTTAGGTTTAACAGGGTACTATCGCAAGTTTGTTCAGAACTATGGAAGAATAGTAGCACCTCTAGAAAAATTATTGAATAAGGGTGCATTTTCATGGACTCTAGAGGCAACTCAATCATTTGAACAACTTAAAGAGGAAATGTGCAAAGCTCCTATTTTGATCACACCAATCTTCACAAAAACCTTGATTGTGGAATGTGATGATTTAGGAAATGGAATTGGTTATGTTCTAATGTAAGAAGGATGGCCCCTTGCTTTCAAAATTCGACTAATCAAGGGAAAGAACTTATAGAAACCCATTTATGAGAAGGAAATGATGGAAATACTACATGCACTTAAGAAATGGAATCCTTACCTAATAGGTAGGAACTTCAAGGTCAAAACAGATCATGATAGTCTTAAATACTTCTTGGAAGAGAGACTATATTCAGAAGATCAACAAAAATGGGTAACCAAGATGCTGGGATATGACTTTGAAATCATCTAGAAAAAAGGGAAATTGAATGTGGTAAAAAATGCACTCTCCAAAAAATATGAGAATGTTGAGGCATTACTTTGTGCGATTTCGATTATACAACCCGATTAGGTAGTAGAAGCAAGGGTAGAATGGAAGAATGACCAAACTGTGTGGACTCTCATTCAAAATATATAGAAGAATCCTAGTGTATCATATACTTTTGTGTGGAAAAATGATTCAATATCAGTATAAGGATCACTTATATATATGCAATAATTCCCAACTCAAAAAAAATATCCTTTTGGAATTACACACGTCTCATATTGGTGGGTACTTAGGATTCCTAAAAAATGTACCACATTCTCAAGAAGAATGTTTTTGGGAAGGTTCATAAATCTGATGTTAAAAGTTTCTTGGTAGAATTTTTGGTTTTCCAACAAAATAAGGTTGAAACGATTAAGACCCCGAACCTTTTACAACCATTAGAAATACATTGTTAGCGTTGGGAGGAAGTCTCAATGGATTTTATCACAATTATACCCAAGTCAAAAGGGAAGAATTTTATTATGGTGGTTTGTGATACAATCACAGAGTATGCACACTTTTTTGCACTCTCTCGCCCTTTTAATGTAAGTACAATTGATGCATCCTTCATGGAAATAGTTCAAAAGATTACATGGAAACCTGAACATTATTGTTAGTGATCGAGATCCAATTTTCACTGGAAAATTTTGGACTGAACTATTTTCTTGTTTGGGTACCCAGTTGACTAACAGTTCATCCTATCATCGTCAATCCGACGGGAAAAATAAGATAGTGAACCAATGTTTGGAAGGCTATCTTCATTTCTTTGCATCTGACTGAAAAACATAGTAGGTGAAATGGTTATCTTTGGAAGAATGGTGGTACAATACTTCATTCCATATGTCATAAAAAATGTCTCCATTTATGGCACTTTATGGATACCATCCTCCATCTATCACATCTCCATTAAAAGGAAAATCTAAATTTCAAGATGTGGAAGATCACCTAGAGCATCATCAAGAAGTTGTCTAGTTACTATAGGACAAACTAGCTATGTCAAAAAATAGGATGAAACAACACACATATAAACATTGCAATGAAAGGAGTTTTGAAGAAGGGGATTGGGTATTTATTAGGTTGCAACCTTACAAATAGATGTCCCTCAAGCAACTAAATAAAGACAATAAATTAGTACCCAAGTATTATGGTCCTTATAAAGTGTTGCAAAATATTGGTAGTATGGATACAAATTGGAGATCCGTTCATCTTAAAGGGTACACCAAGTTTTCCATGTTTCTTTCTTAAAGAAGGTAATAGGAAACAAGATCCCAATTCAAACTATCTTTCCAAAGCTGGATGAAGAAGGAAAATTCATATTGGACCCTGAAAAAATCATGGAAACAAGGACCAAACAACTATGCAATTGGGCTATTACTGAGTACCTCATTAAGTGGAAGAACTTACCAATTGAATATTTGACATAGGAGGATGATTCCTTGATACATAAGCATCCACAACTAATCAAGCATTGAGGAAAACACTTTTCTAAATGGGAGGGGTATGTTAATCCCTAAATTTTTGACATTACCTTCTATATTGTGTCTCATTACATATTATTGATGTTGGCTTGGTTCTATTAGTGATGATTGTCATTTGTATTATTATATTAGTTATGTTGGTTTGGGTTCATTAGTTGCAATTGTACCACTTGGTCTTCTATATATAGGAGAGACCTTTTCATTTGAATCATCTTCTCTTGTATTTCCTTGTGTACTTATTAAATTGTGTAAGAAGGTTTAACGCCTATTTCATTAAATTTGGACATATTACGAAAAAATTTGGACTAAGAAAGTGTGAATTTAGACTTTGAAAGTGCCAATATCAACGTTTCTAAAGTGCAAAATTAGGTTCTGAAAGTGGCAATATTGGCTTTAAAAAGTGTGTTTTTCTATTCGAATAGTGTGTTTTTTTACTACTTATGAACCCTAAAATTGCATTTTTTTATTATCAAACTACGAATTTCAATTCAAAAGTGTGAATTTCAAATAAAAAAATGCAAATTTTGATTTGAAAAGTGTGAATTTCAAATAAAAAATGCAAATTTTGATTTGAAAAGTGTGAATTTCAAATTAAAAAATGCAAATTTTGATTTGAAAAGTGTGAATTTAAAAAAAAAAATGCAAATTTGGATTTGAAAAGTGTGAATATCAAATCAAAAAATGAAAAATTTGATTTGAAAAGTGCAATGTCTATAATGTTCAGTCCTTGTTTGAATAACAAGTTTAACAGTTATTGTTTCTTTTTTGATATAGTATTAAGAATATCTAGCTTTTTACATATATAATTTTACTAGTTTCCAAACGAGGCAGGAATTTTGTACGTAATCTGTATAGGGATAACTTACTTACAGAGTAGTAACCAGTAAACAGTGTATTTTGCATCACAGTGGTAATTTTCTTCAAAATTTCTAGAGGCTCGTGGATGTTCCAGACGCTCGACGTTTTCTCTCCCATCCAGGTTGATAGACATACTAGAAGGATTGTAACAAAATATAAATTTGTTGGGATAAGATCACACAAAATGATATCCATAGGAAAATCCATCCCACTCTCAACATTATGCCCCATATGTTCTTGCTGTGCCTTAACTACTACAACGCCCTTCTCGTTTATTCAAAATTTTTCTCCTGTCCATCCTAGCCTTGGTGACCATGCCCATTATGATTCTATTTACATCGATCATCATATTTTCTTTTGCACCAACAACCCATTATTGCTTTCTATTTAAGAAATTTTTGTACAAGACCTTTAGATCCTTCGATGCTCTGGTTGGCTTCCACTGCAACTTTGTAATACCCAAGAGTACTAGCATTTGAATCCTAATAAATATTACCAATCGCCCTACCCAACCATATTGCACAATATGGATTTGGTGATTGAAAAATGACCATTTGTCCCTTTACAACATCCACTCTTGGAATGAATTCATCTCTAGGCTTGTTACATACTGGTCCAACATAGCAATCCTATAAATCAGGAACATTTTCCTTCAAATAGGCATCCATAATTTCGTGTTCATATCTTGTAGGTTCACTACTATGAATATCATCGCTTGTCAATGGCCAAAAGTTAGTTGCTAACTGATCAACACTCTCGAAGGGACTATCCAAAGCTTTATATACAACCTCCCAATAATTGAAATTGGGATGCCAAAACTGTTCACCTCCCTTCTCAATCCCTTAATTCCAAAATGAAATATATGTTTCGATTCCTTTTTTTATTTCGCCAATGTCTGAAGGTATTTTTGATTGCATATTTAATAACCTAGTCTATCCCACCGACAAGTCTGCGCTACCATCTGTCAATGACCGCCACAGATGAACAGGAGACAACCAAGCTTCATTCCTAAGTGATTCTCTCCATTGCATGACTGGAATGTTATCTATGAGATGAAATTTAAAAAACTGGCATTTTTTTATACCAATGATTTTGGCATTTCCATCCAAAAGGTGGGGTTTCACAAAACCCTTAAAATCGTAAAGTTCATCAATTAGATAAGGGACATAGAAATTGTGATCTTCACATGTCCTATACGTATCCATAATTTCTGAGAGTGAAAATATATCCTTGCGCATTACCTTTACTGATAACCTTCCATAAGCTCCATCTATGTCTTCATGGGTGTGTCCAACCGGGAGGAATCCAACTTCAACTATCTTGAACACCCTCCTTGCTATTAAAAGAGATAAAAAGCAAATACAAAGCGGTTTTTTTATCGCCTAAATAATTATCCATTTGCAACAACAATATAGGTGGTATTTTCCTATTTGTCATGCATTGATTAGTACCATCAACACACAATATATCATGTTGCATTACATCTTATCTATATATCACACACTTTTCATATGACTCTGATTGCAATAGAGCATCATGCAATTGGTGCTTAGATGTTCCACCTTTGTAGAGAAAATCGCCATATTTATCAACCACTGGTTCTTCAAGACTCTTCAAGCATTTAGCCAGGGATGTCACAGTGAAATTCGATCCCATAATCTAAAAACGAGAGGCTGAAATGGGAAAAAAACCCAGTCTTGTGCCCATGAGTCAACATTCCATTCAATGATATGGGAATATTCATAACATTACTAAAATCTTTTTCCTTCTTACCCATCCTTGGAATGGAAGTCTTTGACTTATCCATTTTTTAATGAACAATACTCACAAAAGTCTTTGGATTTTTTTGTGAAGCTAATATGTGAGAATAATATACTTGGCGGCATCTTGTGATATATTTATTATGAGCTTCCTCATGTCCTCGCAACCTGTCCACCTTAGCTGGATCAGTGGTCCCCTTAAGCCTATCATGTATTGTAATGCACTCATTACACCTTGCAAAGGAGTTTTATTTAGAAATTTTAACATCTTGGAAATCTTCTATCATCACCTTGCTAAAGGAGGATTGTGATATTGGAGGAAAACCAATACTTTCGATTTCTTCATTTGTCATTTTTCACAGCAAACCATGGGACATATGAGATGGAAATAATTTCAAGGTTTTCCTTGTTCCATCTTCATTGATTAATCATGTAAGATGTGGATATTTATTTGAATTCTCTTCTACAATTTTATTAATAGTAGCTACCAGTGCAACAGTTTTCGCCTAGGTTTTTCCAAGCCATTGTTACCATGCACAAATCTCACATCACCATTCAAGAACATGCTTTTATAATTGTAGAAAGTGCTCGTTTTTATCCCATGGAATTTATACAATGCATTTTGGCATACGTCTATTGTGTCTAATCTCATTGTAAACATGCTTATTTTTATGTCATCTCCTTCTTTGGACACAGGAGCATTTGATCCCATAGAATTTATAACATACTATCTTCTTGAATTTCCATTCATACTATGAAATTTATTCACACATTCAAATATCGATTGAAGTGAAAATTTTGAAATACAAATATTTGAGCAACAATGTTCAATGACAAATTTTGAAAGGAATGCCCCCTGATCAATTCCAAGCCTGTAAGGTACTGATCTTGAATTTCTTTCATAAATTTTAGTTCCAGCTTGCTGCTTTACGGAATTGTATGGCATTGTTCCATTACCTTTAACACATGTATATTCACAATGGGGAGTACCTAGAAGGACCATCTGTAAAGCACATTCTTCAAAAATATTCCAAATGTTGACCATGTCTTCATCAGTGTTCTTTTTTAGTATAACATCCAAATGAACATCATTGAGTTCAAGCAAATTGTTTGCAGGCCATCTTACAAGAGAGACTTCAAATACACCCCAATCCTTGCAATTGCAAAAGACTTTATGAACTAAAATACCAAACTCACCAACATCTAGTGGTTTGAATTGTACAATGTCTCCTTAAAAAATAGTGGACACTATTCTCCGTGCAACATAATGTGGCTTTAAAGAAAATTGATGTATCAAATTAACTTTCTCTCCCACAAACTTGATATTGTGATTTTCTCTTAATACTTTCAAAGCAGCTTCAGATTGATTATTGTTGAAATTGCTTTCAACATAAAGCAATGTTTTTGTATTAAAATCTATGATTCTTTTAATCGGACATACAAAAAAACCTCCACTGCTTAACCGTGGACAACATGCCATACACTAAAACAACACTTCATCCACCAGAATACCAAAGGAGAAGTCACCCAAAACGTTCCCCCAACAAAATCAGTCCCACTCACATTTATTACAAAACCTATGGAAATGCAATCCTTGAATTCTGAATACTTATGTAACAACTTAACTTTTCTCATAATAAAATAATATTTATTCTCAGTTGTTATGATCTGTTCTACACTCGTCGAAGTAGAAGCTGGTATATCATTCACCTAATTCTTGTGAAGAGAATATCCAATGTGGTTAATTATCTCAAATGCATGCCATTGAATATAACCACCAACTTCCTTTTATAACGTATCTGCACCTTCTCATGGATAGGGAAATTGAAGACTTGCATTTAAAATCTTGGTAACATTTACAATGATACATCCATCATGAATGATGATATTATGCAATATTTTTATTTTTGGAAAAGAGATTCCTTCAACAACTTTCAATCCATTCAAAAGGAGGTCCACACATTGTTGAGAACCAAAATCCATTTCAAAAGCGATTTCTGAAATATAAAACAATAGCACACATTGTTGAGAACCATAATCAATTTCAGAAGTGATTTATGAAATATAAAATAACAGGAGCACATTAAAAATAATATTTATTTTAAACAAAGAATATTTTTTCCACTAGTATATATGATATTATCAAATAAGTCAATAAGAAGGGTCGACCGGCCCTTCATTTATGAGAGAAATGTAAAAATATTTAATCTACAAAGTCCAGGTTGACAATTACCAAATTTCGACTTCCTCTATAAATAGTAGGGATCCAGACATCAACTAAGTTATAAAATATAAAAACAAAGTTTGTCCTGACTTCCATTTTCTGACAAGAAGGATAGACTTCCCCTTCGTTTAGTAGATAATTGTGAACACCTATATCCAGAAATTCCCTATATCTAGAATGACGAACACAAGAAGGATCAACCGACCATTCTTGCAGTCGGGAACTATTATGAAAAGAATATTGGGCAAAGGAAGGGTCGAACGACCCTTCATATATGAGGGAATTGTAAATATATTCAACCTACAAAGGCTAGTCCGTCAATTCATGTATATCGAAAATGGTGAACTCTAGAAGAATACTTAGCACAAGAAGGGTCGACCGACCCTTCATTTATGAGAGAAATGTAAAAATATTTAATCTACGAAGTCTAGGCCGAAAATCCCCAACTCTCGACTTCCACTATAAATAGAATGGATCCGGACATCAAGTAAGATATAATATATAAAAAATGTTTGTCCCACCTTTGTTTTCCGACAAGAAAGATCAGTCGCCCCTTCATTTAGTAGATAATTTTGAACACCTATGTCCAGCAATTCCCTATATCCAGAATGGAGAACACAAGAAAGATCGACCGACCCTTCTTGCAGTCTATAACTATTATGAAAATATTACTTGGCAGAAGAAGGGTTGGCCGACCCTTCATTTATGAGGGAATTGTAAATATATTCAACCTACGAAGGTTAGGCCATCAATTCATGTATATCCAAAATGGTGAATTCTGGAAGAATACTGAGCACAAGAAGGATCGACCAACCTTTTGCAGTCTGGAACTATTATGAAAAGAATACTCGGCACAAGAAGGATTGACCTCCCCTTCATTTATGAGGGAATTGTAAAAATATTCAACCTACGAAGGCTAGGCCATCAATTCATGTATATGCAGAATAGTGAACAATGGAAGAATACTGATCACAAGAAGGGTCGGACGACCCTTCATTTACGAGAGAGATGTAAAAATATTAAATCTACGAAGGCTAGGCCGACAATTCCCGACTTCCGACTTCCACTCCAAATAGTAGGGATCTGGGCATAAGCTAAGTTATAACATATAAAAAATGTTTGTCCTCACTTCTATTTTCTGACAAGATGTATCGACCGCCCCTTCGTTTAGTAGATAATTGTGAACACCTATATCCAACAATTCTCTATACCTATAATGGAGAACACAAAAAGGATCGAACGACCCTTCTTACAGTCTAGAACTATTATGAAAAGAATAATGGGCAGAAGAAGGGTCGGCCGCGCCTTCATTTATGAGGGAATAGTAAAAATATTTAATCTCCGAAGGCTAGCCCGTCAATTCATGTATATCCAAAATGGTGAACACTGGAATAATACTGAGCACAAGAAGGGTCGACTAACCCTTCACTTACGAGAGAAATGTAAAAATATTTAATCTACGAAGGCTAGGCCGACAATTCCCTCCTTCCGACTTACTCTGTAAATAGTAGGGACCCAGACATCAGCTAAGTTATAACATATAAAAAAAAATTTGTCCCGACTTCCGTTTTCCGACAAGAAAGATCGGTCGTCCCTTTGCTTAGTAGATAATTGTGAACACCTATATCTATCCATTCACCTATATCTAGAATGGAAAACAAAAGAAGGATCGACTGACTCTTCTCTCAGTCTAAAACTATTATGAAAATAATATTGGGAAGAAGAAGGGTCAGTCGCCCCTTCATTTATGAGGGAATTGTAAGCATAGAACAACTTGAAGAAAGAGCGGCTTCTCTTTCTATGAGAATATTTCCACTTTCTAGCAAACTGTGTGAAGCAATGTTTGTATTAAATTTGTGTTTAGAGTGCCAATATCTACTTTACCCACTCCTTAAATCCATCCCTGGAGGAAGGGTCGCCCGACCCTTCATTTACGAGAGAAATGAAAATATTTAATCTACGAAGGCCAGGCCGACAATTCCTAACTTACGACATTCGTTGTAAATAGTAGGGACCTGGTCATCTGCTAAGTTATAAGATATAAAAAATGTTTGTCCTAACTTTTGTTTTCCGACAAGAAGGATCCGTCACCCCTTTGTTTAGTAGATAATTGTGAACACCTATATCCAACAATTCACCTATATCCAGAATGGTAAACACAAGAAGGATCGACCGACCCTTCTTGCAGTAAAAGACTATTATGAAAAGAATACTGGATAGAAGAAGGGTCAGCCTCCCATTAATTTATGAGGGAATTGTAAAAATAGAACAACTTGAAGAAAGAGTGGTCGCTCTTTCTCTAAGAATATTTCCACTTGGAAGCAATCTGTACGAAGCAATGTTCCTATGAAATTTGTGTTTAGAGTGTCGATATCTATTTTCCCCACTCCTAAAAAACATCCCTAGAGGAAGGAGCAGACGCTCTTTCTCCTCAGCATCTACTTCCAACACCCAAAAATAGAACAACCGAAGGAAAGAGCGACCTCTCTTTCTCTGACAAAATTTCGTCTTACCGGCAAGCTCTTTGAAGCAAAATTTCTATAAATTTTGTTGTTAAATTGTCGACTATTAATTTCCCAAGGTGACACGTGGAATGCTCAAATTGTGAAACGTGGCATATTTGATTTTTAAAATTAGTCTAAAGATTGTATAAACGAATATTAAGGATATTAATGGTACAATTTCAATATAAACATATGGATTTAAGTTATATAAATTTTTGGAATAGGTATCAGGGATCAAATTTGAAGGGTTGAACTTAATTTCAGGTTGAAGGTTATATATTCATACCATCCTTCTAGCATGAAGGGATTTAATTAAAAAAATTACACTAGGCTATACGCTAGGCAAAGGTGCATGTTCTATAACGTTGGAAACTTTGGGGAAATGACCTTTGGTACATTGTAAAGTCAGGAATAAATATACGGTGGATGAGAGTGAAATAAAAGATATATGGTTGATGTTGATTTTGCACATTCAACTAGAGGAGAATGAAAAGGGTAAGTGGTAGCAGAATTTTTACCTCTTATCACTTGTCGAGTCAAGGATCGTTCCACTGATTGAAAATTTTTAATGGAAAGCCACTTCTCGTGATCCCGAAACCACCTACACGATATATTATAAAAGTTGGTATCTTCTTTCGATTGGTGGCAATTACCCATGCAACTAGGTGCGATCCTATGTGTCCTTCAATATATTCTTTTTCCAGAAGTAGAAAACCAGAAGGCAATCAGATGGCCATTGTATCGACGAGTTATATTTATTGTCAATTTATATTCTTAATCGAACTATAGATAATGAGCATCATTCGTGCAAGTACTGGCGGTGGTCGATATATATATTAGTCCACTCGTTATACCATATAATTTAGTGTGCAATCTGTATCAGTATTTTTAAGCATGGCCAAACATCAAGCATTTCTGTATTAGGGATAACTAAAATGCCCTCGGCTCACTGGAATCCGGCATAGCAATTATTGCCAAAATCGCAATTTGGAGTGATCAGATCGTAATTTTAGCGATCTGGGTAGTTTTAAAATTGTCAAGACAGAATCATCATCATCACTATCAATTGTTCATGATAGGACATAATGTTGACTAAAGCATGATGAGATTATTTTCTTCACACAAGTGGTACAAACCATCTTTCACTATTACCATCGTCAGGATAACCGTCATTTCATAATTTCATCGTATAAACCATCGCCATGTCAGCATACAATCCTTTGGAGTGATACATGTACTATTAATACAACAAAATCTACAGTCACTACAGATGATATCTATGACCACCATCACGCCATATTGTGATAATTACCATTCCCCATCCATACCATCCCATTCAATTCACCAATTCACTAGCCACTCACTATATATAGGATAAAACATACCCCATATCGCATCAAAATGAAATCTTCGAGAATTCATGGCACTCTGCTTTACCTCCTTTGTTCCCTTTCCTTTTTTGTTTTATCAGAAATACTTGAGTCTTATTGTCGCTCCCCAGTTCTCTTGGTGATATATGAGCATTTCAACATCAATTCCCTGACAAATTCTCACCACACCAAGATATATGGGCATTTCGAGCACTCTCGAAGCCCCAAGACTAGGATTTTTCATTATGTTCCTTGCCATCAATCACATTTTCGTCATTCTTCTTTCAATAACTGATTGGTGTACAAACTGGAGCGGACATGAGAATATTAGTGGTCCATGTACCTGTTTTCTTTTAAAACTTCCTTCTCTAAAACAACATGAGTTTCCACTGTTGTTAACATTAGGCTTACAAAAATTGTCCAAATTTGTTTGGTACCAGACCATGTTGTTAGCTTCTTCTACCAGCATGGACACGCTACCAGAATTGAGGACCCATTTCCAGCCACGATAGTAGATGATACCAGCTCAGAGTCATCAACTGTCTACACTTAGTTACAAGAAAAACCACAGTGAAGTTCATCTGTTTATCCAGCTCCAGTTATTTTCTGATTTCTTTGGGATGAAGAAAGATATTGTTCATGGGGGATATGTTGGAGGAGGGTAGGTCAGTCGTTCGACTATGTCCTCCGTTCGACCACTTCGGAGAACATGTCGAACCGTCATGTTGAACACCACATGTCGATTCAATTAGTCATGTCAATTATTGAACCGACGGGTCGTTATGTAACTGTCTGTAAACTATATATATATAGGCTTGAAAAGAGAAAATAGAAAACCTTTGTCTATGTTGCGATTGTACAGAAGGATTCCTTAAATAATAGAAAGAGTGATCTTGTATCGGAAAGAATTGGTCAACTGTATTAAAGTATTTATTAATTCAATATCCATATACTTCCAAGCTATTCTTTTAATTCCTAAAGGAAATTTCGAGATAACTAGAACGTTTCAACATGCTACAAGAGGGAAATAAGGTTCTGAGTATATTTATTGACAAGCAGGTAAGGCATTCCAACAATTTAACTCTTCTATGACGAGCTAGAAGGATTTTGACGAGCAATGACAACTTCAATTTTTATCCTTGTTTCATGGGTCGATACAAATCTGCCTCCAAATTCAGATTTTTTGGAAATAGTGTGTTCTGTCAGAATTATAGATGGTAACTCCTAAAAAAAAGGCAAAGCTAATGAATTTTGCACCATCTAAAGTGGTACCATTTATATATAAGAATATGGATTTAATGTCACATCATTGCATCGATTTGGGTAAATTGAGGAAGGATTGGGTAAATCAACGGCGTATTTGGGTGCAACAGTTAAGGTGTGGCACACGGAGGCGCAAGTGGATGAAGAAAAATATAACGGCCAAAGAGGGAGAAAGATTCGGTAAATCGAGGGAGGATTTGGAAATTATTGTCCGAAATTGACTCGATGGACGGAGAGCGAGAAACCAAACCTCTAAAAACATTCAAATATGAACAGTTCGACCAATTGTGCATTGTGAGAATTGTGGAAGAAGATTCAAGCAAAGACTAACATAAGTGAAGTTATAAATTTGCAATGACGCATGTATTCTCTAGCACGAGCACACAAGAACAACCCATGGTGACCATTGTTGAAGAAAAAACAGAAATTGAGTCCACACCAGTGCATATATTCAGGAAAAAGAGAAGCGCCATCCGAACGACAAGTTCGGAAAGAAGAACAAAGACCACCTGTGCCTCAGCAAGTGCCGCGATGGCAGGAGGAGAAGCAGGTACATCAAGGGCCACAGAAAAATAAATGACAAAACCAAGGGGAAGAAATCAAGGTATGACAGTTGTAGAAATTCGAGGGTATGTGCTGTTAAATTTTTAGTATTAAATTACAATACTATAGGATCTTTGCTGAGAGAATAACATCTACAGTATATCAATGCATGACAATCATAATATGACAAGCATCACAAGCATCACAAGAATCAAAAGCATAGAGATAAGAGACATAGAGTTTCCGTGGGGAAAACCCTAAGGTGAAAAACCCCACAACTTCCTCAGAGATAGAGAGAGCAATGGCTCAACCAAAATACAACCAAATAACACTGAGATAGTCTCCTAGCAGATGATCCTCCTCCTCCTCACTAGTGCACCACTTTTCAGAGAGAGAGATAGTTACTTTTCCGAGTGAGTAAAATAGAGATCTCCTATCTCTATTTATACTCACCTTTTTGCCCAGTGACCTACTGGGGCCGACTTGTCTACTTAGATACACCCACATTATATTATATATTAATCAGGGCCGAAACCATAAGGTGGTCTAATAACCCATCGGCAAGTACACACACTTGCGACACTTGTCAATCCACATGACGACACTTCCTTATAGAGGAATAACACATCTCTTATAAGGGTACAATAAATATAAATATAATATACAGATGAAATACATTCCGAAGTTACATATACATCAACACTCCCTCTTAACTAGGAAGGTATTTCTCGACACAGATCTGCTAGACAAGTCTTCTTCTCTGGATCATCGTCATCATCATCGTCACTGCTGCTACTGTCTCAACCAATCTCTGTCTCTACTCGTCATAGGAAGTTCTACAGAGCCAGTCCTTTTTCATACTGGATGTAGGCCCACCACCTGCAGGTCTTCGTCATCACTGGCCATACTGTGGAATCCTCAGGACTTATTACGTGCGTCACAAAACCTCGAAAGAGCATCCCAGGATGTTATGGGTACACAACTCCGACCTGTAGGATCTCCCAGGGCGCTATTACATGTGACCCCACCACAAAACCTCGAAAGAGCATCTCAGGATGTTACGGGTACACAACTCCGACCTGAAATCTCCTAGGGCACAAATTACATGTGGTCCACCACAAAACCTAGCAAGAGCATCTCAGGATGTTACGGGTACACAACTCCGACCTGAAATCTCCCAGCGCACAAATTACATGTGGTCATGGAAAAACCTCGCAAGAGCATCTCAGGATGTTACGGGCACACAACTCCGACCTGAAATCTCCCAGGGCCCAAATTACATGCCATAGGACAAAACCTCGCAAGAGCATCTCAGGATGTTACGGGTACACAACTCCGACCTGAGATCTCCCAGGGCACTATTACATGTCCTCCCAGAGCAATGTCTCGAAAGAGCATCCCAGGATGTTACGGGTACACAACTCCGACCTATAGGATCTCCTAGACATGCTCATCTACACAACCTGATCCACGGCCACAGAGTATCAACCTGATACTCACCATACATCATCTTGATGTACTCATGATCGTCCTAATCATCATCACTGCAACGTCCTGCTGCATGTCATCTGGAGCAACATCCTGAAGCTCATCATCCATGATCATCCTGATCATCATCACTGCAACGTCCTGTTGCATGTCATCTGGAGCAACATCCTGAAGCTCATCATCCATGATCATCCTGATCATCATCACTGCAACGTCCTGCTGCATGTCATCTGGAGCAACATCCTGAAGCTCATCATCCATGATCATCCTGATCATCATTGCATCCACCTAATGCATACCAAGTATCTACCTGATACATATCATCATACATGATCCATCTGATCATCAATGCATCCATGTGATGCATGCCAAGTATCTACCTGATACATGATACATATCACCATACATGATCCACCTGATCATACAATGTATCCACCTGATACATATACAGATACATGGTCCAAGCATCCAACATGATGCACATACAAAATACATACACATGATCCAACTGATCATATCCAGCATCCAACATGATGCATACATACATAAATGATCCACCTGATCATATCCAGCATCCAACATGATGCATACATACATAAATGATCCAACTGATCATATCCAGCATCCAACATGATGTGTACATACATACATAAAAATGATCCAACTGATCATATCCAGCAGAAACCAGAACATCATCCTGACGCCCATTATCCAGCGCTTACATCCACAGCCATGTGAAGGATCCTCCTTCCAACATGCTTGGAATGGCTTCAGCAAATGTGTCCATCACTTCTTCCTCGAAGTGTCCTCGATCTGAAGAACGCCAAGCCTCTCTCTGAAGTACTCGAACTTCACTCTGGCTAGTGGCTTCGTCAGCACATCTGCAATCTGCTTGTCCATCGCAATATACAGAAGCTTCACAGCTCCTCTCTGCACCATATCCCTGATATAGTGATATTTGATCTCTATGTGTTTCGACCTGTCATGAAACACTGGGTTCTCGGACAGCTTCACACAACTCTGGTTATCACAGAATATACCAATAGCCTCTAACGGGAGATCAAATAACTCAGACAGTAGTTTCCGTAGCCATACTGCCTCACAGCTAGCTGAACAGGCTGCAACATACTCTGCCTCATCTATACTCAGTGCTACGCAGGACTGCTTCCTACTAAACCAAGAGATCACACCTGATCCCATACTGAAGCAACACCCAGATGTGCTCTTCCTATCTGCAGCACTGCCAACCCAATCTAAATCAACATAACCCTGCAGGTTAAACTTTTGATTTTCCTCATACCTGAGCCCATAATCCACTGTACCCTTCAGGTACCTCAGAACATGCTTTACAGCAACCAGATGAACACTTCTTGGATCTATCAGGAACTGGCTCAATGTGTTCACAGCAAAGCAAATGTCTGGTCTCGTGTTCGTCAGGTACATCAAGGACCCAATCATCTGACGATACATAGAGACATCAACTGGCTCAGATGAAGCATCACATAGAAGCTTCAGATTCGATGCCATCGGTGTGGCCATGGCCTTGCAATCCATCATCCCGAATCTCTTCAGGATATCTACTGTGTACTTTCCTTGACCAAGGAAGATCCCACCTGCATTCTGCCACACCTCCATACCTAGGAAATAGTGCATCATTCCCAAATCTTTCATGTTGAATTCAGCTGCAAGCTTCCTCTTAGTATCTTCAATCAGTCTGTCATCTCCTGTCACAAATAGGTCATCAACATACAGGATTAAAATCACTGGATTCCCTTCCTCAACCTTATAGTAAAGGTTGGAATCTTCTTTACTCTTGGTAAAGCCCAAGCTAGATAGAAAACTGTCCATCCTACCATACCAAGTTCTGGGAGCTTGCTTCAAGCCATACAAGGCTTTCTTCAATCTGCACACATATGACTCCCTGTCATGTATTTCAAAACCGAGTGGCTGTTCCACATATACTTCTTCTTGTACTACACCATTCAGGAAAGCAGTCTTGACATCCATATGGTGTATTTTCCATTTCATTGCTGCAGCCAGGGCAAGTACTGTTCTGATGGAAGTATACCTGGCTACAGGTGCAAAGGTTTCTTCATAATCTATTCCTTCTTTCTGAGAGAAACCACGAGCTACGAATCTTGCTTTGTATTTTTCTACACTGCCATCTGCAGCATGCTTGATTTTGTAGATCCACTTGGAAGTCACAACAGACTTCTCTTTAGGTCTCGGGACAACATCCCAAACATCATTCTTCATTATTGATTGGTATTCCTCAACCATAGCATCCTTCCATTCTTTCTTTTCTGCTGCCTCTTCATAACTGGAAGGCTCTTTGTTCATAATGTCACAGAGTAAAGCAACATAACTGGTGTGTGATCTGGTTCTCTTCTTTGCTTTGTGTTCTTCTTCTGGAATGCCAAATCTTTATGCATCATGAATGAGCTCTCTAGCCCATACAGGTTTCCTCTTGTGAGAGTTATCCTCACGGGGTGGATCTACAGGTTCTTGTGGATCTTCAAACTCACGAACAACTTCTGGAACTGCTTCAGTCATGGTAGTGTCCTGAAATCTTGTTTCCTTAGGTTCTTCATAAATCTCGGTAGGTGCCTTTCTTGATTTGATGAATGCTGAGTTTTCATCAAATGTTACATCCCTACTGACATCAATTTTCTTGAACCCTGGAAAGTATATTCTGTAAGCCTTCGAGCTTTCACTATAACCCACAAAGATGCCCTTCTTTCCTGAAGGATCTAGTTTAGTCCTCTTCTCTTTTGGGACATGAGTATATACTGGACAACCAAATATTCTGAGATGGCTGACTTCAGGTTTCTTACCAGAAAAGACCTCTTCTGGTGTCTTGTTGTCCAAAATCTTGTGAGGTGTTCTGTTCTGCACATATACAGCTATTCTAGCTGCTTCTGCCCATAGATGCATAGGAAGATCCTGGTCATGCAACATTGCCATTGCTGCTTCCATGATAGTTCTGTTCTTCCTTTCTGCAACTCCATTCTGTTGAGGATTATAAGGAGCAGTCAACTCCCTCTTAATCCCTGAATCACTGCAAAGCTTCTTGAAGTCATTTGAGGTGAATTCTCCACCATTGTCAGATCTGAATGTATTGATTTTCTTGTCAGTTTGATTCTCCATCAAGGTTTTGAATTCCTTGAATTTATCAAGCACCTCATCTTTTCCCTTCAAGAAGTATACCCAAGTCTTCCTGGAGAAGTCATCGATAAATGATACATAGTAAACATACCCACTTAGGGAGCTAGATGACATAGGGCCACATACATCTGAGTGGATGATTTCCAGGATGTCTTTTGCCTTGCTTTCACTGCTTGGGAAAGCCTTCTTAATGTTCTTACCTTTTGCACATCCTTTGCAAACACCTTCATGTTTGGTCTTGATTTCAGGAAGACCCTCTACTGCCTTGCTTGCAATTGGAAGTGCCCTATAGTGCATATGAGCAAGTCTTCTATGCCAAAGTTCACTTGGCTCCATGGATTCATGTACCATGGCATGTTCAGGTTGTCCCTTCAATTTATACAAGCCTCCCTCTTGCTCTCCAATCACTACTGCATCATCTATGGTCTTTCCCTTTGGCCACATTAGGACTTGGCCATCCACAAATGCAACCCTCATACCTTTTGCATCCAATGCAGATATGGAGAGTAAGTTCTTCTTGAGCCCAGGTACATAAAGTACTTCTTTCATCTTCAACGATTTTCCAGAATCTAGGTTGTAGGAGGCTTCACCACTTCCTTTGATTGGGTATTGATAATCATCCCCAAGTTTCACCTTATGGGGTGATTCATGTTCAGATAGGTTCACAAAGGATTCTTTAAACCCAGTCATGTGTTTGGAAGCCCCACTATCAATCAACCAATCATTACATCCATGGGAGATGGTACCTGTAAGAGCAGAAATTAGAACATATTCTTCTTCACTTGATGAGTCATCATCACTACTACTTTCTGCCCTAGCCTTCTTCTTTGGAGGTTCATCATCTTCGGTAGCATGAGCATGAAACCTTCTTTTGCTGCCCTTCTTCTTCTTACTAAAGTTGTTGTTATTATCCCTTTTGTTCTTGGGACAATCTGAAGCAAAGTGACCCTTCTCATTGCATGTGAAGCATCTTAGGTCCTTCTTACTCTTTTGATGGAATCTTTTGTGGTGAGAGTGATCCTTCTTGGTTTTTCTTCTTTTGGTGTGAGCTGCAAGAGCTTGATCTTCTCCTACCATCTTTTCCTCACGAGCTATAAGTCTAGCTTCTTCTTGAGAGCATTCTTCCCTCAATCTGTTGAAGGAGATCAATTTCTTCCTTGCACAAATTCCTTGAATAAAGGAATCCCATGACCTGGGTAGGCCATTTAGAGTGGTCATCACCACTTCACCATTCTCCACCATTTCATCTACTGCTTCTAATTGTTCCTTGATCTGGGAGACCCTTGAAAAGTAAGATTGAATGGTTTCTCCATTCTGAAACTTCACTGCTTTCAATTGGTTCCGCAGGGTCATCTTCCGATTTATGTTCTTTCCTTCAAATAGCTTGGTCAAAGATTCAAACATCTCTTTGGGTGTCTTAAGAGAAGACACATGAGGTATGAGATGGTCTTTGATAGAATCAGCAATGATTCTCTTTGCCTTGACCAAGTTCTTCTTGTGCAATGCCTTGGCTTCTTTATCCTCTGGGATAGGGATGTCTTCTTTCACATAGGAGTCCAACTCATTCTCTTCCAGGATTAACCCAATCCTATACTTCCAGGCTCGGAAGTTATCAGCCCCTTCAAGCTTATCCTCAAGCTTAGTGTGGAGAGACATCTTTAAGAGTACTTCAAATGGAAATAGAAAAGATTTAGGACTTACCACTTGAAGTGCTGAAAACTGGATCTGGTCCCGGATTAGGGTTTGTCAGAGAACCCCTAAAAATTCAAAATGTGAATTTCAAAATTCCGAAAGGATAGAAAGATGCACCTTGGAGAGCTGATCAGCCTAGTACATTCAGAATTTGAGATCAGCAAATTCTTGCCCTTCAAAATTGCCCTTTTGTCCTCCCGGGTTCACTTGGGAGAGCCCTGAATTAGGGTTTGAGTTTCCCGGAGATCTACCCAGCCAAAAATCTCGATCCAAAGCTCTAACCTTCGATTTTTGCAAGGAGCTTCCAACTGTGCCTTCAGTTTCCAGAAATTCCTATTTTTGTGGAAACCCTAACTTTTAGGGCCAAATCTGAAAATGCTCGGAACTGAATTCTGATTGGGCAGATAGATGCACCTTGATGATTAGATCCAATCTACTATACTTAATTTCAAAAATCTATGGAGAGAAACCCAATAAACAAAGAATACAAGCTTCCGTCACTGCAAAATGTCTTCTTCTCAGTTAAGCTCTGATACCATGTTAAATTTTTAGTATTAAATTACAATACTATAGGATCTTTGCTGAGAGAATAACATCTACAGTATATCAATGCATGACAATCATAATATGACAAGCATCACAAGCATCACAAGAATCAAAAGCATAGAGACAAGAGACACAGAGTTTCCGTGGGGAAAACCCTAAGGTGAAAAACCCCACAACTTCCTCAGAGATAGAGAGAGCAATGGCTCAACCAAAATACAACCAAATAAAACTGAGATAGTCTCCTAGCAGATGATCCTCCTCCTCCTCACTAGTGCGCCACTTTTCAGAGAGAGAGATAGTTACTTTTTCGAGTGAGTAAAATAGAGATCTCCTATCTCTATTTATACTCACCTTTTTGCCCAGTGACCTACTGGGGCCGACTTGTCTACTTAGATACACCCACATTATATTATATATTAATCAGGGCTGACCCCATAAGGTGGTCTAATAACCCATCGGCAAGTACACACACTTGCGACACTTGTCAATCCACATGACGACACTTCCTTATAGAGGAATAATACATCTCTTATAAGGGTACAATAAATATAAATATAATATACAGATGAAATACATTCCGAAGTTACATATACATCAACATGTGCCACCACAAAAGGACGGGGCACCAACAGTAAGACTAGGTAAGAATGCCAAGTACACTATCAAGGAGCCAGCGACACCGGGGGTGTCAATACCACTAGATATATTGCAGTGACTTTAAAAACTACAGTACAACGACCATGATATTTTGGTATATCTAGAATGAACACAGTGCACATACATGGAGAAAAATAATGGAGATAGAGTTCCAATCATGAGGGATCCATTGCAGTGGGAGTTGGACTTGGAGCGATCAAGGATCCTATCAATAATTCACATGCCACAT
Source organism: Larix kaempferi (assembly GCA_027924585.1). Taxonomy (NCBI): domain Eukaryota; kingdom Viridiplantae; phylum Streptophyta; class Pinopsida; order Pinales; family Pinaceae; genus Larix; species Larix kaempferi. Next base: position 1,613,229 of record BSBM01001283.1, on the reverse strand, counting down.
TTTGGGAGATTAACAAAAGTGAATGCATGTATAAAGAAACTGTTGGTTTGCTTTCACAGTGGATACTTATGGTTGGATATGAAGATTCCGATCACCATCGACCTTATATTGCAGATCACCAGATTACCCAAGGTGTTCGGGTACACAGGGTACTCCCAAAAGACCGAACACCTAGAGCAACCAATTCACACAAACAGATCACAGATCGATACATCGATGTTTTGACGTGGTTTAAACCCTCGTGAGGGAAACACTCCACGGCCCTAGCCAAATAGCTTCTATGGGACAATTTATTATGCAAAGAAATAAAGTTACAAATGAGCTTCTCATAATCGATCAACTTTCCAATGACCCTCCATGCTCTTTAAATAGAGATCATGGAACAATCGGGTGTTAAGCCACGGATCAAGGGTAGGTATGATCTAAGAGAAGTTGAGCTGTCATATCACTCTATGTCGGGAACATATTGTGACTATCGGATTAAGTATTTGCAAATGCATACTAAAGAAACACACTTTTCCTAACGGATATATTACGCAAGTTGATCTTAACTAACTCCTAAGTGTCTAAATATCCTAACATCCCCCCTTAAGAACAACTTGGGATAGGATGAAGGATTTACAAAAGTGACACTATTAGGAGAAGGAAGGAGGAAATAGAGCCTATCCCCCCTTAATGACAAGTTCCTGAACTCCTAACGTACTTTGAAGTTTAGAAAACTTCGCTTCTGTAAGAGACTTGGTGAAGATGTCTGCAACTTGATCATCTGTAGGACAAAAGAGTACTTCAAGAACATGATCATGAACCATATTTCTAATGAAGTGCATATGAAGCTCAATGTGTTGCTGCGTTGATATAGGACTGGATCTTTGGAAAGCTTGATGGAACTTTGATTGTCGCACCAAAGTGGAGTAGGCTGCTGTTGTTCGAATCCAAACTCTGAAGGATCTGTCGAAGCCATAAAGCTTCCTGACTAGCATTAACTGCGGCTCGATATTCTGCCTCTATTGAAGAAAGAGAAAGAGTTTGTTGTTTCTTACAAGCCCAAGTAATAGGTCCAGATCCCAGACTGAAAACATAACTTGTAGTAGACTTTCGATCATCAAGATCGTTGGCCCAATCTGAATTAGTGAAACCAACCAACAAAGGTTTCTCCCCTATACCGTAATGAATCTCGAACTGAATTGTACCTCAAATATATCGAAGTATTCTTTTAGCTGCTTTCCAGCTACTTTCATGAGGTGTTTGCATATAACGGGAAACACGACCAACGACAAAGGAACGGTTAGGACGGGAATGAGTCAAGTATAAGAGACTACCACCAAGCTGACGATACAAGGTGGCATCTACTTCAATTGAAGGACAAGTGGCAGAAAGTTTGACTCCGAACTGGAAGGGAGAAGGTGCTGGTGTACAATCTTCCATGTGAAAGCGACGAATAAGGTCACAAGCATACTTAGACTAAGAAAGAAAGATTCATTCTTTGGTTTGCAAGACTTGGAGACCAAGAAAATAATGCAAATGTCCTAAGTCTGACATTTCAAAATTTTGCTTAAGACTGGATTTCACATGGGTTATAAGCTTAGGGTCACTATCAGTAAGAATAAGGTCATCAACATATAGAACAAGTATGATGAGATGGTTTCCTACTTTCTTGGTATAGACATTGGGGTCAGAATGGCATCTAGAAAAACCAGTGTCAAGGAGAAAGCTATCCATTTTGGCATACCAAGCTCTAGGAGCTTGCTTAAGGCCATATAAGGATTTCTTAAGGTGGTAGACAAGGCTAGAGTTATTAAGAACATATCTAGGAGGTTGTTCCACGTAAATTTTCTCTTGTAAATCACCATGTAAGAAGGCAGACTTGACATCCATTTGATGGAATTCCTAGTTATGTAAGGCTACAAGGGAAAGAACAAGGCAGATGGAGTTCATTTTTGCGACAGGAGCAAAGGTTTCATTGTATTCAATCCCTTCAACTTGGGAAAAACCTTTGGAAACTAACATTGCCTTAAGTCTTTCAACACTTCCATCTGATGCATACTTAGTTCTGTAGACCCATTTACATCAGACAATTTTTCTTCCTTTTGGAAGAGGTACAAGATCCCAAGTATCGTTCGCCATTAAGGAACGATATTCTTCTTCCATAGCTGCATCCTAATATGGATTTCCTGAAGCTTCTGCAAAGGTTTCTGGATCATGATTCTCAGAAACTTGAGCCAAAAGAGAAGAGGCTCGGTGAAACTGAGAACGTGTTCGACGTTGATCTCTAGGATCACCAGCATGATCACCAGTTGTTTCACATGTTGAACGGACCCATTGAGGAAGCACTTGTGCTGGTGCAACTGGAGGAACATGAGCAGGTGGAGGTGGATTTTCATCCTCACTGTCATCATCTGAAACTGGAGTTGGAAACCTATCAAGGAAGTTGGAAGAAGAAGAAGAAGGCACAATCACCGAATCAAGCTCGCAGGCCAAAGATGGCACAATCACCAAGTTAGGCTCGCAAGCCAAGAGATTTTCATCAAATTTAACATCTCTTCTAACGATTAAATCATGAAAATGTGGTTGAAGAAGTCTATAACCTTTTACATCTTCAGAATATCCAACAAATATGCACTTTTCACTTTTAGGCTACAATGCTTTCCGTTTTTCATCCGGAATGTGAGTCCATGCTTCACTACCAAACACACGGAAGTGACTTACATCAAGTTTAGTTTTACTCCATGCTTCTTCCAGTGTGATACCTTGTAATGCTTTAGTGGGGGTGTGATTAACTATGTAATTTGCACAATTAATGGCTTCAACCCAAAATTGAAGACTTACTCCCTTAGATTGGATCATAAAATTGGCCATTTCTTTTAAAGTGCAGTTCTTTCGCTCAGCTACACCATTTTGTTGTGGTGTATATGGAACAGTGTGTTGTTGTTGGATGCCTTGTTCAGTGCAGAAAGTAGTGAACTTTTTGTTAACATATTCTCCTCCATTGTCATATCTTAACTTAATAATTTGATGACCAGATTGTTTTTCAACAAGGGCCTTGTAGACCAAGAACATGTTAAATACTTCGCTCTTAAGTTTTAGGAAATAAACCCAAGTGCATCTGGTGTAATCATCAATGAAAGTTAAGAAATATTTGAAACCAGAAAAGGAAGCAGATGGAATAGGACCACACAAGTCACTATGCACAAGCTCCAAGGGAACCGAGGCGTGCTAAGAGGCACGTTTGTCAAAACTGTCGCGATGATGTTTTCTGAGTACACAACCGGAACAAACACCATCCTTGCAAGATACCATTGGAAGACCTGTCACCATATTGTCTTTACATAGTTGTTGCAATGAGCGATAATTTAAGTGACCAAATCGCTCATGCCAAAGTTTGCTCAAGTTATCATAATGAGCAACAAAAATTGAAGGAAAAGTTGATGACCCAAAGTTGTTAAACTTGTACAACCTGGTAATATCATCAACAATTATGGTAGCTAGGACCTATTGAGAATCTTTAAAATCATTGATTACGACTTGGTGAGGTGTAAACATCACAGTTTTACCTTTACCAGAATGAGTGATTTGATAGACTGATAAAAAATTGCAGGAAATTCTTGGAAGACATAGTATATCACTGAAATGACCATTATCTACTGGAACTGTTCCAGCTCCTACAACACTTAGAGATCTATCATCACCAACAAATATTTGTTTGGTGTTACATTCATGCATAGTAGAAAAGATGGATTGATCCTTAGCCATATGATAAGATGCTCCAGAATCAATGAGCCATTCATTTGAAGTAGAAGAAGAAGATGCATTATAGGAATAACCAGAAGCACAAAGTGCATGTCCATGAGAGGTAGATTCTGAAGGTGAATCTAGGCTGATGTGGTGCTTCTTCATATTTGCTTCCAAGGCTGCCATCTTCTTGAAACACTTAGATTCATCATGATTATTTTTTCTGCAATAATTGCAATGACACTCAGTCTTCTTGCCTTTTGGCTTGGATCCTTTGTCATTTTTTAAATAAATAGATGACTGAGAGGGTTTGGGACCCTTGTTTGACTTATTATTGCGAAATTTTGTTTCTTGGGAGGCTTGGACTTTTCTTTCTGTTGGGACAGTAAGGCTTTCCCAGATGTATCTGCATTGTTGATTATTCCAAGATGGATGAGCTTATCTTTCTCTCTAATCAAGGAATCACAAAAGGATTCAAGACTAGGCTCTTGATAGCTAGCTGCATTCAAGGATACTTTCATGGAGTAAAATGTAGATACAAAAATAGAATATGCAGGTCCAAGTTTTGAAAGAATATGATAAATGCATTGTTTATATTCCCTTTTAATCTTACATTCTGTACATAAGAATTTAAGAGTTTTGTACTTAGATAAATAATCTTGAATGCATGAAAAATCACTTGGATTTAAAGAAATAAACTCATTTTTGAGTTGATGAACTCGAATTTCATTGTGTTTACCAAACACAGATTCCAACTTGTCCCAAGCAGCATCAGGTTCATCAATTCTAGATATGTGGAATCGCAAATCAGTAGAGATTGACATCCCAATCAATCCAGGAGCTTCGTCACATCTATTTTCCCATTTGATTTTCTTATCATCATCAGTAGGTTTTGTTTCTTTCCCTGAGGTAATTTTGAAAAGTCCTCCACTTCGTAGAACATCCTCCATACAAGATTTCCATGAGAAATAGTTAGAACTGGTAAGTAGAATATCACAAGGGGTGGCCATATTTGTAAATTAATGGCTGTAAAAGTAGAAACCAATAGTCTGGATGCGAAGAGCTCGAAAAAATAGGCGGTTTAAAAAAAAACGACACTGAAAACTGATTCTGTATGATGAAGTTATGCTTGAACAAAGAAACTGTTGAAGATGTCTCCAATAGTGACATGGTAGATAGAAAATAACCAGCTAAAAAAAATGACCCCCCCTCTTCCCAAGATGAACCTTTTATAATCACTTTACAAGAAAGGAACTTAAGGAATTTTTACAATGATGTTACTTTAAATAGTGCAACAATAAAAAGGAACTTAAGTTACTTACTTTTTTATATTTATTTTATTATTTAAGTGAGATGCACTTTTACAATAAAGTAACTTGAAAATAGAAATTGTATGCACTTTTTCTTTTAAAAATAACTTCCTAAGACTTAAACTAAAGACCTATTAAGGAATAAAACAACTTTGAACCAAGTAAGGTAGATTAAAAGGTATGTAAAATATGGGAATGAGGAAGGGGGCTCTTTTTTTTACTCTTTCTTGCTCGGTTTCCGTGCTTGCCTTTTTTTTTCTGGCAAATCGCACCACAAACCGAAACAAACAAACAAAAATTCCACACTTGTGGAGTTAGATCTCGTTATCTTTCCCGAAAAGTCTACGTTTTCTCTCTGTTTCTGATTTGCCGAGATCGCGCAAGGTGCACGGAAAAGAGCATACGCAGCCGAGAAAAACCCTTTCCCTTTCTGTTTTTGATTTGCCGAGATCGCTCAAGGTGCACGGCAAAGAGCATACGAAGACAGGGAAAGCAACAATATGAAACCAAAAAAAAATATAATAGTAAAAACTGATACAATATGAGATTTTTTTTTTCTTTTAAAACATAAAATAAAAAAATGCGTCACTGTAACATTATACCTTCAAATTTGATGAAATATGCGTTTCTGAAGAAACCGGGAACCGTTTTCGATCAAACAAAAACTATTTTCCAATGGAAACGGTGCTCCGGACGCAATGGAACACCTCCCATAGCCCAAAAATGCACAAAAATATCAGAACCAGAAACCCTTTCAAATTTCGACAACAATAGTTCAAAATCTAGATCATAACTAGAAGCGGCTCTTCATAAAAGCTCTGATACCATGTTTGGGTACAAAAAGTACTCCCAAAAGACCGAACACCTAGACCAACCACTTCACACAAATGGATCACAGATCAATACACCGATGTTTTGACGTGGTTTAAACCCTCGTGAGGGAAACACTCCACGGCCCCGGCCAAATAGCTTCTACGAGACAATTTATTATGCAAAGAAAGAAAGTTACAAATGAGCTTCTCATAATCAATCAACTTTCCAATGACCCTCCATGCTCTTTAAATAGATATCATGGACCAATCGGGTGTTAATCCACAAATCAAGGGTAGGTATGATCTAAGTGAAGTTGAGTCGTTGGATCACTCTATGTCGGGAACATATCGTGACCGTCGGATTAAGTATTTACAAATGCATACTAAAGAAACACACTCTTCCTAACGGATATATTACACAAGTTGATCTTAACTAATTCCTAAGTGTGTAAATATCCTAACACAAGGTCGGGGTCGACCCTTCGTAATACTCCCAAGGGAAGGACAATGATAAGAAGTTAGCTATGAAGATGAAGAACAAGTATGGGGTGGAGAAAAACACCCAAGGATACTTGACTGACACGATCAACGATTAGGCCGTTAGGATCGCAGCGAAGTTGCTGCAAATCAATATTGTGAGGAAGAATTTCCCTAATCAGTGTACATCAGGGGTGATTGCATCGGCGGAACAGTGTGCGGTCGGAGTTCAAATGATCTGGTCACTATTTTTGTTAAATGAGATAATGGAGGATGCGGTAGCAACCCAGGAAAAAGGTAAGCCATTCACATACTCATGGATTTTGTTATTAATTACGTTGGTTGCATGGATGGAACCACCGTAGCACCAAGGTATGGAGACAGAAGTAGCCAAAGTGTGTCGAGGGGCACGATATAAGATTTTGTGGGCGTTAAACGACAAGGAGAGGAAAAAAAGTAATGACATTAAATTTTATATTTAACTAGAAGAGCTGCGAACAGAAGCGGTGAATATTCCGGGGCTAATAGAAGAGGCAACAAAGAAGCATAGGAGAATTGCAAGGATTTATGTCGGATTGCAAGCAATATTTATTCAAACGCGCGCAGACCTGCAAAAGCAGTGGATCACAACGCAATACAAGCCGAGCGAAGCAGAACTAGATGCCATTGTGGAAGAAAGGACAGAAGAATATAAATTTCTAGTGAACAAGGATCAACTGTCGGACCTACACGATGGGAAGCTGATAGACAAACAAAAATCTCAAGAAGAAACAAAATATTCAAACGATGAAGAGTATGGTACAGATGAACAATCGTGCACCGCAAGCAACGATGGAGCATCATCATCCACTCCGACGGATTCTAAGCTAGAGGAGCAAGGACAGTAAGCAAGAAAAAGAATAGGATGGAGCGAAGTGAGGGGAGCACTACCGTCGGTATCCCCGATGAAAAAATGAACAAGTTACTGGAGAAGATAATGACTTTGGTGGAGGAGAACCGCGCGAAAGTCACGCAACATGCGACTGAATATTTCCATCAGGTATTGCAGCTATTGTAGACGCTAAGCAATCTAGTGATAAAAACAAGGCTACCACAAGGACAAGTGGGTCCAAGTACATCAGAGTTAAGGAGGGTCAATGTGGATATCGGCACTCAGCGACAGATTGTGCAAATATTACTCAATGCAATCATGACAGGAGATGAAGATTTGGATGTTGCGGTACGAGGGAGAGATTTGATCAGCATAGGAATGAACATGCTGCCGATGTTCATGCTGCATCGCACTCACATTGCAGTAAGTGAAGAGATGAATGATCGTGAACCTTCAGTGCATGATTAGATGACCAGCTACAAGAGGAAGTGCAAAGCATTGAGCAGATATTGAACGGATCCGTGGAGAGAAAGAAGTGGTAATGAGTGAAAGGGAACAGGTGATAGAGGACATAAAAAGATTGGAACATGCGATTTCAATGGAATATGAAGACGTACTAGATATAGGCAAAGATATGCTTATGGAAGAAAAGGTATTGAGGTTGGGTGCACTCATCGTAGACCTCCGAAAATAGAATGAGGAATTGTAGACAAGGGCAGTGTCGAGCACACCTCTAGAGCAAGTAGAGGGAAGGAAGAGTGCCATTGAGGAGGTAGGGATAGAAATCACAGAATTGGAGAAAGAAGCTCAGAGCATCGCAGAATATGTGACGCAATTTTGAGGAAGTCTTGTCCAAGATGAGCAGTTGCACCAGCTAAACGTGTAACTCGGCGAGGCGGAAGCGCAAATAGAGGCATTGATGGGATCTCTTAAGGCGATGTCCCTACTGGCGCAAATGCAGAAGGCCACAGAATTGAAAGAGTTACAACATCATGTCAACAAAATGTGAGCAAGGAAACAAAGAAGAACGACACACTTGGATGAACTATAGACGAAATCTGAGCGGCTGGTTGTTGAAACGATGTCCAGAATGACGCGGATTGCGAAACATCTGGAGAAGGCACATTAGATAGGTGGTGAGCATCCAATGGAAAAAGAAGTGGAATACCACGCAACACTGAAAGAAATGTTCAAGGAAGCGGACGACCAGATTAAGCCAGCATACAACGAATTCAAAATGAAGGGGAATGCACCAACAACATCCAGTTGAGGATCGAGGGCAAGCCACAATTTTGTGTTGGGGGCCTTTTGACACAGGTCTAAAGCATATAAGCTTGGTACAACCGGCGACGAAAGGGTCATCTAAATGGGAAAAGGATCAGTCGCGGAGTGCAATAGAGACGATAATGCGGAACAATTGGTTAAGTAATTAGTTAGTTAATGGGTCATTAGACCAAGTTGTAACGGCCAAGTGAGCCTATAAATAGGAGTAAAATTGTAAGCCTAAGGGCATATTTTTTGGCATCTAGCATGAGCAAGAATCATTTCTTGATCTATCTTTTATCTTGAGATCTGATCTAAGTTTCACAGATTTTGTATTGTTTTGAATTTGTGTTGGCTCTCTGGATAATTCTGTGATGTATAAGTGTTACACAGAAATCTTCCACCCTGTGAGCATCAGCATTCTTTGGCCTGTAGGATCCATTTTCATCCTTCAGTGATACCAGTCTATCCTATTTTTGTTCCTACCCGCATGTTGGATCACTATAGCATGAGTACTCACGAGTTGCATCCCTATAGCCTGCGGGTTGTTAAATTTTCTGAATTTACTTCAATATGATCTAGGATCTTAACTGAGAGAACAACATGTACAGCATATCTACAGCATATCAATCATGGAGACAATAATGCAAGCACACAAGAGACACAAAGATTTACTTGGGGAAAACCATAAAGGTGAAAAACCCCAATAACTTCCTCAGAGATAGATAGAGCAATGATACAACCAACCAAGAGAGATAGCCATAACCTAGCAGCAGATCCTCCTCCTCCATAAGTGCGCCACTCCTCCTTGAGTGCATGTGTGAGAAGTGAGTGAGCAAATAGAGTGCCTCCCACACTCTATTTATACTTGACTTGACTTGCCTTTTTACATAACTCATGTAGGCTCGAACTTTACCACATAACATAATGCTGAGTGGGCCGACCCCCAATAGGGTGGTCTAATAACCCTTTGACCCACATGACTTATACAGGGCCGACCCCAAATAAGGTGGTCTAATAACCCATCAAGTATAAGTTACGACACTTACAATATAAATGACGACACTTCCTTATAGAGGAATAATACCATCTCTATAGGAATACAATATACATATATGTGAAATACATTCCGAAGTTACATATACATCAACACTCCCTCTTAACTAGGAAGGTATTTCTCAGCATAGTTCTTCTAGCACAAGTCATCTTCTCTGTATCATCGTCACTAGATAATCATCATCGAGTCATCATCATCGTCACTACTGCTGCTATCTCAATCAATCTCTGAATCTACTTGTCATAGGAAGTTCTACAGAGCTAGTCCTTTTTCATACTAGATGTAGGCCCACCACCTGCAGGTCTTCATCATCACTGGCCATACTGTGGAATCCTCAGGACTTATTACGTGCGTCACAAAACCTCGAAAGAGAATCCCAGGATGTTACGGGTACACAACTCCGACCTGTAGGATCTCCCAGGGCGCTATTACATGTGACCCCACCACAAAACCTCGAAAGAGCATCTCAGGATGTTACGGGTACACAACTCCGACCTGAAATCTCCCAGGGCACAAATTACATGTGGTCCACCACAAAACCTAGCAAGAGCATCTCAGGATGTTACGGGTACACAACTCCGACCTGAAATCTCCCAGGGCACAAATTACATGTGGTCATGGCAAAACCTCAAAAGAGCATCTCAGGATGTTACGGGTACACAACTCCGACCTGAAATCTCCCAGGGCCCAAATTACATGCCATAGGACAAAAACTCGCAAGAGCATCTCAGGATGTTACGGGTACACAACTCCGACCTGAGATCTCCCAGGGCGCTATTACATGTCCTCCCAGAGCAATGTCTCGAAAGAGCATCCCAGGATGTTACGGGTACACAACTCCGACCTATAGGATCTCCCAGACATGCTCATCTGCACAACCTGATCCACGGCCACAGAGTATCAACCTGATACTCACCATACATCATCCTGATGTACTCATGATCATCCTGATCATCATCACTGCAACGTCCTGCTGCATGTCATCTAGAGCAACATCCTGAAGCTCATCATCCATGATCATCCTGATCATCACTGCAACATCCTGCTGCATGTCATCTGGAGCAACATCCTGAAGCTCATCATCCATGATCATCCTGATCATCACTGCAACATCCTGTTGGATGTCATCTGGAGCAACATCCTGAAGCTCATCATCCATGATCATCCTGATCATTACTGCAACATCCTGCTGCATGATCCACCTGATCATCAATGCATCCACCTGATGCATACCAAGTATCTACCTGATACATATCATCATACATGATCCACCTGATCATCAATGCATCCACCTGATGCATACCAAGTATCTACCTGATACATGATACATATCACCAGACATGATCCACCTGATCATACAATGTATCCACCTGATACATATACAGATACATGGTCCAAGCATCCAACATGATGCACATACAAAATACATACACATGATCCAACTGATCATATCCAGCAGAAACCAAAACATCATCCTGATGCCCATTATCCAGCGCTTACATCCACAGCCATGTGAAGGATCCTCCTTCCAACATGCTTGGAATGGCTTCATCAAATGTGTCCATCACTTCTTCCTCGAAGTGTCCTCGATCTGAAGAACGCCAAGCCTCTCTCTGAAGTACTCGAACTTCACTCTGGCTAGTGGCTTCGTCAGCACATCTGCAATCTGCTCGTCCGTCGCAACATACAGAAGCTTCACAGCTCCTCTCTGCACCATATCCCTGATATAGTGATATTTGATCTCTATGTGTTTCGACCTGTCATGAAACACTGGGTTCTCGGACAGCTTCACACAACTCTGGTTATCACAGAAGAGACCAGTAGCCTCCAACGGGAGATCAAATAACTCAGACAGTAGTTTCCGTAGCCATACTGCCTCACAGCTAGCTGAACAGGATGCAACATACTCTGCCTCAGCTGTACTCAGTGCTACGCAGGACTGCTTCCTGCTAAACCAAGAGATCACACCTGATCCCATACTGAAGCAACACCCAGATGTGCTCTTCCTATCTGCAGCACTGCCAGCCCAATCTGAATCAACATAACCCTGCAGGTTAAACTTTTGATTCGCCTCATACCTGAGCCCATAATCCACTGTACCCTTCAGGTACCTCAGAATATACTTTACAGCAACCAGGTGAACACTCCTCGGATCCGTTAGGAACTGGCTCAATGTGTTCACAGCAAAGCAAATGTCTGGTCTCGTGTTCGTTAGGTACATCAAGGACCCAATCATCTGGCGATACATAGAGACATCAATCGGCTCAGATGAAGCATCACATAGAAGCTTCAGATTTGATGCCATAGGTGTGGCCATGGCCTTGCAATCCATCATCCCAAACCTCTTCGGGATCTCTACTGCATACTTCCCTTGTCCAAGGAAGATTCCATCTGCACTCTGCCACACCTCCATGCCAAAAACAAATAGTGCATCATCCCCAAGTTCTTCATATCGGATTCAGCAGCAAGCTTCCACTGTGTGTTGGAAATCCATCTATCCTCACCTGATACAAACAGGTTATCCGCATACAAAAGTAGTATCACTGGATTGCCTTCCTCAACCTTGTAGTAAAGGTTGGAATCCGCTTTACTCTTGGTAAAGCCCAAACTAGATAGAAAGCTGTCTATCCTACCATACCAAGTTCTGCACACATATATGACTACACCATGCTGTCTTGAAATCCATCTGGTGCATCTTCTATTTCATCACTTTTATATTTCTCAATGCTGCCATCTGCAACATGCTTGATCTAATAGTTCCATTTGGAAGTCACAACAGACTTCCCTTCAGCTCTTGGGACCGCATCCCAAACATCGTTCTTCATGATAGACGGATCATGGCATTCCATTTCTTCATCCCAGATCCTGGGAACTTCAATATCTTCTATAGATATCTTTGTTGCTGGAACAAATGTTGTAGTCCTTTTGTAGGTGAAGATATACGGTCTTTCCTACAAAACAGGTTAAATTGCATGATTAGAAACATCTCATAATTTTTAGAACAAATTCTTACACATAAAGAAATATGTCATACAGTCATGCAATTATCTTAGCTAATGCTTCAATACAACATTTATCCATATCCCATAACTTTCTAGATGCCTTCCAATCTCTACCAAAACATTGTTAAGAGTGTGCACAACTCCCAACATGTCAGCAAAGAGGTTTCATTCTAGATAAGTAGCAATGGAATGTTGTACAGTGCCATAGGCCACTTACCCATGTATATTAGTAGTATACTGTTCATCAATGCAACTATCCTAATATGCACAATACATATCCTAAGTATAGGAACATGAGCATATACATCATTGAACAATTTTATTTAAACAAACACATATGCAAGAAATGATAATTAAAATACTTATCTTTGTTTGTTCGTTGGGTGGACTCCCTCTGAGTCTTCGCTTTCTTGCAGGAGCTGCTGGAGTCCTAATCTGCAGTAGCTTCTTCTACACCTTTCTGTTGTGGGATGTAGAGAGATGGTCAACTCCCTCTGAATATCTGCATCCTTGCATAAACCACTGGAGTGTACTCCCTCTTGATCTTTGCTTCCTGGATTACCTGTCCTTGAACTTACATTCATCCTTGGTTCCTATGCATGCTTATTAGTATCATGATTGTGTTATCCTTGTGATCTCATATAAAATCATACATTCATTAGTATACTATTAAAACACAATAATCTCAAGCATGTATAGTCATGATCATTTCAAACAGAAAATAATAAGCATTAGCATTCAAGGTTTATGTAGAATTCTTAAGGTTAGTCATAACATGTCTAAACCTGTAATTACTCAAACCTATGACTCTTCAGGTTAGTTGAATCATCAATCAAGATAAGAGATATATTATGCATAAAACCTGTGATTATTCAAACCTATACCTTCATGATTCTTCTCGTTAGTCATATCATCAATTAAGGTAAGAAACATAATATGCATACAACCATGATTATTCAAACCTATGACTTCATGAATAATCATTATCAACAACAATATAAGATCCTAACACAAGGTAGGATTCTATCTTGATATAGGAAAAACATACCTGGATTAGCATGCTAGCTATTTATGTCTAACATACTCACATGATGTCTTCTTGTTCTTCTTCAATGACTTGTGCTAGTAACCTGTATATCTCATAGGTTAACTATTACAAAACCAAGTTATACATACCTCGTAAATGGATCTTCTATGAGATCCATGACAATGGATGAATCTTTGTCCTCATGTTATCATGATCATATGTTCTTGGACCAGAACATGATTTGTCTTTCTTGGTGTACCTTTCATGTTAGTAGACAACATAAACCTCATACAACACCATAATGCATTAGTACAATCATAAGTGTCAACACCCTAACCAATGAATATCTTCTATCATGCATTCATAATTTTGTTAAGGTGATACGACAAATCTAAAATCAAAATTGTACTAACCGTAATAACATGAAGACAAACATACCATAAACTTAATCATGGACAAATATCGAAACATACCTCGATGAGTCATACCTGTCGAGATCGCTTGTAATATTCTTATGTAAGGCCTTAGCCTCATCTCCCTCTGAAACAGGAGCTTCTTCACTCGTGCAGATGATCAATCCATCTTCTTCTAGGATTAACCCAATCCACTTGATTTGCAAGAACTGGACCTGGAGCTGGATATGGGTTTGTCAGAGAAACCCCAAAAATTCAAACTTTGAATTTCAAACTTCCGAAAGGATAGAAATATGCGCCTTGATGAGCTGATCAAACTGGTATATTCAGAATTTGAAAACTGCAAAGTTTCACTCCTCAATTTTTCCTTTGAAACTTCCGGATTCACTGGACGTGACCTTGAACTGGGGTTTGATGAAGCCCACTCTTTTTCCCCATCAAAAGGTTTGATCCAAAGCTCTAAGCTTCTATTTTTTTTAGGAGCTTCTAGCCGTGGTCACAGATTGCAAAAATTCCCATTTTTATAGAAGCCCTAATTTTCCACTTTTCTGATCAAAGTCCCGAACTAGGGTTTGATCAAGCCCGGCCTTTTTCCCAACCAAAAATTCTGATCTTGGTCTCTAAATTTCTATTTTTATGAGTAGCATTCAGTCGTGGTCTCCGATTACAAAAATTCCAACTTTCTTCAAAGCCCTAAATTCCGGAAGCCATGAATGAAGGTACTCAAAAATAATTTTGTTTTGACATAAATATGTACCTGCTTGTTTCTGGTGTAACTCCAAACTTTTCAATCCACAGGGTCTGAAAAAGTTTGCTAAAATAGCCTGACCTGTTATCTTTCCATCCTGACAGGTCTGGCCTCAATTGGATTCTCTGAGAGAGAGTTATGTCAAATGTCGCAACGTGACCTGTTTTGGGATAAAACCGAAGAGCGAACTTGTACGGCGTGCCACGTGTCACTGTTTGAACTTCGGCCTTTGAAAAAATTTCCTGAGATAGCTCATCCTGTTATCTTTCAATCCTGACAGGTCGGACCTCAATTGGACTCTCTGAGAGAGAGTTATGCCAAGTGTCACAACATGACCTGTTTATGGGATAATACAGGAAAGCAAACTTGTACGGAGTGACACGTGTCACTGGTTCAACTTCGGCCTCTGAAAACGTTTTTTGAGATATTACGGACTGTGTAATACCTGTCACTTTTTACGAAATTTCATTTGGAGCTTCCTAACCGAAGATATGACCTTTTTCCCAAGGTCACCTGATTTTGACTCAGATCTGGAAGAGGCAAAAACCCTATATTGTACAGATCATAAATCACAAAGTACAACGAATTAGAGGTTTTCCTTTGGACACAAGGTACCTGGAGATTTAATCTTCGTCTTGTAACAATTTCAAATCCAAAAAATTCGCCAAAACGGATTTATAGCGAAAGTGCTACGATGACTGGTTTTTGCTATATCAAGCCCTAGCATCATAAGTGCAACAAGTGTCATACATGCCATATCATGCCTTCTTTCAGGCTAGCTTTGATACCATGTTAAATTTTCTGAATCTACTTCAATATGATCTAGGATCTTAACTGAGAGAACAACATGTACAGCATATCTACAGCATATCAATCATGGAGACAATAATGCAAGCACACAAGAGACACAAAGATTTACTTGGGGAAAACCATAAAGGTGAAAAACCCCAATAACTTCCTCAGAGATAGATAGAGAAATGATACAACCAACCAAGAGAGATAGCCATAACCTAGCAGCAGATCCTCCTCCTCCATAAGTGCGCCACTCCTCCTTGAGTGCATGTGTGAGAAGTGAGTGAGCAAATAGAGTGCCTCCCGCACTCTATTTATACTTGACTTGACTTGCCTTTTTACCTAACTCATGTAGGCTCGAACTTTAGCACATAACATAATGCTGAGTGGGCCGACCCCCAATAGGGTGGTCTAATAACCCATCAAGTATAAGTTACGACACTTACAATATAAATGACGACACTTCCTTATAGAGGAATAATACCATCTCTATAGGAATACAATATACATATATGTGAAATACATTCCGAAGTTACATATACATCAACACGGGTATCAAGTAAAATGGTAAAAACCACTATTTTATTACTTTTTACTCCCAAAAAGCGGTCATTGGGTGACCTTTGGCTCTCCATCTGCCCAAGTAACGTCTAGATGAGTCCTTTCACCTACCTTTGAGAAGACTATATATTGAGCACATATGGCTTATGTATGGGGGGAAGAAGGGAATAGTAAAGGCACTCTAGTGGATTTTTTTCGTATCTGGAGTCTGCACTCATTGATCCTTGTAGTTGTGAACCGGTTATGTTCACCTTCCAAACTCTTTTCTAGTTTGAGTTTTCCATTCATGGAGGATTGAAGTGGTGGAGGCATAAGTGGATTGATCTATATCTTGGTTCAGATTGGTTTCCGGCAAGAGGTCGTATCACTTTGTACTTCTTCTTGTTCATTAATAGAAATACTCATATTCTCGTCCATCCATGGTGTGAATGTCATTTATTATACATTGGGTTGCATTTGCTTATGATATTATGGACCATTGTTATTGATGATTTTAATGTTATTTATATATCACATGTACTTGTTAGATATTTGTTGTCAAGACTAATTTACAGATTACAAGTGCTTGGACGTGTGCGGATTGAAAGCTCCAACGGGGATCTACATCAAACGTTGGATCGAGGTTGGTTACATTTCTCCATTGTTTTAACATTGTCGTTTATAATAGCATTGTTTTGAGAATTGAGTAGATTTCAGGTAGTCATCTGTCTGTTGTGGTATTCCCAAGCCATAGTGAGTTTTCTCCAATACAGAAATGGCGAAAATGGGTACTTAATGATTGCCATGCGGGGGCGTGTGGCAGTCACTTATCTGGGCTTGCTACAGCCCAGTGTATTATGCAAGCAGGTTATTTTTGTCCTACTATCTTTAAAGATTGTATTAACGTTGTGAAGAGATGTCACCCTTGCCAGGTGTTTTCTCGGAACATACACTCGCATCCAGTGCCCCTCCATCCGATCGTCACCGTCGGTCCCTTCACTAATTGGGGGGTAGATTTCATGGATTGCAAACCAGCTTCGGCTGGGGGGCATCATCAATTTATTGTGGCCGTGGATTATTTTTCCAAATGCACTGAGGCCATGCCTACCGTTAAAGACGATGGTGCTACTGCAACCCATTTCGTGTTCAACCAGATTATCACTCGATTCGGTATCCAAAAAGAGATTGTCACTGACCATGGCAGTCACTTTCAAAATAAGATGATGGAGGATTTGTCTCTCAATCTTGGGTTTCGTCAGGAACACTTGTCTTCCTACTATCCTCAAGTGAATGGTCAGGTTGAAGCAGTCAATAAGTCTTTGAAGACCATTCTCCAACAAAGCAAGACCAATTGGCATATCATGTTATATCCTGCTTTGTGGGCTTATCGAACCGCAGTTAAGACTGCCACCGGGTTCTCACCGTTCCAGTTAGTTCATGGTGTGGAGTCACTTTTACCGGTTGAATGTGAGATTCCTTCGCTCAAGATAGCCATAGAGCTCCTCCCTGATACGATGGAGATTGAGCAATGTTTAGTACACCTCGAGCAACTTGACGAGCACCATCGAGATGCCGCTGTGGCCATTGATGTTAACAAGCATCGTGTCAAGGTTCAATATGATAGGTCTATCCATCCCCGGCAATATGCTGAAGGTGACTTGGTACTCTTGTATGACCAAGCTAAAGAACTCCTGGGGGCAGGCAATTTCAATCCCATGTGGAACGGTCCTTACATTGTGAGGCGTGTCCTGGAAAAAGGAGCTTATGAGTTAGAAGATTACGAGGGAGTTGTCTTGAAGGAGCCTAGAAATGGGCTCTACCTCAAGCGGTATTATGCTTGAACCTTTGGTTCGAGCTGATACTTTTGTACACTATTGTATAGTTTTTTTTGTACATAGCCTAGGTTACATTTTTGGTTGTCAGGTCTTTTGATTAGCCTCTGTTTGATTGACAGATGTCAACGGGATGTCCTACGTTCTTAGGTTTCGCGGATGGTGCTATTCGACATACGCAGCAGCTTGCTTCTGCTGCTTGGATTATCTTTTCACCTGACCATCTAGTTGTGTCCTCAGGAGGTGCTTTTCTCGGTCCTACATCGAACAATGTGGCTGAGTATAGTGTCGTTGTTGAGATGCTTCGGGATGCCATTTCACATGATATCCAATATTTAGAAGTCCGCCTGGATTCACAACTAGTTGTGTCTCAGCTGAATGGGTAGTACCGTGTACAAGACCCTATATTACTATAGATATTCCTTAAGGTATGACTCTTGTAGAGACATTTTGTTTCCATTACATATATTCACATTCCGAGAAGTCATAATTATATATCTGATGCATATGCTAACTATGTATTAGATTGGAATTTGTCACATTCATCATGAAGCACATAAATACAAAGGCATTCATACATTTGTACCATACACACATATAGTAGAACCGAGAACCAAAGTTGTATATATATATAAATATGTCCAAAAATGGTAGTGTAATACAAGACTGGAGCCCATAGCCCTCAAAAATATACATATCGATACAAAAAATGATGAGACCCTGGGATATCTACTCCCTTTGAGGAGGTCTAGCTGTCGACTCGACGGGATGTGTCTCATAATAGTACTGTACTGCGTTGGCCATCCGCTGCAGTAGCCGCACCCACTCTCCAAGAACACCCACTACCTAGTGCTGCATAGCCTCCGGTATTCGGGCTACCTCTATCAGTGGTACTCGGGAAACCATCCTTGATATGTTGCACCGCAACGTCTGTAGTGTGCGCCCTGCTACAACTTCTGCTGCCACCTTGTCTCTACCCCGACGACCATGTCTCGGGAAGCCCTCGGGTCTCACTGGGCCTTTGTCTGCGAGCAAACAGTCACCCATTAGCACATGACATTACCACCAAAACGATTTTTTTCATTCTAACTATCATCAAAAAATCCATAAAAATTTAAAAACACAAAACCAAAAGAGTACTCACCGATGTCTCCGAAGGTTGCATCTGGAGGGAGCGGCATGTCACGGTCCTGTCTAAAGTCTATCCCCGCATAGGGGTAGTCCTCGATAGCAATCACCTGCCAGTTCCACCAGCGGAAGAACTCCTCAGTATATGGTGATGCCAAACGGCCACCACCCTGTCGTGTCAGTATCTCAACCCACCGGGTTAAGGCTGAATCTCGGAGACTGTGAGGAGAGACATCCACCCTCGGGCTAAGTCCCGGAACCCTCTCAAAGAAGAAACTGCAGAGGATGCTACCATACCCAAATTTTTTGGCCTTCCCCTCTTTGCATTCCGTCAGTTGTGTATTCATAGACACCAGCATAGTAGTACACCAGTCGAATATAGTAGGATGCAAGCATTGTGATGCATAGAACATCACTGGTCTGGATGCCTGATGTAGTGCTTTGGATCCCGTGATCCGCACTAGAGTTGCCACTATGATCTTTGTGCTCAAGTCCATTATGAGATTGACCGGCACCTGACTTCCCACTGGTCATGTGTTGGCGGGACAGTACCGTACTATGTAGTCTTGCACAGTGATCCCACCACCCACGGTACGTGACGGAAGACTAGCCACTTCCCCTCTACGGGGAAAACCGGTAATGAAATAGATATCCTCTACTTCCAATGTTAGTGTTTGCTCATTGAGGATGAAGTGTTGAGCATCCACACCCCAGTAGTTGATCAAATGACGGAGTAGTAGGTTTTGGGCCCTTAAGCCCCCAAGACTCCAGTATTTATATAAGCCATATGCTTGCAGTGCTTGCAAATCATTGCGCACGGCCTCATCTACCTGGTCATGCTCTCTCTCCCTCCACTCTAGAACCATCCTGGAGTGCAAAGCAAGATATTTTTAGTTAGTTTCATGCGTAAAAACTTCTTCACGACCTTACCCGCGAGCTATATTGTAGACAGGTGCGGGTAGACGCGGGCAGTCAATTTTTGGCTGCGCGTTTGATGCCCTACCCGCGACCCGCATACTTACAACCTGCGGGTAGCGCCGAAGCCATTTAGGGATTGGCCAAACAAAATAACCCACCGACCAAAATTGAAGTAAAAGCACTTAAATGAAAGGTATGGTAGTGACCACTAACCTGCTCCAGACGGTTCGCTGGATGGTTGCTCGTAGCTCCCACGATCGGCGCTTGAAATTTTAGGTGCAAACTTACCACTCAACTCCAAAATGGTGAATAGTGCAAATGAATTGAAAATTATTAAATTTTGTTACTATTTATAATTTTTTGGACCCACTTTTCTATAGTTTTGTCCATTTTGGGCATTATGAACTAATATCGTGTCATGGAGTAATGTTTTTTTCAACAGATTTCCTCGGCAAGAGTTGTTCCGATTCATTTCACACCTACGGCAGGTATATTTCACACCTGGCATATAGGTTAGATGCCATTTCCACATGCATTATGCATTTGACCTGTTGACCATTTTCATAAACCCTAGGTGCGACCCCGCTTCGTGACTGACACAGAACCTTCACACTGTTATAGAAGTGTCGTCATGTGGCGATAGGGCTTTCCCGAACATGGGTACCCTATTTAGATACCCCCCTTATGCATTTTGGTGCCCATGCCATTGTTTGTCCTCAGGATTGGGAGTCCTTTGTAGTCACGCCATGACGTTGCGATAAATACTCATACTCTACTTTGTCTTATGTTTTCCATCTCCCTTAAGGACTCCCCTCAGTTATATCATGTTGTGATTGCAATGCATCATCCTGCTTGCCGCTTAAGCCTTGTGTCGGCTCCTGCTTTCTCAATTGTTAGCCTGGTGCCTGAGCACTTTCCCTGTCGAGCTCTGCAAAGCTTATATATTTTCCCTTCACAATTTGATGACCCTTTGACCCTGAGGGAACACACCCCCGAGTTTCCACATCCTGCACGCACTTCCTTGCATTGAGCATAGGTATGTTCCACTACTTGGGACTAGTCTGCTAGCTATTTGACACTCGTTCCCTCACTTGTTGTACTATAAGCAATTTTATTCTTTTTCAAGCTTTTCCCAAATATGAAAAAGACAAAAAAAAATCAAATATTCCAAAAATCCGGACGGGATTATGGTCATTATTTCTTGTTGGCAGCTATTGTGTCGCCTTTGAACAGAGCATTCATTCCACTCTGTACATTATGAGTCAGGACTATAGTTGGGCCTTAGGAGCTGTACTTGTTTCTCAGTTTTCTCCACCAATTGGTTAAGCTTCCAGTAATTATGGAGCCCTCTATAATGCCTCCTGCATTGCATAATTTATGTCGTGTCTATGTTTCCTGAGTCTGTCCATCTGCTCATGCTCTTGTTCAAAGGAAGTCCTGAAACCAGTATCGGCCACTCCTCAGATATCTTGACTATTGCATGTCGGCCATCCTTATTGAGTCAATCTGTTTCACCTGATATCTTCCAAATCTTTCAGCATTGTTGGTACCTCGTGCTGGTTGATGGGGGATGCCTTAATTCCCTCCTTCCAGCGAGTCTCGTTCCATCAAACTCAACTCATTTATTCCGGGACTTGAGGCTTAGAGTTCGGTTGAGTACCTTGAGGCTTGCAGTCATTAGTGGCAGGTTCTCTCTCCATTGACAGTTTTGGGAATACATCAATGTCCCCTGATTGATGGATTCATCCTAGTGTTCGACTTCAACCCATTTATTCACACTTTGATGATTGTGCTCTGTGCCTTGATGCCCATTTTAATTATCGGTGGGTCATCTCACGTCTGTTAACGGTATACATCAATGACCAGTAATCAAACGATGTCTCATCAGGTTCGACCCCAACTCCTTTATTCACTTGATGGGACTTGCACCGTCGAAGATTTGTGTAGAAGACCCCAGGCGATTGTGGCATTCAGTATGCTACATATGACTTTGACTTTACATCTGAGATATCACCTCTCAGATTTCAGTAGTTTGTACCTCCAGTTTGCACCAGTTGTCTTCTTTTCAACAGAAGACCATATCTTACTGTAGAGGGATCATGGCTATGATCACTTATGACATGTATCTACTTATGTACTACCTATTCATGGCCATTGTATCAGATTGTTGTACTATACCGACATGTATTCAGAGATACTATTGTATTATGACGAGTGATCCGTTCTTTCCACTTGTGTCTCCATCACTCCACTTCTGAGTTTTATAATGTATTTTGGCCATCATACCACTTTCAGTCTCTGACCTCACACATTAGGGGGCATCTGTTACATAGAAATATTCCACCCTATGAGCATCAGCATTCTTTGGCCTATAGGATCCATTTCAGTGACTCAGATCCATTTTCATCCTTCAGTGATACCAGTCTATCCTATTTTTGTTCCTACCCGCATGTTGCATCACTATAGCATGCATACCCGCGAGTTACATCCCTATAGCCTGAGAGTATCAAGTAAAATGGTAAAAACCATTATTTTATTACTTTTTACTCCCAAAAAAGCGGTCATTGGGTGACCTTTGGCTCTCCATATGCCCAAGTAACGTCTCGATGAGTCATTTCACCTACCTTTGAGAAGACTATATATTGAGCACATATGGCTTATGGACGGGGGAAAGAAGGGAATAGTAAAGGAACTCTAGTGGATTTTTTCCCTATCTTGAGTCTGCACTCATTGATCCTTGTAGTTGTGAACCAGTTATGTTCACCTTCCAAACTCCTTTCTAGTTTGAGTTTGCCATTCACGGAGGATTGAAGTGGTGGAGGCACAAGTGGATTGATCTAGATCTTGGTTCAGATTGGTTGCCAGCAAGAGGTCGTATCACTTTGTACTTCTTCTTGTTCATTAATAGAAATACTCATATTCTCGTCCATCCATGGTGTGAATGTCATTTATTATACATTGGGTTGCATTTGCTTATGATATTATGGACCATTGTTATTGATGATGTTAATGTTATTTATATATCACATGTACTTGTTAGATATTTGTTGTCAAGACTAATTTGCATATTACAAGTGCTTGGACGTGCATGGATTGAAAGCTCCAACGGGGATCTACATCAAACGTTGGATCGAGGTTGGTTACATTTCTCCATTGTTTTAACATTGTCGTTTATAATAGCATTGTTTTGAGAATTGAGTAGATTTCTGGTAGTCATCTGTCTGTTGCGGTATTCCCAAGCCATAGTGAGTTTTCTCCAATACAATAAGGCAGGATGATGAATAATGAGAAGAACTATGTTGTTTATGTATTTTCCTCTGTGTAAACTGTCGTTGTATGACTGAATTTGTGTTGCAGTAGGGTTTGATATGTTGTATGGATAAATACGCAATATGTTTTATTGGTTAATAATTTTCTATTGAATAGATCTGATTAATATGTCAAGAGTGAGATTATTATGTTCTGATGGGAATGTTGATTATGTCAATCTCCAAGTTACATAGTGATTAGATGTGAATGATTCATGTCCTCTGTATTCTGTGGAAAAGTGGTTCCTGCATCCCCCTTAGGTATCTCGAGTGAGACCTCACTCGCTCTGCGGATGTTGCTCGGAAGGATAAAACCTTTCCGGGCTGATATCTATGGGAGTTGTGTCCATTTTTGTTGACAATAGTGCGAAGTGAACCCCTGTCAACATATTTGTGTCAACAAGGGTGAGCGGAGAAATCAATGACCAAGAAGCGTCAACACATGATCAAATGATCAACTATAAATGGCATGTAATAAGTATTGAAGTGGAGGTTGAACGACTCCGCGAGGAAAAGGGGGTAGTAATGAATGAAAGAGAAAAAGCGATGGAGGATAGGAGGAGATTTGAACGTGCCATATCCATGTCATGCGAGGATGCACCGGAAATAGCCAAATAAATTATCACAGAAGCTAAGGAGTTGAGGTTGGGTGCAGTTATTGTCGATTTTAGAAAAGCGAACAACGAATTTCAAACAAGGATGGTGTCGAACACACCACTGGAACAAGTGGAAGAGCGCAAGAACACTATTGAGGATGTTGCGATGGAGATCGTAAAATTGGAGAAGGAGGCGAAGAACATTGCTGAAGAAGTATCACAGTTTTGGGGAAGTCTCGTGCAAGACAAGCAGTTGCACTAACTCAATGTGAAACTTGGAGAGGAAGATGCGCAGTTAGAAGCTTTGAGGGGATCGCTAAAGGCGATTCCCCTAATGGCGCAAATGAACAGAACGAAAGAAATGAAGGAATTGCAGCATCGATTCAACAAGGCACGGACGAAGCAACAGAGAAGAACAACGCAATTGGATGAGTTGCAGTCGAAAGCGGAGCAACTAGCAATTGAAGCTATGCCAGTATTGAATTAGATAATGGAAAACTTAGTGAAGGTGTAGCAGATAGGAAGCGAACATCCGACAAAGCAGGAGGTTGAGGACTCCATAATGATCAAAGAAGAAGTGAGGGAAAATGTCTATGTACTATGTCGCAGTATGATTGAGTGTGTGTTGTCGCATTATGGTTAATTGTGTTTTATGAATGAATTAGCAATGTCGTAGTTATGATATGTATCTCTGATCAGCTAGATATGTTTCTATAATCTGTTACTGCCAAGATCTGATTAGTATGTCTATTATGTGATAATGGTGTTCTAATGTGAATGATAATTATGTCGATCTTCGAGCTTCGCTGCGATTGAATGATAATGATCCATGTCCTCTTATACCTCCGGAAACTTGGTTCCTGCAGCCCCCTTAGGTATCTCGGGTGAGACATCACTCGATCTGCGAGTGTTTCTGGAAAGGCTAAAGCCTTTGCGGGTCGATATCGATTGGATTTTGTGTCGAGCTTTGTTGACAATTGTGCGGAGTGAACCCTTGTCAACAGATTTGTGTCAACACTTCCATTTTCCGACAAGAAGGATCATCCACCCCTTTGTTTAGTAGATAATTGTGAAAACCTATATCCAGAATGGTGAACAACAGAAGGATCTGTTAACACCCAAAAAGTGCTCACTAGCTCATTTCCTTATTCACATGACCCATTTGTCCACTTTTCCACCATCTGAGCCTCTGAAGCCAACAAAAGGTCACCGAAAGACCTTAGTACACCCCTTTTCCCACTCAAAAAGATTATTTTTCCTAAAAAAGCATAAAAAACCCTCAAAAAGGGTCCAAATTCCCAAAAATATTAAAAAGGGAATAAAAATATTAATTTTATTCAAAAAAAGAAAAAAGGAGGGAAAAGTACCTAAACCATGTTGGTCGAAACCATTGGTTTCCACAAAACCACAAATGGTATTCCCCACCACCAAAACCTATAAAAAGGTGGTAGGGGCTCCTCATTTCACATCCATCCATATTCCTATCCTCATGCTGCCAAAATCTCCCTTGAGTTTTTGGCCATTGTAGCAACCTTGGAGAAAGAACCCATTGGAGATTGGAGCTGCTCACCATTGGAGCTACTCAACAACCTTCATCACTTGGAGGTATTGTCATTGCAAGCACTTGCTTGCCCCCATTTTTCAATACAAAATTATTTCTTATGTTTCTTGTTCTTGTTTTTTAATTCAAAATTGCACATGCTAGTTTAGTTTAGTTTAGATTTAGTTTATTGTTTTTGTTTAATATTGAGACTGCTACTACTAGTTAGCAGGTGCCCATAGCACTAAGCTTGGTTGCAAAACCAAGCCAACAGTGTTTGGCGACTCCACTACTTTTGAATCTTTAGATCTCACTTTTGCTTTAGATCTTACTTTTTGATAGTATTAGTTAGTTTAATTCATAGATCTGCCACCCTAGACAGCAGATCCATTGCTATTCTAGGTCTTGGCCCATTTTTTAGCCATTAACAGCCCGAAATTCTCAATTTTTGAGTGTGTTTTTCGACGTCCGCGTACGGCTTTCACCTCGCGGCTTTTTTCCCAACAGTCGCGCTACTCATCGCAACTGTGCGGCTTTTTTCCACGCGGTTCACCGCGGCTTCGCGGCCATTTAGCGCGCTGCACATCGCGGCTTCGCGGACCTTTTCCGCGCTGCACATCGCGACTGTGTGATGAAATCCCGCGCTGCACATCGCGGCTTCGCGGTCAAAACCCGCGCTGCCCATCGCGACTGTGCGAAAGAAACCCGCACGGTCCATCGCGGCTGTTCTGTCAAAACCTGCGATGCCAATTTTTTCATTCGGCCGATTCGTTTAAAAAATTAATTTTTTGCTGTATTATCTGCCCACTTAGCTATTTTTACAGTATCAAAAATTCCAGCATTGTTTACAGCCATAGAAAAATTTTACTATTTAGAATGCACCTTTGAAAGAAGTCTTTTTAAAAAAAATTCAGAAATTGAAAGAAGGATCTATTTTGCATTTTATTTAGATTAAAAAAATTTGTTGTTTACTTCTTTAATATTTTTCCCATAGCAATTTTTGAAAAAGAAATCCATTTATTTCTTAAAGAAGTCATATTATTTGCTTTCCTATTTCAAAAGATCCTTTGTTTTTTGAATAGTCTTTGCAAAGCATTTAATTTCCATTTATTTGAGAAGTCATATTATTTGCTTTTCATATTTCAAAAGATCCTTTGTTTTTTGAATAATTTCTGCAAAGCATTTACTTTTTCAAATTTCAGTTTAAATACCACACGTGCACCCACTCAAACACATAATTTAAGCTGAGCCTTAAAAAGAACCCTAACTTCAACAAACTTTTAACCCCACTTGGGGAACACTTAAAAGAACTTTGTAGCTAGGTAGTATTGAGGGGATAGGTGTTCCAATAACACCCCTCATTTCTTACATTTGAGACATAGAAGTTGTCCATTAGGGAACCAAAATCTCCTAGTACTTTTTGGCACGGTCACAACCGGTTTATGGGAAGGCCTCTCCCCTAGGAGGGTTGAAGTCGCGAGGATGGTTCCGGAAGCCTGAGTGGAATACCGAAATCCATTCAGTAACCGAAGGGCTACCATTCGCAGTTCTCGGGATATCCCTGTATGGGGGTATTGCGGTAAAAGGACCAAACGGCAGATTTACCTTTTCTCGACCTGTCATGAACAGAGTATCCTAGTAGCCATTCTTTAGGATTGATTACCCGGTGTCCCTCCCGGTAGGGGGATATCTAGCCGTTGACTCAACACTCATATTGTCTGACTTGGATTTCATCACCTTGCAGAGAATATCGTTTGTTGATTCACAATACTTTTAGTTAGGTGTTTGCATGATTCAATCCACCTTTGGTCTAGTTACACCTATTTTTTCTAGAATCTGTTTGCATGTTGGTACTCTGACCATTTTTTGCATCCCTCCACTTATTATAGCACAACTGCTATAATAAGTGCCTTTTTGAGGTTGATTTTTTGGCCTGAGAGCCTTCATTTTCACTCCCCTTCTTGCACCCTTGGTTGCATTAGGGTTTTGAGTTTTTTATACATTACCATTTTACACATACAGATTTTTACACAAAAACTTATTTCTCACCATTGAGAATTTTAGACGCTCTCGTCGTCTACAGGGAGAACTCCCAGAGTTCAGTCTACTTGGCTCTCCACGTCACCGACGTAGAGCCTTATCCCTTGACTCGACACATCGTCGGTCAACCATACGGTCATCCGATTCTGACACGCCTCACTTCACTTCTGATTCTGAGGCAGAATCCGAAAACCCCACTGTGGTATTCCCAACCAACATTATGGCTGGAACACCTTTTGACCCACTTTTTACCAACACCATAGGAGAGACGTCTACAGACCCTTCTACTGCGGTGCCATCCATGGAAACACCCACCCCCCTAGGTATGCCTAATATGGCGGACACTCCACATTTAGGAATTCCCAACACAGGGCCACCTCCTGTTATAGGAATTCCCAACACAGGGCCACCACCTGTTATGGGTATGCCCAACATAGGGGTCACACCCCCTCTGATTCCCACAACCCAGATTCCAGGAATCACCACTACTATTCCTAACCCAAGTGTAACCCATGTTGCACTTGGAAACGCTGGTCCATACCAGACCACAACTATCGGAGGACACATACCTTCAATACCGAGCATACCCCTAGGCGCTACTGGACCCCTACATCATACCACCATGACTAGTCATGTCCCAGTCACTACGCCACATACATCTGCTACCTTACCTTACATGGCGAGTCTGAACTTACCAGACTTATCCAGGCTCACCAATGATCCAATCAGACACGATCCTATGTGGCCTTACATGCCCACCAAACTCCCCTCCGACATCCCTAAGTTTGAGGGAAAGGTAGGTGAGGACCCCCATAACCATATCATGTCCTTCCATCTATGGTGTTCCTCCAACTCCATCGTGGATGACTCTGTCCGCCTCTGTCTGTTACAGCGCACCTTCACTGGCTCTGTAGCCAAGTGGTATATCGAGAAGCCCCATGGGACCCATGCCACCTTTACCTCCCTTGCCTCGACCTTCCTGCAGTTCTTTCAGTTACCTGTCCTCTATGATGCGGGCGTCGAGATCCTACTGTCTTGCAGACAGAACACGACCACCGACATCACTGACCACATTCATGAGTGGCGTCGACGCCGAAGCCTCTGCAAAATCAAGTTAGACGAACGTATCTTCCTAGATTGGTTTCTAAAATCCCTCCTCCCTCTCATTGCGAAGGATGTGGCATCCGAAAGACCCCAGTCTGAAGAAGAGGCCATCCTCAAAGCCCAACAGTTTGATCTCATTTACGCCCAGTCAGGTTATCTGTATACCATTATACCAGATGCCCCTCGAGGCGAGTCATCCCAACACGATGCGCCGAGGGCATCCCATGCCACTGATGGCATCATTGGTCGTATGGCCTCGCATCCCTAGCCCTTTTCCATTGCACATCCTAGCCATGGTCCCGACCTTTCACGGGCTACATCTCAATCTGGAGCAACCAATTCATATGCTCCCATGGAACATCACCACCATACCCATGGACCTTCATGTCCACCTCAGTGCTTTGGTCATGCACCACCTGCATACGCCCCCCTAGCCGCACCTCAACCAGTGTACTACCCACAGCAAGCTGTGACAGCTAATCCAACACCTCCAATAGCTCAGGG
This sequence comes from Larix kaempferi, assembly GCA_027924585.1. Taxonomy (NCBI): domain Eukaryota; kingdom Viridiplantae; phylum Streptophyta; class Pinopsida; order Pinales; family Pinaceae; genus Larix; species Larix kaempferi. The sequence continues at coordinate 1,584,218 of BSBM01001283.1, read as the reverse complement.
TTACCAACAACCCCAGCAGATATCTGGTCCACTTCCAACCCCACCGATGTATTATCCACCACAACCTGCTCCCGCACCTGCGGCTAACCAAAATCCTCCCACTGCTCAAGAGCAAGTGTACACACAGCACAACCATCCCCAGCACCAAAACAACCAACGCAACCAAGGTGCGCAACAAAACCGTGGAAGAGGACGTAACCACGGAAATAACCAACAACAACATCAAGGTCCTCCACCTCCCAATCCTCCGTAAAATAATAACATTGCGCCTCCCAACCAGAATCCGGATCGTAATCCCAGGCAGCCCAAAAATAGTAACCTTAGAACAAACCATCCTTGTTCTATTTGCGGGGTCTATGGCCATTACACACATGCTTTCCCACATTTGGAGCGAGGTCGGCAACTTTGGACTGATGATGCCCATCGTCAGGGGCAAGCGGCTCCTCAGCTGCCACCCAACCCTCCACGACCACAACATCAACCTTTGGTGTTGCAAAACCCCTTTCCAAACCAAGGTGTAGTGAACACTCAGCCATTAGCTCCCCCTCAGGGCAACGTGCCACCACAACAGATCACTTATGCAGCCCCTGATCAACCCATGTTCGATTCAGGTACTCACCACTTGTTGATGATGTCAACAGCCGATGCCAACCTCCAAACCCGTCGGAACCAATATGGCTCCACCTCTAAAGCCCCTCCCACCGACAAGAACACTAACGTTCATCCCACAGATCAGACGTTACGTATACCTCCGGCTGCGCTCGATGGCGCTTCCAAAGCACCTCGCTTCCCACTTCGTCGCATAAACAGTAATCCCAATGCTCGTGCTGCGTTAAACTACAACATTCTAGACGACTTAGCCCAGTCTCCTGCAGCCATGTCTGCTTTAGAGGTCTTGAAAAACTGTCCTTCACAGCGCAAGACTTTACTCTCTTCCATTGGCGCCATTGACCCCAATGATTCACAACTGATCACATTCGATTCAGACCAGTCCGAACCATGACTGCCTTCCAGTTTAGCATTCCAAGTTTCTGTTTCTGTTCGGAATCTTGTCATCCATCAGTGCATTATCGATGAAGGGGCCTCTACATGCGTCATGTCTACATTCATTTGGCAGAAGTTGGGATCTCCCACTCTCCAGCAGTCCACCACTGTGTTGCGAGCCTACGACGGTCGTTCGGCTCAACCCCAAGGTCTTTTAGCCAATGTCCCCGTCCAACTGGCAGGTAAAATCATGCTCATTGACATTGAGGTCATCAATGCACAACTCGATTATAACCTTTTACTTGGCAGTAGCTACATGTACGCCATGCGGGCTGTTGCCTCATCCGTTTTTCGTACCATGCAGTTCCCCCATGAGGGACGCGTGGTCAAGGTCGACCAACTCACCTATTACGATCTCAAGTCCCCCGCTGCACCTGAAAATGTTCTCCCCATGGTTGAACAACCTGTTTGTGGTGCAAATACCTCATTCGTTTCCTCAGTGGGACCCGGACTGTACTTCGAGGCGCCGATGACCTCTACATTCCAATCTATTCCACCACCGTCACCGGAGACCCACATCGCTAACCTCTGCACTCTTTCACAAACACCCGATAATCAACCCTCCTTGTAACCCAAACCACCAATAGTCCCTAGTCACATTGGGGTTACACCCATCCACACAATCCCCTTTCTATTTCCTCCTTCGGGTGTAGTAAGCGCCCCGGTTATGGCTACCCTTAGTCTCCCCAGGTTAACATTGGGATTACCCGTGTGGTATATTTCGCCTCCCGTTCCTCCGCCGACACCAAATGTCATCCTGCAACTGGTGCAACCCATTGTTACTTCTACTCAACCACCTCCCGGTATCACTACTCCTTCGTCATCGATAAATCCCCCTCCACTCATCAGGCCCACTGGGGGCAGAGGCCCACAACCATACACTGCGGTACCCCCACCCAAGGCAGTTAAACCTCCCCCCGTATTTCGTGCTCCTCCAAAATGCTCGTTGTGTGATGAGTTAGGCCATCCAACCCATCAGTGTCCACAGTTACCTACATTACAGGAACACATGCAAATGCTTGACGACGACCCCAACATCCCGGTTGTCAAAATCGATCCAAACCCCATGCCTCGTGACAAATCACTACGTACCAATCACCCTTGTGTGATATGCGGTATTTACGGCCACTACTCACATAACTGTCCTGACATCCCAGATTACAGAGCAGCTCTCTACGAGATGAATAATTTGGACCTTGAGACGGAACCCCCTACTATCGAGGAGATCTACCCTCCTGCATCATCCTCATCTGGAGAGATTAACACCATCTATATGATCTCTTAGACGACCACTTTCAAACTATAACCCCTTGATTTATGGTCTGACTACTTCCGTACTGATGAGAAAATCTTGGAAACACTCACTGCACCCGACTACCCGTGGGACGACATGCATCATCGCTCATACTTCCTTCCAGAGGAACCTACATCCACCACGTCTAATCAGCTATCGGTCGAATCAAAATATTTCATACCCACTAAGGTCGATTGGCTCAAGGACCCCATCCCAGCACCAGATGCCTTCGAAGAAGGGAACATGTCAAACATTTCCCCCATTATACAAATTGATATTTCCACCACACCTGGAAAACCTGAGCTCATCTCGTTGGGCGCATCTTGCACTCAAGCGAAAACTCAGGCGTATAAAAAACTTTTTCAAGAATTCCGTGATGTCTTTGCCTGGTCCTATACCGAAATGCCTGGTCTTGACCCTGCCATTATAGAACACCACATTGACACATGGCCTGATGTCCCCCCCATTCGTCAGAAACAACGACCCATTCATCCTTCCAAGCTCCTTGCTGTTAAAGCCGAGGTTGAGAAACTTCGCGAAGCAGGATTCATTTATCCTATTCCTTATACCACATGGGTGTCAAACCCCATTCCCGTCAACAAAAAACAAGGCACCCTTAGAGTATGTACTCACTTCCGTGATTTAAACCTTGCTTGTCCCAAAGACAATTTTCCCATGCCATTCATTGACCAACTCATTGATGCGTGTGCGGGACATGAAGTCCTATCTTTCATGGACGGTTTTTCCGGATACAACCAGATTCAGATTCGTAAGGAGGATCAGTATAAGACTGCCTTTACTACCCCATGGGGCACCTTTGCCTATCGTGTCATGCCTTTCGGCCTAAAAAATGCTGGTGCCACCTTCCAGTGGGCCATGACCTATTGTTTTCACGATTTGGTCCATATCCTACTGGTCTATCTTGATGACCTTACAGCTCATTCCTGGAAACGATCAGACCACCTTAACGACCTCCGGCAAGTTTTCCTGCGTTGTCGCAAATATAAAATCCGCTTGAACCCACACAAGTGTGTCTTTTGCGTTCTTGCACGCCGTTTGTTGGGTTTCATTGTTTCCCAGGATGGAATTACTATTGATCCCCTGAAATTCAAAGCCATCTTAGACCTTCCCTCTTCGTGCACGCTTCGGCAACTCTAGAGTTTGCAGGGGCGGTCCAATTTCCTTCGTCGCTTCATGCCTAATTATGCCACCAAAGTTCACGGATTCTTACGCCTACTTCGCACCCACATACTCTTTGTTTGGGATGAGCAAGCAGACACGGCATTCGAAGCCCTCAAAAAAGATCTCACACAAGCCCCCTTGATCTCCCCTCCGGATTTCTCTCAGGACTTCATCCTTTACGTCTCGGCATCTGAACACGCTGTGTCCGGAGTCTTGGTCCAAGAAGATGCCTCTCACCAAGAACATGTCATTCATTACCCATACGTTACCAATACGAGGAAAGATTAACCCTAGATGTAGTATTTTCCGTCCAAAAATTGCGACACTACATTCTGCTCGGTCATACCACAGTAGTCGCCGACTCCAACCCCATGGTCTATATCCTAAACCGCCGGCTCCTACAAGGTCGTGTTGCTAAATGGGTCATTATCCTCCAGGAGTATGACCTCACTTTCAAAACCCCCAAGAGCACCAAAGTCCTCGCACTTTCCCATCTTATCACTGACCTCCCATCCTCTTCGTCATCACCCGCTATTCAAACAGATCTAATTGATGATCACATCTTCATTATTTCGCCTGATGACCCATGGTACGGTGACATCTTAATTTACCTCCGCACGCAGAAATTTCAACCCCACATCGATCGTGACGGACGCCGTCGTATACGTCACCAAGCCCCCCGATACCTCTTGTTAGGGGATGTACTTTATCGACGCGGCGTTGATACCATCCTACGATGTTTCCTATCCCATAGTGAGGCAGAACAAGTCCTCAATGATTGTCATAGCAGTGCCTGCGGAGGCCATTTCTTGTGAGGCACCTGCAACAATAAATTAACACGAATATGTGAAATACCAGAAATGATAGAACTCATAATCACTTTTATATTGATCACAGGCCACTTCGAGGGGGCAACCTCCTATGAGCAAGCTCAATACAAATAACTTCACGGTGCCTTCAATGACCTCAACACACACTTATGAACTAAGTCTATGCCCAATACTATGAGTCAAAACCATGGGACATATAATACTATAGGACGACTTACAAAGCATATGCATCCAATACTATGGGCTAATATAAACTACGGATCAACAAATACTACGGGACGACTTACAAAGCATATGCGTCCAACAACAATATACTAACATAGTAAAGAGAAGGGTTGACATAGGTTCCTAACATCCCCTCTCCCTTAGAAAAAGCTTTGTCCTCAAAGCTTTGGTTGGAGAAATTGCTGCAGAATCTGAAGGAGTGGTTCCCCGGTAGCATCCTCGGTTTGCATTTCGAGCCACTGACGCCTTTGGAGTGTCAAGGAGGATTGCTTGGAAGGCTGTAGATGAAGAAGAACCCTGTCAGCTGCATGGAAAATGCACTCACAACGGTGTTGATCGGCTTGTTGTTTCAGGCGAATTCTGGCCATGTGAAGATTGTCCTACAGAATGAGAAGAATCTGATTGCGGTTTCGAAGAACCGAGTCAATTTCCTGAACTGGGGAGCTGCTAAGGGTGTATGGAAGAAGAACTGGCGGTGTTTTTCCATAGTCTGCTTCATATGGTGTCCTTTGAGATGTGGTATTGTACCACCAGAGTGCTGCTAGGAAATCCATAGAAATAGTTGGCCAAAGCTGTGTCGGTTTGACTTGGAAAGTATCATCGTTAGCCACCATCTGTTGAATTGTCATTTTTAGTCCCGGCCAAAAGAAGTTACATTGTTCCTGGTCATACATTTTGCAGAACCCAGAGTGCCCTGTTGATGAAGAAGCATGGAGATCATAGAAGAGATAGCCCTGTTGAACATATGGAAACCAATTTATTGTCCTTACCCTTCTTGTAACTGATCACATAGGGATAACCCATGAGTTGGATAACCCATTGCAGGTGTGTTGGGGAGGAGACCCATTGTTCCAGAAAATTTTCCAGACTCGGGAGATCAGTCTTGATGCAGAAATAATTGCCTAATAGGTATGGCTGCCACTTCTGTACTGCATGCAAAATAGCCATCATTTCCTGCTGAGAGGTAGATGTGGTTACATTCTTACCGGAAAGGTCTCTTGAAGGCAGCAAGCTCATTGGTTCAGCAAAGATACCTGCATATCTATCCAAGGAAGTAGTGGAGACTGTTGATGGGTGCATCTGAATGGAATTGAGCTGAGCAATGACACCATGTGAATTCTTCTTAAGGATTTTTTCCAGGCAATGTGAACTGATGATGCAGAGAGACCCTGGTTGTAAGCCCCGAAATTTGTGTTGTGCCCCATTGACGTTAAACTGCATCCAGAGTTCAGCAAAATCCCATAAGATGGGGCCAAGTGTGCGTAACCATTGAACGCCCAAAACCACATCACAGCCACCTAAGGACAAGGCAAACATGTGGGAGCGTAGGTTATAATCTTCCATAGAGATACGCACATTGTGACACTTCCCCTTGCAAGGTAAGGTGCCCCCATTGGCAATCATGACTTCAAAGTTGGAGCAAGGATGGACAAAACAATCATCCTGTTTGGCAATTCGAGGGTCAATCAAGTTATGAGTGCTACCAGAATCAATGAGTATGGAAGAGGGAGCTTCTTGAAGTATCCCCTGACCCGCATTGTTTGTGGGGTGGTGACGCCGGTTACAGCATGGAGAGAGATCTCGGGTGGGTCGTCCTGAGATGGAGTGTCAACAGGCGGGTGTTACATGTTGACCGGATCATCTACTGTATCTGTAGCTTCTTCACCAAGTTCTAAGGCAGGCGGAGAATCCACATCCAAGATATAGAGCTTTTGTTGAACACATCTATGTCCCCGAGTGAATTTCTCATCACAATTATAGCAAAGCCCTTTTTCTCGGCGTGCCTGCATTTCTATTTCAGACAAATGCTTGATAGGAGTTGGTTGAGGAGCAGGCGTGATGGGAGGTTGTTGGGAACCCATATTTCTGAAGGGAACAAAGGTGGGTTTGGAGCGTTGTTGAGCTGCGATCTTGTCCTCGGCCAACTTAGCCAACCCTAGGACTTCCATCATTGTGTTGGGACAAAACATGTTGACCTCTGAGTGGATTTCATCCTTGAGACCACTGATAAAACAACTCCTGTAGAATTCATCAGACAATCCTTCTGTGTGATTGGCTAGTTTCTCAAATTCCAGCTGATACTCTCTCACTGTGCCAGTTTGGTGAAGTTTAGTGAGTGCTCCTGTGAAGTCGTCAAAAGCACTAGGACCAAATTGTGGCAAAATGAGTTGGCAAAAATCTGTCCAGTTTGGCTCGGGATGAGCTTTGATGTACCAACGGTACCATTGAAGGGCTTCCTGTTCCAAATGAAAGGATGCAAGTGGAACTTTCTGAACATCAAAAGTATTATGCATACTGAAATATTGTTCTGCTCGGTATATCCATCCAGTCGGATCAGTACCATTGAAGTGAGGAAAATCAAGCTTCGGCCCATGAAAATTGCTAGAAGCAGAGAACTCGGTGGCTGCAAGAGATTCTGGCCGTCTGGTATTGTTCATGGCTAAATGCTGAAGATGGAGGCTGAGAAATTTTTCATCCAGATCTTGGAGTTTGGTTTGGATCGCTGCAAGTGCTTCCTCCATGGTGTGTGCTCCTGCACGGGTGACAACCATAACCAGGTTTTTTTTTTTTTGACTGGGTAGGAAAACAAAAACAGGAACTACTTCAGTAAGGGAAAATTTGGATTTGGGAAAAAATCAGAAGGGTAATTGGGGTTTTACTAGGTTTTGGACACTGTTGGATAGACAAGGAAGCAAAAATGAGGATTTCAGAAGCGGGGTGAAAGAATGGGAAAATTTGGCAGAGGGAAACAAAGAAGCAAAATTCAGAAAGGAACTCTGTGGTAAAATTTGAAGGTGATTGGGTGAAATCTGAGGAAGTTATGGAAAACCCTAAAAATAGACAAATGTGGGCTTTCGGGATTCGGGAAGGGGAATTGGGGATAGGGTCCTCAGGAATGAAATATGCAGAATGGGATGACAGGGGTTTCCCAAAAATTTCAACGGAAACAGAGTAAAAATAAGGGAGATATGGAGAAAAAACTGAATTTTATACTCTTTTTTTATTTTATTTTTTTTATTTTTTTTTATTTCAGACTGGAGCGGCTACGGCTCGAAAGGGATCTGGAACAACGCCGAATGGATTGAAAACGGCTGAATCTGGAACTGCTTGCAAATGGATCTAAAACGGCGCAGCAGTGATCAACAATAGTTCAGCTGAAAGTAGATATGGACCCCAGGTATGTGCGGCTTCCTAACAGTTCAGGGGTTTCACTCAGCCACCAATGCTGTCTGACGGCTTGCGTATTGGGGCAGTACTCCTCACTCCACGGCTCAGGTAAAACTGATAACCGCTTTGCCACAAACGACAGCTCTTGGTTTACCTCACGGGTGGGAACTAGTCAATCAGGTAGGGGTCGTTGCCCTTTTCGCTGACAGGTCCTCTTAGTGGGCCAGCTACTTCGAGGTTCCTGTGGTACTCCTCACAATGATTTTTAGGGCTTATGCCCAAGTACTTCCCACAGTTAAGCAGATATGGATGATTCCCAAATCCGAACCTGCAACAGAAAAAATTTGGGCAGAAAGTCCACCCAATGTTCAAAAACCGGATCTATATTGCTCAGAATCACTATTATAGCATGTTTCTGGAACCGAAATAACCACTCTGCTTCTACCCATGAAAGCGGAATAGAAATCTGGGCACTCGGTCAAAAGATTTTCTCGCCGTAATTTCCGCGGCCGTCACCGAAATTCTGAAAAATTGTTGATTTTAAATCCGCGATATCTCCACTTTTAGAACTCCAAATGAGATGATTTGTTTTTTGAAACTGCGTATTTTTGAAAGAGGAATTCAGATATGCAATCGGTTTCTTCTGATCTTGTGCAGAAAGTTTCAGAAATTGATCTGAAAGTCGCCGCCCAAAGAAAGAAAAAACAGTTCCCACTTGTGCCAAGGAAAGTGCTCTGATACCAGATGTGAGGCACCTGCAACAATAAATTAACACGAATATGCGAAATACCAGAAATGATCGAACTCATAATCACTTTTATATTGATCACAGGCCACTTCGAGGGGGCAACCTCCTATGAGCAAGCTCAATACAAATAACTTCATGGTGCCTTCAATGACCTCAACACACACTTATATACTAAGTCTATGCCCAATACTATGAGTCAAAACCATGGGACATATAATACTATAGGACGACTTACAAAGCATATGCGTCCAATACTATGGGTCAATACTATGGGCTAATATAAACTACAGATCAACAAATACTACGGGATGACTTACAAAGCATATGCGTCCAACAACAATATACTAACATAGTAAAGAGAAGGGTTGACATAAGTTCCTAACATTTCTCTGGCATGGCCACCGCCCAAAAAATCATTCGTGCAGGTTACTTTTGGCCGTCATTATTTACTGATTGCATCACCGCGGTCAAACATTGCCAAAAATGTCAACTTTTTGCCCCCAAAGCAAGAACCCCACCCACCCCCCTTCATCCAGTCGTTATTGCTGAACCATTTTGCAAATGGGCCATCGACTTCCTTGATTGCAATCCCATGTCAGCCAGCGGTCACAAACATATTATTGTGGCCGTAGATTATTTCACCAAGTGGGCGGAGGCCATGCCAACTTATAATTACACAGCCGAAACCGCAGCACGGTTCTTTCTCAACCATGTTATCGCACGTTTTGGAGTGCCAAAGCAACTTGTCTCAGACCACGGCTCTCACTTCGAAGACACTGTCTGGAAAGAACTATCAACCTTACTGAAATTTGAACACCATTTCTCCTCTGCCTACTACCCTCAAGGAAATGGCCAAGTCGAAGCGATAAACAAAATTTTGAAAACCATCCTCCAGCGAACTGTAGACAAACACAAGTCAAATTGGCACCACATGCTCTTCCCGGCACTATGGGCATACCGCACATCAACTAAAACCGCCACCGGTTTTACCCCTTTCCACTTAGTTCACGGTGTCGAATCTGTCCTCCCCATTGAATGCCAGATTCCAACCCTACGTATGGTCGTTGAACTCCTACCGGACACTGCCCTAATTGAGCAACGCTTACTACTCCTGGAGCAGGCCGATGAAGATCGTCGCACAGCCCTTCAAAACATGGAAGCAGCCAAGAACCGATCCAAATTGAATTATGATAAACATGTCCACCCAAGAAATTTTTCTGAAGGGGATCTTGTCCTCGCCTATGACCAGGCTCATGACAAAACCGGGAAAGGAAAGTTTGTGTCCATGTGGCAAGGACCATATATTATACACACTTGCCTCGGACAAGGGGCATACATTCTGACCGATTCAGAAGGCAACCCCCTCCGCAACCCATGCAACGGGTTGTACCTCAAACGATTTTACCCATAGTAAACCGGATGGACACCACCGTCCATTGTAGAACTTCATGATAGATCTTACCTCTTCCTGTTTTCATCAGGTCCATTTTTTGACCATTTTTTGGGTGCCCTCGTCGCCTCGATTCCCGTGCCACATCGGCCGTCGTCCATTTTGGACAAGTCTTATATCGCCGGATCCAGTTTTCCATGGTCGTGATGATGCTTGAGATCATTTCTCGCTCTCACGTCCAGATTTTTTGGGCATTTTTTCCATGCCCCCTCATCGCCTCGGTTTGCGTGCCACATCGGCTGTCATCCATTTTTGACATGCCTTATATCGCCAGATTCAGTTTTCCGCGCCCGTGAGGACGCTTGAGATCATTTCTCGCTCTCACCTCCATATTTTTCGGACATTTTTCCCATGACCCCTCGTCGCCTCGGTTTGCATGCCACATTGGTCGTTGCCCCTTTTTTGACAATCTTTATGTCACCAGATCCATTTTTCTGCACTCATGATGGTGCTTGAGACCTTTTCTCGCTCCCATCAATCAATTTTTGTTCGGTATAATTTTATCCCTTTTTCGGGCTGAGCAATCCCTTTTTACGAAAAAGGCACTTAGGGGGTTTCTGTTAAGCTCTTTTCTGACTCCTAAAACAATGAAAAGATCGCCGAGCAACCTTGCTTCCTTTCATGCTTGCTAATCGTATCTGAAAGGGCGTCTACCTGGTATAAGTTTACCCCTTTTCTGGACCTTGTAGACTAATTACGAAAAAGGAATACTCTAGTCACATCGGCTAGAAGAGTTCTCCATTTGCATCATTTTATGCTTTTTCAGGCCTTGGAGACTAACTCACGAAAAAGAACACCAATGGAGTCCACTTACCGCTTTCAGACTCTCTAAACATGAAAGCGACCACGAGCAATCACCACCCTGGGCTCGTAAAACCAACATGACAGTAATCATAACCACTGCAGAGTCTCCTTATCGCTTTCAAACTCCTTAAAAATGAAAGCACCAATGAGCACGAATAGTCCTGGGCTCACAAATCCACAGGACAGTACCATTTCAGAGCACACTTTTATCCCTTCTTGGAGCTCATTAAAACTACGAAGAAGGACCCAATGGTGCTTCTCGGTGCCCCAACAGATCACGTCTACTCATAGGGCAGCTTCCCCATTTTGGTCGCCTTTGTTCAGAGTATTCTGCAGTATGTCACCCTGAGAATCCCTCGACATCACCCATCAGCTTGACCCCCCCAGAGTCAATACATACCCTTCAGTCTTCAAAAGCAGTGATACCCACACCTACAAGTCAGTTCCTTACGCTGCCAGGTCAACCATGTCATCATGCTCTGAACAAAGGAAGTTTGAGTCTACCCACTATATGACCCCAGTTACTTCCCATCCCCACAAGTATGTCAGTCCTACCATCAGTACTACCACACTTCAGTTCTACACCTCGCGCTCCTATCAAGGAAACATCATTTCCTTGTTAGTTGCTGGTCTCCCTCTGTCGACGACAACCAAATTTATTCCAGAGGATAGACCTAGAGGTCCCTGTGTCTTGGACTCATCACCATTTATGATGAGTGCCTACGAATCATTTCGAGAAGAGTCCTCAGTGCTTCTCCAAATGGTTGTTTCTCACATGCTCAACTTCAACACCTTGATCGTGTCGTTGAGACTCGCACAGGGTATTGGTCCGCTTAGTTATTAGTCGAAGACCCCGGATACCTCCCGACTCCTCCACATTTGAGAGTCTACCTATGGATACAACCAGTTACACTTTTTCTATAGATATCCGGGTTGCACATGGCGACAGTATTCAGATGTACACCAGTTTTATACTCCCTCAAGTATACAGTCACATATACTTCCCAGAAATGGCTCATAGTCATTGCGTCCCTACAGATGTTGGACACCTTCAGTTTTAGCAGTTCATCAGTTATTCCAGTGTATCAGTTATTGAGATCAGTCATGTCATGATCATGAGTACACCCCAAAATAATGTCCCCTCTGGACCATTATGATGTACCAGTATATTTTTTATGTATTAGATCCCCCTTCTTGGGACTAATTGTTATGTACATGTCTTGATACGAGCATGGGTATGCCCGCCTCATCCATTATCAGAGATTATTCCTCATTCATATTGAGGCCATGTAATATTGTTTATTTTTTGCAGCTTCCAAGGGCCGCAGATCCAGTCTCCAATAGGTTTCTTCTCCTCCCCAAAACCCTAGAAAAAAGACAAAGAACTATGATGTCTATCGGCCATATGACGAGCTCCTGCCCTCACACATTAGGGGGCAATCTGTTAACACCCAAAAAGTGCTCACTAGCTCATTTCCTTATTCACATGACCCATTTGTCCACTTTTCCACCATCTGAGCCTTTGAAGCCAACAAAAGGTCACCAAAAGACCTTAGTACACCCCTTTTCCCACTCAAAAAGATTATTTTTCCTAAAAAAGCATAAAAAACCCTCAAAAAGGGTCCAAATTCCCAAAAATATTAAAAAGAGAATAAAAATATTAATTTTATTCAAAAAAGGAAAAAAGGAGGGAAAAGTACCTAAACCATGTTGGTCAATACCATTGGTTTCCACAAAACCACAAATGGTATTCCCCACCACCAAAACCTATAAAAAGGTGGTAGGGGCTCCTCATTTCACATCCATCCATATTCCTATCCTCATGCTGCCAAAATCTCCCTTGAGTTTTTGGCCATTGTAGCAACCTTGGAGAAAGGACCCATTGGAGATTGGAGCTGCTCACCATTGGAGCTACTCAACAACCTTCATCACTTGGAGGTATTGTCATTGCAAGCACTTGCTTGCCCCCATTTTTCAATACAAAATTATTTCTTATGTTTCTTGTTCTTGTTTTTTAATTCAAAATTGCACATGCTAGTTTAGTTTAGTTTAGATTTAGTTTATTGTTTTTGTTTAATATTGAGACTGCTGCTACTAGTTAGCAGGTGCCCATAGCACTAAGCTTGGTTGCAAAACCAAGCCAACAAGATCGACCAACCCTTCTTGCAGTCTAGAAGTATTATGAAAATAATACTAGGCGGAAGAAGGGTTCGTCACCCCTTCATTTATGAGGGAATTGTAAAAATATTCAACCTACAAAGGTTAAGCTGTGAGTTCATGCATATCCAAAATTGTGAACACTGGAAGAATACTGAGCACAAGAAGGGTCGACCGACCCTTCATTTAGGAGAGAATGTAAAAATATTTAATCTGTGAAGTCTAGGTTGACAATTCCCGACTTTCGACTTCCGTTGTAAATAGTAGGAATCCGGACATCAGCTAAGTTATAACATATAAAAAATGTTTTTGTTGAATTACATTTTCCGACAAGAAGGATTATCTGCCCCTTGTGAAAATCCTCATAGCATATCTAAGAGATGATGTATACCTCACAATAGTAATTATGATTAAGCAGGAAAATAGAAGAAGAGTGAACAATACAGTATAATGAGCAACAGAATAATATGGTACAGTAGAACTCATATAGAAGCAATAATACTTCACACACACTAATTAATTAATCACAGTATGGACAAATAAATAGTACAATGGTAGAGAGGATTCAAATGCCTAAGGTGGCAATTTGAATTAGCCTCTCAGAGTGATCATAAGATCAATAGAGTGTCATCGGAGCACAACTAGGTGTACTCATGATCATTGGAGCACAACTGGAAGTCTTCATCATCATCGGTGGAGTCATCAATGCTCAAGTAACTGTCAACCATCAGTCAAACTAACTTTGGTAGGTTTAACTGAGTGTAACTCAGTGTAACTAAGTGTAACTGACTGTAACTAAGTGTAACTGAGTGTAATTGACTGTAATTGAGTGTAACTGACTGTAACTAAGTGTAACTGAGTGTAACTCAGTGACAACTAGACTGGTAGGTGAAGAAGGGCGAGTTGCTCCCTAAAATCAAGGAAGAAGGGTGCATTAAGCAACTGGAGGGCTAAAACTGAATAGTGAGAAGCTCCTAGGGAGTGGCTAACTGAGGGCTAGGTGCTGGACTGATGACTGGGATGCATGCAAACCCTAGAATGCATGCAAACCCTAAAGTTGCATGCATGACTGAAAATGTAAATGATCAAAATACTGGTGGGACTGGGATGGAGTATAGGAATATCCTAACACCCCTTCATTTAGTAGATAATTGTGAACACCTATATCCAAAAATTCCCCTTATCCAGAAAGGCGAACACAAGAAGGATCGATCGACCCTTCTTGCAGTCTAGAACTATTATGAAAAGAATACTGGGTAGAAGTAGGGTCGGTCGCCCCTTCATTTATGAGGGAATTGTAAAAATATTCAACCTACGAAGGCTAGCTCATCAATTCATGTATATCCAAAATGGTGAACAATGGAAGAATACTGAGCACAAGAAGGGTTGACCGACCCTTCATTTATGAGATAAATATATAAATATTTAATCTATGAAGGCTAGGCCGACAATTCCCTACTTTCGACTTCCGCTGTAAATAGTAGGAGCCCGGACATCAGGTAAGTTATAACATATAAAAAAATGTTTGTCCTGAATTTCATTTTCCGACAAGAAGGATCGATCGCCCCCTCCTTTAGTATATAATTGTGAACACCTATATCCAATAATTCGCTATATCCAGAATGGCGAACACAAGAAGGATTGACCAATCCTTCGTGTAGTCTAGAACTATTCTGAAAATAATATTGGGGAGAAGAAGGGTCGACCACCCCTTCATTTATGAGGGAATTGTAAAAATATTCAACCTACGAAGGCTAGCCCGTTAATTCATGTATATCCAAAATAGTGAACACTGGAAGAATACTGAGCACAAGAAGGGTCTGAAGACCCTTCATTTACAAGCGAAATGTAAAAATATTTAATCTACAAAGGCTAGGCCAACAATTTATGACTTCCGCTGTAAATAGTAGGGACCTGGACATCAGATAAGTTATAACATATAAAAAATGTTTGTCCCAACTTTCATTTTTCGATAAGAAGGATCGGTCACCCATTCGTTTAGTCAATAATTGTGAACACCTATATCCAACAATTCAGCTATATCCAGAATGAAAAACACAAGAAGGATCGACCGACCCTTCTTGAAGTCTAAAACTATTATGAAAAATAATACTGGGCAGACGAAGGGTTGACCGCCCCTTCATTTATGAGCGAATTGTACAAATAGAACAACTTAAAGAAAGAGCAACCACTCTTTCTCTGAGAATATTTTCACTTGCCAGCAAACTGTGCGAAGCAATATTCCTATGAATTTTTTGTTTAGAGTGTCGATATCTACTTTCTCCACTCCTAAAAAAAATCCCTGGAGGAAGGAGCATACTCTCTTTCTCCTTGACATCTACTTCCAACACCCCAAAATAGAAAAACCTGAGGAAAGAGGGGCCTCTCTTTCTCTATCAAAATTTGATCTTGCTAGCAAACTCTTTGAAGAAAAATTTCTATAAATTTTGTTGTTAAAATGTTGATATCTAGTTTCCAGGGTGACACGTAGAATGCTCAGATTGTGACATGTGGCACATTTGATTTTTAAAATTAGTTTAAAGATTGTATAAACAGATATTAGTTATATTAATGGTACCATTTCAATATAAATATATGGATTTAAGTTATACTAAATCCAATGGAAGAGCATAAACATCGAGGGAACAACGAAGAAATGATGCAATAATAGGGTTAAAATATCACCATGTGGCGATGAATATTTTGAACTAGACTGTAGTTCCACCATAGACGACGATGAATATGATTATGATAGTGAATAAGAGGAAACCACTGTGGTGCATAAATCCCGATAGAAGACAAAGTGAGTCATAAAATACAAAAGATTGAGCACTTAGAAGCTAAAGATAAAAAGAAAAGGGCATCTGTAAGTAAAATATGCATCCAAAGGAAGTCTATGAATGTGCTGGTAAATAGTAATATTCTGCTTCATGCTTCAATTCTTAAAATACTTTGTTTACGATATTAGCCTCAGGGCCTCTAGTGCTAGGGTTTAGTGTAAGCCATCCAATGGAGCTATTTTATTATGTAAGGGATAAAATGAGCTTCAATATTAAGTTTAATTGTGCCATCATACGGTGAGAGGGAGGTTAGGAGGTGTTTTTATTTATGGTAAACCTAGTTTATGGAGGTTTTTTATTAAATAATCAAGTTTACTATAGCAAAAAACAAGTTGTTGAACTCATATAGACAATATGCCTATGACTATGTCCAAATAAACAGTTTATTATTAAAATCGTCACGATTGGGGAGGTTTTTCGGATCCACCGGAACCACCCTGGGTTCCTGCCTCCCTCTTGGTGCTGGAATACAGAGCCCAAAATAATAAATTAGTTCACAAAAAGAAACCCTTCATTTCAAAATTTGGCCCACAAACAAAGGAAAACAACATCACTGTCAAACATATCTATTAGGGATAAAGACCGTGTTGACTCTATTTCTGAAGCATATTTTGTAAAACTAACCAAGCATACAAGTTCTCAAATAAAAGCTTCCATAAATGAAGAGACAGAGTGGAGTGGCTGATATGTTTCAGAAGTTAGGTTTAAGATGCATATAATGGGTCGATACAAATCTGCTACCAAATTCAGATTTTCTAGAAATAGTGTGTTATGTTAGAATTATAGATGGTAACTCCTAAAAAAAGGTAAAGCTAATTACTTTTTCACCATCTAAAGTGGTACCATTTGAATATAAACATATGTATTTCTTTTCTTCGTTAAACGAATTAGAGCTTTCGGGAAATGTTTCAGGTAAACCTAGAAACTCACGGACAATTTGCACATTGACTCGACATAGAATTTTGGTTGTATTTACATTAATAATTACCCTTTTGTCCTGCGAATAATTCATCGCACACCAAACAACAAATTCGGGGAAGTGTAGGATCTGTTCGACACAAAAATAATACAAAAAAGAACCAAAAACATTAAATACATCCTTTCCCTGCGACTTAAACTCCATTAATTTATCTTTAGACTGCGAAATACTACACACAAACAAAACAGGGTAAAAAATATCCCTTTCCCTATCAACTACAAGATCCTCATTTTCATCTAAACTTTCATTAAATGGAACAAGGTCTTCAATTTTAGCCATCTGGGAAACAAACTCTGAAAAGTGAGGGTTTCGAGCTACCTGTGAAGTGAGCTTATTGACTTTTGTTCTTGCTGACAAAGACAAGTGACGTGTTTCCCGCGGCTTCTTTTCCTTTAGGAAATAATAAACAAATGATTTTTTTCAAACTTTGAACAAACCTTTTATATAACATATGCTTAGGTGGTTTCAGAACTTTCGATGAGCAGTTTAACTTTTACTGCTTTTCATAGCGGACTCCACCAACGCTTGCCACATTGTAAGCGGTTTAATTTCTCCTCCACCTTTCCAAGTTTAACCACTGTTCACTTTCTAGCGTTGAAACCCCTTTCCACCGTCGATTTGCTTCTGGGTGGGTCTGCATCATTATTCCTCCATGGGTTTACATGTTTGCAACTTTTGGTGTGATTTGTTCAATTATTTAGCACCTTTTCCATCTCTTCCCTTGGTCATTTGAAGCCCCTCCATGCATTTGAAGCCCTTGCGTGCAATCATGAAGCCCCTGTGTGCATTCATGAATCCCAATCATGAAAAGCACCAAAAACATTAAATGCATCCTTTCCCTGCGAATTAAACTCCCTTAATTTATCTTTAGAGTGATAAATACTACACACATAGTCTTATTTTCCATCGAAATAAGTCACTAAAATATCTGTAAGAGTCTTGAAATATTACATGGAAATACGTGAGCTGGACAAGAGGTCTGCTCTGTCATGTTCCAACCGCATGCGACACATTCAAACCGTTCAACTCCAAATGACAAGTGTTGTTTATATCATGCAATTTGTCTTTTATAACCCCCCAAAGCGGTTTCGCAACCCTGGAAGGTGGTTTCCTTTACCGCTTTTTCAACCAACGAAATGGCACTGTATCGACACATGGCAACGTGGTTTTAGATTTCATAACCACCCACCACTTCCTTTGTTTGCGCAAATTGGTGATGCGAAATCCTTATGAGTATTTGTCATTTCTTCATTTTCATGTGAGAACATAATGTAAAGCACATCTCATATTATTTTAATTATGTTTATCCAAATCTCTTCTTCACTTTAATACCAAAAATATTAGTGACAAAGTGGAACAGATCGACAAAGAGAATGCTAAAACAAATATGCTTGACCGAACCGACACAAATCCGACCAACAATACATCGACTAAATTATCATCATCACTAATCAATTGTTCGTGAAAAGACATAATGTCGATTGAAGCATGATGAGATTATTTTATTCATGCGAGTGATACAAACCATCATTTACCATTAGCGCCTATTGACGGTAAAAACCACCTATGACTAGGAAATAAAGAAATCATCAACGTACATCTAAACTAGTTACAGAGATAGTAAAGCATAAATATACAACAAGCAAACATTCTTTTAAATGTAAAGAACTAAGATATGAAATTGGAATTAGATACCTGAATGACTGGCGTTTGATCCAAGCTTCCAAACTTCAGACTCCTACTCCACTGCTCCAGAGAGATCACCTACAATAACACATACCTTTCTCAAAGCTTATGATGCAAATAAGAATGAAATACTTTATATGAAACTCATATATAATAAACATGAAAGCTTCAAAGACACACATTCATTAACATGGACAAATATATATGGGAAAGTAAGTTTATGTATTATAACATTAAAGGCAATCAACCAAACCTGCACTGATACTGGCACCATTGAAACCTGACCCTGGGTTCCTGCTCCTCTTCCATCAGTAGAATGTTCTCCAGCATAACTCTAGCATAAAAAATTGGTTCTCCTTCTCATGTCCCTCCCCTTGTATTTATAGAAAGGTTGGGAGGATAGACTCGAAAGGGAAATTGGTTGGGGAAGTTAGGTTAGTTAGAATAACTTCCCTTAACTAATCCCTAATCATCTTTAAATATTTTTTATCGTGATTTAGAGATACCCTTTACTGTCACTCTTAACAACCAGCGAATGACTCACGAGTATTATGTCTAGCAACTTGTGAATACAACTTTTAGGATGATACACGCGGGTTGGATATATAGACTATCGCGAGTGACCCGTGATATGGTTGATGGTAAAATCATGGTTATGTCTCAGAATTTGTCACAAAAAATAATTTTGTTTAGGCCAAATCATCTATGATAAAAAAGGCTCTTCCATCCATAATGTATTATTTTGTGATCGACAAGGAAATGTAGTCACAGACAGAGAAGTGCCATTTTCGCTGATAAAAGATGCCCCCTAATGTATGAGGTCAAAGAGAAAGATGATTGATCTGGATCTTTGGGGCTAAGACCCAGAAGGCTTGAATGTCGAGAGAGGAGGAGAAGAGATAGCTTCAAAACTGAAGCGAACAGTGAATCAGCTTTAAGAAAGACAAAGTAGTGAGATCTCGGCTATGAATAACATAGATGGACAAACATAGAATAAATATGCCACATGGAGGGGTGAGGCTCAAAGAGGGCTCTTTGAGCCTCACCTCTCAAACTATACTAAGAAAGACACTCAAAACCAATACCCCAATAATAACTCAATAAAATAAGAGAAATGTAGGATAGAAACCAAATGAGTAACTTGTTATCATGAGAAGGCTTGCTAGGCCTTTATATAGCATTATTACAATGTGTCTTGAGTCCATACCATGGGACAAAACCATGTGCTACCAAATACCATGGATATGAGAGGGTGGCCTCTCCATTTAATGTTTTTATGATAAATGGGAGAGGGTGGCCTCTCCATTTAATGATTTTATGGCTTATATATCCGAATTTAGATCATATTCCCCCTAAAATTTGGATCAATTATGGCCGAAATATATTACAAACCAGGAAGTGGAGGAGCATAGGAACTGTAATACCCCATTTTGACCCTTGGGATATATTATCATTTAATGTAAATAATGTGTACATGTGATGTATGTTTTCCTAGCGTGGAGCTCAAGGCCAAGGCCCCGCTAGTGAAAGCCCGAATTTGATTTAAAAGGGCAAGCATTGATATTTGATACCCATGTGCTCTTAAGCCATGGAAATTGTAATAGGATGTAAATAAACATCATGCAATATAAAGTTCCAAGACTGGCTATGGAGGCAACGAATGAGAAGGGGCCATGTGTATCCACTAGGGAGTGGTGAGGGGGCTATGGGATTGAACCATAGGCTGCCATATGTCACCTTGAGAACCCATTTGACTTTCCTTGATGACATTTAATTCTGTTGTAAGGAAGTGGTTGAGGATTTCAGTCCATGGCTTCAATGGAGCATGGGCAGCCCAGAAATTCGTATGGCAAAGTATGGGCTCTGTTTTCTTGTACCACAAGCCACTCTACCTCATGGATGTTGCTTCTTCCTCATCCCCATTCCATTGGGAAACTTACCAGCACCATTTTCCATCCAAAAACGATTTGCCAGCGGGGGAAAAACCAGAAATCGCGACTTTGAAAGAACCCGCGTTTTGAAGAGCCAAGAACGCCCAGATTTGGCATCGGACAGTGAAATCCAATGGGGGATCCATTGGTATGAACCTTGGGGTGAATTTGGGAGCATTAGCTACCCCGAAATCCATTGGAAATCCCAGTTTTTACAGCCCAGAAATGAAGTGACGGGATTGAGTTATTGGATAACAGAACTGTGAGAAATCCAAGTGTGAATGACTGAGCAGAGGTTTGGTTTGCTTGATAAACCCAGTGAAGGCTAGAATCTCAAGGAATTAGCAGCTGGACCTTTCTATGCCCACCCTGAAGAGCACTGGAGGGGAAGGGACGCCTGAGGGACTGTGCAGCAGAGAAGGGGACCTTCCTTGTGTTGGGTGCGGTAGGTATTGTGGGTGCCACGACTGCTGAGTTCATTTGAGATGCCTGTAGCTTTGTGGTTGAGCTCACTGGCTTAGCATCCTCCTCATTTGTCATCCATATGCTTGATAAACCCAACTGTGTGTTGGCTTAGCATGGCTGTTTGAGTGAAACCCTGACTGTAAGTGAGCCATCTAGTTCCTCCTTAGTGGATACACAGCCCAGCTCGGGGGTGATCTCTCAGCTGAAAGAATATAGGCTGGACAGAGATCTATGGTTGGGTGGAACGTTGCTCTCACGTAGCCAGTCGTTGGATGTCTACTTCTCAAGATAAGTGTTCTGTGTATTATAAATTATTTGCATTTTGTGTTCTGCAATACGTTAAATTGTCCATGTTTAATGAAATGAGTTGATTATCTTAATTTGGAATCCATGCATGGCATTGTAACGAGATTGAGTCTATATATGCTGAATCATCCCCCGCTGTGATATATATATATATATATATGTTAGGCACTACTGTTTGTGTGCTTGCTATTATGTTTAATTCCGCTGTGTTTATATTGAGATGAATCTGCATATAGAAGTTTTTAATTGTTATGAATTTATGAGTAATGTAATATTGGGGCTAAGTCTGCCAAAAGCCCCGGTGTGTTGTTAATGTTTCCTTCCCTGCATTTGACGACGGAAGGGGACGTTACAGAGTGGTATCAGAGCTCTAGGTTCAACACTACGGCTGTTGGTCCCTTCACAGAGATATAAATCACTGTGTGTACATGCATTTTGTATTTGGAACTAAAATGTATTAAAGAAACCTCAAGATTGCATGGCTTCTATTTGTTGGAATGGGAAATCATTTCCATGACTGTTTGGGGATTTTTGCAAGATGCTTGCATTGATTGCATTCTATGAAATAGGGGAAGGAGCGAGAAAATTCATTTTTAGGTTGAATGCTTGCTCTAATTTGTCCCCAATGCTGTAGCATTCAGTTTGTATTTGTTTGTTTGCCTCCATGGAGGAGAGAAAGGAGGGGCAACCTCTGCCATCTTATATTGTTTTGTTGTTGTTGTTGTTAATTGCTGTGCATAGGAGATGATGCATCATGTGCTTGAGACCTTGATTAATGATGAATCCATGTTCCTTGAATGTCCATGATGCTTTGAATGCATGAACTTGAATGTTGAGCATGGCTGGAAATGAGTTCTGTTTGTTAATTTCCTGAGTAAAAGCATGAATAATCAGTTGTTACAGCCCCATGTCTTAATGATGATTGTTAATTACAATGAATCCACATTGTGTGGCCAATTGATGGTTTTCAGAAGTGAGGAAAGCTTGCAAATTACGCCCTTATGCTCATGAGTTTCCTTGCCCATGCTTGTTGGCTGCTTGGAGATTAATTGTGAATCCATTGGTTGGATTGTTGAATTTGAAATGAAAAGAAAATCCCTTATTAGAGATGCAAGTTCTTGTCATTCTCTTACTGTTTTTATGCAAGTTTTTATGTAGTAGTTCACCTCTATAAGGGGATGAAATGGCACATTCCAGAAAATTTTCTAACTGTTGTGAGAAGTTGCAGTTGCAGGCAAGAGACAGAATGGTTTTGATGTGGAAGTGGGAAGTTGGGGGCGGAATTTTGATTTGGGAAAATGACAGGGACAGATTCCTCAGATGCAAAATAAGATCACATAGGTGCATAGACCTCTTCCAGAGCTTTCCAACGGTACCAAATTTGTCCAATTTGGTTAAGGGACGAAGAAGAAATGGACCCCGGAAGTTACAGGAAACGCAAGGTGCGCGGCGGCAGTTTTAAATCTGCGCGGTGCGCGGAATGTGTGCAGATTGCGCGCGGATTGTGCGCAGATTGTGCGCGGGGTGCGCACAGATCGTGCACGGATTGCGCGCAGGTCGCGCACAAATTGCGCGCAGATTGTGCGCAGATTGCGCGTAGGTCGCGCACAGATTGCGCGCGGATTGCGCGCGGGGGCGCGCACAGATCGCGCGCGGATTTCGCGCAGGTCGCGCACAGATTGCGCATAGTTTGTGCGCAGATGGCGTGCAGGTTGCGTGCGGGTTGCGCGTGGATTGCGCATGGATCGCGCACAGATGGCGCGCGGATCGCGCACAGATGGCGCGCGGGTTGCGCGTGGATTGCGCATGGATCGCGCGCGGATTGCGCGCAGATTGCGTACGGATTGCGCGTGGATTGCGCATGGATCGCGCACAGATTGCGTGCGGATTGCGCGCGGATTGCGCGCAGATGGTGTACAGATTGCGCACGGATCGCGCGCGGATTGCGCGTAGGTCGCGCACAGATTGCGCGCAGATCGCGCACAGATTGCGCGCAGATCGCGTGCGGGTTGCGCGTGGATCGCGCACAGATTGTGTGCGGATTGCGCGCGGATCACGCACAGATTACGCGCGGATCGCGCACAGATTGCGGGCAGATTGTGCGCGTATTGCGCGCGGATCGCGCACAGATTGCGGGCGGATTGTGCGCGTATTGCGCGCGGATCACGCACAGATTGCGCGCAGATCGCGTACAGGTTGCGCGCGGATTGTGCACGGATTGCGCACAGATTACGCGCGAATCGCGCACAGTTGCGTGCAGATTGCGCGCGGATTGCGTGCGGGTTGCGCGTGGATTGCGCGCGGATTGCGTGCAGGTTGCGCGTGGATTGCGCGCGGATCGCGCACAGTTGTGCGCGGATTGCGTGCGGGTCGCGCACAGATTGCGCGCGGATTGCGCGTAGATGGCGTACAGGTTGCGCGCGGATTGCGCGCAGATGGCGTGCAGGTTGCGTGCGGATAGTGCGCGGATTGCGCGCAGGTTGTGCGCAGGTGGCGCACAGGTGGAGCACAGGATGCAAAGGGAGTTTAAAATGTGAAAAGTAAGAAGTAGTTAAACCCAGAATTTCATAGAAGATGAATGGTGTATCGAAATTGAGATCCGCGAAGTGCCAACTGTTCCTGGTTATATGGACTAACTTTGCCCGATATAAAAGTTTTTGCGAATCTTCATAGCTTTTCTTCCACAGGTGGCTGAAGTTGGCATTCTGGACCAAAATACAACTGTGTAAAATGTGCAGAATTGGAGTACAAGTTGTCATTTTTGAAGAGATGCAGTTCCCGCACCTGATGTCGGAATGGAGCATGAAGACAGGAATTGGAAAGCTTGTCCAGCAGGGAACAATGATGCATGACCAGAGTTTGAATGAGGCCTACATATATCATAGATATTTAGTGCAGAAGAGTGCCATCGGCTGTTTGACAAACAAATTTTGTTGTCAATGTGGGCAATTTCTACAATTGCATGATATGGAAGAGGAATTCCATGTTACAGTGAGGGATCAAAAAGGGAAGAATTCCTTAAACCCCTGTTTGTTATCATACTTATAATTATGAAATTGTCATATGGCATAAAAATGTTAAAAATGTAAGGGATTACATAGATGTATATGCACTAGATGGCATCTTAACAAACATTGCATAGTGCATATGGAAATGCTTGTGCATAAATGAGATATTGCATATTGGTAGAATAATGAAGTCTGCATATGCAATGAACCACTAATGGAGAATATTGTGGTTGATAATCACTATTGATGTTGGTATTGGTTGTAGGACCAAGGATAACAAAGAGCATGGCTAAATGTGTTGAGGATGTTGTTGCATGAAGCCAACAACCTTATGCAGAAAGGATGGTGCAACAAATCTATGATCATAAAGTTGGCAAAAGGACTGAGCAGCCTTGGTAAGAGGCCAACTGATCAGGTAACATCAGATGATGTTAATGATAACCATGCAGGTAATGATTATTGGTGCCAAATTGCATGAATGTTGAAAGAGGATTTGGTAAGATCTCTTCAACTATGTTTGAGCTATGATGAGTTAGTTTGCATGTGATATTGAATACCGATTGGGACTGTTAACCTACCAAGCTTGGTGAGG
The DNA here is from genome assembly GCA_027924585.1 of Larix kaempferi. Lineage (NCBI taxonomy): Eukaryota > Viridiplantae > Streptophyta > Pinopsida > Pinales > Pinaceae > Larix > Larix kaempferi. The sequence goes on along the minus strand of BSBM01001283.1, from coordinate 1,559,509 downwards.
TGTGGGTAAGTGAAGGAAATGATCCTTACACCCTATGACTGTTTAGAAATCTCAATGCATTCATATGAATTTATATCATGCCATGTGTATGTTGGTTATGTGCTTAATAACCAAAGCAAGTGAGGACTGGTGGTCCTGATTATGGTAATGCAAGTTATATGAGATAGTCATGTTTCGATCATAATATGCTTGAATGCATAGTACTCATGAAACAATGCAAGGAGGACATGCTGTAAGTGGATGCTCATGTATGGCAGCGGGCATAAGACCATAACGGGCAGAGTGGTGTCACTTACAGGAGCCAAACAATATGAGGATAGCCTCATGGATAAGAAAACCAATTTCTGTAGTAGACAGAGTTGCAAATTCATACTGAATTTAATTATTAGTGCCATGGATTGGTTATGGAACAATCAAATTTGAATGGTATTGTTAAATGTTGCTGATTGTTTGGCTGTTTAATAAGTGTGCCACGGAGACACATTGCAGTAAGACCGAGAGAGAGAGGTCCTGCAGAAGCCAAACTTCATGGGAAGGGACTCCATGATTTGAAAGTGGGTTTCAGGTGAAACGCCATAAGACATTATTAATGTCTCATCTACACTACATGATTGGTAAACAATATGAGTGAGATGGTGAAGATTATGTCAGTAAGACATGTGAGAGGCATGTAACATCAAAAGGAATTGGGATGGCAAACCGAGGGACTGTCAACTCAGAGAAGGAGCCCCCATTCCTCATTAAAGAAGAGAAATAACATCTGCAAATGGATAAGTGTTTCATAAACCCTGAATGATATATATATATATGCATACATGCATGTCTAATTATTTGAGTTAATATGCAGAGCATGTTCTGATTTTATTTCTATTATGGCACACTGCTTGAAGTATGATTAGGACCTTCATAATTCACATCAGTAAGGAGTGCACGCCTTTCTAGTGTTGAGTTATGTTAGGGATGCCAATATTGACTACGCCTTAAGGGAATGGACGCATTCCTGGTGTTTCAAGGTTGGATAGTGAATGTTGTGAAATATGTTTACAGTTTTAGAGCAGCAATACTAATGAACTTGCTTATCCATCTTGTGTTTTCAGCCTAAACAAATTATAATTGATGTTACACACTAAAGAATCAAAATAAAAGGATGTTGTGAGGGGTTGTGGTGGAAGGGTTAATATAAATAAAAGGATGTTGTGGAGGTTGTGGAGGTTGTGGGGATTTTGATGAAGGGTTGTGAAGTATTGATGAAAGGGCTATTATGTGCCTATGGCTCCATAGTAGAGCCTTGACCTAGAAATGGTCGTAGTGAAGTTTCCTTCCAGTCGGCGTGAAGGTGTACTGGTAAGGTGTTAATTATTTGATGATTTGGAGCAGCCTGCGTGCTGGCCAAACATCCTAGTCCGCAGGAGGATCCCAAGGCTTACAAAGTAAAAGCAGGACCCTGTGGACCAGAGAGGAAATGCACAATACAGATAAGTATTCAATTTCATTCATTTCTTATATGAAATAATGAAGGTTTCAAGCATAAAGCTTGTAACAGTGAGCTGATGCATTATTGTTTCTTTGTTGGAAAACTTGGTCAATGCAGGAAGCAAGGACCCTGAAAGAACTAAAAGCTGCTTGGTAAATCCAGAAGTGACTGGTTGAGCATTGATTAATTGATGTTGTGGAGAAGTCTGTGCGCTGGCCAAACATGTAAGACTATTTGATGTTGTGGAGCAGCCTGTGCGCTGGCCAAACATGCAAGACTATTTGATGATTTGGAGCAGCCTGCGTGCTGGCCAAACATGCAAGATTATTGGTGATTTGGAGCAGCCTGCGTGCTGGCCAAACATACAAGGTTATTTGATGTTGAGGAGTAGCTTGCGTGCTATCCCAACATTCGTTATTATACCCATAGGAGATCCAAGGCTTGTAAAGCAAAGAAGGACCCTATGGAATAAAGTGAAGACATCTAATGCAGATAAGTATTTGGTTATCTTGTAATTTCTTGCTTATGAATATACATGTGTATTTGATTTGGCTATGATTTCCTATGAAAATAAACTAAACATGTGAATTAATTCAATGTTTGAGTGTAGGTATTGCTGTAAGCAATGACTATGAAAGCGTCTTAAGGATGCATGTGGACATGTAACCGTCCTAAAGAGCTCAGCATGAGCAGTAATGCAAAGATGGGGCTAGTGGGACTGTGTGAGTCCTAGCAGCCAAGAGTTGTAGATAAACCATGTGGAGGGACTCCATGGTTGAGAGGTCTGAAATAGACCATAGACATTAAGTGTCATAGCCAAGAAGGGCAGGTCAAGCATTCACGTTGAGGTGAAAGAGGCTAGGAGCATGAAAACCATAGTGGTGGTGTGGGTTCCAGAATGGAACAAGACTAAGAGAAGAAACTCTTACTGCTCTCTCTTTCCTTTTTATTGATGCATTTATAAACACAAAAAATTGTTGAATGCATGTATGGCTAAAAGTAGAGTGTGTTTATTTGCTTGAAATAAATTGTGAATGCTGAAGTAGTTAATTTAACGTGAATGGATGAACATGAAAGAATTCATGTGTATGCTGGAAAAGCATGGAAAGTGTGAAAGTCTCATGAATAGAGCATGGGACCTCCATGTCAATTGGGGAAAAACAATTGACTGATTTTTTTTTATTGTGTTTAGATTATGCTTGGTCTAACAAGAATTGTAATGATGAATTTCACAGGTGGAAATTAAATCAATTGGTTGCAGTTGCTATGAGCAAGTGTTGCTTGTGAGCCAAGTGAGAACCAGCTGTGCACAATGACCATGGCAGCGGACCATAGGCTATTAGAATTGGCTGGAAGTCTTCTTCAAACAATTGCCAAGACCCAAGAAAATCTTGGAGGGATGCTCAAGATGCAAAAGCAGCAAAACGAGATGAACCTCAAGAGGGTAGCAGCCATAAAGTTTTCAAACTTATGGATGAGCTGGAAGATCCGAATCAGCAGGAGCAGCTCATGAAGATCAAAGGACTTGGTCCTGAAAGTTCAAAGTAAAGAACAGAATGCAGGGCAGATCTGCAAAGTTTTTGAATTTTTGGACATGTGTAAATTGTATATGTGTGCCTAAGTCTTGGAACACCGAGGACGGTGTTATTCTAAGGGGGAGGGGATTGTAATACCCCATTTTGACCCTTGGGATATATTATCATTTAATGTAAATAATGTGTACATGTGATGTATGTTTTCCTAGCGTGGAGCTCAAGGCCAAGGCCCCGCTAGTGAAAGCCCGAATTTGATTTAAAAGGGCAAGCATTGATATTTGATACCCATGTGCTCTTAAGCCATGGAAATTGTAATAGGATGTAAATAAACATCATGCAATATAAAGTTCCAAGACTGGCTATGGAGGCAACGAATGAGAAGGGGCCATGTGTATCCACTAGGGAGTGGTGAGGGGGCTATGGGATTGAACCATAGGCTGCCATATGTCACCTTGAGAACCCATTTGACTTTCCTTGATGACATTTAATTCTGTTGTAAGGAAGTGGTTGAGGATTTCAGTCCATGGCTTCAATGGAGCATGGGCAGCCCAGAAATTCGTATGGCAGAGTATGGGCTCTGTTTTCTTGTACCACAAGCCACTCTACCTCATGGATGTTGCTTCTTCCTCATCCCCATTCCATTGGGAAACTTACCAGCACCATTTTCCATCCAAAAACGATTTGCCAGCGGGGGAAAAACCAGAAATCGCGACTTTGAAAGAACCCGCGTTTTGAAGAGCCAAGAACGCCCAGATTTGGCATCGGACAGTGAAATCCAATGGGGGATCCATTGGTATGAACCTTGGGGTGAATTTGGGAGCATTAGCTACCCCGAAATCCATTGGAAATCCCAGTTTTTACAGCCCAGAAATGAAGTGACGGGATTGAGTTATTGGATAACAGAACTGTGAGAAATCCAAGTGTGAATGACTGAGCAGAGGTTTGGTTTGCTTGATAAACCCAGTGAAGGCTAGAATCTCAAGGAATTAGCAGCTAGACCTTTCTATGCCCACCCTGAAGAGCACTGGAGGGGAAGGGACGCCTGAGGGACTGTGCAGCAGAGAAGGGGACCTTCCTTGTGTTGGGTGCGGTAGGTATTGTGGGTGCCACGACTGCTGAGTTCATTTGAGATGCCTGTAGCTTTGTGGTTGAGCTCACTGGCTTAGCATCCTCCTCATTTGTCATCCATATGCTTGATAAACCCAACTGTGTGTTGGCTTAGCATGGCTGTTTGAGTGAAACCCTGACTGTAAGTGAGCCATCTAGTTCCTCCTTAGTGGATACACAGCCCAGCTCGGGGGTGATCTCTCAGCTGAAAGAATATAGGCTGGACAGAGATCTATGGTTGGGTGGAACGTTGCTCTCACGTAGCCAGTCGTTGGATGTCTACTTCTCAAGATAAGTGTTCTGTATATTATAAATTATTTGCATTTTGTGTTCTGCAATACGTTAAATTGTCCATGTTTAATGAAATGAGTTGATTATCTTAATTTGGAATCCATGCATGGCATTGTAACGAGATTGAGTCTATATATGCTGAATCATCCCCCGCTGTGATATATATATATATATATGTTAGGCACTACTGTTTGTGTGCTTGCTATTATGTTTAATTCCGCTGTGTTTATATTGAGATGAATCTGCATATAGAAGTTTTTAATTGTTATGAATTTATGAGTAATGTAATATTGGGGCTAAGTCTGCCAAAAGCCCCGGTGTGTTGTTAATGTTTCCTTCCCTGCATTTGACGACGGAAGGGGACGTTACAGAGTGGTATCAGAGCTCTAGGTTCAACACTACGGCTGTTGGTCCCTTCACAGAGATATAAATCACTGTGTGTACATGCATTTTGTATTTGGAACTAAAATGTATTAAAGAAACCTCAAGATTGCATGGCTTCTATTTGTTGGAATGGGAAATCATTTCCATGACTGTTTGGGGATTTTTGCAAGATGCTTGCATTGATTGCATTCTATGAAATAGGGGAAGGAGCGAGAAAATTCATTTTTAGGTTGAATGCTTGCTCTAATTTGTCCCCAATGCTATAGCATTCAGTTTGTATTTGTTTGTTTGCCTCCATGGAGGAGAGAAAGGAGGGGCAACCTCTGCCATCTTATATTGTTTTGTTGTTGTTGTTGTTAATTGCTGTGCATAGGAGATGATGCATCATGTGCTTGAGACCTTGATTAATGATGAATCCATGTTCCTTGAATGTCCATGATGCTTTGAATGCATGAACTTGAATGTTGAGCATGGCTGGAAATGAGTTCTGTTTGTTAATTTCCTGAGTAAAAGCATGAATAATCAGTTGTTACAGCCCCATGTCTTAATGATGATTGTTAATTACAATGAATCCACATTGTGTGGCCAATTGATGGTTTTCAGAAGTGAGGAAAGCTTGCAAATTACGCCCTTATGCTCATGAGTTTCCTTGCCCATGCTTGTTGGCTGCTTGGAGATTAATTGTGAATCCATTGGTTGGATTGTTGAATTTGAAATGAAAAGAAAATCCCTTATTAGAGATGCAAGTTCTTGTCATTCTCTTACTGTTTTTATGCAAGTTTTTATGTAGTAGTTCACCTCTATAAGGGGATGAAATGGCACATTCCAGAAAATTTTCTAACTGTTGTGAGAAGTTGCAGTTGCAGGCAAGAGACAGAATGGTTTTGATGTGGAAGTGGGAAGTTGGGGGCGGAATTTTGATTTGGGAAAATGACAGGGACAGATTCCTCAGATGCAAAATAAGATCACATAGGTGCATAGACCTCTTCCAGAGCTTTCCAACGGTACCAAATTTGTCCAATTTGGTTAAGGGACGAAGGAGAAATGGACCCCGGAAGTTACAGGAAACGCAAGGTGCGCGGCGGCAGTTTTAAATCTGCGCGGTGCGCGGAATGTGTGCAGATTGCGCGCGGATTGTGCGCAGATTGTGCGCGGGGTGCGCACAGATCGCGCACGGATTGCGCGCAGGTCGCGCACAAATTGCGCGCAGATTGTGCGCAGATTGCGCGTAGGTCGCGCACAGATTGCGCGCGGATTGCGCGCGGGGCGCGCACAGATCACGCGCGGATTTCGCGCAGGTCGCGCACAGATTGCGCATAGGTTGTGCGCAGATGGCGTGCAGGTTGCGTGCGGGTTGCGCGTGGATTGCGCGCGGATCGCGCACAGATGGCGCGCGGATCGCGCACAGATGGCGCGCGGGTTGCGCGTGGATTGCGCATGGATCGCGCGCGGATTGCGCGCAGATTGCGTACGGATTGCGCGTGGATTGCGCATGGATCGCGCACAGATTGCGTGCGGATTGCGCGCGGATTGCGCGCAGATGGTGTACAGATTGCGCACGAATCGCGCGCGGATTGCGCGTAGGTCGCGCACAGATTGCGCGCGGATCGCGCACAGATTGCGCGCAGATCGCGTGCGGGTTGCGCGTGGATCGCGCACAGATTGTGTGCGGATTGCGCGCGGATCACGCACAGATTACGCGCGGATCGCGCACAGATTGCGGGCAGATTGTGCGCGTATTGCACGCGGATCGCGCACAGATTGCGGGCGGATTGTGCGCGTATTGCGCGCGGATCACGCACAGATTGCGCGCAGATCGCGTACAGGTTGCGCGCGGATTGTGCACGGATTGCGCACAGATTACGCGCGAATCGCGCACAGTTGCGTGCAGATTGCGCGCGGATTGCGTGCGGGTTGCGCGTGGATTGCGCGCGGATTGCGTGCAGGTTGCGCGTGGATTGCGCGCGGATCGCGCACAGTTGTGCGCGGATTGCGTGCGGGTCGCGCACAGATTGCGCGCGGATTGCGCGTAGATGGCGTACAGGTTGCGCGCGGATTGCGCGCAGATGGCGTGCAGGTTGCGTGCGGATAGTGCGCGGATTGCGCGCAGGTTGTGCGCAGGTGGCGCACAGGTGGAGCACAGGATGCAAAGGGAGTTTAAAATGTGAAAAGTAAGAAGTAGTTAAACCCAGAATTTCATAGAAGATGAATGGTGTATCGAAATTGAGATCCGCGAAGTGCCAACTGTTCCTGGTTATATGGACTAACTTTGCCCGATATAAAAGTTTTTGCGAATCTTCATAGATTTTCTTCCACAGGTGGCTGAAGTTGGCATTCTGGACCAAAATACAATTGTGTAAAATGTGCAGAATTGGAGTACAAGTTGTCATTTTTGAAGAGATGCAGTTCCCGCACCTGATGTCGGAATGGAGCATGAAGACAGGAATTGGAAAGTTTGTCCAGCAGGGAACAATGATGCATGACCAGAGTTTGAATGAGGCCTACATATATCATAGATATTTAGTGCAGAAGAGTGCCATCGGCTGTTTGACAAACAAATTTTGTTGTCAATGTGGGCAATTTCTACAATTGCATGATATGGAAGAGGAATTCCATGTTACAGTGAGGGATCGAAAAGGGAAGAATTCCTTAAACCCCTGTTTGTTATCATACTTATAATTATGAAATTGTCATATGGCATAAAAATGTTAAAAATGTAAGGGATTACATAGATGTATATGCACTAGATGGCATCTTAACAAACATTGCATAGTGCATATGGAAATGCTTGTGCATAAATGAGATATTGCATATTGGTAGAATAATGAAGTCTGCATATGCAATGAACCACTAATGGAGAATATTGTGGTTGATAATCACTATTGATGTTGGTATTGGTTGTAGGACCAAGGATAACAAAGAGCATGGCTAAATGTGTTGAGGATGTTGTTGCATGAAGCCAACAACCTTATGCAGAAAGGATGGTGCAACAAATCTGTGATCATAAAGTTGGCAAAAGGACTGAGCAGCCTTGGTAAGAGGCCAACTGATCAGGTAACATCAGATGATGTTAATGATAACCATGCAGGTAATGATTATTGGTGCCAAATTGCATGAATGTTGAAAGAGGATTTGGTAAGATCTCTTCAACTATGTTTGAGCTATGATGAGTTAGTTTGCATGTGATATTGAATACCGATTGGGACTGTTAACCTACCAAGCTTGGTGAGGTGTGGGTAAGTGAAGGAAATGATCCTTACACCCTATGACTGTTTAGAAATCTCAATGCATTCATATGAATTTATATCATGCCATGTGTATGTTGGTTATGTGCTTAATAACCAAAGCAAGTGAGGACTGGTGGTCCTGATTATGGTAATGCAAGTTATATGAGATAGTCATGTTTCGATCATAATATGCTTGAATGCATAGTACTCATGAAACAATGCAAGGAGGACATGCTGTAAGTGGATGCTCATGTATGGCAGCGGGCATAAGACCATAACGGGCAGAGTGGTGTCACTTACAGGAGCCAAACAATATGAGGATAGCCTCATGGATAAGAAAACCAATTTCTGTAGTAGACAGAGTTGCAAATTCATACTGAATTTAATTATTAGTGCCATGGATTGGTTATGGAACAATCAAATTTGAATGGTATTGTTAAATGTTGCTGATTGTTTGGCTGTTTAATAAGTGTGCCACGGAGACACCTTGCAGTAAGACCGAGAGAGAGAGGTCCTGCAGAAGCCAAACTTCATGGGAAGGGACTCCATGATTTGAAAGTGGGTTTCAGGTGAAACGCCATAAGACATTATTAATGTCTCATCTGCACTACATGATTGGTAAACAATATGAGTGAGATGGTGAAGATTATGTCAGTAAGACATGTGAGAGGCATGTAACATCAAAAGGAATTGGGATGGCAAACCGAGGGACTGTCAACTCAGAGAAGGAGCCCCCATTCCTCATTAAAGAAGAGAAATAACATCTGCAAATGGATAAGTGTTTCATAAACCCTGAATGATATATATATATATGCATACATGCATGTCTAATTATTTGAGTTAATATGCAGAGCATGTTCTGATTTTATTTCTATTATGGCACACTGCTTGAAGTATGATTAGGACCTTCATAATTCACATCAGTAAGGAGTGCACGCCTTTCTAGTGCTGAGTTATGTTAGGGATGCCAATATTGACTACGCCTTAAGGGAATGGACGCATTCCTGGTGTTTCAAGGTTGGATAGTGAATGTTGTGAAATATGTTTACAGTTTTAGAGCAGCAATACTAATGAACTTGCTTATCCATCTTGTGTTTTCAGCCTAAACAAATTATAATTGATGTTACACACTAAAGAATCAAAATAAAAGGATGTTGTGAGGGGTTGTGGTGGAAGGGTTAATATAAATAAAAGGATGTTGTGGAGGTTGTGGAGGTTGTGGGGATTTTGATGAAGGGTTGTGAAGTATTGATGAAAGGGCTATTATGTGCCTATGGCTCCATAGTAGAGCCTAGACCTAGAAATGGTCGTAGTGAAGTTTCCTTCCAGTCGGCGTGAAGGTGTACTGGTAAGGTGTTAATTATTTGATGATTTGGAGCAGCCTGCGTGCTGGCCAAACATCCTAGTCCGCAGGAGGATCCCAAGGCTTACAAAGTAAAAGCAGGACCCTGTGGACCAGAGAGGAAATGCACAATATAGATAAGTATTCAATTTCATTCATTTCTTATATGAAATAATGAAGGTTTCAAGCATAAAGCTTGTAACAGTGAGCTGATGCATTATTGTTTCTTTGTTGGAAAACTTGGTCAATGCAGGAAGCAAGGACCCTGAAAGAACTAAAAGCTGCTTGGTAAATCCAGAAGTGACTGGTTGAGCATTGATTAATTGATGTTGTGGAGCAGTCTGTGCGCTGGCCAAACATGTAAGACTATTTGATGTTGTGGAGCAGCCTGTGCGCTGGCCAAACATGCAAGACTATTTGATGATTTGGAGCAGCCTGCGTGCTGGCCAAACATGCAAGATTATTGGTGATTTGGAGCAGCCTGCGTGCTGGCCAAACATACAAGGTTATTTGATGTTGAGGAGTAGCTTGCGTGCTATCCCAACATTCGTTATTATACCCATAGGAGATCCAAGGCTTGTAAAGCAAAGAAGGACCCTATGGAATAAAGTGAAGACATCTAATGCAGATAAGTATTTGGTTATCTTGTAATTTCTTGCTTATGAATATACATGTGTATTTGATTTGGCTATGATTTCCTATGAAAATAAACTAAACATGTGAATTAATTCAATGTTTGAGTGTAGGTATTGCTGTAAGCAATGACTATGAAAGCGTCTTAAGGATGCATGTGGACATGTAACCGTCCTAAAGAGCTCAGCATGAGCAGTAATGCAAAGATGGGGCTAGTGGGACTGTGTGAGTCCTAGCAGCCAAGAGTTGTAGATAAACCATGTGGAGGGACTCCATGGTTGAGAGGTCTGAAATAGACCATAGACATTAAGTGTCATAGCCAAGAAGGGCAGGTCAAGCATTCACGTTGAGGTGAAAGAGGCTAGGAGCATGAAAACCATAGTGGTGGTGTGGGTTCCAGAATGGAACAAGACTAAGAGAAGAAACTCTTACTGCTCTCTCTTTCCTTTTTATTGATGCATTTATAAACACAAAAAATTGTTGAATGCATGTATGGCTAAAAGTAGAGTGTGTTTATTTGCTTGAAATAAATTGTGAATGCTGAAGTAGTTAATTTAACGTGAATGGATGAACATGAAAGAATTCATGTGTATGCTGGAAAAGCATGGAAAGTGTGAAAGTCTCATGAATAGAGCATGGGACCTCCATGTCAATTGGGGAAAAACAATTGACTGATTTTTTTTTATTGTGTTTAGATTATGCTTGGTCTAACAAGAATTGTAATGATGAATTTCACAGGTGGAAATTAAATCAATTGGTTGCAGTTGCTATGAGCAAGTGTTGCTTGTGAGCCTAGTGAGAACCAGCTGTGCACAATGACCATGGCAGCGGACCATAGGCTATTAGAATTGGCTGGAAGTCTTCTTCAAACAATTGCCAAGACCCAAGAAAATCTTGGAGGGATGCTCAAGATGCAAAAGCAGCAAAACGAGATGAACCTCAAGAGGGTAGCAGCCATAAAGTTTTCAAACTTATGGATGAGCTGGAAGATCCGAATCAGCAGGAGCAGCTCATGAAGATCAAAGGACTTGGTCCTGAAAGTTCAAAGTAAAGAACAGAATGCAGGGCAGATCTGCAAAGTTTTTGAATTTTTGGACATGTGTAAATTGTATATGTGTGCCTAAGTCTTGGAACACCGAGGACGGTGTTATTCTAAGGGGGAGGGGATTGTAATACCCCATTTTGACCCTTGGGATATATTATCATTTAATGTAAATAATGTGTACATGTGATGTATGTTTTCCTAGCGTGGAGCTCAAGGCCAAGGCCCCGCTAGTGAAAGCCCGAATTTGATTTAAAAGGGCAAGCATTGATATTTGATACCCATGTGCTCTTAAGCCATGGAAATTGTAATAGGATGTAAATAAACATCATGCAATATAAAGTTCCAAGACTGGCTATGGAGGCAACGAATGAGAAGGGGCCATGTGTATCCACTAGGGAGTGGTGAGGGGGCTATGGGATTGAACCATAGGCTGCCATATGTCACCTTGAGAACCCATTTGACTTTCCTTGATGACATTTAATTCTGTTGTAAGGAAGTGGTTGAGGATTTCAGTCCATGGCTTCAATGGAGCATGGGCAGCCCAGAAATTCGTATGGCAGAGTATGGGCTCTGTTTTCTTGTACCACAAGCCACTCTACCTCATGGATGTTGCTTCTTCCTCATCCCCATTCCATTGGGAAACTTACCAGCACCATTTTCCATCCAAAAACGATTTGCCAGCGAGGGAAAAACCAGAAATCGCGACTTTGAAAGAACCCGCGTTTTGAAGAGCCAAGAACGCCCAGATTTGGCATCGGACAGTGAAATCCAATGGGGGATCCATTGGTATGAACCTTGGGGTGAATTTGGGAGCATTAGCTACCCCGAAATCCATTGGAAATCCCAGTTTTTACAGCCCAGAAATGAAGTGACGGGATTGAGTTATTGGATAACAGAACTGTGAGAAATCCAAGTGTGAATGACTGAGCAGAGGTTTGGTTTGCTTGATAAACCCAGTGAAGGCTAGAATCTCAAGGAATTAGCAGCTGGACCTTTCTATGCCCACCCTGAATAGCACTGGAGGGGAAGGGACGCCTGAGGGACTGTGCAGCAGAGAAGGGGACCTTCCTTGTGTTGGGTGCGGTAGGTATTGTGGGTGCCACGACTGCTGAGTTCATTTGAGATGCCTGTAGCTTTGTGGTTGAGCTCACTGGCTTAGCATCCTCCTCATTTGTCATCCATATGCTTGATAAACCCAACTGTGTGTTGGCTTAGCATGGCTGTTTGAGTGAAACCCTGACTGTAAGTGAGCCATCTAGTTCCTCCTTAGTGGATACACAGCCCAGCTCGGGGGTGATCTCTCAGCTGAAAGAATATAGGCTGGACAGAGATCTATGGTTGGGTGGAACGTTGCTCTCACGTAGCCAGTCGTTGGATGTCTACTTCTCAAGATAAGTGTTCTGTGTATTATAAATTATTTGCATTTTGTGTTCTGCAATACGTTAAATTGTCCATGTTTAATGAAATGAGTTGATTATCTTAATTTGGAATCCATGCATGGCATTGTAACGAGATTGAGTCTATATATGCTGAATCATCCCCCGCTGTGATATATATATATATATATGTTAGGCACTACTGTTTGTGTGCTTGCTATTATGTTTAATTCCGCTGTGTTTATATTGAGATGAATCTGCATATAGAAGTTTTTAATTGTTATGAATTTATGAGTAATGTAATATTGGGGCTAAGTCTGCCAAAAGCCCCGGTGTGTTGTTAATGTTTCCTTCCCTGCATTTGACGACGGAAGGGGACGTTACAGGAACCACAAGAACAAGGTCGCAGACAGTACATGAAACAGAAACAAGGTCAGCGAGCAATTACAATCTTGATATCAGTAGATGTTCAGAATGTTAGAACATGATCTCCAATACATAACTGAAATGATGTATATAGCATGGCCACTGAAATACAATCATGGATCCATTTTAAAATGATATCATAGCCATATCAACAAACTGGATCTATGTCTCATGATGATCCAACGTAAATAGAGTTCGGTCTTGCGCAACTTGGGTGATAAGAAATGAACTATATCATAAACCCAAGGTCTTCAAACCAACCATCGATAGTACAAACCATAAACCATGCGAATAAAAGGAGTTGAATTCGAACATGGAGGATTTCATTTGATTACCGGTCAATGATGAAAACCGTTATCAAATGAAAAGACACCCACCAATAATTAAAATGGGGTCCAAGGTACCTAGTACATCCTTACAAGTGTGAATGAGAGGTCTTGAAGTCGAACAATTGAAGAATCTATCAAATAAGGGACATTGATGTATTCCCATAACTCAATAGTGAGAGAATCTGCCACTAATGACTGCAAATCTCAAGGTACTAAACGAGAAACTCTAAGTCTGCTTCCTAGAGAAAAATGTGCTGATGTAAATAGGAAGAGACCCATGAAAAGGAAGGAATTGATGTATCCTTCATCAGTTCACACGAGGAACACTGAAATATTGTGTTGAAACAAAACTTATATAGGGGATGGCCGACATGAGGAGTCAATATGAACTACAGAAATGCTGACACAGGGGTAATCTTTGAACATTGAGCACCAAAGTAAATTAGGTAGTTGTGGACTGACACAGGAAACATGATATAAGTTCGCTATGTAGGATACATAAAAAACTCTCCATATGATCAGAAGAGTAACCAATCGGTGGAGGAAAAATCTGGAATCAAGTTAAATCCTAAATCCAAAACTAAAACCCAGTGACTTATGAAAGTATTGTGTTCAAGGACGGTTAAGACTGATTGCTAAAGAATGAATGAATAACAGAAAATTCCCTTCCCTCTCTTTTTAAAAATTTATTTTTCTTAGTTTAACGAGCATGAAAAGGTTGAAAAGAAAGCTCGATACTGTCTCTCTTGTGAAATTTTAATGAGTCCAAGAAATTAAACTCAATAATCCATCTTCATTTTTTAAAACAAGCTCGAAGAGGAGGAAAAAAATGCTTGATATTGTTTCAACCATGTGTAATTTAACAAGTCCATGGGAGGGAAAATCATGTCTTTCTTCATGTTTTAATGAGTTTGAAGAAAATATAGATTAATACTCGATAAGGTACTTATCCATGGATTTTAATATAGAGCCCGAATTTGTTTGTGCTCGCCAATGTTTTCAATTTTAAGGAGTCTGGAAAACTTAAACAAAAACTCCATACACCTACTCGTGGATTTTAGTATCGATCCCGAGTTGGTAAATGCTCGCCAGTGTTTTCATATTTTAAGGAGTCTGAAAAACTCAAACAAGAACTCCATAGTGTACTTTTTCATAAAGTTATCCCCTTCATCCAAAAAAGTGTAAAAGTATGCGAGGGAGGACTCTTCTAGTCGAAAAGACCAGAGTCTACCTTTTTCATAGTTAATCCACAAAGATCCGAAAAAGGGGTAAACTTATACCTAAGTGGATATTTGTTCAATTCCTTTAACGAGTCTGAACAAGACAAGTATGCTTGATGATCTTAATTTTGAAAAAGTCTAACAAGATAGTGAAAAAATTCATCAGAACGGGGAACTTAATATTCGTGTTTCAACCCATCAATGGAAATTTGTAGAAGTCTCTATTTAGACATGTCATTGACATGAGTAACTAACACAAGGAGATTGTTAAAATATTCGTCCACTATCCCATTTTGGTGTAAATGAGTGATGTTGGTGTAGATTTCATCCTCTTTTATATCTTTAAATCATTTAAAAAGGTTTTTCTTAAGGTATCCCAATATCTCACCAATCTTCCTCCACATTTATAATCCACCACAGAAACCAATCACAAGCTGATTTATCCATGTACATTTCCACAGAGATTATTTTTTCATCTTCATCACATATTTGGTGCATAGAGAAATATTTTTCAACTTTATGGATCCATTGTGTTCCTTCTCGATTGTCTTCGCCATCAAAATTCGGAAGTGGATGCAATGATGAGTGAGTGCTCCTGGTACCATTATTAATGTTTTTGGAGGCCTTAAAGTTATCTTTAAATAACAAGACTTCATCCACTTATTTGGTGACTCCTTTGATGTCTAGACGATATCCCTGTATTTATTAGTCCATATCCTGACGATATGCTTGTATTGTGGTGAGAATTTTGGATTCGGATTTGGTCTCATTCTTTTTTGTTGAATATTCAGGAGCACTAGTAGTCTTTCTCTCATGATTTCTTGTATTCATGTTTGGAAGGGTTTAGAGGCTTATGAAGTAATTACTATTAAAAAAATAGTAGTAGTAATTATTATTATTATTATTAGAAAATAATAATTTTATTATTCTATATGCTTATATTTTTTTAATAGTTTTTTAAGGGATTAAATATTATTATTATTATTATATTATTATTTGAAGTGGAGAACTTAGGCCACAAGATTATGTGAATGGAGAAAAGGGAACATTGAGTAAAGTGAAGGGAATGGAGGTGTTGGTTAATAAATGGATGCAAGTGAGGAGGAAATGTGGAGGGCATGATGGGGAATGGGAGTGAATGGAATGTGTGGGAGTAGATATTAAAGGAGCATGGAGCGATGGTAGCATGGGAGGAAATTGGAAGAGGAGCATAGGGAAGAAATTGGAGCAACGTGGGAGTGTGGAGTGAAGGTAGTGCAACAGGCGATTGGAAGAGGGGAGTGGGGAAGAATTATGTGGCAACATGAGAGATGGTGGGAGGTGTAAATGGAGTGTGAGGGAGTGTGAGTGAATTTGCAACGTGAAGGGAGTGTGAGTGAATTTGCAATGTGAAGGGAGTGTGAGGGTGTCTATGTGGAGTAGAGAAGGATGGCTAGAGCGAATGAGTGGAGTAGTGTAGGGAAAGGGTGTAGGGAAACATTGAAGTGCATAAATGTGAGTGGAGGATCCATGTGGAGTATTGCAGTAACGTCTGCATGGGGTGAAGGATGTGGAGTGGGTGGCTACATGGAGAAGATGAGAGGGTGTGATGGATGGTGGAGAGATTAGAGGACATAGGGGAGGAGTGTTAGGATATTTCAATACTCCACCCTTGTCCTATCTAGCATTATTTAATTTTCCTAGTTGTTGATGATGTCATTTTCCCCCTAGTGGTGTGTAGATGTCATCCAGGATCCATCTACCACCTTTTGAGCCCTGCATGCATCATTTTAGGACCACTTCAGTCAGTTCCCTATTTTACAGGAACCTACTGAGTGTTACAGTGCTGTCCACCTGAGTTATCTTACTGTAGTGGGGGGTTAGAGATCCGGATTCCACTGATTGTGGCCTCATGCGCCCTTTTCTGACTGGAATGCATGACAGACTCACTATTGCGCCCTCCTTAGTCAATTAACTGATTGTGACTTCAGTTAGCTGAGTTTAGGTTCAGTTCAGTTGACTTTGAGTCTTCTGGAGCACTCCAGTGGTGATAATCCCTATGCTAGACCAACTGAGGTTCAAATTATCCTGCATGATTCGAATTCTCTCCATTGTAACATCATTTTTTATTATATTGATTATTGGAACATGTGACATTATTTTGCTCCTATCTGAGTTCTGCTGCATTATTATTCTTCTGCTCTTTTTACTACTCTTTTTACTGCATTTTTCACTCTTCTTCAAATTTTCTGCTCATTCTTTCTTTGTGAGGTATCCTCGGCTCTTTAGAACTATTGTGACATAGAACTTCACATGGTATCATATCCATTTGAGCAAATAGGTTGAGAATTTGCTTTCGGTAGTGCACCAGAAGCCTCTAGATTGCCATAACAAATCTTGGTGCCATTGCACTAAATTCATTAGAGAAAGCCAATGAGGTCTAACCATGTGTGAAGGATCCAGATAAAAGTTCCTATTGTACTAAATCAGTGCTCAGTAGTAATCTACCTCCATTATTGATATTTTTTTGCAAGTTATTCAAGTTTTTGAGTCTGGCAAAAGGTACTCAAAGGTTCATGATTTGGACCACAATGAGCCATTCGGTCCAGTAGCAAGAAGGGTTCCTGAAAGACTTTTTTTGGAAAATATAACTTCTACACAGTGGGGGGCACATCAGAGGAGAAGATCCAGATCTACCAACAACATTTCTATCCTACAAAGGAGCCACTTTCCAATATTTTTGCAAAGGCTTTCACTGAGGAAAGTTTTTTCCTTCTCTGCTTAGCATGAAGGTTTTTTTAGTTCCCTACTGATGTTCTTTTTTAGGGGGGTATTTTTCCCATGAGGTTTTTCCCCATTTCCTTTGTTAATGGACAGTTCTTTATTTTTTATCATTTATTTGATTGTATGGGTGACCTTTGGTCTTAGTAACCAAGGCCGAGGATGCAAAGTATGGATTAAGGGGGGGTGTTAGGATATTCCAATACTCCATCCTTGTCCTACCTAGCATTATTTATTTTTCCTAGTTGTTGATGATGTCATTTTCCCCCTAGTGGTGTGCAAATGTCATCCAGGATACATCTACCAACTTCGGAGCCCTGCATGCATCAATTTAGGACCACTTCAGTCAGTTCCCTATTTTATAGGAACCTACTAAGTGTTTTAGTGTTGTCCACCTGAGTTATCTTATTGTTGTGTGGGGTTAGAGCTCCGGATGCCACTGATTGTGGCCTCATGCACCCTTTTCCGACTGGCATGCATGACAGACTCACTATTGCGCCCTCCTCAATCAGTTAACTGATTGTGACTTCAGCTAGCTAAGTTTAGGTTCAGTTCAGTTGACTTTGAGTCTTCTAGAGCACTCCAATGGTGATAATCCCTAGGCTAGACCAACTAAGGTTCGATTTCTCATACATGAATTCTCTCCATTGTAATATCATTGTTTATTATACTAATTATTGGAACATATGACATTATTATGCTCCTATCTGAGTTTTGTTGCATTATTATTCTTCTGCTCTTTTTACTGCATTTTTCACTCTTGTTCAAATTTTCTGCTCATTCTTTCTTTGTGAGGTATCCTTAGCTCTTTAGATCTGCTGTGACATAGAATTTCACAAAGAGAGTCTCATCAAACACAAACAACTTCATGTACCCTGCAGCAACCAAAATCTTTAATACTGCTTGGAAGATATTGACAAATTGATGATATGAATAAGTTACAATAGTACGTATAAATACACATAAATGGGATAAGTCACACCCATGACTTATCAGAATTGCATTTAATTATAATTAATATACAATATTTAATAGTTATAATATACATTTAAGTATATTACATCAACATCGTGGCAACATCATATAATAAAATGGTTAACTAACCAATATGAAACATTATATCTCACAACAACAAATAACATTCTAGAACAACACATAAAATGCTTAACTAACCAACATGAAACATTATATGTGACAACAACAAATAACATTTTGACATTGGGAAGGGGTCATTGTTATCGTTATAAGTTGGTCTTATCCTTCAACAAATGGTTAAGATTTATTGATATATCCTATATCCACCGTTCACTTTTATTTTTAATTTTTATCAATAAAATATATGTGTATTGAGTATTTTGTAAACAATGTATTTAAAGTTAAAAGTTAACGTCAACATAGTGAGGACAACACAATAAAATGGTTAACTAACCAACATGAAACATTATATCTAACAACAACAAATAACATTGTACAACAACACATAAAATGGTTAGCTAACCAACATGAAACATTATATTTGACAACAAATTGCATTTTGGCATCGAGAAGGCATCATTTTGGCATCGAGAAGGCATCATTAGTATCTTTATAAGTTGATTTCATCCTTCAACAAAAGGTTAAGATCCACTCAATATAATATATCTGATATTCATTTTTTTTTAATTTTTATTAATAAAATATATGCATATTGAGTGTTTTTGTAAACAATATATTTAAATTTAAACTTGACATCAACACAGTGACAATAACACATTCATATAAAACATTATATTTTACAACAACACATAACATGCCACATAAAATGGTTACTTGCATGAAACATTATATTTTACAACACATAACATGCCACATAAACTGGTTACTTTCATAAAATATTATATTTTACAACAACAAATAACATGCCACATAAAATGGTTACTTGCATGAAACATTATATTTTACAACAACAAATAACATGTCAGGATATGATGGGTCATTCATGTATTTTTCACTCCAATAAAATCGAACCACAAATATTGAATACTCATGCATAAGATTCATATATGCATCGGAGACGCTACCCGGTTGGAAGAAATTGAAGACCTGAGCCATGTAATAGTGTATACCACTTTTGCAGGGTAGGCTTTCTGAGTGGTTTTCGGTCTATGAAAGAGAATTTACATTCTGTGGCTTCAATTTGATAAAGGATGAGTAGCAGGGGTCATGATATTAATTCTCCACGACAGGATGATGACATGTCCACGTTTATTATCATTAAATTTGCCACAGTATGTCTGCTAATTCTTGTGGCTGCGTTAGTCTTTTACAGAGAGATCCGACGTCGGTTTCACTTTACTAGACAAGAACCGATGAGTCTTCCCAAAGTTGGGTTGGATTCTGTGATATTAGAGACTCTGCCTATATTTGTCCATAAATCACAGAATTTCACAGATGGAATGGAGTGCGCAGTGTGTCTGTCCGAATTCGAGGAGGATGAGAAATGCCGGCTTTTGCCCAATTGCGGGCATAGTTTTCATGTTGAGTGTATTGACATGTGGTTTTTTACTGATTCCACTTGTCCCATCTGCAGGATCGGCGCCAAGCCCCAACAACCAGTTTTGGAATCGGCTCGTCCCATCTGCAGAATCGGCGCCAAGCCCCAACAACCAGTTTTGGAATCGGCTCGTACAGAGATGGTTTCTGTTACAATCCCACGACCTATAAATATTTGCCACACTAGTGTACGGACCAAATTTTATGGTTTATAAATGTATAGTAGTGGATAATTAATTTTCTATACAATCAAATTTTTTATGGTTTATAAATATATCGTAATGATATTTCATTGTAGAGTGAACAATATATTATATGGAAATCTAGGTGCATGGCTAGTTCTCTTTCTTATTCTGTAGCTGTAGCCATATCGCATAAGAAATAAAAAAGGGTTAATGCAAACCTTTGCATAATGATCCATCATTTAATTTTTGAATTTTTTTTGTTGGATTGAAATCAAACTCAACATAATGATCCAGCCAATTCTTGATTTTTTTGTTGGATTGAAATCAAATTTCAATCTAGTTGTATGGGAAAAATCTGAAATAATATTGATCATTGCTCTCTTACTGGTTATGAATAATTTTGAAGAATTGTGTAGTGCTTGAATTAGATTTGACACCAATGGCCTTGAGTGAGTAGATGCTGACTCTGTTCCCTTTGCCATGACAGCGGAGTGCGCAGGAAAGAGGGGGGGAACCTTCGGATCCCCTCGTCCCAAGTTGAAGATCGCAGTGGGTCATCTCGGGGCTTAAAGGTTTGACGGGGAGGCATTTTCAGTACCGAGATTCTTCTGTGTCCTCCCATTCTTCTCATCGGATAGACTGTTAGCGTCCATCCGGGTACAAAGTGTTAGAAATAATAATCTCTTAGTTAAATTGTGTTAGTTACATTCAGTTAGTCAGTTCTATAATCAATTAACCGGTATTGGCTTGAACCATCAAAGCATGTAACATATATCTACAAATGTGTAATATCAAATAAGTAGTTCAGCCATTCGTGCTTGTAACTCTTTTGTTTATGTCTCTGCCCATATTTTTAACATGGTATCAGAGCGTTTGGTTAATCTGTTGGTCAATCCAAGAAGGATTTAGGAGCCTCTTCTTGATTTGAGGTTTTGTTGAACCGTTAGGTTTTGTTGAGCCCTTGGAGGTTTTGTTGAGCCCTTGGAGGTTTTGTTAAAATTTGTTGTTGTACATGCAGAGGAAATTCTGCTTTCTGCACCTAGAGTGTTTTGTTGATCGAAAGTTGGATTAGTTTATGGAGAACCCTCTTTAAATATTGGAGAGAAGATGCTGTCAGAAGCATGAGCAGATTTTCTTTGATTCGCTGAGGTTGAGCCAATCATTGGACAGCCTTCCAACATAGAAGCCACCGGTCATTGGTTGGATTTGTTAAGTGTTAGAAAATCCTGTTGAAGACATCTGGGTTTTTCCATTTGTAAGAAAAAAATTGTGAAGAAAGTTTGGTGTGGAAGCGTGCTGCCCAGTATGAGGTCCAGCTTTGTAAGGAGAAAGCTTTGAAGAATTCTGCGCTTTGAAGAATTCCGTTGTTGTGAAGAAATAGAAGCCCGCTACAAACTGTTGTGTTGCAGACTGCATTAAGAGAGATGTTATCCAGTTTGAATGAAAAAAAGAAGTTCGACTATATCTGACATGGAGCGTAGACCCTGAGGAGGAAAGTTGGTGTTCATGTCCGTTTGAAGAAAAAGATAACACTGAAGGATATCTAGCCTGCGAAGTCCACGTGATGATAGCAAATATTGGAACGAGTAAGAGTATCGCACATGTTTGATATTTGACCAAAGGTTGTTTATATTATTAAAATAAGATTCTGTGGATTCGTGAAAGCAGAGTTATAAAGAAGTTTTGAAAGGTTTTCTTGATATATTATATATATTGGTGAAAAGGAATTTTAAAACCAAGAAAAGTTTTTTTTAAGAAGAAAAAGCTTAAAGGGATGCGTTTGGGTTTATATTAAAAAAAATTAATGTCAAGTTTGAATATTTGAATATGGAAGTTTGTGTGGAAGAAACCCTAACATTTTTTAGGGTGAAAGAGAATTAGGGAAAGAGAATTACGAAAAGTTAATATTTTGGTGAAACAGAATTAGAGAATTACAAAAAAAATTGATATTTTGGAAAAGTTAATTGATATTTTGGAAAAGTTCTTTTTGTGAAGATTAAAAAAAACGGAATTGATTTCTAAGAAAGTTATGTGAAGTGTGGTGAGAGCAGCCTCATATACAAAAATGAGTAGCTTTATATTGATCAATATCAATTGATTTTGAGAAAGAAAATAATTTCTTTGATGTAAAGAATTGTTGGTTTTTAAGAAAAAATTGAGGAGAAATATAAAGTATTTCTAGTTATGGAGCAGATCAATGAAGATCTAGAGGAGAATAAACCTAATGAAGATGAAGAGATCGATGAAATATTGAGAAGATCTATGCCGATTTTGCCATTTTTCGAATGTATGGATTATGAAATTTGGGAAAATAAAATGGAAGATTTGCTTTGTTCAGTAAATTTGTGGCATTTTGTTCAAAAAGATTTTGAAGATCCTCATAACAGGAAAAATGCAATAGCAAGATTTCTTATTTTGTCAGCAGTGGATTACAACGTTTTTTTATTGTGTTTTCTATAAATTTCATAAAGTTGTTAGTGCAAAAGCTTTTTGGGATGCTTTAGAGATGAGGTACAGTAAAAAGAGAAGAAACAGAAATACTTTGCAGCATATTGGTACATTGGAAGAAGCTTTTGTGTCTAAAGCAGAGAAAGAAGAAGTAGAGAAAGAAAATGAAGACAAGAAAGTTGAAGAAGTCCTTGATAAAGTAGAGGAGAAGAATATTGAAGACCTTCTGTGTGCCATAGAGCATGAAGACCACAGAAGGTCTTCATTACCCCTAAGCATGAAGACCTTCTGTTGAAGAAACTTTGGTGAATCCAGCAATAGATATTGCTAATGACATTAACTTCATGAATCGAACAAAGTTTGTTGATGACAATTCAGTTGAAAATAAAAACTGCCCATGTAGCAGTGTTTGATGAGAAACAAGATGAAGATTTTGTAGAGTGCTTGGAGAGTCCATTCCTACACATCAAAAAGATGCTTGAAGCATCAAACGAGACCAAAGAATCTCATGTTTTTGGAACTGAAAATTTGTGTGTGTTTGCAGATTATGCAGGTACTATGAAAGAAGAACATCACTTGGATGTGTTAACAGATTATGATGAAGAGTTGAGAATGCTAGAAGAATGGATAGAAAATC
The DNA here is from genome assembly GCA_027924585.1 of Larix kaempferi. NCBI lineage: Eukaryota > Viridiplantae > Streptophyta > Pinopsida > Pinales > Pinaceae > Larix > Larix kaempferi. The sequence continues at coordinate 1,536,558 of BSBM01001283.1, read as the reverse complement.
CAAGAATTTGTGAATACATGAACCAGAATATTGTAGCAGATGAAGAAGACATGAACCAGAATATTGTAGCAGATGAAGAATATGAAAACATAGATTTTCAAGAATTTGAAATGAGCATTGCATAAATGCGAAAGGAAATGAATTTCAATAAGCAAGGAATAGAGATGAACATTGAGATAAAAGAATTATGGAAGTGTTTGCAGAATATTTTTGGGTGGAGACAGAATGAGACAAAGAATATAGTTAATCACAAAGATCAATTGACAGAGAATACTTTTGAAAGCAAGGCAAGAGGAAGACAACAACATCAATTTTGGGATCCAAGCTAACATTCTATCTTTGAAGATGAAGATGAAAGAACTAGGCCTAAGCAGCCTAATCTGAACCCACTGAAATTTTGGTTAAGTGTTTGTAAGCTTCGCTGAGACATAGACCAGCAAGCATTTGCTTTTGTGAGATTTACATTTTAGATGTTTTAGAGTATCATAATTACGATGGAGTGTTGTGTTTATTAAGAATGTAACACTTGAGATTAAGAGGGAGTGTTAGAAATAATAATCTCTTAGTTAAATTGTGTTAGTTACATTCAGTTAGTCAGTTCTATAATCAGTTAGCCGGTATTGGCTTGAACCGTCAAAGCATGTAACATATATATACAAATGTGTAATATCAAATAAGTAGTTCAGCCATTCGTGCTTGTAACTCTTTTGTTTATGTCTATGCCCATATTTTTAACACAAAGGAGGGAGAGAGAGGATCGGGGTGGATAGGCACTGAGACTTCTATGAGCTCTCAGTTTTCTCCATCCCAAATTGACAACTTTGTTTTGTTTCGGAAAAAAAACACAGAAACACTCTTTTATCTTTTGGTTGAATTTAAGCACTTGAAGAATTACTTTTGAAGAACTAATCCAACTAAATTATTTTTATTTTATTATATAGGAATCTTCCCTTTTTTGTAATTTTAGTTTTAGAATCCAACTTAGGTTACTTTTGAACAAATACTTAGGGGTAATGAAGACCACAACTCAACTCACAACCACTTTATTTATTATGAAAGTTGTATGAAGATTGTAACATGTGCTCTTTAAAACTCCAAAATGGTAATATTTTGATTTTCTTGTAGGGGAAGGATAATTAATATTTGTCTATATCATAATTTTTATTATTTAGAATCAATTTTTATTGTAAAATTGGATTCAACATCTATGTAATTTTAATATGTATATTTACATGATTATACAAGCTCAATACCTTATATTTGCATTTCCAACCATTATAACCAAAATTTGAGAAAAATCTTAAAAAAACAAGTCAAAAAGAAGTTCAAATCCTCTAATATTTAGACTACTCAAAAAATATCTGAAAAGCACAAATAATGGGAAATCTTGGGCTTTATCATTGTTACAAGTTAGAGGAAAAATAAGATATTGAGGAAGAAAGGGAAATCTATAGAAGAAAAATGAGAAAATACTTTATGTTTAGTAGAATATTCTATTGGTATTAGGTTGAATGATTAAGTAATACAAAGAAAAAAGGAAGTTGTACTGAGAACTTTTAGTGAATGTTAGGTGATCCATAATTATGTGGTTCCAAAAGAATAAATTTCCATTGATTTTGTATAGTTAATGTAAGTTTGATCGAGACTTATATTAAGAGGAGAAAAAGGGAAACCACATTGGGTTGGATAGAACTATGAAAGAAAGAAATAGGAAGCTGTAATGGGAGGAGAAAAGGAAAAAATATTATTAATACTTAAATTGAGAGGAGAAAAGGAAAAATTATTTTAGGTTGGGTCGCACTGCTAGAGTAAAGCCCCACTTATTTCAATTATTTCTCTCAAATAAAAAACTAACAATTGGCACCTTTACATGGAAATGATGTCACGCCCTTACATGGAAACGATGTCACAATAGTTAATGTTGGTGAAAAACATGGTTTAATTTTCAAATGGTATTGTTTTTATTCATTGCACATTGGAAACAATGAATTTTATTTAGTTTCATTGCCATTGGTTTGAAGGATATTGAAATATATTTTTTTTTATTCAAAGCTCAATAGAAATTCAAGTCCATATAGGTTGAAAACACTCCTTATATCTGTTGGAATTCTTAATTATGTTGAGAGGGGGGTTGAATCAGTATCATGCACAAATTAAGTAATTTTTCACTTCTAAAAACATGCACTAATTGCTATTTAAAAACGCATCAATAAAAAACAATTATGTGCGGAATGTTCGAAGAATATTTTATATATATGTATAAAAATAAAATTATATAGAAAGATGGGAGACACCAATATCCAATGATGTCAACACCAACTCACTCAGAAACCCGTCTAATTGGGACACCAATCCCACATGCGAGCACCAACTTGCAGACTACAAGCTCCAACCTATGAGGACACTAATCCTCCGCACAAGCACCAACTTGTTGATTTAGGCTCCAACCTGTAAGGACACCAATCCTTTGTGCAAGCACCAACTCACAGTGTTCAGGAACTAACCTAACTTTTGAGTGGAGACTGCAATATCCTTTCCTTACCCCATCCAACCACTTTAATATATATATGTTGCTATACTTCTATCACACTAACTTTAGATCTGTGTGCACTATGTTCTGCACTCTGCTTTGCTTCCTGCTGCGCGCACTTTTGGTGTATTCTAGTTCAATTCTGCTCACAGCTTCTCTTACAATGTATCATGCTACAGTTCCACTTACTATACTGATTCTGTGCACATACTCATCCACATATTCCTTTCTCCTTTCTCATAAATGATCTTGTATGTATGCGCAACTGCTTCTTGTTCTTATGCATGTCTTGTAACCTCGCGCACTTCTTCAAATCATATTGTCTCTGATTCCCCTAAGCATTTCATCTAACCCAAAGCTTGCAAATTAAGAATATTACTCCATTTGTTCTTCCAAGATTACTTCTCATTCATAAAATTCACTCTTATTTATACTCACTGGATCAAATGATGTGTCCACAAGTTGGTTCTTCTCTAAGATGTTAACACCCCAGCTTCTTCCTTTCCTTATGGTCAATCTTACCCAATCATTTTCCACTTGTCTTATCTTGTGCGGATGAAGTGCCATGACTTTATGGGTCTTGCGCACACTACTTCCTTGGCTTAGTGGGTCTTGCACTGGAGTACCATGACTAGGTGGGATTAGAGTGCCATGCACAAACAACCTTGGTCTGTAGCTTGGTTTTAAGGCTTCCTTTGACTTGCATATATATTTTTATATGAACTTCTTCAAACTAGCACTTAGATTTCAAATTCATCACCAAGTCCAACAACCTCTTTAACACTAATGACAACACCAAAGTTCAAAAAAATCCCTCTTTGGCATTGATGTCAACACTAAGAAAGAAACTAAGCTCCCCCTGAATGTGAGCTATTATTTTTTGCACAACATGCTTTTGTATTAATGTCAATTCATCCTTTGAGTATTCTTGTGCAAACATCGATTCATATTTCTCTGCAAGACTTTTACTTAGTATCTCTAGCCCTTGGACATCAATGGAAAATGGCTGGTCCCCCTATCTTTATGCTTCCATTTCTTTCTTGTCGCTTCTACTACGATGTGCTAAATTCTCTTGCGGCCTGTATCATTGTCTCTGTCAACTTGTACATATATCATTGTCTCTGTCAATGTGTTCATATATCTCTGCCTTTGTAGATATCACTATCACAATTATTGTTAATAAAGGTATGTCCCCCTTCGCAGTTGCAAACTCTGCCCTAACCTTGAGGTTTTGTTCCTATCTTTTATTGTTCCTTTTGTGTTGATTTCTTCTGTTTTGTGTGATTCTTCATGTTGACCACATCTAACTTCTTATGTAATTGCTTCATTTTATTTGCTCCCCCTTAGTCACACCAATCTCTTGCATTATGTGAATTGCACTTTTTGTGTTGGTTGCTTCAACATTGTACAATCCTTTTCTTGCTTTTCTTTGCGCAAATTTTGTTGCAGTTTCAAGCATCACACGATCCTCTGTTGCAGCTTTCTGGCTTCATGCTTCCCATTTCTTCATTTTTCCATTTTGGTTGTGTCAGGTTTCTTCCATGTCATAGATGCTTTGAGATAATGTGAAGTTGGGAATTACATATTTCTCCATGTCACGTGCCATGCTGATTCACATTGAATTGATTTGACATTCATGGTATCATTAATGCTACATATTTCCTAGGATGTTAATGTTTAATTCCTTATGCATCTTTTCAAGTTATTCAGAGGTGTACGATCATGATTTATTTCTGATTACAATCCATTATACTTACGAGCTATGTGTGGGACTCATCCTATTCCATTGGCACTCACTTTTTGGGATTGTGCAATTTTCCTGTATGAGCTTCTAAGAGAAAGGTGGTCATAGCTCCATTCAATAGTTTCATCACCATGTCTAGTATTTTGTAGCAGATGTCCTTAAGTAGTCTTAACACATTAATTCGATCACAACAAGTTTATTTGTTAATACTCAAGATTGAATTAGGAATTTTGTTAGTCACAAATGAAGGAGTCCAACATTATGGAGTAGTATTCCCAAGCACAGACCAATCAAATTAATTCAGAAGAAATTTCATCTTTGAAAAGGCTAGTTGAGTGACTAGAGAGGCAACAAGAGAATGTTTTGGTGTTGTTGAAGCAATTACAGGTGAACTCTAAGATTGATTACGGTAATGTTTGTCAATTTTTTCCAAATCTAAAACTAAGCCAATCTCTGCAGGATTCTCACTTCATTAGTGTCAATGAACGATATTCACGAGACCTCGAGCTTCGCCTGTCCTTGCAACTTCCTAATTCTGTCAATTCTAGGGAGCGTTCTTCAACAAGCCTTGAACTTCACCTGTTTTTGCAGCCTCCTGATCATGTCAATTTTACAGAACAATCTTCATTTGTTCTCAAGCTTCGGTTGTAAGCTCCTAAACACTGACGTTTTGACTTGCTCTATAGCTATCCGTTTTGTATATGCTAGGAGAACAATTTCATAAAACTGATATGCCTGCAAAGGGAACTTTTGACATATGTAGACTTGTTGCTATTTTACTTTTGGGATCCTGATGTTTATGTATGCATATTGTCTTGTGTGACAATGATTATATTTACCATGTAATGTCCCCATTTTGACCCCCTTTGCATTAAATCGTAAATGATGTAAATATTGTTATTTAATCATGGTGAGGAGCTCAAGGCCAAGGCCCCACCATTAATTTAGCGTTTTATGTATCGACAATTAAAAAAAATAGATGCCTATGGTTCTTGTGCTAGATAGGCACAATGTAAATTAAGACATCATGTAAATACGAATTTTAATGAAAACCCCACAACTAGCTATGAAATGCAACAAAGAGATGGGGGCATGATTCTACAAGGAATAGGGAGGGAAATTATTCAAACCCTTGAGCCAATGGTGTTAATCCATGTGTCAATGAGAAAACCCATAAACCCTCAACTACCCATTCTGACTTATGCACCCAATCATTTAATTCTTCCAGAAATTGGTTGAGGCAGTTAATGCCTTGGGAATGAAGAGGCATGGTAGCCAATTTTGTGCATGGGCAAGCCATCAACCTGGAAAAGCATGGCAGCCAATTTCGTGCATGGGCAAGCCATCAACCTGGAAAAACATACTTTTGCTTATGGGGCAAGAAAACACCCACGAAATGGTGCCCAAAGCCATTATGAACCCATAGTCTTTCCTCTCTCACGCAGTCTGAGCTAGCGGCGCTTTCCCCATCACGTTTTTTTACCAATTTCCTGCATTTTCCATAGTTGGGAGCTCGTTTTTGTGTTGCACAGTGGCTGGGAGAAAGGGAGTCATGTTTTGGGGGTTTATAGAGGTCGTTTCAGCCCCTGGAATGCATATAAACATTTTCTGAAAACGAATGGCTCTCCCAGGGTTTATTTCCCATCTACCAGTTCGTTTTGGTTGCCCACGTTTTTCAGCACTTGTATTTTTGTGTTGGGTGCATCCCTGCATTTGTTTGAACTGTGAGCAAGAAATTAGGAGTGGAAGTAGACCTGAATTGGCTTGATAAACCTAGTGAGGGGGATAACCTCTCAAGAAGATCAAGAGGGCTGGCTATTCTTCTATGCACACCTTGAACAATATGAGATTGGAAGGTATGGCCTGAGGGATTGTGTAGTAGTGAAGGGAGTACTTCCATGTGCCAGGTGTGTAGGTATTGTGGGAGCCAAGCTAGATAGATCTTGCAGAGGGTACCCATATCTCTATGGATGATCCCACTAGCTTAGCAATTCTTCCTTCCATTGCCTAACAGCCTGATAAACCCAACTGTAGCTTGGCTTGGCTGATTTGGTGTATCTTTGGGCTATGTGTGAATCTGTTGTTCCCTGATTCCTTGTAGAGATCATGCCCAGCTCGGGGGTGGCAGTGTATTGAGATATTGATAATCACAACTGGCCTATGGTTGGGTGGAACGTTGCAGTTGCATAGCCAGTTGCTCGGGGCTACTTTGTTATAAGATAAGTACTCTCTTGTGTTAACTTTGCAATTATTTATTTGATGAATATCGTGAATGTATGATGGATGTGTTATTGAAATTACTTCCGCTATGTTTTCTTATAATTATACATTTCCATATGTCTTTTTATATTATGTGAATGCTTATTTAAAAGTTCATGGGGCTAGATGCCCAGTTTTAGCATCATGTTCTCTCTATCATGCTGGTATGATGGGAGGGGACATTACATACCACCTATGGGAAATTTTGAATATGTGTACCCCTTTTTGTAATAGTTGTACTTTTAATATACACAAATATCAACTGAATGTGTTCTTGTGGGACATTTTCTGATTTGCAAATCTTATTGTACTAAAACTAGATCGCTTGAATGGAATTTTGAAATTCAAGGGTTTTGTTTTCAACTTTGAAGGTTAGAAAAATAAGCAACAACTTTCTACTACTAAAGAAGTATCTCCATTATTGGCTTCAGTTGTGCATGATTGTGAATTTTTCTTTACCCATTTTTGTGTGTATGCAAATTTTGAATGACTATTCTATTTTTTTTTTCATGGTTCCAGGTGATTTGTCTTTCTCATCCAGTTATCAGTAGGATTATTTGTTTTTCAATTTACATCTTTATGGCCAAGAATACCACAATTATAACATGCTAGTGTGGGACAATATTTTGCATTGTGTCTAGTGCTCCAACATTTTCTACATTCAACAGCTCTATGGCCATACTAATGAAAATTGTAATATTGAATATAAAAAGAACTCATACATTTGGTTCTTGAATAAGTGGAACTTCCCCAAGATCTAAAATCTACAGCTCTATGTGAAAAATTCATTACAAGAATAGCAATAGCCATAGAATGCATGGTGACTAGATTTTGCATGATTTTTGGAAGCGGTTGACCTTTCTTGAAATGGAGAAGTTTTCTTGTCAAGTTTTGGTTGCTTATGATTTTATTCTTTTTTTTTTCATACCTAAGGCTCTTTAGGATATCTACATGGCTTCTAGGCTTCTCTTCAGTCTTCCTTTTTGGGAGCCTGGAGTCTTCTTTTTATTCAATGTCTTTTGTTCATCATATCCCAATCCAGTCTTGTCATGAGATGATCTCTACTAGCTGAGGATGTCATCTAGGGTCGATGAACTCTTCGCAAACTTCAAATTTGTAGCAACTTTCCTTTTTATTTCCTCTTTCAAAGAGGCAATCTCAAGCTCCCTTTCTTGACAAATTTGATCCTTTTCCTATAGCTGAGCTTCTACAAATTCCTTGACCTCCTTTAACTGACCTCTTAGATCAACTACGATATTTTCATCTTATTTTATACCATTCATTTCATTCCTCAATCTATCAGCCTCTTCTTTTCCTTTTTGGAGATGAAAATGTTGTTCATTAATCACATGTCTGCTATCATCAATTCTTCTTTGAGTCTTCTATAGTTGATCCTTCAAAGATTGATTTTCTTCCTTGAGTTCTGCAAGTTCTTCTTGAACCTTTTTACTCATCTTATTAAGCTCATTTTTTAAAGAGATAACCTCTCATCCTTTTCTTACAGCTAATCTTTTAGAAATTGTATTTCCTCTTTTAAATTAGCAAGTATTTCTTCACTTGCTTGTTCAACACCCTTCATTGTTATTTCCAATTCTCCCGATTAGGGTATTTTTGAGGTATAAAATGAGCTCCTAAGGGAAATAATAAAATAAGAGTTACAATAATAAATAAGAGTTCTAAATTTTAGAAAGGAAAAAGAAAAACTACTTTTTCTTATCGTATTTTTGACATATCTACATAACAGTTCACCCAAATTTCAAGTTTGGACACTCGTTGGATGCGGATTTTAATTTCGCATCCAACCCATACCCACACTGCATACTTATGAGGCACCCACATTATTGTTGTCAGCTTGGGTCTATTAGTTGTTACTGTACACATTTGTCTCCTATATATAGGATTCAAGGGGATGTTTTCATTTTAGTCATCATTGTATCTTGTATTGTCTTATGTACTTAGTACATTTTGTCTCTCTGCTAAAACCAAACCGGACCGCGTTGATATGCTCTAAGCAAAATCGATGGTGTAGTGATACGTATGGTAAGTTTTTTTTAGCTTTTTGTGCTTAAAAAAATTTACATTCGTACCTTGCTTGAAAAAAATCTATGAACCCATCAACAGGTCTGTGATCAAACCAAAATTAATTTCGTTGAAATCTGATGAAAAAAATTGATGGTATAGTGATCGGCTGACAATACTTTTTTTACTTTTTCTGTTAATCGACTAGTAAAGTGATTCAACGCATAAACTCTCTGATCAAACCAAATCGGACTGCATTGAAATCCTCTAAGAAAAATCCATGATGTGGTGATATGACTAGTGAGAAAAAAAAAAATTCAGTTTTTTGTGCTTAAAAAAATTTACATTATTACCCTACACTTTTTGTATTTAAGAAGTCTATAAAATGATTTATCAGACACTGTATATGTAGAGTAATTAATTTTACCCTTTATTATTTGACGCAGAAATCAGTTTGGACCATATGGATGCGAATATAAAATCTTGATTGTAAGGAGAAAATAAATCGAAATTTTTTACCAAAGGTTTATATTAGTCCTTTATAAATACTCTATTTTTCACTCTTGCTTTCCAATTAAGAGATCGTGTGTAACATGTGTAGACCATTTTGGCTTCCTATCGAGATTGCGGAATTTTACTTCTTATAAATTTGATCATGTTCAATACAAACCCTAATCTATTGCCACATAAAGAACGGAATTCATTGCCTCCAGAGGTTATGGAAGAAGCTTTTTGAATACTTGCTGAAGAGGATGTTGAACGAGAAAAGAGACGAAAAATGAAGTAGCAATTGTCTATACAACCAAAAAAGTGATGGAAATTATATAGACTTGCAAACACTGATTGTTGGAGTGACGATGATGTATCCAATGGTAATTATGTTGAGAACCAACCTAATGATAGGGAAATACCTTATCAACTCCAATGTCGTTCAACTATGCAGTATGTTAAGGGAAAGGATCAAAAATTTGATACAGTTGCTCTTCTTAAGGGAGAAAATAGTTCAGAAGAAATCATTATCTACAAAGTTATAGATGAGTCACATACAGGAAATGTAGAGTTGACAATGTTGGATCCTTGTGGTGATGATCCAATTCTTTACACTATTAGTACCAATGACACATGGACACATACTGTGGATGATGTTATGCCTGTTAAAATGGTGTATGCAAATGAAAATGAAAACCTTATGTTGCACCATCCTTCACTTTCTAAAATAAAATCACAATTATCTTCAACTGGGTCAGATGAAAATCATAAAAAACATTCCACTGCAGTTAGCAAGAAAGGGTTTTATATGGGATCTTGTTCAGGTGTGACTCCCCTACTAACTCAAAATGGTTGTTTTATGAAGATTCGTAGAAAGAAATTCATTCAAATGGATGTGTTATTGGTGCGCGGTACAAATCCATTTTATTTTACCATAAAGGCAGGCATGTATGTTCGTATTTATTATGAAAAATTGCCTGGAATGTCTGAAGATAAGTCATAGAAAATTCCATATCTTGTAGAAGTGTTGGATTGTTTAGTAGATGTTTCAACTGGTGGAACATTTTGTTGGGTAAGAATATTTGAAAATCATGTAGATGTTTTTGGTAGAGGCCACTATATTCCTGAAGGTTTGAATTTTCATCCACATGAGGTGTTTTACACAAAACAAGCTCTGTTGATACCAACTGAAATAATTGATGGTGTGTATACATGTGTATCTTTTAATATATATTCTTCAACTCATATATGAAAAATGTATTTATAGTATCTAATGTTATATTATGTTGGGTTGTAGGCATTGTTGATGTTTTCTTTACTGTGAGCTCTATTAAAAGGTGTGGCATTAGCAGTCGAAAATGAGAATTTTTTTTTGTCGTTTTATTGCTACGAATGATGATAAACACACCACTTTTCAACTTCTTGCAACAAAAGGTGGCAATCAAGTTATGACTGCTAGATTAGTTGCCTCTATAGAATATGGAACACACAGTGCATTGTCGTCATATATCGGAGTATTGCAGCCCAATCGAGTACATCGTCACAATATTCATCTTCTTTCCTACAAAGTTTTCAATCACATAAGGTCTCGAAACATTATACGCAGTGAATCTTATGTGAAATTCCTTGTTCATATGAAAGTTTCATGGTTACTTTTGAACGAATTGCAATGCATTCTGTACCTCATGGGATTGTAAAGAAGAAGAATTCACTAGAGTTCAGCATAGAAGGCTATGAGAATCTTAAGGAGACATTTTTATATACATGGCCAACCTTTCCTAATAGATATCAGCCAACTTCAAGCTCAAGTAATCGGACTCAACCTCTTAGTAAATGGAGAGTGGGACCAAAATTTAGATTTCTCTATTTGTATAATAGCCTACAACCTCGTGTACAAGTACACTTTTCATTGGATTCACACCAATGGGATCATGTCCATCAGTGTTATGGATTAGGGATGAGGACTGGTGTACCCCATTTGGATTTGTAAGCATTTTTCCTTTCATTAATATATTTTTATACTGTTTGGTGTAATATGTATGGTGAATTATATTATTTAGTATATATGAATTATTTATTTCTTACATTCAATTGTTTTTGGTATTTTACTGTTATGTAAATGTTTTTTCTTTTCCATGAATTGTTTCTTTATATATGAAATTGTTTGAAACGTTAATATACATTTTTTAGCCTGTGGGCTATTGAGAAGATGGTTACAGTACTATCTGTTTTCTGTCCTAAAAGCTACTTATTTTAGTCTTTTATAATCATCAAAACATGCCTTGTGAGGATCTACACTTACAGAAAACATAGAGTAGAACTTTGCAAAAACAAAAACCTTTCAAAAGTGGTATTTTCTTCATCTTGATGGGGCAAACCATCTAAAATTAACTCTGGACACGTCTAAATATTTTTTCTCCCTTCTTATTATTTAGTTCTGTAGATAATATTTATTTATGAAAGTTACATGAAGTATAATTTATATGTATATGCACTCTGGTTCTATATGTTAGTAGTTTCTCCAAGATTAAATGTGTTGATCATTTTGGACTTTCAGTTTGCTAAAGAAGCTTGGGGTCTTTTGATAGACCAATTTAGAGATTGTTGAATAATATATTACATTTCTGCTTGAAATATAATATCATTTTTTCTGAGAAAAAAAATGAATGGTTTTTTACCTTTTTTTTATCCAAGGACTAAATTCACAATATTTAATCTAACACATAAATAAAAACATTCTTCATGTGCTAGTAAGAACGTTACATAGTCAAATTGAATTATTTAAGTTGAACATGATGTGTCTTAGCATTCACCACTACTCCACTATTCAATATTTTCAATTTTATCCTAAAAATTGCCATTGTGTAAAAATACTAAAAACTGCCCTAGTTCACTAAAATTCACACATAGTGTTCAATATTTGGCCTGTTTGAGTGATTCAAATTGGAAAATGTGAGTTTATTTATTCTCTGTTTTTTTACATTTTCATATTTTCATTTCATATTTGAAAATACCAATAATTTTGTTGAGTTATTGTCATTGACAGAAATGGGTAAGTACTAAAAATCTGGCTCAAGTGGCTATGGGAAAATGACCGCCATTTCCTCACTAAGAGGGAGAAAATTATTCTAAGGGCACCATCTTGTAGGTGGATGACTAATGCACCTGAATATAGTCTCAGTTTTGGAAAAACGTCTCTGGTCAAGAATATATTGGCCTGCCAAAAAACTACTCATCATGTTTTGCACCTAAAACTAGCCTAAATGGCCTTAGGCAAATGCCCGCCATTTCTCACCTATGAGGAATAAAACAATTCAGAGAGCATCAACTTTCAGGTGGAGGATTTACGCACTTAACCATTGACGCATTCTTGATAAAAATTATATGGCAAAGAAGATAATGGCCTGCCAAAATAACCAATCAACCTGCTTTGCACCATGCCCGAAAATGCTCGCCATTGGCAAAAATGGCCTAAGTACTGAAAAAATGGCTCAAGTGGATATGGGAAAATGACTACCATTTTCTCACGGAGATAGAGAAACTTATTCTAGAGGAACCATCTTGTAGGTGGATGAAAAATGCACTGTGAAGAACCTGCAACAATTAATTGACGAAAAATACACAATATATCAGATCACAGAATACTTTTATTGATCGTAGGCCACTTCGAGGGGGCAACCTCCTTTAAGCAAGATCAATACAAAATAACTTCACGGTGCCTTCATAGGCCTCAACACACACTTATATACTAAGTCTAGGCGCCAATACTATGGGTCAAAACCATGGTCCACTACAAACTATGGATCAACAATACTACAAGCGACTTACAAAGCATACGCGCCAACAACAATAACACAAACTATGGATCAAAAAATACTACAGGACGGCTTACAAATCATATGCGTCCAACAACAATATACTAACAAAGTAAAGACATGGGTTCCTAACATCCCCTCCCCCTTAGAAAAATCTTTGTCCTCAAAGCTTTAGATGTGGAAATTGTTGTTGAATCTGAAGGAGTGGTTCCCATGTAGCATCCTCTAGTTGCATGTCGTGCCACTGAATTAAGACCTCTGTGATAGAGTGAGAGCGAAGCTGACGAGTGCGCCGATTGAGGACGGACTCCAGCTCCAAAAGGATGGATCCTTCATTATCCAGTTTGGGTAAAATAGTTTGTCCACTAATGTTGGTGCCAAGAACTTTCTTCAGACAAGAGACATGAAATACTGGATGAATGTGGGAAGAAGGAGGAAGTTCCAATTTATAAGAAACAAACCCAATCTTCTGAAGAATCCGATGTGGCCCATAGAACTTTGGAGCGAGCTTATGATTCCCTTTTATTTTCAGGGAGGATTGCTTGTACGGCTGGAGATGAAGAATCGCCTGCTTGAAAAGTGCGCTCAGAACGGTGCTGATCAGCTTGTTGCTTCATGCGATTTCTTGCCATGTGAAGATTGTCCCACAAAATGCGAAGAATATGATTGCGGTTTCGAAGGACCCTGTCAACTTCCTGAACTGGTGAACTCCTGGGGGTGTATGGAAGAAGAACTGGAGGTGCCTGACCATAGACTGCTTCATATGGGGTCATTTTAGAGGTAGTGTGGTAAGAGGTATTGTACCACCATTCCACGAGAGGGAGCCACTTTGCCCACTAATGTTGTTGTTCAGAGGTGACGCAATGAAGATAAGTTTCCAAGCATTTATTGATAATTTCAGTATGACCATCTATTTGTGGGTGATACCCTGAACTCATCTTCAGTTTGGTGCCAATGTGGCGAAATAGTTCTGTCCAAAAATGACTAGTGAAAGTCGCATCACGATCCGAGACAATGGAAGAAGGGATGCCATGAAGACGAAAGATCTGGTCTAGGAAAATTTGAGCAACTGAGGAGGCTATACAGGGGTGGCTGAGAGCACAAAAATGACTATATTTGGAGAGGCGATCAACCACAACAAGAATCACTGTCTTCCCGCCAGATTTAGGGATCCTTTTAATGAAATCCATAGAAATATCTGTCCAAATCCGTTTAGGTATGGGAAAGGGTTTGAGCAATCCTAGAAGGAGTGCCGTTTCACCCTTATTGCGCTCGCAGGTATCACATTCAGCCACCATCTGTTGAATTGTCCTTTTCATTCCCTGCCAAAAGAAGTTACGTCGTGCCTGTTCATACGTTTTGAGGAACCCAGAGTGCCTTGCCGATGGAGAAGCAGGGAGTTCATAGAAGACATCCTGTTGAAGATCTGTGCTCTGGGGAAGCACTAGACGACCCTTGTATCTCAGGGAAGCACCATCCCAAGAATAATGTGGTACAGCAGAAGGGTTGTTGGTCAAGATTTGGATCATTTGAGATAAGGAAGAGTCATTGACATAACCCTGTTGAACAGATTGCAACCAATTTGGAACAGGCATAGAAATAGCTTAAAGAGAACCTTGGGCATCAAATGTGCGAGAAAGATCATCTACCACAATATTGTCCTTACCCTTCTTGTAAGTGATCTCATAGTCATAACCCATGAGTTTGCTAACCCATTTTTGTTGTGTTGGGGGGGAGACACGCTGTTCCAAGAAATATTTTAGACTCTGGTGATCAGTCTTAATGCAGAAATGATTCCCTAATAGGTATGGTCGCCACTTCTATACTGCATGCAAAATAGCCATCATTTCCTTCTCATATGTAGAGGCAGCTAAATTATTACCTAAAAGGGATTTGCTGGTAAACGCAATGGGGTGTTCATCTTGAAGGAGAACAGCACCAAGTCCATTGCCGCAAGCATCACTCTCAATAGTGAAGGGCCTGAAAAAATCGAGCATAGCTAGAACAGGTGTAGTACACATGGCTTGTTTCAGTTTTTCAAATGCAAACTGAGTAGCATGTGTCCATGTAAAATCATCATTTTTCAATAGAGCAGTTAATGGAGCTGCAATCTTCCCATAATCCTTGACAAACTTGCGGTAATAGCTAGTCAACCCCAAAAAACCACGAAGGCTCTTGAGTGTCCGAGGATGCAGCCAAGTGTTCATGGCAGCGATTTTGGCAGGATCCACGCGAACCCCTTGTGCTGAGATAATGTGCTTGAGATACTCAACTTCCTTCTGTCCAAAAACACATTTAGATAGTTTGGCGTGGAGATGATGGTCAAAGAAAAGCTGCATGACAAGATCCAGATACTGGAGATGTTCATCCCATGTTTTACTGTAGATGAGGATATCATCAAAGAATACTAGAATGAATTTCCGCAAGTAGGGCTGAAATATTTTATTCATTAAGGCCTGGAATGTGGAAGGAGCATTAGTGAGGCCAAAGGGCATGACCAAAAACTCATAGTGGCCATCATGTGTGCGGAAAGTTGTTTTAGGGATATCATCCTCATGAACCCGAATTTGATGATACCCAGAATGAAGATCCAACTTGGAGAAAAATTGAGCACCATGAAGCTCATCAAGAAGTTCATCCCCATGAAGCTCATCAACAACAGGAATTGGAAAATTATCCTTGATGGTGAGGTGATTAAGTGCTCGGAAGTCAATGCAGAGGCACCATGACCCATCTTTTTTGTAGACAAGAAGAACTGGAGAAGAAAAGGAACTAGTGCTTGGGCGAATAACACCTTGCTTCAATAAGTCCCGAATGAGCATTTCAATCTCTATTTTTTGGTGAAATGGGTAGCGATAGGGCCTGATGTTGGGAGGAACGCTGCCAGGAAGGAGCTGAATACGATGGTCTTCTGGCCTTGAAGGTGGAAATCCCACTGGTTTAGCAAAGACACCTATATATCGATCCAGAATTTGTTGTAGATCCAAAGGAGTAGTGGAGACCGCTGATGGTTGCATCTGAATGGAATGGATCTAAGCAATGACACCATGTGAATTCTTCTTAAGGAGTTTTCCCATGCAATGTGAACTGATGATGCTGAGAGACCCTGATTGTAATCCTGTCAATGTGTTTTTGTCCATTGGGGAAAAACTACATCCAAAGTTTAGCAAAATCCCATAAGATAGGACCAAGTGTGCGTAACCATTGAGCGCCCAAAACCACATCACATCTACCTAAGGTCAAGGCAAACATGTCAGAGTGCAGGGTATAATATCCCATAGAGATACGCACATTACGAAACTTCCCTTTGCAAGGTAAGGTGCCCCCATTGGAAACCATGACTTCAAAGTTGGAGCAAGGATGGATAAAACAATCATCTTGTTTGGCGATCCGAGGGTCAATGAAATTATGAGTGCTACTAGAATCAATGAGTATTGTAAGAGGAAGCTTCTTGAAGTAACCCCTAACTCGCATTGTTTGGGGGGTGGTGATTCCAGCTAAAGCATGGAGAGATATCTCTAGCTGGTCATCCTAAGACGGAAGGTCAATAGGAGATTCCTGAATGTCGACTTGAGCATCCATTGTATCTGGATCTTCGTCACCAATTTCAGAGGCAGGCGGAGAATCCACATCCAAGAGATAGAGCTTTTGTTGAACACATCTATGTGCCCGAGTGAATTTCTCATCACAATTATAGCAAAGCCCCTTTTCTCTGCGTGCCTACATCTCTGTTTCAGACAAATGCTTGATAGGAGTTGGTCAAGGAGCCGGCGGTATGGGTGGTCGTTGAGAACCCATATTTCGGAAGGGAAAAAAAGTGGGCTTAGAGCGTTGTTGGGTTGCAATCTTGTCTTCTGCCAACTTAGCCAACCCCAGGGATTCCATCATTGTGTTGGGATAGAACATTTTGACCTCAGAGAGGATGGCATCCTTTAGACCACTGATAAAACAACTCCGGTAGAAGTCATCAAACAATCCTTCAGTGTGGTTGGATAATTTCTCAAATTCGGTTTGATACTCTCTTACAGTGCCAATTTGGCGAAGTTTAGTGAGGGCTCCTGTGAAGTCATCAAAAGCACTAGGACCAAATCGTTGCAAAAGGAGCTAGCAAAATTCTTGCCATTTTGGCTCTTCATGAACCTTGATGTACCAACGGTACCATTAAAGAGCTTCCTGTTCCAAATGAAAGGATGCAAGTGGAACTTTGTTGACATCAAAAGTATTATGCAGACTTGAAATACTGTTATGCACGATAGATCCATCCAGTTGGATCAATACCATTGAAGCGAGAAAAATCAAGCTTCGGACCACAGAACTTGTTGGAAGAAAAGAACCCATTGTCTGATGAAGACTCGGACTGTCATTTGTTGTTCATGGATGAATGCTCAAGATGGAGGCCGAGAAATTTTTCATCCAAATCCTGGAGTTTGGCTTGGATGGTGGCAAGTGCTTCCTCCATAGTTTTTGCTCCGGCGCGGGTGACAACCATAACCAGGAGTTTTTTTTTTTTGAGTGGGTAGAAAAACAAAAACAGAGACTGTTTCAGTAAAGGAAAATCTGGATTTGGGAAAAAATCAGAAGGGTAATTTGGGTTTGACTAGGTTTTGGACACTGTCAAAAGGATAGGGAAGCAGAAAAGGAGAATTTCAGAAGCGGGATGAAAGAATGAGAAAATTTGGTAGAGAGGGACAAAGAAGCAGAATTAGGAAAGGAACTCTGTGGTAAAATTTGAAGGCGATCAAGTGAAAAATCGAAGAAGTTATGGCAAACCCTAAAAATAGTCAAATGTGAGATTTCGGGTGTTGGGAAGTGGAATTTGGGATAGGGTCCTTAGGAATGAAAGATGCAGAATGGGATTGCAGGGGTGTCAGAGAAGTTTCAAGGGAAATGGAGTTAAAACAAGGGAGATATGCCAGAAAAAATAGAATTATTTTTTTTTTTTTTTTCAGAAATGGATCGGCAACGGTGCGGAAGGGATCCGCAATAGATGGATCTGCAATGGTGCAGAAGTGATCGGAAACAAATGGATCTGCATTGGCATAGAAGTGATCGGCAACAGATGGATCTGCAATGGCGCGGAAGTGATCGAAAACAGTTCTGGACAGAGGAAATCTGCGATGTATCAGCTGAAAATAGATATGGACCCCAGGTATGCTCGGCTTCCTAACAGTTCAAGGGATTCACTCGGCCACCAATGCTGTCTGACGGCTTGCGTATTGGGGCAGTACCCCTCACTCCATGGCTCAGGTAAGACTGATAACCTCTTTGCCACAAACGATAGCTCTCGGTTTACCTCGTGAGTGGGAACTAGTCAATCAGGTAGGGGTCATTGCCCTTTTCGCTGGCAGGTCCTCTCAATGGGCTAGCTACTTCGGGATTCCTATGGTACTCCTCACAATGAGTTTTAGGGATTATGCCCAAGTACTTCCCACAGTTAAGCGGATATGGATTATTCCCAAATCCGAACCTGCAACAGATGCGGAAAAAAAAATTGGTAGAAATTTCACCCAGCGAGCCCAAGAAAGTGCTCTGATACCAGATGTGAAGAACCTGCAACAATTAATTGACGAAAAATACACAATATATCATATCAGATCACAGAATAATTTTATTGATCGCAGGCCACTTTGAGGGGGAAACCTCCTTTGAGCAAGCTCAATACAAAATAACTTCATGGTGCCTTCATAGGCCTCAACACACACTTATATACTAATTCTAGGCGCCAATACTATGGGTCAAAACCATGGGCCACTACAAACTATGGATCAACAATACTACGGGCGACTTACAAAGCATATGTGCCAACAACAATAACACAAACTATGGATCAACAAATACTACGGGACGACTTACAAAGCATATGCGTCCAACAACAATATACTAACAAAGTAAAGACATGGGTTCCTAACATGCACCTAAATATAGTCTCAGTATTCGAAAAAAATATCTGGTCAAGAATATATTGGCCTGCCAAAACCACTCAGCCTATTTTGCACCTAAAACTGGCCTAAATGGCTTTAGGAAAATACCCACCATTTCTCACCAGTGAGGGATAAAATTATTCTAACAACATAAGCTTTCACTTGGATGATTTTTGCACTTTACCATTGACTCATTCTTAATAACAATTCTATGGACAAGAAGATAATGGCATGCCATAATGACCAATCAACCTATTTTGTACCATGCCAGAAAATGCTTGCCATTGGCAATAATGGCTTAAGTACTGAAAAACTGGTTCAAGTGGCTATGCAAAAATGACTGCCATTTCCACACTAAGAGAGATAAAATTATGCTTTAGGCACACTCTTGTAGGTGGATGACTAATGCACCTGTATGTAGTCTCAGGCTTGGAAAAATGTCTCTAGTCGAGAATATATTGGCCTGCCAAATAGCCACTCAACTTGCTTTGCACCTAAAAATGACTTAAATGGCTTTAGGAAAATGCCCACCATTTCCCACCACTAAGGGATAAAATTATTCTAAAAACATAATCTTTCAGGTGGATGATTTATGCACTTGACCATTGACTCATTCTTGATAAAATGTTTATGGCCCAGAAGATAGTGGCATGCCAAAACAACCAATCAACATGTTTTGCACCATGCTAGAAAATGCCCCCTTTTGGAAAAAATGGTTAAGTACTAAAAAAATGGCTCAAGTGACTATGGGAAAATGACCACCATTTCCTCACTGAGAGAGAGAAAATTAATCTGAAGGCACCATCCTATAGGTGGATGACTAATGCACCTGAATATAGTCATAGTCCTGGAAAAAAGTCTCTAGTTAAGAATATATTGGCCTGCCAAAACAACCACTCAGCCTGTTTTTCACCTAAAGTTGGCCTAAATGACCTTAGGCAAATTCCCACCATTTCTCACCTGTGAGGAATAAAAAAATTCTGAGAGCATCAACTTTCAGGTGGATGATTTGCGCACTTGACCATTGACTCATTATTGATAAAATGTCTATGGCCAAGAACATAATGGCCTGTCAAAACAACCAATCAGCCTGTTTAGCACCATGCAAGAAAATGCTCGCCATTGAAAAAAATGGCTAAGTACTGAAAAAATAGCTCAAGTGGCTATGGAAAAATAACCGCCATTTCCTCACTGAGAGAGAAAATTATGCTAAAGGCACCATCCTATAAGTGGATGACTAATGCACCTAAAAATATTCTCATTCTTGGAAAAAGTCTCTTGTCAAGAATATATTGGGTTGCCAAAAATTTGGATGGTGAGTTTGAATGCACCTGAAAGTCAAACTCACATAAAAATTTCAGCCATCTAGATTGCCTGGCATTTAATGTTGGCTTCTCAAATAAATATTTCAAACCACAATGGTCTATCCTCAATTCAAACTTTTTGCCCATTAAATAGTGTCTCCATATTTTAAAGTGTGCACTATAGCTGCAAGTTCCAAATCATGTGTGGCATAATTCTTTTCATGCTACTTCAATTTTCTAGACTCATCACACACCACATGATTTTCTTCCATAAGAACTCATCTAGGTCCTTGTTTTCATGCATCTATACACACCAAAAATGATTTTTATGCATCTGCAAATTTTAGAATTGGAGCACTTATAAGAAGCTTCTTCAACAGTTGGAATTTTTCCTCACATTTCTTGGTCCACTCAAATTTTGTTCCCTTATTTTGGAAAGAAGCGATTGGGTGTGTAACCTTGGAGAATCATTCAATGAATCTTCTATAATAACCAACAAGAACTATAGAAGATCTCACATATTTGAGATTCCTTGCAGTTGGCTAATTCATAATGGCTTCAATCTTTTATGGATCCATTGATATTCTTTCTTTTGAAATAATATGACCCAAATAATGAATTTTACTCCCGTAAAAGTCACATTTTCTTCGCTTTGCATACAAATTATACTCCCTTAACAATTGAAAATTCATTCTCAAATGTTCTTCATGCTCCTCCTCATTCTTAGAGTAAATAAGAATGTCATCTAGAAAAACAAGAACAAACTTGTCCAAATATTTGTGGAAACTTCTATTCATGAGACACATGGAGGTGGCTGGTGCATTAGGGAGACCAAATGGTACCACTACAAATTAATAGTGTCCATACCTTATTCTGAAGGTTTTCTTGTGAATGTATTCTTCCTTGATCCTTACTTGATAGTAACCAAACCTCAAGTCTATCTTTCAAAATACTTTGCCCCTCTCATATGATCAAAAAGATCATCAATTTGAGGCAATAGGTACTTGTTTTTCATTGTCACCTTATTCAGTTACCTATAATCAATATCATATCCTAAGTGTACCATCTTTCTTTTTCAAAAATAGAATAGGTGCTCCCCATGCAGACACACATGGCCTTATGTATTTATTTTCCAATAATTCTTGCAATTGCATTTTCAACTCTAATAATTATGGTGTGCACATTATGTAAGGTGTATTAGACACTAGTGCAGCTCCTGGCACAAGAAAAATTGTGAAATCAATATCCCTCTTGGGAGGAATTCCTAGCACTTCATCAGGAAATACATCATTGAATTCTTGTAGCACATGATAGTCCTCCAATTTTGGAATTTCATTTTTTGTTTTGTCCAATATATCAGTTGCATACAATTGACAACCTTTCCTACAAAATGTTTTCAGTTGCATGGCTGAAATATGTCTAACTAAAATTTTCTTTGGAATTCCTTTCATAACCCTTGGGTTTCCTTCAGCATCAATGCACCCAAAACTCTTGTGCTTCTAACCAATCCATTCCAATGAGAATGTCATATGAAGCAAGTCGTAAAATATTCACATTTGCACAAGTGGACACCCCACCCATTTCTAATGGACATTTTTCTACCATTTCACTAACTTTTCTCTTGGTTCATGTGGCTTTTTGGACCAACCATGATTTTCTATGCTTGGTTTTCTTAAAAGTACAAATATAAAAAAATTTAGGACTAGCATAACTATGAGTAGATCCGTGGTTAATAAAAATATAAATAGATTTCTTAGCAATCTTACCTTCAATCTCAACCACAGTTTATTGGTGATCTGCTTGGAGGTCCTCTAATGATGCATAAATCCTAGGGACAGTCCTTGTCACTTAACCCATAGTTTCAGCTTCTTGAATGTTTTGAACTTGTTTTGCACTCCCATTTTGATGTGGACAGTTTATAAGAAAATGGTCTTCTCCACATTCCCAACATTGAAGTGACTCTCTTGGTTTGTCTCCCATCATCCTAGCTAGCTTTGTCACAACTTGTGGTGGCTTCCTTGGCTGATTTATGAAATGAGGAATCTTGAACCCCTTATTTCTTTGCTCTAGCTTCTCATTTTCTTGTTTGTCTATGCCTTATGGAAATCTGACTTGCTTTTGGATTGAGCGTAACAATACTTGGCCTTTCTTATGGTCTCATCTAGAGTTTGAGGCTCATAAAAATCAATTCTATCTTTGTAGGATTGAGGCAGCCCACTTAGAAAATGTTGAATTTTGACTTTATCATCTCTGATATACTTGACATATGTCAGCAACTCCAAATATTTATTTGCATATTCTTCCATAGTCATTTAGCCCAATTAAAACTCATGGAATTCTTTAATTTTTCCATCATAGTACCTATCAAAGAGGTACTTTTGCTTGAAGTATTTCTTGAATTGCTTCCAAATAATCTTCCTTTCATTGATCTTCTTGACTTTCCTAAGGTGATCCCACCATATATATGCTCTTCCATTCAGATTAAATATAGCTACTCTTGATTTCATATTCCCTTAGTAGTCTTGGATTTGGAAATACTCCCTCATCCCAAGAAGCCAATCCTCAGCTTCTTGACCAGATTTTATCTCACCATCAAATGTAGGAGGTTTTTCCTTCCTAAATTCTTCATTTGAGTTGTTCTTTCAAGACCTCTTCCTTTTCTTCCTACGAGATGAAGAGCGTGATCCTTCAATGGAATCCTTGGAGTCAAATGACTCACTAGAAGATATTTATGGAGTATATGATCTGCCTCTAGAAACTCTTCTTGAACTATGGGACCTCTTGTAAGAATGCCTTCATGAGATACTCCCACTCTTCTCCTGATTTTCATAATGATATCCATATTTAATATTCCTTTGAATCAAGGATAATTTTAGGGGCGAAATTTATCCCATGGGCTATTTTTCCATGTTTTTTTCCAAAACAATATTCGCCAATTTGCATTTTTTGGAGCCCTCTTTCGCCCAATTTTGATGGGGTAAAAAAATTTCACTCCAAAAATCACCAAATTATTATATAAACTATATAAAATCCTTACAAATTGAAATATTTAGAAAAATATCGCCAAATATTTAATAGTTGACATTTTAAGAATTGTTAAGATTCACCAAGGTTTATACACTTTTAAATAAGTATGGATCCTTAAAAATTTTCCTGCTTTGAATTTCTATCAGACTTTGAAGAATAGATGCATTTAGTTGATTTTGATCTTATTGAGCTCTAAGCAACCTCTCATTGTCTGCTCTACAACTCCACCCTTAGGATCCTCATGGTTTTTGCAATGTCTAGGGGAGTTACTTGGTTTCTTCTACCATTGGATTATATATCTTCATTGTCAATATGTATATTTTCTCCCATTGCATCTGCCTCAACTTCATAAGAATCATGTGCATCATCCATGATTATGACCTTCTTGGCCCAAACAAGACCAAATATTTTCCAACTGCAATATACTCATTGATGAACCCTTAACAAGTACTGATATGATTATTAATCTACAAAAAAATGTATATAACATATTTGTTATATTTATTAAGTTCTTAGAAAATCAAAAATCAATTTTGATATATTCTAGAAAATACCCATATTGATAGTTTTTATCAATTATGGCTAGAAGCACTTTTCTGATCAAATTATAGAATCATATGAATCACAAATTCGTAATTTATCTTTGTAAAGTTGTTACCCCTGGGAAAATATTTCCAATGACTATAAGCATGTTCAATTCTGGATTCTAAGCTCAAAGTTGTAGTCCTCCAAAATTGTCAAATTTGGCCCAAATTCTGCACTTTACATATAGGTGCATTTAACCCTAGAATCCAACTTCAAACGCCTGCATAAGATCACCTATGGAGAACTAGAACAACTTCTCTATTGGATAAGATAATACATATGATGATGAATAATCAACAATTTTCAATTCTCTAATCTGATGCTCCAGTCACCTACTATAAAATTCCGGAATTCACTGCTTTTACATTTTTCCACTTCTTTCAAACTTGGAAAAATTCTACAGTTATGTAATACACCCACACAATCCAAAATATGACCAAATTTATGTTTCTCTAATGGCCATTGTTAAACCCGTATCCAAATTTGTTGATTAAAAAAAATGGAGGGTTAAGGTGGCTTTCTCCCTTGCAGGTTGAGGGAATTTCCCTCATTTTTTGTTTGTAAATTATTCAATTTCACACAATCCGGTGCATAAGAAAGATGCCATTTCATGCTAACGTGGTAGGGAGATGACGTTTCCTAACATGTTCCTCCTGAGGTGTTGTACAAGTCCAACCTGTCACCCTATGGCACGACCATGTCACCTCGACCTCGAGCATTGGCGGTTTCCCCGTTACCAAAAGTGGTAACATGTCCTCATGAAGCGATTTTGGAAAAAGGATCTTAGGGAGGAATTATCAATAAAAAAACTAACACGTGCCCCAAGCGGTTTTGGATCAATGTGTCACTCGTACCAAATTAACCATTTTGCATGTCATCAATGTGCTATGAGCCCTGGCCATCGATCTCCCCCTCCATCCGACGGTCATATCTCCGTCCACTTATTGTTAACTATCGCGTGCATTCCCAGGGTGTTATGGGCCATGACCGTTGATCTTCCTTTCCATCGAACGGTCATGTATTCACCCACATGCTTTTAATCACCGTGCATATACTAATGCTCTAAGGGACACAACTGCCGATGACAGAGGGAAAATAAAATTGATCCACACACACATAACATGAAATTCCAAGCATAAATATCATAAGCATATAAATTTAAAATCATTGCACATCAGATACATAAGACTAATTATTTTTTAACAAAGAAGATCCAAGCAATTAGATGTGTAAGAGTAATTTTCCACCCAACCTTAGGCACTATATCCAGGATATGCTCTTTATGCTAAGATACCACCCCCAAGCTATGCTATGAGTCCACCAAGGAAAAGTAAACATCTACGGGTTTCTATCTCTCAACCCACAACCCATTATGCTCCTTGTGCTTAGCCAAAAACTCAACTAGAGCTCTACATGGGTCTCATTAAGCCATCACATCCATGACACTCCTTCCAACTGCCCCACACAACACAAGGGAGGCATTTCCCTTAACTTATCCATAGTTCCCTCAATAAATCCAACCCTTACAATGCTCACCACTATGTGCAGTAAGAGTCCAACCTACTATATGTTATTGGAGAACCTCCTACAACATTAATACATGGCTTCTAAAGCATCCAAAAGTAGATAATTCAAAGGGTAAAGGTTCCTAGCTTGCCTAACCTCCAAGCTCACCTACAACCATCTATTTTGTTTCCTTCCAAAATGCATCTATGTCTTCAAATTCAAATTTCTGGGTTAAACACGGTTTGGCAATGGACATGAATAGCAATGGAAACTCTACATGGTGTAGAAAACATGCATGAGAGAGAGAATCAAAAGAGTGTTGAATCCAAGGATATGAGGTAAGGGTGAAAAGACAACTGACATAGATTCTGGCCTTAGAAGAAATAGGACTACTGAAAACTGACATAACTGTCACAACCCCCATGCTTCAATAACTACATGAAGTGACTTTTCCCACCAACCTCACATATTCATTCAATGATTGGGTTTAATAGTCAAGAGAAGGTAATTGATTCAATTAAATCACATGGCATAATTTTGGATGAATTATAAGGTTGGCACATGGCAAAAAAGGATTTAGTTTCCCATAGGCCCCCTTCCTCTTCCCCTCTAGTGGAATCATAGCACCTCTAGTGCTCTTTACACAACCATCTTGGACCATTTTATTAATTTTCAACATAATATTTACATACATTTCGAATTGGCATGATAAGCCAACCATACGGTTCAAATAAAAATATATACATCAGACATTCCTATCTATTCACTAATCGGGCCTTGACCTTGAGCTCCTCACTAGGAATCCATACTAGCATATTTACATCATTTACATAATTTGATTAAATACATTCCAAGTCAAAATTAGGGGTATTACATTATGGATGTCCACTTCTTATATGTTCTCTAATCGCTCACTCATTTTTTGTTGGCCATCATTATTCTACTCCATATCCATTGAGGCGTCTTCAAATACATGCCTTAATCTTGGATCATAATGTATGACAAATATTATTTTTGGGTCCAAAATATCTTCATAGAAAAATACCTACACATAAACCACATACATATATTAAACCTATGTTATAACAATTTTATTTATTAATAAACACACACATACACACACAGTCGCAATAAACTATGAATTAATATATTATAGATCACTAGCGCTTCTTGTTTGAGTTAAAGAAATTCCTGCTCACAATGAATTGGTAAAACATGGTGTTTCCTGAGGCGTAATGGACTAAAATAGTACTAACCATGGCATGACAGAACTCATTTTTTAAAGATTTTTGAGTTGAATCTATGTTAAGCCCTAAATGTGGGAACATTTCCCCATATATGGGTCACATTATATTAGTTCTTATGTTGGCTTGGCACATTAGTTGTAATTATCATTAATATGGTTATATTAGTTACGTTGCCTTGGTTAAGTTAGTTGAAATTGTACCTCTTAGTCTCATATATAGGAAGGAGACCTTTTCATTTGGAGTATCTTGTCTTGTGTACTTAGTACATTGTATAAGGATATTTCCCCAAGAAGAGGCTTTATATTAATCTTTTTTATTCATTAAAGGAATGGAGTACTCTTTCTAGTCTATTTCTGCTCTTTTCATGCTCTTTTAGGAAATTGTTTGCATAAAATTTAATATCAGAGCTCTTTCCTCGGGATTGGTTTCTTCAAAACGAGTCATTTTGGAATTTTCGCTATAATGTTTTTTCCACAAGGTTTCAGACATCAAAACTAAAAACCCATCTACAAAAAAGGTTGATATATTTGTGGTCCAATTTTCAAATCCCGAGCTATTACAAGTTTGAATATATTTTCCGTGGAGACTAGGGTTTCTAACTATTCCAAAAACTAGTCTAAAATTGGTATTCTGGGAAAAAACGTCACATCGGGGGCATACGAAATCCAAATTGAGTGAGACCTATTGCATATGAAAGAAGACAGACTACAATATCTATGGTATCTTTTTCTACCCCATATACAAAATTTGACATGTGGAAGACTGTGCAAGTTAGCTCTTCTGAACTGACCAAAAATAAGAAGTATTGGGAGATTCGCAATAACTTTTTACTAGCACATCAGAATTAGCATACCTATGACATTAGAAAGAGGACACATCGGGATATAACAGGATGAATTTTTAGATCCAAATGAGGCAAAATTTCAATTTTACCTCAGTTCCAAGTTGGCGAGAAAATAGTCTTCTAATCATGGTTTGAAAAAGGTACGCCATTTTAACTTTGAATAACTTTAAGTAGAAGGATCTATTTGATTTGAAACCTATGGTGTGATATCTATTTATATTGTTTAAAATGCCACCAAAGGTAAGTGTAAAAATTCACACTCCACTCAAACCACCGGAGGACTCATCCCCGACGTACAATGAAATGGAAGACCTATCTTTTAGAGTGTCCCAATTGAAAGATATGATTAAAGGATCTGTGAAAATAGTTGATTTAGTTAATTTAGAGGGGAAGTTGATGAAACATATGGATAATAAGATGGAGGAAAATATGAAAGAGGTTGTGAAAACAATTGATTTATTTAATTTAGAGGAGAATTTAATGGAAACATATGGAAAATATTGCTAATCTTATACAAAATTCAAAGGATACTCATTGTCCAAGAGATGTTGTGTTCTAGGATACTCAGGAGGATAAAGATAAGGTCCATGCTGAGAAAAATTCCATGAATAAGAATATTTCAAGAGGAAATTATTCTAGTAATGGAAGTAATCAAGGATGTTCCCCAAGGGGTATCCAACTTTCCAAGATTGACATGAGGAAGTTTGACAAAAAAAGACCCCATAACATGGAGATTCCAGATGGAGCAATTCTTTGATATACACCAAGTACCCAATCTTCAAAAGGTACCTATTGCATATTTATATTTAGAACCTGAGTAGTTTGTGTGGTACCAATGGCTTTGTGAATTCAAAAAGAACTCCATTATCTCTTAGTCCATTTTTACAGAAGAATTGATATCATACCATGATGATGTTAAGAGTAATTCCTTCTTTTCCCAATTGATAAATCTAAGGCAAACGGGACTAGTAAGTGAGCACATTCAACAATTTCACAAGTTGAGTCTTGGAGTGGAGGAAATACTAGATGATAAACTGTTGGATCTCTTTATTGGAACCTTAAAGGATAACATTTGACATGAGGTGCATCTATTTGAACCACCATCCTTAGAGAAAGGATTTCATGATGGAAAGGAAGGTTGAAAGTAAAAATATGGTGATGGCTACTATAAATACCACCTCCAACACATACAAAGAGAATAATGTTCCTTCTTCTAACTCACCTCAAAGGTTTACACCTCAACAACTGGACGAAAGAAGAGAAAAAGGTATATGCTTTAATTGTGACAACAAGTATAGTAAGAGACATAAATGTGGTGCGAAGAAATTATTCTACATAAATTGTAAAGAGCAAGAACTATCTCAAGATGAATAAATAAAAAGAGATTACTCCCACCATATATTTTCATGCTTTGGCATGAATTAGCACTCCTCAAACTCTCAAGATCGAAGGATATATCAAAAAGAAAAATGTAATAGTGTTGATTGATTATGGTAGTACTCATAATTTTATTCACTGTAAATTAGAAAAATTTCTCAATTGCTTTGTATATCCAGCACCAAAGTTTCAAGTAATGATTGCAGATAGAGGAACTATCAATTGCTCAAGGAAATTCCATAATATAAATCTTACAATGGGGAATATGTATTGAATAGTCCAATGATTGTTATCCCAATGGGTGATGTTGATGTTGTATTAGGGGTTCAATGGTTACAATGATTGGGAACAATGGCTTTTAATTTTCATAAGCTTTTCATGAAATTTTCATGGGAAGGAAAATAATATGAGTTAAATGGTATCACAAGGAAACCAAGAAAGGTGATAAGCTCTAATAGTATGACAAAATTATTGAAAAATGGACTATCAATGTCTAATTGCACAATTATGGTCATTAGATGTGCAAACATCTAAGACTCCAATTTCCCCAGATATCCAAAGGGTCATTAATAAGCATTCCAAGTATTTGAATATATTCCAAAAGGTCTTCCACCTGTTCGAGATTTTGATCATGCTATACACTTAATTCTAGGAAGCGTTCCCTCTAACATAAGACCCTATAGATACCCTTGTGGCCATAGAGTGAAATTGAGCGTATGGTTGAAGAAATGTTAGAGGATGGAATAATTAGGCCTATCCAAAGTTCTTACTCTACACTAGTGGTAGTGGTACACAAGAAGGAGGGCTCATGGTGTATGTGTCCAGATTATAGAGAGCTCAACAAGATTACAATTAAATATAAGTTTCTCATTACTGTAATTGATGAATTGTTAGATGAATTACATGGAGTAGTTTTCTTCACAAATTTGGATCTCCATTCCGGGTATCATCAGATTAGAATGAAGGATGAGGACATCCCAAAAAAAAATTAGAACTCATGAAGGTCATTATGAATTTCTGGTCATGCCATTTGGTCTCACGAATGCACCTTCCACATTTCAAAGTTTGATTAATTCCATTTTCAATCCCTTTCTTAGAAAATTTGTGTTAGTATTTTTTGACGATATACTAATCTATAGAAAGTATTGGGAAGAACATGTTCAACATGTTGACATGGTACTACAACTACTAACTGAGCAACAACTATATGCAAAACCTTCCAAATGTTCCTTTGGGGTAAAGGAGGTACACTATTTGGGTCATATTGTATCTAATGAAGGTGTCAAGGTAGACCCTAACAAAATTAAATCCACGATGGACTGGATGATTCTTGAAATATTGAAGAATCTTCGAGGATTCTTAGTCTTGACAAGGTAATACCATAAGTTTTTTCGTAACTATGGAAAAATAGCAGCACCTCTAACAACATTATTGAATAAAGAAGCAGTTTCTTGGACTCCACATGAAACTAAATATTTTGAAGAACTTAAAGAGGCAATGTGCAAAGATCTTGTTTTGGCCACACCAAACTTCACAAAAACCTTTATTGTGAAATGTGATGCCTTAGGAAATGGCATTGGTATTGTTCTAATGTAAGAAGGACACCCCCTTTCTTTCGAAAGTCGACCAATCAAGGGAAAGAACTTAGAGAAACCCATTTATGAGAAGGAAATGATGTAAATACTACATGCACTTAAGCAATGTCATCCTTACCTAATAGGTAGGAACTTCAAGGTCAAAACATATCATGATAGTATTAAATAGTTCTTGGAACATAGACTATCTTCAGAAGAGAAACAAAAATGGGCAACCAAGATGTTGGGATATGACTTTGAAATCATCTATAAAAAAAGGGAAACAAAATGTGGTCGCAGATGCACTCTCCAGAAAAAATAAGGATGTTGGGACAATACTTTGTGTGATTTCCATTATACAACCCAATTGGGTGGTAGCAGCAAGGGAAGAATAGAAAAATGGCATATATGTGTGGATGCTCATACAAAATCTATAGAAGGATCCCAGTGTATCAGATACTTTTGCATGGAAAAAGGATTCGCTATGGTATAAGGACTGCTTATATATATGCAAGAAATCCCAACTTAAACAAAAGGTCCTTTTGGAATTACACACCTCTCCTATAGGTGGGAACTTAGGATTCTTGAAAATCTACCACAGGGTCAAGAAGGAATTTTTTGGGGAAGGTCTTAAATCTGATGTTCAAAATTTTGTGGCAGAATGTTTGGTTTTCCAACAAAATAAGGTTGAAATAGTTAAGACCCTGGGTATTTTACAACCTTTGGACATACCTTTCCAGTGCTGGGAGGAAGTCCTAATGGATTTTATCACAAGACTACCCAAGTCAGAAGGGGAGAATGTTATTATGGTGGTTGTTTATAGGATCGCGAAGTATGCACACTTTTGTGCACTTTCTCACCCTTTCAATGCAACTACAGTAGTTGTCTCCTTCATGGATATAGTTCAAAATTTACATGGAAACCCGAATATTATTGTAAGTGATAAAGATCCAACTTTCATTGGTAAATTTTGGACTGAAATATTTTCTTATTTGGGTACCCAGTTGGCTCACAATTCATCTTATCATCCTCAATTTGATGGGAAAATTGAAATAGTGAACAAATGTTTGGAATGATATCTTCATTTCTTTGCATCTGATAAACAAACACAACGGGTGAAATAGTTATCCTTGGCAAAATGGTGGTACAATACTTCCTTCCATACATCATCAAAAATGTCTCCATTTATGGCACTTTATGCTTACCAACCTCCATTTATCGCATCTCCCTTAAAAGGGAAATCTAAAGTTCAAGTTGTGGAAGATCACATAGAGCACCGGCAAGAAGTTCTCCAAATACTAAAAGACAACCTAGCTATGTCAAAAAATAGGATGAAACAACAAGCAGATCAACATCACAATGAAATAAGTTTCAAAGAAGGGTATTGGGTATTTTTGAGGCTACAACCTTACAAATAGATGTCCCTCAAGCAATTAAATAAGGATAATAAATTAGAACCCAAGTACTATGGTTCTTATAAAGTGTTGCAAAAGATTGGTAGTATGGCATACAAAT
Source organism: Larix kaempferi (assembly GCA_027924585.1). NCBI lineage: Eukaryota > Viridiplantae > Streptophyta > Pinopsida > Pinales > Pinaceae > Larix > Larix kaempferi. The sequence continues at coordinate 1,504,802 of BSBM01001283.1, read as the reverse complement.
TGGATCTCCCTTCATCTTCAAGGGTACACTTGGTTTTCTATGTTTCTTGCTTAAAGAAGGTAATCAGAGACAAGATTCTCATTCAAACAATCCTACCAGAGCTTAATGAAGAAGGAAAATCCATATTGGAACCTAAACAAATTACTGACACAAGGACCAAGTAGCTACGAAATAAGGCTATTACGGAGTACCTCATCAAGTGGAAGAACTTACCAATTGAATATTCGACATGGGAAGATGAGTCCTTCATACAAAAGTATCCACAACTAAACAAGTGTTGAGGACAACACTTGTTTGAAGGGGAGGTGCATGTTAATCCCTAAATGTGGGAACATTTCCCCTTATATGGGTCACATTATATTAGTTCTAATGTATGATTGGTCCATTAGTTGTAATTATCATTAGTATGGTTATATTAGTTATGTCGGCTTGGGTCAATTAGTTGGAATTGTACCTATTAGTCTCCTATATATAGGAAGGAGACATTTTCATTTGGAGTATCTCGTCTTGTCTTGTATTTTGTACTTAGTACATTGTATAAGGAGGTTCCCCCCTCGAAGAGGCTTACTATTCATCTATTTTCTTCAGTAAACGCATGGAGTACTCTTTCTGGTCTATTTCTTCTCTTTTCATGCTCTTTTTGGAAATTTGTTGCCTAACAATCTATATGAAATTTAATATGCAATGAATCTTTAATTCTTGGAATGTTTAGAACAATAACTTGTATGAATAATTTGGATAGTGTAACACAATTGTGGAGGAATTTTACAGAGTATTCCAGTACTTTGGATTAAATGAAGATGAATTTGAACAAATGGAGACAAGAATAGATAAAAGAGGTGCCTACAGGATGAATCTCTTAAATCTAGATAAAAGCATAAACGTACTGAGCTTTATTTAAAAGAAATTAGTAGTTTATAACAAGATATACGCAGATCATGAGCTTCATTATGTGGAATTGAAAGGTAACAAGACATTCATGATAAACAACAATAATAGAAGACATCAATATATTGTTGATTAACACAAAAACTATGAAACTGGACCATAGGTCAAGACAATTTGAAATATCTGACAACAACATCAATAATTCATCAACATAGAGCAGCTCTGACACAATATAGCGTTGAAAGGTCACTCAAAATCTTTATTAGCATTTCATGAACACATACATAGATGAAAAGAAGTATGGTTTACACAGAATATGGACAAAACACGAAGGAAAAACTCTTTGTAGCACTCTATAAGCTTAATCTCCAACAATGGAATCACATTACAAAATTAGTTCATCTGACTCAACAAAATGATAGAATCCTTCTACAAATTTTCCATCCCTTTACAAGTGAATTCAAGTTACAATATATCGACCTTTTGAGTAACTGAATTCGGTTTGTTTCTAACTAGTTTATAACAAACTTTAGCTTGCCACTTTTTACATTTCACTTTCACAGTGTTTGGACCTTTTTACTTTTCTTCTTCGTTGAGCCTAATCATCTTAACCTATTTTGTCTGGGTTTTTCTTATTTCCTCTTTTTGTTGAAGTTTGACCTCTCATGTACACGTTGGGATGGATAGGTGGATACCCTCCTAGTTGACTCAAATATTGTGGTACACTTGCTTGATTCATCTGATGCATCATTTGTATATTAATTGGTCTTGTAGGTGACATAAAAGCAAGTGGAGTTGGCTAATTAGCAAATTGTGTTGGAATTTGTGTAGAGAGTATTTGTACTATTTTCCCTTCATCTAACATGACACATGATATTCATAATGTTTTTCCCATAGCTATTGTTTTACTCTCCTCAGGAAGCGTCCATTATCATGTATGTTAACTTAGTTTTGTGTTCTAAATTTCCTTCCAGGTTGCTATGTCGCAATGGTATTTGTACTATTTTCCCTTCATCTAACATGACACATGATATTCATAATGTTTTTCCCATAGCTATTGTTTTACTCTCCTCAAGAAGCGGCCATTATCATGTATGGTATCTTAGTTTTGTGTTGATGAGATATGTTTCCAAGCTTTTGAATGTGTTATAGTTGGAAGTGCTTCTTTCATGCTAAATTTCAATGTTATGTAGTGCTTGTAAGTTAAATTCCATTTGATAAAAAATTATATAATCCATAATTAAATTAAAAATGTGCCCACTCGAACAAAAAAATATGGAAAATCTAGAGTGGAATCATAGTTGCATTCTCAACAGATTTGTCCTTGTGACTACTAACAACAACATTCTCATTAATATTCAGAGTCCATCAACTAGTAGATATAATGGATAATAAATCTCAATTTGAATATTATAAATAGATTGTGGTGTATAAAATATTATTGGGTTTCTTCTTCCTATCTACAATTGCATCAACATTGCTTGTAATACTTTATTTAATGGCCCCAATGCCCTGTTCCAGGAAGGACATGGAATTTCACCATTGAGGTCAATGTGTATAGATCCCTTTTAAAGGCCCAACTCTTCATTCAAGCAATGCATAATAACAACTATTAATTAATTTCAGCGACATGTGGTAGTGGGCCAATTTTGATGTTGTATATCGATTTTTCATTATTTTGACCTAGTACTAAATGTATTTATCTAATATTTGTTTTCAAAAAAATTTATCTAGAAAGCCATAAAAAAAACTTTGCATCCTAAGCTAGAAAAACACATTTTCATCTTTTATCTAATTTCTAAACCCTTTTTCCTCTATGGGGAACACATTTTCATCTTTTATCTAGTTTCTAGACCCTTTTTCCTCTATGACCAATCTGCAATATGTTAGCTATGTATGTGTGTTCACTTTATTATTACTTTATTATTGATTCATATGCCACTATAATTGGTTGTCTCTCCTTGAGTATAAAACTGCAAAATCTTATTCCTCGTATTATTTTAAAATTTGTGTTGTCATCACATTTCATGTAGTATTGCATTTTTATGTTTCCTTAATATTTATTATTCACTTTCATCCTCTTTTTATATTTAGGACGATACTTTGTACCATCAAGACATTTAGTAATTATAATTATATTGGTATTTATAGTTTATAATTTAGGAAGGAGGAAGGGACATTTTCTTAGACTGTAGGAAGATGAAACAAATGTAATATCAAGTTTATTTTTTAGCCATAGTTCAAAATTCAAAATAAATAATTATATATATATATATATCTATATATATTTCAATTTGTAATTTGTGACACTTAACTTTTGACCTATCAATAAATAACTACATCATATTAAGATATAAAATCACACATCCCAAAAACTTGTATGTGTAAATAAAATCACACAGAAGAGATGAAAGTCATTTGTCTCCCGTCGTCGTTAATGGTGCAGAACCTAACGTACCTATGCATATGTGGTTAGGTGTCGAGGGTTACAAAAGTCAAAGCAAATTGGAAAGTATTTTGGAATCTACACCTTCCACACTTTAATCATTATTCATAATTAAATATTTTACACATTTTCAAAAATAAATCACGAGGCTTTTTTTTGTGTCGGTTTTGGTGATACGGTCTTTATAGTATTTAATATATTAAAAATCTCATGAGTCATGAATAAAATATTTGTAGGATTGGAGTAGTTTATTTGTTTTTTATTTATTTTTTTTGATGATGTTTGGTGGAAATTTTGTAAATTTTTGTTGGTGTGTTTTTTAGGTATAAATAGATTTTATACATTTAAATTATGTAATTTTTATAATTAATATATATGATTTTTAAAATTTTAAATTGAAATTCAAAATAAAACAAATCCAAAATATATTTAGAAAAATAAAAACTTAAAAGTTATGAAATTTCCACAATAACTTTTAGGATTTTTTAAAATTTCAAACCAAAGTCCAAATAAAACAAACTCAAAATATACCAAAAAAAAAAAAAATGCCAAAAAAATAAAAAATAAAAACTTAAAATATTTAAACTACCAGAGTTATTAAGAAAATGTTAATTATAAATTTTAATTAAAAAAAATATTACATCATTCCCTTATTAATATATTTTAAAATATTAAACCATTTTTCCATTGAAAATGACATTTCGGTCCAACAATTTTTTGTTCAGTGACTTTCCTCCCGGAAAAGAGGTCGGAAAGGGTGGCCTGGTAATTCAAAGAAGGCAGAGTTTAGGAATTTTGATCCATTTTTTGAGTATTTAGGTAGTTTTAAAATGAGCAAAAACCCAAGAGATAAAATATGAAACTCTGCACTCACTTGGAATTTTCACCAAATACATAGAGGACGCTTAGGATAACAAACAACCAAAACGCCCTGCTTTTTGGGTGATTTTGGGTCCAAAACTGATTGAAATTCATGCCTCAAATTGTTATTTTCACATTTTTGTAATTTTAGCAATGGGGATTGGTTGTTCTAAACTAATTGCCCAATTTTAAAACTACCCAGATGACTGAAATTGATCTGAGCACTCCAAATTGAGATTTTGGCAAAAATTGCTCTGCCGGGCCAGTCGGGGTGTTTTAGTTATCCCTTATACAGCTCCTGACTCTGTCTAAAAAACCATAAAAAAAATGCAAAGCGTTGACCAATATTATCCAACCTGCAAGCCATTTAATGAGATGGCAGCAGGCTAATTAACCATTTAATGCGATCGCAGCAAGCCGGTTGACTGTTAAATTTCAAGCTTGAGATCACCAACCAACCTGCTGCCGCCTCATTAAATGGCCTATAGGCTGAACAATGTTCACCGGAAACGTTGTGGTTTGTGGGGCGGAATGATTGCGGCTTATTTCACGCCGAATCATAGACGGTCCTCGCTAGTCGGTAATAAATATTGAACGAGATTGGAGAATACAGACAGAGATATAATTATTTTTAAATTCACGAAGGAGCATAGATGGAACCTCGGGAGTCTGGACTCAACGAATTTGGAGAATAAGGACAAGATCTATAATTGATCTTACACTCAGAAGTCAAAGTATTCGGGTATTTTTCTCATTTTGTCCAGCGAAACAAGAATTAGATCCTTTCACTTGGATTAAGTCGGCTACTGCCGTCTGACTCACGGCATTTTGAGAAATCCCAGCATTCGAGTCAAAGAGGAAACAGCGTAAGGGTCATTCAATTTTTCTTTTCTCCGATAAAACCGAAGCATGACGATTGAATACGCGTGTATTATATTCATATATGCCTCGGATACACTGCCCATTTGGGAGAAACTGAAGGCTTGAGACATGTAATAGTGTCCCACTTTTGCAGGGCAGGCTTTCTGAGTGGGTTTAGGGCCGAAATCCGCCCCCATTTGAAAGAGAATTTCATTCCCTGGCTTCAATTTGATATAGGATGAGCGACAGCGGTAGTGATATTAATCATCCGCTTCGGGATGATGACGAGCCCAGATATCTTATCAATGGCAAAATCATGATATTGGCCATAATATGTCTGCTTCTTGTGGCTGTGCTTGTCTTTTTGCTGCACATCTATGCCAGATGGATTTGGAGAGAGTATGCGAGAGTTTCTAGACGGACCCGACGGAGATCAATTTCTTCGCGTCGTAGGTTTCACTTTACCGGGCAAGAACCGGTGAGTCTGCTCAATGTTGGGTTGGATTCTGCGATATTAGAGACTCTGCCTACGGTTGTCTATAAATCGCAGAATTTCACAGATGGCCTGGAGTGCGCAGTGTGTCTGTGCGAATTTGAGGAGGATGAGAAAGCCCGGCTTCTGCCCAATTGCGGCCATAGTTTTCATGTTGAGTGTATTGATATGTGGTTTCGTTCGCACTCCACTTGTCCTGTCTGCAGATCCGGCGCCAAGCCCGAACAGCCAGTTTTGGAATCTGCTGGAACAGAGCAGGTTTCAGTTACAATCCCAGGACCAGTTACTTCAGGCTTCCATGACAATCTGAATTTGGGTCAAGAGCAGACTACAAGATGTGGAGAAGACTATAATCTGCCGAACACAGCAAATAGATTTTCTTGGGGTCGGCAGAAGCAGATGAAAACAGAGATGGATGAGGGAACTTCTGGTGGAAGAGCGTTAATGCCTCAGATTGCCATTGACGTACCCAAGAGAACCCCTGATGGCTTCTCGTGTGGCGAAGGACTTCAGCTTTATTCCCCAAATGGTTCACAGTCGTCTTCCAAATCTCCCATCCCTCGCCTTCGTTCGCTTACAAGGATGTTGAGCAGAGACACGGAGAAAAAAGTCTTACCATCCGATCATACTGCTGAATGTCGAAAATAATGGTCTGGCAACCAAATTTTATAGTTTATAGATGCATCGTAATGATATTTCCTTGTAGATTGAACAAAATATCATCGAAATCGAGGAGTACGGTTAGTACTCCTTCTTTTGTAGCCGGATATAGCAAAAGAAATACATAAAGGTTCTTGCCGACCTTAGAATAATGATCTATCCTTTGATTCTTGAATTTTTTTTGTTGAATTGAAATCAAACTCTTCCTTGGGACAAATCTGAAATATTATTGATCAGTGCTCTCTTACTGGTTTTGAATTTTTTTGAAGAATTGTGTAGTGCTTTAATTCACCATTGACACCGATGGCAATGAGTAAGTAGATGCTCACTCAATTTGTAGATTTATTCTAAAGAATAAATGCCAATGCCTGGGCTTCTTCCTGTTCCCTTTACCGTGACAGCAGAGTGCGCAGGAAAGAGGGCAGGTGCGCTTGAACCTAGAGATTCATGAGAACCTTCGGATCCCCTCCACCAAAGTCGAATACGGCGGTAGCTCATCTCGGGGCTCAAAGGTTTGATGGGGCGGAGGCGTTTTCAGCACCGAGATTCTTCAAGTCCTCCGATTCTTCTCCTCAGATCGACTGTCAGCGTCCATCTGGGTACAAAGGAGAGATGGAGAGGATCGGTGTGCACCGGCCCCGAGACTTCTATGAGCTCTCAGTTTTCTCCGCCCAAGCCCAAGCCCAAGCCCAAATCCCCGCGTAGGAGAGCAACCAAAACGCCACATCTTTTCTGCTGATTTTTTTATCAAATCTCATGTAATTTATGCAATTATGCAATTTTAACAATCAATATAATCACTTTGAGAGTCAATGCTAGATTTTAAAATTCTAAAATAACCTAAATCTTCGCGATTTGAGCAATATAAGCTGCAATTTCAACACTTCCTTCTTTGCCGGAATCCTATGGTAGGAGGCTAGTTAATTGTCCCATATACTGTCTATTTTGTTTTGTATTTGAAAAATATAAGCTGCAATTTCAACACTTCCTTCTTTGTCGGAATCCAATGGTAGGAGGCTAGTTAATTGTCCCATATACTGTCCACTTTATTTTGTTTTGTATTTGAAAAATATAAGCTGCAATTTCAACACTTCTAAAATAATCTAAATCTTTGCGATTTGAGCAATATAAGCTGCAATTTCAACACTTCCTTCTTTGCCGGAATCCAATGGTAGGAGGCTAGTTAATTGTTCCATATACTGTCCACTTTATTTTGTTTTATATTTGAAAAATATAAACTGCAATTTCAACACTTCTTTCTTTGCCCGAATCCAATGGTAGGAGGCTAGTTAATTGTCCCATATACTATCCACTTTATTTTGTTTTATATTTGAAAAATATAAGCTGCGATTTCAACACTTCCTTCTTTACCCGAATCCAATGGTAGGAGCCTAGTTAATTGTCCCACTGTCCACTTTATTTTGTTTTGTATTTGAAAAATATAAGCTGCAATTTCAACACTTCTTTCTTTGCCCGAATCCATTGGTAAGAAGCTAGTTAATTGTACCATATACTGTCCACTTTATTTGTTTTGTATTTGAAAAAAAATCAAAAATATTTTTTTTTTTTTGTTGGAGTTGGCGACTTAGTCTTCCCATATCTCTAATTTTCTTTATCGGAATCCATTCCCTTAGAGAATCCAACTTGAGTTAGTGATGAAGAATTATCTTGGGTTAGTGATAAAAGATTATTACCAAATTGCCCCTCTGACGAAAACTCAACCAACAACAACTAAATTTAATATGAGAGCTTTATGAAAATTGTAACATGTGCTCCTTAAAACTCCAAAATGGTATGAGTGGGTCCACATGCCTAGATAGCACTCGGCAAACAAATAAAAGCCTTACATATTGTGTAATGAGCTTTTAATATGGTTCACATGCCTAGCTAGCAAATAAATAAAAGCTTTACATGGTGTGTAATGAGGTTTTAATATGGTTAGTTGGGTTATTTGAAAAAGAGAAAATGAGGTGAGAGGTAACTAAAAAAGTAGCTGTCTAAAAATCAGAAGATTTTAATTTTTCTAATTATTGGTAGTGGAATTAGTTATTTAATCTTTGGTTATATTATGATTTTTTATTATTTAGAATTTTTTTTATTGTAAAAATGGATTTAATATTTTTAGGTAAATAGTCTAGTTGTCATTTGTCATTATATAAGTCAAAATACTGCCACTTTATAAAATTAAACGTGAAGTGTAATGAAGTGTTAAAATTCCGAGCATAATTGTTGGATTTGAAATTCCAAACGTTTTGTAAGAGGTGTAGTCTCACTATTCTAAGTTTTCAACCTTTTTCGAGCATATTTGTTGGATTTGAAATTCCAACCCTATTCCGAAAGAATCAAGGAAAACTTGAAATACAATCATTACAATAGAGCTCAACAAGAGCATCATGTCACTTACAAGAATTGAACCTAGGTGGAGAGGGCAACAATCTTTCCTCCCAACCACCCAAGGTACAACCAATGGACAATCCCAAGGATATATATATCACGGGGGATTGACTAGCGACGCAATACCATATCATGTCCATTCATATTGGGGGTTTGAATACTCCTAAAAACCTCAAAAATATATTACCTTGTATTAAGAGGTCAAGGGGGGGTTTTAATTTGACATAGTAATATAAATATTGGGGGTTATTTTAGTTGGGTGGGCTAAGGAATAACCTCCAAATCATGGGATGGATTCATACCTCCAAATCATGGGCTCAATTCATACCTCCAATTTATTAAGTTTATAGAAAACATGAGCTCTATATGGCTATACTTGTATTTACATGATATAAAATTGGTAGATTGGCAGGTGTGGTGTGAAACATTTGCAATTCTCATCTTTTCTAAGTATTTCACTCACTATTGGACTATCAGTCTTTTATATTCTTTGTAACATTGATCTCTTGACTAAGTTTCATTTTACACATTTTCCCTTCCCCATTAATATTTTGTTGGGTATTCCACTATCACTATCCAATGCTACAAATTTATCAGTTGCCCCTGCAATCAGGTTGGGATCATTATTAGCATTATACTATTATTTTATCAGCATCATGTTTGCTTATACTAGGATGTGTTAGGGCTCCTATTTGTTACAACTTGATAAAATGTTATAAAAGGAGTATTAAAAATGGGTTGATAAAAATGGATACCTACTATATCTGGTGAAACTAGGGGTTTTCTTAATTGGAAAGGTATATTGAGAGGGGGGTTCAACAATACAATTTTAGGAGGCATTTTACAATATTTATTGAAATTAGGGATATTCTTTAATATCATGTGAACAATTGTGAAGAAGCGTATTTAAAGGTTTCGAGGATAAACCTTCTTTATCATTATTTGTGTGCTTGGTTTAATCATTATGTTTATTATGTTTTTTTAATTATATTTTTTAATTTTTTTTGTATTATGAAACAAGATATGAGAATTCATATAGTTATTATAAATGTTATTTAAAAAAAATCAACTATTATGATGGGTAAAATTAAGATTTAAATTTCAAATGAGAAAGTAAAATTAAGATTTAAATTTCAAATGAGAAAGTAAAATTAAGATTTAAACTTCAAATAAGAAATTTTAATGAAAATAAATAAAAGACGAAAAAGAAAAAATACTTTAATGAAAATAAATAAAAGACGAAAAAGAAAAAATACTTTAAGCTTGTTGGGTGGCAATACTAGAGTAATTAAGGAATAACAAACTAACAATGGGCACCGATAAATGGCAATGATGTCACAACAATTAATGGTGGTGGGATACATGGTTCGATGTTCAAGTGGTATTATTCTTATTCATTGCACATTGAAAACTTATTTAATGCCATTACCGCTGGTTTGAACAATATTGAAGATTGTTTTTTTGTTTCAAAACTCAATACAAATTCAAGTCCTTACAGGTTGAAAACGCTCCTTATATCGGGTAAGTTCTACACTCAACTCTACCAATCATGTTCAAATTCTTTTCATTTTTCTATTTCACTAATTGGCTTTAAAAACCTTGTGAAAATTTTGTTGGCATTAATGAAAATGTAATTGACCCTCTCATATATATTGACAGCGCCTAGAAATTCAAACAAGTAGCCCATGGAAAATACCAAGATGAAAAAGCTCAAAGTCACGCCTGATGGCTTTAAAAACCTTGTGAAAATTTTGTTGGCATTAATGAAAATATAATTGACCCTCTCATATATATTGACAGCTCCTAGAAATTCAAACAAGTAGCCCATGGAAAATACCAAGATGAAAAAGCTCAAAGTCACGCCTAAAGCAATGATTTAACCAAAGTTGATGTCCCCGCCACTTATCATTTCCCTAAATTCACTATTTTGTGTTACATGGTAGAATCTCGACCATTGAGTAGTCCTTTCCACGGATGGTTCTCAAGAAATATTCTTAATCACATTTGCACTGATTACCAAATTTCTCTTTCTCCCTAAAGGTACTACCTAATTGAAGAATGCTGTTTTAGCTAATGAATTCAATAACCAACCACTTTCATCGAAACAAACAATATTAAGTTGACACCTCCCATCGAGAACTAAAATTCGAGACCTAACCCTTCGTTTCCAAGTCTCTATATTTCGAGAACCCTCTAGAGTAATAATTTCCATGTCATCTTTGATTCTTAAATACTATGATCTAATTTCCATGTCATCTTTGATTCTTAGATACTATGATCTTTACCTTCGTGATGGAATAAATTTTTCCACCTTCTAGGCTAGCATCTACTAATTACGGTTATGAATCACAGTGTCATTAAATTTTGACACTAAGAGAGGGATTCCTTGTTCCTCTAAATTTTTCAAGTGTCAATGGTCAAATTAAGAGGAGGCTTGAGAAAACATGGGGATATAAACTAGATAAGATTGATACCTAAAATACCCATACATAGATAATTTAAACCAGTGGTCATGAGTGGCATAAGAAAACTACTTGACATAAACCCCAATTTCATTAAATTTGGACCTATTTCTTGTCTAAATTGGATTTTTAATAAGGTTAGGCCACATTTCCATAAAGTTTGGTAGTATAAGACAGAATTTATCTCAAATGGGTAGTATGAGATAGAAGCTGGCTCAAATGGGTAGTTTAAGATAAAATGGATATTATGAGATAGAAGCTATTTCAAATAGGTGGTATGAGATAAAAGCTAGCTCAAATGAGTAGTTTAAGATAGCTTATATCTTCTATCTTAAACTACCCATTTGAACTAGCTTCTATCTCATACTATCCATTTTATCTTAAAGTGCAAAAGTACCCATTTAAATACAATAAAATCATGAAATCAAAAACACATGTTCAATATAAATACAAAATAAAGAGTAAAACAAGATACACTAAAAAAACCTACTATTAAAATTTTCATTGATGAAATCATTTTATCTCACATGATACATAGTATCATAATACATATTATATTAATTGTAAATAAAATATTTAAATTTAGTAATCATTGAAAATAACATAAGGAAAATAACAATATCAACATGCACGGACACACACACACACACACGAAGAAGTTGAAATGGAGAGAGAGTCAACTTGGAGAGCGAAATCTAGAGAGGCAATCAGAGTGGGATCCGATCTACGGAGAAAAATATTGGGACCTAAATCCGGAGAGGCAAATGGAGAGAGAGTAAATATGTGATCTTGAGAGTGTTGAATTGGAAAACGATCTAGATCTTAGCATAGAGCGATCCAAGCATAGTGCTATCTGAGCATGGGATCCGGTGCAGCAATCTAAGAGCATTTTGAGCATTGGACATATCTGGTGTAGCACAGATCTAGGGGGAATGTGATGTTGGGTTACATAATTTACATATGAGACTAGAGCGATCCGGCCAGGGTTTCCGAGGGAGGTGTTGCAGTGGTTTCAAAGGCTAATGGGGAGACATGCGACCTAGAGGGGGAGTGCAAAGCAGTTGTAGCTTCTAAGAAGGGCATGAAGCATTGTATCCAGGCTTGGAGGATAGATATTACTATTATTTTTCCTCATGAATGGAATTTGAAGGGAATGACGTTGATGAGAGATTGTGCTCTTTATGCTTATTTATGTGGAAAGAATCCTTATCTCCCCAAACTACATTAATGGATTGAGGAAGCTTGGGATAGTCTTTTATCGAAGGTTTAGATTTCTCCTCTGAAGAGAATTTTTTCTCCTTTTATATTTTTTGGTTTAGAGGATCACCTTGTTGTTTTGTCAATGGGTCCATGGTGCTATAGGGGGTGGGCTTGGTTCTTCTACCTTGGACAAATCATTTTGACTCCTCCTATGATTTTTGTGATCTCTAGCTTTTATGGGTTCACTTAGTGGGTTTACCTCCACATATTTTTTGATTAAAGGTTTTGAAGTCCGTTGGTAATTCAATGGGTGAGTTTTATAGGGAATCTGTAGAAATTCACTAAATAGGGAAGGGGTTCTCATATTCTTGTTCTTATGCAGAGAAATGGTGGTCTTCTAGACAAGATATCTTTGGTGTGTGGGGGGAAATGGTGGATCCAAGATCTTGACTATGAGAAAATTTCGTTCATGTGTCGATTTTTTCATTTTGCTAGTCATATTCTTAGAGACTATCCTCAGAGGGATTTTCCTACAAAAAGAAAAGTCAATTGCATCTCTTGATTGTCTTGATGTGGCAATGTCTTCTCCTGCTCATGGTAGTGAACGCCTTAAGGAGATAAACAGTGTCCTTGAGGTGGGCTAGGCTCCTATCTCCAACGACGTGGTGGATATCATTATTTTGAGGATGCATGGACCTATTGTGGAGGGACTTGGGGATCTTTCAAAAAGTATTTCTATTGTGCATCCATTTCCCTAGCTTATTGATTCTTTCTAAGGGGTTGTACAGAGCCACATAGGAGGTTGAGAAAGCAATGGTTCCTATTGCGGCTTTGTTGGGTGTGTTTGGGTCATCGTCTTCCCCTCGTGTCCAATGTGTTGGGATTTTTGTGGCCGATGGAAAACATTTTGGCTCAGGACTCAAGGCGGACCTCTCATCTCATTCTTCGGCTAGTGGTGACCAACTTCTATCAACTGATAATATTGAAGGGGGGTTCATTCAACTCTTTGAAGTCAATGATAATGGATACTTTCACGTATTCTGGGGATTTTTATCCCTCTCATTTGGTTCATGCATTTTCCATTGGGGGTAGAGGTGTTAGGGTGGAATTTACATGCTTTGGATCTGGTGTTCCTCCTACTTTGGATAATCTCAATTTCACTTCTTTGGGAGATGTGGTTTTTGGTGCACTTTAGTTAGGGTTGGATCTGCTTGGCAAGACTTCCTATTCTTCAAAGTGGCCTTCTCGTATCAAATCAAGTTTCTATTACTTCGTCTTGTATTTATCCATCTCATGAGAAATGTCCTTTAGGTAAGCAGAACAAGTATAAGTCCTTGAATATGTCCTCTCTAAGTCCTTGGACTCGAGGGGATAGATTGAGGAATTTAAAGACCTAATATTGCTTATTACTTAACCTCCATCACTGAACAAAGGGTTGGTTCATGGCCTACATGCCAGTATTGACTTTATCTTATTTTATCCACTATGAAAGGGTTGGATGATATAGTGAGGCCTATGGCCATTGTGTTGGACTTAAGTGTATGAAATTTCAATTGCTACCAGTTATATCTCAAGAGGGGAAGAAGGTATCCCATGGTTTGAAGACAAAACAAAACAAAAAAAAATTCTCAAACTTAAGGAGTCTTAGATCTCCCCATCAGATGTTTTTTTGCTATAAGCACTATGGTGCTACCTATTTTCAGTTGAATATGAACAACTTGACTTTTTTTCCTAGGAAAAAAAAATAATATGAAGAAGTATATGTGAAGGTTATCTGTAAATTTTAATCATAAAGAATTGGCATGGTAATTCCAAAGACTCTAAACTAAAAATAGAAATTTTTTAATTAACTGTAAAATATAATTGAAGTGTTCATTCAAAAAGGCATAAAAATTGCTTAAAATTCAACTTATTATGTTTGTCCCTTTTAGGGGAGCAAACTTGTATGGATTGGCACGTGTTTGATTTTCCTTTTCTACTTCTAAAATTTTCATTATACACACTATGTTTTGTCTTCCTTTTGATGCATATATGGAACTCATTTTGGATCTCTCAAGCTTCATATATAACTTTACCCAGAACACTTGTTCGAGACTAGTTTTTGCACTAGTAAAAACCCTTAACTTCCACAAACTATAACGACGAACTTAAAATGAAACAAGGCTGAAATTTTTACCATATATACTTCACTATGTCCTCCGAGGCTCCTCAAAATTTCTCAATCTAAGACTTTAAAAAATGTTATAGAAAAAATAGCTTTGATACCAAGGGTAATGCACCAAATTCCCAAATTAGCATAAAAATAAGAAGAAACAGTAACCCAATTCCTTGAGAATGAAATAAAGAGATGAATAAGAAGCCTCTTTGAGGGGGGAACCTCCTTTGACAATGTATTAAATGAAAAATACAAGATGAGATGATTCTAAAACTAGGTCTACTTGGTATATATATAGAAGACAAATCATACATTTACAATTCTCGTTGACCATACAATCACAATCAATGTCCTAGTCGACCAATAATACTAATATAATAATAGAAATGTACTGTCACAATATATAGGGCTTAACAATTTGTCCTCTCTTATCTAAATCTACCAGCTTCGCCTTTGTATTTGATTTAGAGTTACTTATTAGCTATGTGAATCCCCAACTTAGCAAATCACTCAACCAATCTTTATCTTCTTACTCCAAAAGAAGTACATTATGGAATTTGATTCCCTTGGTATTAATATATTCTAGCAGAAGTCCTTGGAATTTAGGAGTGGTGGATGATAGATTTATTTTTGTTCAACTAAAAGAGGGTATTTCTACAAAGTTCAAACACCTTATGCAACCACTCACATAAATGTATCACATATCAACACATCGATGTATTGCATGCTTTAAACACTTAGAGAGGGAAATAGTCCATGGGGCCAGGAAACACAACCACTTGAGGCAATATTTTAATGCAAATGGAAAAAATTTTACCAATGAATTTCTCACAATCGATCATCAGCAAATGCCCATACCCTTTAATAGAGATCGTGGACCAATCGAGTGTTAATCTACAAATAAATATAGTCGTTAAGATCAAGGAGGAGATGAACCATCGAATTACTTTATATCTATAACATAATGTGAGTATTGGATTACATAAGTACAAATTCATACTGAAGAAACACACTTTACCTAAAGACACATTAAACCAAGTTGATTTTAACTAACTCGATCTTAACTAACTCCTAAATGTATAAATATCCTAACATCCCCAATTAAGAATAACTCTGGATTGGATTGAAGGATTTACAATGGTGACAAAATAAGAGAAGGACGGAGTCATTAGAGCCTATCCCCACTTAATGACATCTTCCTAAACTCCTAACATAGAGCAAAGTTTGGAGAAATTCACTTCTATAAGAGACTTTGTGAAAGTGTCAATAACTTGATCATGTATAGGGTAAACGAGCACTTCAAGAACACAATCTTGAATAAGATTTATGATGAAGTGCATGTGTATCTCAATGTGTTTTTTGTGTTGATGTTGAACTATATATTTAGATATCTTGATGGCACTCTAATTGTCATGTCAGAGGGTAATTGAATGTTGTTGTTGGAATCCAAACACTAAAAGGATCTTTAGAAGCCATAAGGATTCTTGACTTGTATTAAATACAACTCGATACTTTGCTTTTGTTGAAGAAAGAGAAAGAGGTTGTTGTTCCTTACAAGCCCAAGTGACAGGTCTGGAACCAATATTGAAAACATAACCTATAGTAGATTTTTTATCATCAGGGTAACTAGCCCAATTGGAATCAATGAAACAAACCTCATATATACCGAAGTATTTTTTTTTTCAATTACTTTAATGGAATGTTTTCATATACCATTCAACAAGGCCAAAAACAAAGGAAATATAAGAATGGATATGAGTGAAGTACAAAAGGATACCAATTAACTGGTAGTACAAGTTTCCATTTGTTTCAGGTGTAGTGTAGGTGGAAACAAGTTCGACGCCATATTGAAAGAAGATAGGGTTGGTTTACAATATTCCATGTGAAAGGTCACATGCATGCTTAGACTAAGAAAGTGAGATTCCTTCCTTGGTTTGAAATTGTAACACTAGGAGACCAATAAAATAATGCAAATGTCCTAAGTCTGTCATTTCAAAATTATTCTTAAGGCTAGTTTTCACATGGTTTAAAAGTTGGGGGTCACTATCAGTGAGAATAAGGTCATCAACATTAAGAACAAGTATTATGACATGGTTTCCTACTTTCTTGGTATAGACATTCGAGGGTCAGAATGGCATATAGAAAAAAATGGTGTCAAGAAGAAAGCTATCCATTTTAGAATACCAAGCCTAAGGAGCTTTCTTAAAGCCACAGAGAGATTTCTTAATATGACAAACAAGGTTGGATTTATTCAAAGCATATCTCGAAGGTTGTTCCATGTAAATTTCTTCTTGAAAATCCTCATGCAAGAAGGAAAATTTGACATTCCATTTGATGGACCTCCCATTGTGAAGTGGCAAGGGATAAAACAAGGTGAATGGAATTCATTCTGTCCATGGGAGAAAATGTTTCATTATAGTCAATATATTCAATTTGAGAAAATCCTTTGGCAACTAATTGTGCCTTATCCCTTTCAACACTTCCATATAATGCATACATAGTTATATACACCCATTTAAATCTAACATGTTTTCTTCCTTTCGAAAGAGGTACAAGATCCCAAATATTTTTTTTCATTAAGGAACAATATTCTCCATTCATTATTGCATACCAATATGGATGGCTAGAAGCTTCTACAGTTGTATTTGGATCATGTGTCTTTGAATCTTGAGCCAAAAAAAAGAAGGTCACTAGAACTGTGAATGTGTATGATGTTGATTTGAAGTATCACCAACAAGATCACTAGCTACTTTTTGCGTTGTATGGACGCATCTCAGAAGTTGAAGTGTTGGTGCAAGTTCATGTCCAATGGACCAAACTAGAGGAAGGCGAGCATGGGGAGGTGGATTTTCATCCTCACTTACCCATATAAATAAGAAACGATAATAAGATGGCTAGTAGGTCAAAGATGACACAAATTAGGCCCACAGGATGAGAAATTTTCATCAAAATGAACATATCTCATAATAATAATTTAAATGGAGTGAGATTGAAGAAGTCTATAACCTTTTTGCATCTTCAAAATATCCAACAAAAATGCATGTCTCACTCTTAGGCTTTAATGATTTCATTTTGTCACCAAGAATGTGAGCCCATGTTTCACTACCAAACACACAAAAATGGCTTACATTTAGTTTCATTTTACACCATGTTTCTTTTGGTGTTATATTTTGAAATCCTTTATGGGAGTGCAATTATCTATGTGATGGGAAAAATTAATGGATTTTGCCTGAAAATGAGGACTTAATCCCTTAGATTAGATCATACAATTTGTCATTTCCTTTAATGCGTGATTCTTTCTCTCAATAACACCATTTTTGTGGTGTGTATGGAACAATATGTTTCCTCTAAATGCCCTATGTAGTGCATTAAGTGGGAAATTTGTTGTTAACATGTTCACCTCCATTATATATTCTTATCTTTTGAAGTTGTTGTCCAAATTGTTTTTCTACAAGGGTCACTCTTGTAGGCTAAAAAATGACAAAAAATTCACTCTTAAGTTTTAATAAATAAACCTAATTGTATTTGTATCAGAAGTCATCAATGAAATTTATGAATTACTTGAACGTATATAAATAAGAAAAAGGAATCTAACCATACAAATCATTGTGAACAAGTTGCAAGGGGGCCAAGGCATGCCTAGAGGCTTGTTTATCAAAATTGTCTTGATGATGTTTGTGGAGAACACAATTGGGACAAACACCATCTCTACAAGAAATAAGAAGAAGATCAATCATCACAGTCTGATTACATAGTTGTTGATGAGTGACAGTTTATATGACCAAACTATCCATGCCAAAATTTTATCAAGTCATTGCTAAGAGCAATAAAAACTGAGGGAAAAGATGATGACCCAAAGTTGTCAAATTTGTACAACTTGGTAATATCATCAACAATTGCAATTGCTGGGACATGCTTAGGATCTTTAAATCCTTGATTAAAACTTGATGTGGTGAAAAATCTATAGTCTTACCTTTACCTGAATGAGTGATCCTATAGACTAATAAAATATTGAAAGAAAGACTTAAAACACACAATACATCATTCAAATGACCCTCATCTTGTTCAATAGTTATAGACACTACAACACTAAGAGATCTATTATCACCAACGAATATTTATTTGGTGTTAGATTCATTTAGAGAACAAAAAATGTCTTTATCCTTGTCGATATGATAAGATTCTCTAGAATCAATAAGGCACTCATTAAAAGAAAAAGAAGTAGATGGTGCATTGAAGGAAAAATCAAAAGCAAAAAGGCATGTCCATGAGAAGAAGAGTTAGATAAAGAATCAAGATTGACATTGTGTTTTTCATTGTTGTTTATAAGGCTTATGTTTCCTTGAAACACTTATAATTCACATGACCATACCACCCACAAAAACCGTAATGTATCTCAGTCTTCTTACCTTTCAATTTAGTGCGTTTATATCAATTTGGAGTAGGAGATTGCTAAGAGGGTTTGGGAACTTTGTTTTGTTTATTGTTGCTAAGATGTTTATTCTTTGGATGCTTGGATTTATCCTTCTATTGTTCCACTAAGACTTTGCTAGATTTAATTGTAGGGATAATCACTCCAAAATGCAAGAGCTTATTTTTATCTCTAATAAAAAATCCCAACATTATTGAAGAGCGAGTGTTTTGTAAGCAACCCCCAAAGCTTCTTTGGTGGAGTGAAAAGTAAATGCAAAAACAAAATATGTACTACCAAGATTAGCAAGAATAACATAAATACATTGGATATCCATCTTAAGTATATTACATTCTTTAACTAAGAGTTTAGTGTTTTAAATTTGTATAGATAGTCTTTAATGCAAGATAAATCACTAGGATTTAAAACAACCAACTAATTGTGAAGCTGTGAGCTCAAATCTCATTGTGTTTACCAAATATAGTTTCAAACTTTGTCGAAGCCACATCTGGTTGGTCAATTCCTTGAAAATAAAGTCATAAATCATAGAGATGGAAATTTTGATTAATCTGCATGCTTTGTCATTTTTATTATCTGATTTGAATTTATTTGAGGCATCGGTGATTTGGATTATTTACAGAACCAAATGAAGGCATCAATATACAATGGAAACATACACACAATTTTTTTGTAGGAAACACAATATTACAATAAAACCCAAATTCTATTAATGAATGGAATGGAAACACACTGTAAACTGCAAAGTAATACAAACTAGCTAAGATGGTGGTAGCTTATCTTTGAAGAGAGATGTGTCAGTTGCACTCATTTGAAAGAACTTAGTTACAATGAGGCCAAGAAATCAGTCAACACTAAGCATCAATTAGAAAACCCTAAACATCCAAGATCCTAACCCCATAAGACTTAATGCCAAAAGGTTTGTGGGCCTATCATGGTTAGTTGATATGTCAACTTCCTGGGGGTATGACTTTTGCATCCAATCTTTGTTTGGGGTGCTTGGTATCCCATTGGAAAGGAATAGCCAAGAAGTACACATTGCAAATGTCCCATTACATAGACAAACACTATGTATTGGGCATTGTCATGCCAAAAAAACATGTTTAGGGCCCTCAAATGGTCCCAGAAGTTTAGGACCCAAAAAACCTGTAGAAAATTTCCAAGAAGATGGAGAACTATTGCAGCTTGATGGAACAAGTGGGTGGCCACTAGTATCCACCTATATTAGTCATCCCCCCTTAGGGATCAATGACCCCCATTGTGTTAAGCTACTCCATTATATGAGGAAACTTTTGTTGAATCTGACTCCTGGTCAAGAATTTTCCCTACTTTGATGACTTGATATAGTTGTATATTATTCTAGCAAGTGTACTCAATCTTAGTGTCCATGATTCGGTCGATTATAGACTTCTCAATGCAGTTTGGATTGATTTTTGTAGGGGCCAAGTGCTCAGTTACCTATAAGGTGTCAAAGAGAGGCAAAAAATATGGTCAAAGTAGCTCCACATTAAAGAAAGGGTGTACGCTGAGGAAAGAGGGAATACTTAAGTCAAAAGCATTCTCACTCATAGCCTTGGCGATTGTTTAAGGTCCATATAAAAGGGGACATAAATTTCAATGGGGCCCTGCGAGGCGCTCTTTCTATAAATGCAGCCAGACCTTATCGCCAACTTGAAACTTATGTGGAACTTGATGTTGGTCATGTCACTACTTATACTTGGCATTGGACTTCTGCAAGATATCATGAACCTATTGTCGGATGTGTTGGATCTAATCAACAAATTTGGATGACTGAATAGACTCAGTTTGAGCGTGGAAGGACTCTTCATGTGTATATGCAATTGGTAGTGCTACATCAATTGGGGCTAATGGATAAAACCCCAAAGATACCTCAAAAGGGTTGTGGCTAGTAGAGTTGTGAAGATATCTCTTGTAGCTATGTTGAAAATAATGAAGGATCTCATCCCAAGTGCGAGGATGTTTGGATTTGTACATTATGAAGATATGCACAATCATCTTGTTGACCACCTCTGTGTGTCCATCGGTTTGTGGGTGGAAGGAAGTCAATTTGGTTAGCTTGGTTTCCATCATTGAACATAGCCTTGGACTAGAAGGTACCCAAGAACATGTTGCCTTGATCTGAAATAATGGTTCCTAGGAGGCCAAAATGAACCAAAAACGTGTGAAGAAGAGCTTAGAAACGACCTCTTCTGCGATATTCTTCTTACAGGGAGTTAAAATGGCCATCTCATAGAACCTATCAGCAACCACAAATACACAGTTGTTCCCATGCTCTATTGAAGGAAAGTTGAACATGTAGCCCATGGAGACAAACTCCCAAGGCTTGTCTGGGGTATGCAATGGGGTGTATAGTCCTTGCTTCTTGATGGTATGTTTGGAAATGGATCAGGAAGTGCATAATCAAATGTACCTACCAACGTCTTGTCAAATCTTTGACCAATAGAATTACTTCTGCAACACTATGGTTGTCTTCTCTACATCAAAGTGCCCTGTCACTCAACTATAATGTGCCTCTCAAATCACCTTCTCGCTCTCACTTGTAGGAACAAAAAGGTGGCCAAGATGGTATAAAAGTTCACTTTGGAGATGAAATTTTGACACTAAATTTCCTACTTGTAATGTCTAATAAGAAATAGAAAATCAGGGTCGTTGTCGTACAATTTGGTCCAACCAGATGTCTCATGTCCCCAAGAGTTGAGCACAGTAGTCATCCTAGCAACTAGAGGTCAGATAAGGTAGTCTGAAATGTGATTTGTATTTCCCTTCTTATACTTGATGTCTAGGTGGAATTGTTACAAGTATGTGGACCGCTTATGATGGCGATTATTTTGTAACTTTCCCTATGTTTTCATGAACACAAGGGATTGTGATCAATTTTGATGATGGTCTCCTCTATGAGGATGTAATGTTTCCATTGATGAGAGGATTTCACAATGGATTACATATCGTTTTCATAGGTGGGATACCTATGAAATAAATTAGAGAGTGTCTCACTATTATATGCCACTGGATGTCCTTGTTGAGTGAGGACTGCACCAATAACATAGTCAGAGGAGTCTGTATCATTCTCAAAAAGTTGTTGTAGGTATAGTAAGTAAGGACTAGCATTTAGCAGAGGCATCATTTTAGATCCTCAAAGTCTTTCTATTATGATGCACCCCAAGAAACATGGCGTTGGCTCCACCCTTGGTCACTTGGCTTAGGGGCCCAGTGATATGAGAGAATCCCAAGACAAATATGCAGTAAACATTGGAGAGGCCCAAGAATATGTGGAGCTTTGTTAGAGTTGTCATGGAAAACCAATCGAGAATTAATTGGATCTTAGTTGGGTCCACATGCACCCCATATCCATCCATGATGTATCCTAGGTATTGAATTATTTCCATGAAAAATGAGCATTTCTCCAAATTGGCATATAACTTGTGTTGCCGCGGGGTTCTTAGGACCTACTGAATGTGGTGCAAAGGTTCCATACAATTTTTGCTAAAGATAAGGATGGAATCTAGATACACGACCATGAAGGAGTTTTTGAATGACCATAATATATATTCCATCATCCTCATGAATGTTGTTGGAGCATTAGTCAAGCCAAAAGGCATCACCTACCACTCAAAAGGCCTTCTTTAGACTTGAAGGCTATCTTCCATACATCACTTTGCTCGATCAAGACCTATTGGTATCTTGACTTCAGACCAATCTTGTTGAAGAACTTGGAACGCCTCAACTGATCAAGAAGATCATCAATCCAAGCAATTGGGTATCGATTAGCATTGGGGATTGTATCATCCCCAGTCCCTCGGTGCCCTTTATAGGTGATGGGGGAGCTCCTTAGATACAAACTGCTAAATTGTTTTCTTCCAAACTATGCACAACTCTGCACTTTACACAGCTACTACAACTTCAGTCTACAATCCGCAAGTAGAAATATGCAAGCTGCAAGTCGGAATTCGGAAGTGGGAACACCAAAATCACAACGTAAAAAAAAATAACGCTTTCAACTTCTGCATTCCGCAGTGCGGGAGTTGGAAGGTTAGAATGCCAAATACATGGCGTCGAATAAAATATGCCTCTGACTTTCGCACTCTGCAATACGGCTTGCGGGAGTCGGAAGTTGGAAATCCAAATTCCCAAGCCCAGGAAAATTACTCCTCTGACTTTTGCACTCCGCAATCTGGCTTGTGGGAGTCGGAAGTCAGAACTCCAAATTCCAAAGCCCGGGAAAATTACTCCTCCGACTTCTGTACTTCGCAATCCGGCTTGCAGGAGTCGGAAGTCGGAACTCCAAATTCCCAACACCGAGAAAATTACTCCTCCAACTTCTGCACTCCGCAATTCGGCTTGCGGGAGTTGGAAGTTGGAACTCCAACGGACCACGCCTAGAAATCACGTCTCCTACTTTCGAAATCCACAATCCGCACTGCAGGTTTGGAAAGTCGGAAGTCATCCAAATACCCTTGTTACTTCCAACTTCTCAGCCTGATAACTTCCTCATCCTAAGTCCTTTTTTGGAAAACTTGGTATCGTTGGAAAGCTCTAGGAGAGCCCTATGAAACTACATGATCTTATTCCACACTTGAGAACTCTGAATTTTCCTTCTTCCATCCAAGGTGTTTCCCCAATCCTCATCCATACCTTTTTACCACTCTGTCATGCCTCCTCCCTTCATCTGTCCCATAGAGGGAGCATGAACACAATCGGGGGTGTCTATTTCTCCCCCAAGGCCATGACTAAACCTTTTGAACCTTCACCAACTTATCCCTATTCATCAAGGAATAAATTCATAGCATTACAAATAAGAATGCAGAGGTGCAGAAGCATGGTAAATAACATACACATCAGAATGAAACATTATCCACACACATATATATCATGCATTCAACATAGCAATAAAAACCATCAATAATTAAATCATTGCAGAATTAAAACACATAGAATGAACATGATATGAATCATAGAGGTCACTTATCCTTAAGATGAAGTCTTCGGGCAACTGGCTATGGACTGCAATGTTCCAACCCAACCATAGGTCTTTTCTCAACATGTATTCTTTCAGCACTCAGAGACCACCCTCGATTTGGGGCTATGTATCCACTAAGGAGGAACTACTCAAGTCCACTCACATCCTTAGGCATAATCAATCAGGGTCATCCAACACACAACTGGCTCTGTCAAGCAAGTGCGAAGACAAGGAAGGGTTTTCTAAGTCAATGAGATCAATCACAGAGCTACAGGAATATCTAATTGGCTTCAAATAGTCCAAGAACCCCCATCACCTCCACTCTCAGCCTAAGTAAGGTCCTCTTCTCTGCTACACAGTCCCTCGAGCACCCCTTCCCTCAACGCTGACATGGGCGGGTATGTATGGTCCCGACTGCTAAACCAAGGATGAATGATCCTTCACTGGATCTACCATGAATTCTAAACCCCCTGGTCTCTCTCCCACTACGATCCACTCTTGGATCTTCCTCAATGTTGCAGCCGGAAGGCTTTGTCTCGTCGCTGCCCTTTTAGCCTTTCAAAACCGGTTTCCCTATGAAATGTTGGGCATCTCTCACTCACAATTTCGCCCACAGTTCAGGTCTATGGATCCCCCTATCGGATTTCACTTCCCACATGAATTTTCTGAGTGATCTTGGCACTCCCAAACACGGCCTCTCTCCAAGTCGTGATTATGATTTTTCTTCCCTTCTATTCAGTCTGCGTCTCCTCTCCAAAACTAAATCTTGAATGATTCCCCCTCGCCCGGGGATGAGGGAGAGTGAATTACCACGAGGTAGGGTGAATTATGGGTCAAGCCAACCGATCCCATACCTTTCCTTATGAATTTCAGGGCTTCCCATCCTCCATCAACCTCATGAATAGTTTTCTTCAACCACTTCCTTACACAGAATTAAATGACAGCTAGGATAGTCAAAGGTGGGTTCTCAAGGTGACATTTGGAAGCCTAGGGTTCTATCCCACAACCCCCTCACCTCTCCCTAGTAGATACATAGTCCCCCTCATTTAGTTGCATCCATAGCCAACCCCTTGGTATTTTTATTTGCATTATAATCATTTACATGTTTTCACAATTTCCATGGCTTACTAGCACATGGATAGCACAATTTGGAATACCAGGCTAAGAATTCACTAGTGGGGCTTTGGCCTAGAGCTCCACACTAGGAATCATACAACACATATATACAATATTTGCATTAATATCCAAATAACACTATCCTCGGTGTTCCAATTCTTAGGAATACGTACACAATGTTTACACATCAAAATTCACAAGCTATGGCAGGTATGTCCTTCATTTCATCTTTTACTTTGATTTTTTTTAGGACAAAGTCCTTTGGTTTCTACAAGCTGCTCCTGCTGGCTTTGACCTTCCAGCTGATCCACAAGTCTGGAAACTTTATGGATACAGTTATTCTTGTTGTCCTTTCCACCATTGATAGATTCCAGAATGCCTTTTACTTCATTTTGCAAACAAATAGAGTTTTTCAAAATCTCGTGGTTCATCTCATTATGTTGCTTTTGTAGCTTGAGAATTTCCTCAAGATATTCTTGGGTCTTGGAAATTATTTGAAGACGACTTTAATCCAAATGAAATAGCTTTTGGTCTACTGCCATGGTCAATG
This sequence comes from Larix kaempferi, assembly GCA_027924585.1. Taxonomy (NCBI): domain Eukaryota; kingdom Viridiplantae; phylum Streptophyta; class Pinopsida; order Pinales; family Pinaceae; genus Larix; species Larix kaempferi. The sequence continues at coordinate 1,479,309 of BSBM01001283.1, read as the reverse complement.
TGCACAATTGCCCACACACTTTGCTTACCAGCAACACTTGTCTTGTAACGACAGCGACCAATTGGTTTACTTTTCACCTATGAAATTCATCATTGCAAATCTTGTTAGGCCAAGCATAACATAAGCATTAAGATCAGTCAATTAATTTCCCAATTGACATGGAAATTTCTTGCTTTATCATGAGGCTTCCACACATTTCATGCTTTTCCAACATACAAATGAACTCATTCATGTTCATCCTTTCACAGGAAATTAACCAATTCAACATTCACCATTTATTTAAGCAAAATAAACATAATCAACTTTCAGCCATAACATGCATTCAATAATCTTATGTTTCTAAAATGCACCAATCAGAAGGGAAAGAGAAGAGTAAGAGTTTCTCCCTCTTAATCTTGTTCTAATCTGGAGTCCCACCACAACTGTGGTCCCATGCTCCTTGGTCTCTTTCACTTCAAATGTGAATGCTTGACTCGCCTTTTCCTTGTTTTGGAGATGACACTTGGTGTCTAAGGTCTTCCCAATGATTCTCAACTAGGGAACCCCTCCCCATGGTTTCCTACAAAACCTTTGGCGGCTAGAACCCACACAAGTCCACTAGCACCACTTTCCATTGCTACTCATACTGAGATTTCTAGGACAGTCACATGCCCAAATGCATCCTTATGATTCCTTCAAGGTTCTTGCTTCCAGCAATACCTACGCTCAAACATTGATTCAATTCACATGTCAAGTTCCTTTTCATAGGATTTATCTCTAATCAAGAGTTTAAAAATCATAACCAAATCATATACACACGTATATTCATATTAAATAAGCAAGAATATGCAAGATAAAACAAATAGTTATCTATATTGAACGTCTTCCTTTAGCTCCACGGGTATCCTGTATTGACTTCAGACAACTATGGCACCCACAAGACTTTCCCCACCTAACACAGTGATGGTACCTATTCTCTGCTACACAGTCTCTCGAGCGTACCCACCCCTTCCAGTGCTCTTCATGGTGTGCATCGAAAGGTAACCAAGTTTCTGCAAGCCTCAGATCACTTGTTCATACAATAACGAATGTTTGGCCATCACGCAGGCTGCTCCACAACATTCAAATAACCAATGCCAAGCCAGTACGTCGATTGGGTTTATCAGGAATTCCATTAACCAGTATGCTAAGACAATTCTTCGATCGGGTTTATTAAGCATACAACAACCAGTATGCTAAGACATTTCTCCGACTAGGTTTATCAAGCATACAACAACCAGTATGCTAAGCCAGTTCTCCGACTGGGTTTATCAAGCATACAACAACCATCCACACACATAGGGATGGTACCCCTTCCTCACTTTGCTTCATTAGTATGCAACACCAAATGGCATGATATAAAATTGTAACATACTCCATAAAAATTCACTCTCTAATATTGAAACACCAGGAATGCGTCCATTCCCTTAGGGTGTAGTCAATGTTGACAACCATAACATGACACAACACCCAAAAGGTGTGCACCCCTTTCTGATGTGAACCATGTAGGACATAATCACACTCAAGCAGTCTGAAACAAAAACATGCACACTCAAGCAGTCTGAAATAAAAACATGCACACTCAAGCAGTATGAAATAAAAATATGCTCTGTGTATTGATTCTAATAATTATACATGCATATTCACAACAAGGGTTACAAAATACTTATCGGTTTGTGGATGTATTTTCTCTTCCTTTCGCGAGGAATGGGGATCCCTTATCTGAGTTAACAGTCCCTCGAGATTGTTACCCCAATACCTTTCTCGTTTCATAAACAACATATGCCCTATTGGCATAACTTCACCATCTCACACACGTTGTTTACCAACAAGCAGTTCACATGAGATGTCATCAAAATTTGCAATGGCGTTTCACTCGAAACCCATTTCCAAAACATGGGATCCTTCCCGTGGATTTTGGTTTCTGCATGCCACAACACATGGTCTTTTTGCAATGTGTCTTCTTGACACACTTCACAAATAATCAACCAATCATTGAAATTAATAATCAAACTCAAATCTGAATTTAAAATTCTATTCACTACAAAAATTAGATTTTACAACCATGAGATCACTCTCATAAACATAAATCAGAAAATTTCAAATTTGTTCTGTACATAAATTAAATTTCACAACCATGAGACCCTTCTCATATTTTAATTCAAAATATCAAATATGGTTCATATAGAAATCATATTTCACATCCATGAGATCCTTCTCACAATGTTTGGCTTGCACACGGTAGATCCCATCCTTTACTAGGGACTTACACACATTTCCATTTCTAAGACAATTCTACCTGCAATCTGAATTCTTCAATCAGCCAAACACTTGGTGAGAATCCATGCACATAATCTTTTCATTGTTACAACAGTCACTGAAGTGATCTCAAAATTATAATACTCAATAATTCAAACTCTACCAGCTATTATTTTCTTAAATGCAATGAAATATATTTACTTTATATGCATCATCATTTCAATAAAATTACAAGATACAATCACATTATATATGCAATTTAAATAAACTTCCCATTCCCATGAATGCACAATCACATCCTTTCATGCAACTCTGTCCTCCCAATAGAGCATTCTGGTAGGCCATCAAACATGACTACCCTTTTCATGCAATCATTTTCCTGCATCCCTAGCAGCTCATGAAATGATCTCATAATTACCAATAGTTCATTGTTTCATCTATTATCTAATTGCAATGAAATATATATCACAACCATGCATTCACACAATGCATCTCAACATGTGCACTCACACATATGCATGCACTTTCACAACATTTACATAATTTGTTAATGTACATTTACTTAATGTACCCAATGCACTACAACATTTATCTAAGCATTCTTGCACCTACACAAGTTTCTTAACATGGTAAGCTGGACATCCTAGACAATGCTTCAGCACCATACCCAACCATCTCCCCAATCACTTGGTTATCTATTTGGTGTCTTCCTTCTCCACTCGGACAACACATCAGGAATTTTTCTCACTCCTTGGTTGTTGGAAAAGAGATTTCATCCCAAATTAACACCAATAGGGATTTCATGGGATACTTGTTGAGCACTGTAGCATCACCACTCCAACCACCTTATGGACTTAACCATGACTATCTCATATGGAATGCACTACCACAATAGGACCTTAAGTCCTCACTTGATTTGTTTATTAAACTCATAACCAACATACACACATGGCATGATACCTTTATGTATGAATGTAGCCTAAATTTTAAACAGTCACATGGTATAATGCTCATTTCCCTTACTACCACATACCTCACCATACCATGTGGGATGTCATTCACATAAATGCATTCAATATTACATGCATACCATTTTATGATGATTAACACATGGTAGAAGGGATTCTTACCCATACTCTTTCAACATTTATACAATTAGTATAAATAAACATTACCTGCATGACTGCCATCAACATACTGTTGTTACCTGATCAGTTTGGCCTCTTACCAAGGATTACACAGTCCTTCCACCCACCTCTTGATCATAGATTTGTGCTCCAGCCTTTCTTCACAAGGCTGCTAGTCATATGCAATATCATCACTAACATCTTCAGCCATGTTTATGTTGTCTTTGGCCTTACAACCAATACCAATAACATTAATTATTATCAACCACAATAATTATTAAAAGTGGCTCATTGCATATGTAAAAACTCACTACTTTTATCAGTATGCAATATCATATTCATGCACAAGCAAGTTCACATGCACTATGCATTATCTCTCAATATGCCCACTAGTGCATATGCATTTCAACTACCTAATCTCTTGCATATTCAACATTCCTATGCGATAATTTCATATATATATAACTCAGAAAATAAAATATATCAACAAGAGAAGAGTTGAGGAATTTTCCCCTTTCCAATTCCTTATCATGGCATGGAATTTCCTCTTCCACATCATAGCTGATCCAATTTCATGGCCTCTAGCAAGGACACAGGGAATCAATAGCTATGATTTTCTCACCAAGCAACAATTCAATACACATACTCATGTATAAAATTCCTACTTGCTACTTTCCAAGCATACACTTCTTATGATATAAACATAAATAGTTTAGGGTGAGAAATTTTCCTCTTTATCCACATTTCCCTTTGGAGATTATTCTCCAATTTTTAGCTACAACCATCTTGTCAACCCTTTGTAGCTTCCTTGATCACTGTAATGGCTCTCATTGCACTAAGTTCACATGCTTTTCTGCCCACATTGTTTTAAGAAACTATGGTCAAGTCCAACTTGGCCTTTCTTGGACTTTCTTGCACTTATGAGCACTGCAATCTGTTCAATTCCAACTCCATATGGAGTCCTTCAAAGCACGTTGTATGCCCTTGCACCTCATTCAAATGTGATAGTTTCTTCCCATTCTCATGGAAATATTTTCCACAATTCTGAGCCACGCAATTGATTCACACATGGGAATGCATCATTCCCCTATTAGAAGCCTTTGCATGGACACCCTATCACTATCATGAGCCACATGCCAATTCCACATATTGGGATGTCTTATTCCTATAAGTGACATATTTTGGGAGAATGGAATTACCTTACTCATTCTCCTTACTTAATCATATCTTTCAAATTCTATGATCATGCATGCACTTGGCCATAAGGATGATTCACCCAGTGAAATGCTATGTGGTCGTCGATCCTTCTTGGTCTTTGTTCGATCCGCAGCTCTAATAAGCCCGTAAGCTCTTGCTTTGGCCCAAGCAGCCCCAGTGTTGCAACCTTGGGCTCTGATACCATCTATATCATCCCCGGTCACCTCGGTTCCCTTTAGAGGTGATGGGGGAGCTCCTTAGATACAACCTGTTAAATTTTTTTCTTCCAAACTATGCACAACTCTACACATTACACAACTTCTACAAATCCAGTCCACAATTCGCAATCCGCAAGCCGAAATCCACAAGTTGGAAGTTGGAAGTTGGAACACCAAAATGACAACATGAAAGAAAATATGCCTCCGACTTCCGCATTCCGTAGTGCGGGAGTCGGAAGGTAGGAATGCCAAATACACGACATAGAAGAAAATATGCCTCCAACTTTCGACTTCCGCACTACACAATCCGTCTTGTGGGAGTCGGAAGTTGGAACTCCAAATTCCCAAGCCCAACAAAATTAATCCTCCAACTTATTCACTCCGCAATCTAGCTTGTGAGAGTCGAAAGTCATAACTCCAAATTCCCAATCCTGGGAAAATTACTCCTTCGACTTCCGCACTTCGCAATCCGAGTTGCGAGAGTCAAAAGTTGGAACTCCAAATTCCCAACCCTAGGAAAATTACTCCTCTGACTTCCGCACTACGCAATTTGGCTTGCAGGAATTGGAAGTCGGAACTCCAACGTACCACACAGATAAATCACGTCTTCAACTTTCGAAATACGCAATCCTCATTGCGGGTTCAGAAAGTCAAAAGTCGGCCAAATACCCCTGTTACTGCCAACTTCTCAGGTTGATAACTTCCTCATCCTAAGTCCTTTTTTGGAAAACTTGGTATCGTTGGAAAGATATCGGCGAGCTCTATGCAACTGCATGATCTTCTGCCACACCTGAGAACTATGAATTATCCTTCTTCCAACCAAGGTGTTTTCCCAATCCTCATCCATACCTATTTACCACTCTATAAAGAGCTCTGATCCACTCTGTCATGCCTCCTCCCTTCATCTGTTCCATAGATGGAACATGAACACAACAGGGGGTGTTTATTTATCCCCTAAGGAGATGACTGAACCTTCTGAACCTTCACCAACTTAGCCCTATTCATCAAGGCATAAATTCATAGCATTACAAATAAGAATGCAGAGGCATAGAAGCATGGAAAATAATATACACAACATAATGAAACATTATCCACACACCTATCTATCATGCATTCAACATATCAATAACAATAATCAATAAATAAATCATTGCAAAAGTAAAACACATAGAATGAACATGATATGAATCATAGAGGTCACTTATCCTTAAGATGAAGTCACCAAGAAACTGGATATGGACTGGAATGTTCCAACCCAACCATAGGTCTCTACTCAGCCTGTATTCTTTCAGCAATGAGAGACCACCCTCGAGATGGGGATATGTATCCACTAAGGAGGAACTACTCAGGTCCACTCACAGCCTTAGGCACAGTCAATCAGGGTCATCCAGCACACAACTGGCTCTTTCAAGCAAGTGGGAAGACAAGGAATGGTTTTCTAAGTCAATGAGCTCAACCACAAAGCTACATGAATATCCAATTGGCCTCAGATAGTCCAGGCACCTCCATCACCTCCACTCTCAGACTAAGTAAGGTCCCCTTCTCTGTTGCACAGTCCCTCGGGCGCCCCTTCCCTCGACACTGACCTAGGAAAGTATGGCTGGTCTCGACTGCGAAAACAAGGATGAATGAGCCTTCACTAGCTCTACCATGAAGTCTAAACACCCTGGTCTCTCTCCCACTGCGATCCATTATTGGATATTCCTCAACGTTGCGGCCAGAAGGATTTGTCCCACCACTTCCCTTTTGGGATTCCAAAACTGGTTTCCCTATGAAATTATGGGCGTCTCACACTCACAATTTCACCCACGGTTCAAGTCTATGGATCCCCCTATCGGATTTCACTTCCCAGACAAATTTTTTGAGCGATCTTGGAACTCCAAAATGCGGCCTCTCTCCATGTCGTGATTTTGGTTTTTCTTCCCTTATGTTCGGTCTGCGTCTCCTCTCCAAAAATGAAGCTTGAATGATTCCCCCTCGCCTAGGGATGAGGGAGAGCGAATTCCCATGAGGTAGGGTGACTTATGGGTCAAGCCAACCGAGCCCATACCCTGCCTTACAAATTTTAGGGCTTCCCATCCTCCATCTTCCTCATGAACAATTTTCTTCAACCACTTCCTTACACATAATTAAATGACAACTAGGATAGTCAAAGGTGGGTTCTCAAGGTGACATTTGGCAGCCTAGGGTTCTATCCCACAACCCCCTCACCTCTCCCTTGTGGATCCGTAGTCCTCCTCATTTAGTTGCATCCATAGCCAGCCCCTTGGTGTTTTTATTTGCATTATAATCATTTACATGTTTTTACAATTTCCATGGCTTACTAACACATGGATAGCACAATTTGAAATACCATGCTAAGCATTCACTAGTGGGGCCTTGGCCTTGAGCTCCACGCTATGAATCATACATGATATATATACAATATTTGCATTAAAAACCGATATATCCTAAGGGTCAAAATGGGGGTATTACAGGGATATAGGGTGCATCCTTGAGATGACCAAGGGAGGTTTTTCAACACTTGAATGTTGAATAGTGTGGGACAAGCATCCCCAATATAACGCCGGGAAAATGAAATGTGTCCCCATCCTAAGTTTGGATCCCCTGTAGCAAGGAATGGTGACCCCTACTACTTAGATTGTAATATTAATTTGAATTGTTATTATATTAATAAGTCCAAAGGAAAAGCTATACATGAAGTGCACTCCATAGGGATATGTTGGATTGTTTTTGTATTAAAGTGATTAATATATTATAATCACTAGATAGTAAATAGACATCCCCTCTCCACATTTGGAAGGATTAACTGCTAACTCTTCCTAGAAGTCATTGATATCTCCCATATAGAAAGGAGGTTATTTGTTAGCCCTCTACATTGCAAATGGGGATCTCTTTACCATCTTTGGGATTGAATTAAACATTAATGTACTATCTATTAATGCTCAAAATCTTGCACACATGCAACATTTTTTTAATTTACACGATAAAGAGTCATCAAAAGATAGCATGCAGCCCACCAAAGACATCCTCATCAAATCCAAGAAGCAACATGATTACATAAATGCCCCAAAACAGTAAAAAACTACAACCGCATGGCCACATGTCTATTAATACGCGCTAATGTGTGTGTTATCAGAACTACAACCGTGCGACCAGGGTGGATATTCCTTTGATATCTATGTGAATGACAAAAATGGTGGAATCTCAACCACCAACGGTGCATTAAAAACTCATGAAAGCTCCATTACCTCCACAAATTCAAATCTGTCTCCTCACACGCCTGGGTTCCTTAAATGTACCCTTTTGTGTACCTTGGAGCTAGATCGTGAGATCAAGAAGTTCACATTGGGATCTAGTTATTTCTTGGCCATCTCTTGGCCTATAAAAGGAAGCCATGGGCATGATTATGGGAGGGAGAAATCAAATAAATGTTATGCTACTATAATTGTGCTTGAGCTACCTTATAGCTCACATCTTCCATCTTGTCTAGCATCTACTAATCTCCCTTGCCACCTTCCTTCAAGGGGCAAGTGTTCTTCTCATTTTTTCTTCAATTTACTTAGCATTTAGTGTGGACTAGATAGACCTCCCTAAGAGGGATTGTTTGCTCAATTGGAGTTCACATCTCCTAGGTGTTGTACATGTTTGACCATTGGGAAATACAAAAGTGGTTTGGCATCTATTGGTTGTTGGAGTTTGCATTCCTAACCTTTGTTCTTTGTTTTATTTTATTTTAATTTTATTTCTTTATTCCTTTTTTTACTAGCAACCACTTGAAGGATCACTTGGAGCACTCACCCACACAATAGGGCCACCTAATACCAAAGCCTTGCTGCGACCTACAAGGCTTTGCCCCTTACCAAGTGGGAAGGATTCACCCTTGTGCAATATTTTTCACAACACTATCCCTTGTCCAGAGAGGAAGTGTAGGTTCAAGACCCAACTACAGTCACTTGCATAGTTACAAATTTAGTGTGGGTTCATTTTGATCGAATGGGTGAGTCTTAAACAAACAACAAAACTTCATAGTTGTGATTTCTCTATGAGATTAAAAATCCACAAAAATATGTTTTCATAGTAAGAAACTATCTAGGACTTCTTCGATTATAAATTCAGCATGACAACAACATAGAATCTATGTCACCTAATCTTCCTATGCAAGATCCAGGATTCACATTTCATGGATATGATCTATCCAATATCCTCTTGGGACATGTTTCCAATTTGAAAATCTTAGGGGATCTGATTTGGACCCATTTTTGGCATGTTATAAATATCAATCCCGCGGATCCTCCAAAAGAAACCATTTTAAAAAATACATAAAAAAGATAAACCAAAAAAAGGAAAAGTGCAGGGTATAAAATCCTAACCTTTTCCTAAATAACCCTTTCCCCATTCTAAAAGACACAAATCTGATTTTTTTATTACATCCCACATTTCTGAGTCTATGAGAGCAATTTGGAGTGAAATGTATCTGGAGGTTTGAATTTTCCGTGTTTTTGGTTCATTGTTTATATGTATATATGTTGTCCCCTCATATCTGGATCCCGACTTTTCATAAAATATGGTGGATTCCTTTCCATATCCATATATGTTGCAACACGTCTTTTAGCATAATTTGTGAGCTCAACATGCAATTATTATTTAAATTTTAAAATTATACATTTCAATGCTAAGATGAAGTTGTGCTATCTTGACATACACTTAATATTGATCATTGATTATCATTGTGAAGCAGGATGTTAGTTTTACAGTATTCTCCAAATGACAAACTTTACGAAAATTTGCATGGTTTGTGTTTTTATGCGCTATATCTTATGGACATTGTGATTTTCATACTTTTTTATTTTTTTGTTCCTTGAATAGGAGATCCTATCATAGTGGTCATAGTTGTAAGCTCTCTAATGCAAGTGGGGAACAACTTTCCTGGGGGAAAAGAATGAGGATTTGCATCACTCATGTAACCCCCCATTGTTCTTCAATGGGAAGTTTAATTCGTCACATATTTTCCTAAATGAATATTATGCAACCAAGGTATATTATCAACATAGCAAACAAGGTATTCAATCCAAGAACCATCAATTCTAAGAATAAGTTAAAATGGGTTCTATTAAATAATAGTCTTCAAGTATTTATAGATTTTATGGTTTTGTAGGTAGTTTCAAGGGCTTGTATTGATCATTTGGAATATGTATCCCCATACATCATAGAAGTAAACAAATATGAACACAGAAAACAAACTCCTCGACCCAAAAACTCTAAATATTGAGAAGTGGCTAAAATGGGTTCCGTTTAAAAAGAGAGCGTTGAAGTTTTTAGGGGCTTTAGAGTTTTGTATAGGAACTATAACTAACCTGGTAAATGCACATCAAACCTTTCCTTCTCTTGAAATTGATAAAGCAAGTAGGATTAATCCAACCCCTTTATTTTAATGCATATTGTCTCTTCTCCTTTAGATATGAAATCATCTTCAACACTAGAAGAATGGGTATCTTCATAACGATCCCAATTTGAAGGCAAAGCTTGTGAGGGTTCTTGGACTTGGGATGTTTCTGTTCATTTTGGGTGTTATGGTTTGTGGGGTTCATTCCTTTTCTGTTGTTAGGGTTGAGAAAGGGAATGTGATTGAGGATGATTATGTTTTGTGTTGAATTTCAATTTCTCTTTATGACATTTCGCTCTCTATGAACAAGCAAAGACTTTGAGATCCATGTTGGGTAGCTACAACATCCGACAATAAGGAGAGAAGAAATGTTGGTGACGATTTGTTGGAGTCATGGAAATATAGATTTTAAATGTTGGCACCAATTTGTTGGGGCCAAGGAAATCTATGTTTTAAATAGAGGTGCTTTGGTTTTTTTGGGTGTTTTCTTCATGTTTTTTGTCTCGGCTTATTTTCAATAGAGATCATATATTCAATGAAGTGTAATTTTGGAAAATGTTAGTTAGGGGTTAAATTGTTATGGAGAGTAGTATTTGGTACCATGTATGGAATTAAAGTTATATTTTATTAAAAGGTTTAACTCATCTAACAAGTTTTATAAGTTTAATATGCACATTTGAAAGCCTATTTGGTGTGATTAGAAAACTTGTTTGGATGTATAAGCTAATGTTTTTCACGTCATTTTCCTTTCAAGACAAGTTGGATGGACATTAGGCCCTTTCATAGTGAAATGGTTGAATCACCTTTGAACAATTTGAAATTCTAGAGTTTTCTTTATGTTGAGGTGTTTCCCTAGTAATTGATTTACCAAGGCCCACCTTTCAAGGAACACTTGTTTAGAATAGGGTTTACAAATGATACATGTATACAAGGTTTTTTTACTGGCAAGATCTTGTAGATGTGAACACCAAAACATGGAAGACTTCGTCTAATCCTTCACATGAGTTTGGTTTGTTACAAACTAAGTATTTCAATATTTGTTCACATGAACTAAGTATTTGTCATTTTGCTATTCAACAATTTCAAAAGTTTATCTCACCTAAAAAGTTTTATAAGCTTAATAGCATATTCCAAATCCTATTTGGTGTGATTGATGAACTAGTTTGCGTGTGCAAGCTAATGCCTTTTAGATCTTTTTCAAGTTCGAGACAATTTGGATGGACATTGAGCCCATGATACAGCACAATAAATAACTCATTTATTGTTGTTATCAAAAGAACATCAACATGGTTGCACATGACATATGATTGTGTGACCATATCGGACTATAGTGGCCATAGTGACCACAATGATTTTGTATATTTCCCAACTATAGTGACCACAATGGTTATGTATATTTCCCAACTATAGTGACTATAGATACATAAAGAGACCATAGTGATTATTCTTACCATTATGTGACCATAACGACTGTGTATATTTCCCAACTCATGCATATGGAAAAATGTGACCATAGTGGGTATAGTGACAAAATCTCCTATAAAAATGATCACTTGGGTTTATGGCTCTACATGCATTCTTAGATGCCATGCAATTAACAAAAAACTCAACAATGTCCACAAGGATTCTTATCCAAACCAAGGAATTCATAAGCTTGCACCAAAATCTCATCATCATGAGTCATGTGTCAACTCAATGCCTTAATCCCTGAAGTTTTCCTGGCTAAAAAATCTTGATTAAGTTGTTTCCCTTGCATCCCACCATTCCTAGTAGTGTTGGTGCATCCTGCTTCCCAGCAAGAGGCGCCAAACCTTGGCTGGCGCCTGATGTACACTAGCATCCTGCGCCATTGTCTCTTGCTGCCCTCATGCAAGCTGTGCCTGACCTTTCCTGGCGCTTGTTGTCTTCATGCAGAGTGTGACATGGTTGGTTAATGTGGATAACAAGGAGCTTCGAGCGAATTCTCGAAGCTGGGTGACATGGAGGCCTATCTCTAGTTTGTATGAAAGGCTGGTATTCGGATCCTAACCTAATGGGGAGATCCCTTAGACCTCTCCCCCTAATCCTCAACCTACTCTATCCTCCTAGCCTTATAAATAAGACCTCTCTCTCCATTGGGAAGGGAGGAAGGACTATAGTATTCTCACGCTAGTGAAATTATCCTAGGTGATCCCTATTCATCCCTTGGGAGGCACACATCACCCTTTGGAGGCTTGGATTGGATGTTGGACGAAGGTTACAACGTTAAGGCTTGGGTTGTAATTCTCTCTCTTCTATGTATTTCCCATTTATTTACAATAATACAATCTCTTTCCTAAATTTCTTTGTGTGAATGATATTTAGAGCTTTCTTCCTTAATTGTTAGCTTAGATCAGTTTAGTGTTTAGATGTGCTTTTACTGTTTGTTTGTTTCTATATGCTTAACAGGGTTTTGTAGCTCGAGATCTGAAGGTCCTGGAGCTTAGAGCGACAAAGAGGAGAAGGATTCACGAATCTTAGGTAAGACATCTATCTATTGAATCTCTAAACTATCTAGGAAAGTAGATTTGTATAATGTATTCATTTGTTCTAGATCCACCTAGACTAGGGAGATCTCGCTTGAGTCTACTTGAGTAGATTGTCCATAAACACTATAGTGACCACAGTGGTTATGTATATTTCCCAACTAGTATAGTGACTATGGAGACATAATGAGACCATAGTGACTATTGTGACTATTATGTGACCATAATGGCTATGTATATTTCCCAACTCATGCATATTGAAAAATGTGACCATAGTGGGTATAGCGACAAAATCTCCTCTAAAAATGATCACTTGGGTTTCTGGCTCTACATGCATTCTTAGATTCCATGCAATTGATAAAAAACTCAACAAAGTCCATGAGGATTTCTTAGCCAAACCAAGGAATTCATGAGCTTATATGGTACACGGGTCGTATGTAGTCAAGGGTGGAGTCAAATTAACTAAATCTTGATGAAACATTCTACTTAAACCTAGCTCTTATATGAAGATTTTACATGAGCCAAGCGAGCTCAAAATTGCATCTCAAAGCATATTTAACTTAGATTATTTGTGGAGGATGCTCTTATAGTTGTGCTCGATGTTAGGTCATGTCCAACAGAGTAAGTTTTAAGGAGGCATTGGAAAAAAATGCAAGTCATTCCCATTGAGGCATTCTTACAAATAGTTTGATGACAAAGTGCCAATACACCTCTTAATGGTAGCTATGGCATCACTCCAAGGAATTAAACATATGATACAAACTAAGTGCTTGGGAATAAATCATGGGATTTCCCTTAAACCTGGATGGCTTTAACATAAGGGGAAAATGTAAAATTTTGCATGAGGAAAACATTTATGGTAGATATTCAAAGAGAGACATATTATGAATGCCAAGCCTAACATTCCATGGCTATTCATATGCATAAACACAATATTTTCACAAATAAATCATATACATAATTCAAATAAGTTCTAGGGCACTTATATTTTGGATGAAATCTTCCAGAACATCATTGTGGGAGAGGCACACACTACCCAACCTTGGGAAAGTTTTCAATCATTAATCTCTCAATGCAGTTGCTGCCCATAAGTTGGGGCCATTACATCACAAGGACAAGGATTCAAGCTCACATTTCGAGTCATATTCAAGGTAGTCTCCACAGTCTAAAATGGTAGCTCCATAAGGTTGTACCCTTGTTTTAGTCTCTCCTCCCTCTCCCCCCCCCCTTCAAATTTTGCTCTAATGAATAATAATCCCATCCATGAGGAATACCCCCTAATTCATATTCAACTCTGGGTTTTATCTCACTTTTACTTAGCTATTACAAAATATTCACAGATTGACATGCCTTTCAAGCACATGAATGGTGTAGACTACTTTCCTTCTTACAAGACAAACTATTTCACTAGTGGGGACTTGGCTTGAGCTCCACACTATAAATATTTGTTACACATTTACATCAAATACAACAACACAAGTCCAAGCAAAAATGGAGGACAAAAATGAATACTCCTTTATCATGACCCCTTCCAGCTTCATGATGCCATATTTGGATAAACAATTGAATTGGAGTTTGAATGAGGGGTGGCACCATATTTAGTAAGTCTGGAACTAATACAATCAATACAAAACCATATCATGGCATCTAGGAGTAAAACCCATATGGTGAATTTCCTCTTGGATGAGCATTGATATGCCAATCATTAGCCTTGCTAGTAGATCTGTATCATTGTTACATGAACTTGATTCTAGTAACAACATTATTCAAAATAAATTCTAATTCCATTCATTCATTAAAATAGGGAATAACGTGAACATAGACAACATATTACCTCATAAAACTCATGGCAACAAGTTCCTTGCAAAAACATGGGTAATGTACAAAAAATGGATGACAAGGTAATGGAAATGGCCATCATATCTTGATCACATGACAAAGATTCACTTTTCAAGACCTATGTGGTGTCCAAGGGACACAAGGATGTCTCACGAGGCCCATAAACAAATATTATGGTAAAATACCATATATTTTAGCGTTGAACCACATCACGAGCACCAAGAACCATATCTAGTGTTATAAACTTCAAAATGGGCACCATATGCTACTTGTAGGCCAAGGATTCCCTATGGAGGGACAAAGTGGTGGATTAGGACCCCACACATTGACCATGAGTTCCATAGTAAAATGTTATAGGATAAGGTCCTATCTTTTTCCTTATACCATGAAACGGTCTCCAATATCCATCCCTAGTGTGCCCCTCTTCAACATGGTGTCCATATCTCACATGTAGGCTAAGGATTCCCTACACATGCACTATGAAATGATGTGGGTTACTATGCAAAGAACATGAGCCCCATAGACAAATGTTCTACCCCAAAAACGTGGGATTTGGTATCAAACCATGGATTAGTGACCAAGAAGAATCCATGATGTGAAAAAACTCAAAATGGCCACCATATACCTATCAGAGGGAAAATATGAGCTAGGGCCTCATGAATGGCCTATATAGAACCTGAAACCTACATGTTATGGACTAAAACTATGGATATTAACCCTGGACCACAACTTGTGTTGTGAGAACCATCCTTGGTGTACTAAACCTCCAAATGTGACACCACATCTTACTTACATGCCAAAGATTGCTTATGCATGGCCTATGTTATGGATTAAGGCCCCACACATGGCATGAAAGGATAAGAGATAGGTTCCATACACTTAGAACCTAGGTTTTTGCACCAAACTATGCCCTTACTCAAAACCTATCAAGTCTTTCAAACCTTGAAATCAATACCATACCAAACATGTAGGCCAAATATTATGTATTGTATGTGTGCATGTGTGATGCCCAGAGAGACGAAACATGGCATGTGAGCTCCATAGAAATATATGTTATGGCCTAGTGCCTCACCTTTTATCCATAGACCATGGAATGCGCATTGAGAACCATTATTGGTATGTTAATGCTCAAAATGATGGACATATCTCACTCATATGCGAAATATTTCCTATGTAGGGCATGCATGGTTGTTTGGGGCGCTACACATAACCCATTGGACCTAGAGGAAACTATATGAACTTAGGCCCTAGAAGTTAATCCCAAACCATGGCCTAGTTGTAAAAAATTATTCATGGTGTTATACATCCCAAAATGGCCACCATATCCCTCCCACAAGCCAAAAATTCCCTTTGTAAGGGTTATGTGATGACTCAGGCCCCGCGTAGAGTTAGGGGTCATTTATGGGTAATTATGGGTAAATGAAGGGTAATTAGGGGTTAATTAGTGATAGTTTAGGGGTAATTTGTGGTCAATTATGGGTAATTAAGGGTCATTTAGGGGTAATTAGTGGTAATTAGGTGTAATTAGTGGTAATTAGGGGCTAATTAGTGGTAATTAGTAGTCAATTATGGGTTAACTAGGGGTAATTAATGGTAATAATGGGTAAGTAACGACCATTTAAGCCCAAGTGCTTAGCTAAACCAGTGGTTTCCAATGATGTTGGGCATTTAGTTAATTTCATGGTGGCATGTTCCCATTTTGAATCTCTGTGTGTGAGGCACACTAATCTACATCAATGGGTTTACTGGGGATTATGCCATCAAGGGCTAATTACTGGCAAGTATGGATTATTTAGGGATAAATAGTGGTCAAGTAGGGGTCATTTAGGGGAAATTAGTGGTTAATTGTGGGTAATTAGGGGTCAATTATAGTTTAGTTAGTGTTAAATTTTAGTATTCTTTGAGAGAATGGAGAGCATACCTGCAAAATATATTTAGGGAGGTCCTTCTAACCTCCCCCGAAAAAACAAAAGTCACGAGAATTAAACTTTTGATGGTGGTATTTAAAACACTGCCTCCAAAAGTAAAATTATCTCAACTATTAGTGAGTGTTTTCCAAAAACCCGCCTTGCAACATATATTTAGGAGTGGTATTTCTAACCATCCCCCCCCTAAAAGTCATGAGAATTTAACAATTTGAGGTGGATTTTCATAAACCGCCACCAACATTTCAATTCTCAATACTTTTTTGGGGGGGAGGGGGTTAAAAAACACCTTGAAAAATACCTTTAGGGGGGTCTTTAAAAACTCCTCCCAAAATTCATGGGAATTGAATTTTTGGGGGAGGTTTTTAAAACAATTGCCCCCAAAAGTCCAATTCTCGTGATTTTTCTTTTTTGGGGGGGAGATGGTTTAAAATCCGACTTCAAAAACACCTTTAGAGGGTCTTTCTTCAACCCCCCCGCCCCCCCCCCCCCCCCCCGCACCCCCCCCCCGCAAAAAAAAGTCCTAAGGATTGGACTTTTGGGGGTTGTTTTTAAAAAACCGCCCCCGAATCCCTAAAAAACTTTTGAAGGTGGTTTTAGCAATACTGTCGCAAGCCAAAACCACCACTAAAAGAGTGATTTGTTGTAGTGTGTGTGTGTGTGTGTGTGTGTGTGTGTGTGTAATTTTTATTTCTCTTTCTGGAGAAAAATATCGGTAGTTTTATTATTTTGTAAGATAAAATTTACATCCAATATAGCTATAGGTGGATTTTCCAAAAAGACGGAGGACCAGCCTGAGTGCAAAAAACAAAAAACGTTATGGGGAGTCTAACTCTACCCAATCTTTACATCTATTGGTAATTCTATCATATATTTTACCTTTTTTCCTCATAAAATTTTTCAGCGGGAATGGATACATGTGTTTCATGAACCTATTAACTGATGTGTATCTCCATGGAGGAGGTGTGACCAATACGGTCTGCTAATCTTACCTTTACATGTCATGTGTTAAGATCACAAGCTTCCTTTGCTAACACGTTTTCCTTTTGATTGTGTTCCCTGTAAGTATGAAGGATTTTGCATGGTGAGAAGGCTTCTTTCGACATCTGAACCATTGAAAGAAGATGTTGAAGCCTTAGATTTGTGTAGTATGCTTGATGATTTTCCCAGTCAAGTACCAATTTTGAGGCCTAGAACAAGAGAATTTTGAGATGTCATTTTCATGCCATAATGATAATGCAGTGATAATACTGCACAACCCATCAAAATTGTTCGTGTTGTGACCATGGCCCTATCGGAAGGTGATATTATAATTTTTGAAACTTAGGAATCCCCCTAAACCAATGGGCCCTAGATTACCCCTTAAAGCTCCATTGCAAAAGCAACCAAGACTAACATCATCAAAACAAGGAGGAGTGGATTTCCTCTATTTTTAGACCTTCAAGGATATTCCCTCCACTAAAGAGATTAAACCTGTATACTAATGCATTAAATAGTTGAGGATCTATGTTGAAGAATATTGACTCATTCCTAGTGATCCAT
This sequence comes from Larix kaempferi, assembly GCA_027924585.1. Classification (NCBI taxonomy): domain Eukaryota; kingdom Viridiplantae; phylum Streptophyta; class Pinopsida; order Pinales; family Pinaceae; genus Larix; species Larix kaempferi. The sequence goes on along the minus strand of BSBM01001283.1, from coordinate 1,461,294 downwards.
AGACTCCATATTATTTGTAGAGGGAGAGTTGGGTATTCGAAGTATTTTACATTCCTAAACCAATTGTTCAAGCTTCCAAGAGGGTTGAAATTCGCCACTCTAGATTCTTTCCAAGAGATCACCACGCTCCATACTTCTTTAGAGTAATGGCATTATACATAGATGTGGGAGATAGACTCTGTATTTTCCTTGCACAAAAGACATATATTTGATCCTATTTTCCCTTTCTTTTGTAAGTTGTCCCGAATATTAATTATTTTGTGTGATGATAGCCAAGAGAAGAATATTGATGTAGGTGGGGCTTTTAGTTTCCATATTTTTCCCCACCACCATAGTCCATGTTCCTCTGAAGGTTCTTGAGATCATTCTTTGTATCCCATATTTACCTTGTATTCACCACCAACTTGATTTTGTCTTCATACAATATTGTTGTGATCATCATTTAAGGAGATAGAAGCACTGATCATGTTAGAAATATAGTTGTTCCATTGAGATGCGTGTTCTTCTACTGATACAAGGTCTTCTACTAATAACCATCCAAAATTCCAAAAGTTCATGCTATTCTTTTCAAAGATGTCGACCAAAACTTTTAGATTTTTATAATTTAAGGATGAGACCAATTCTCTAGATAAGAGATCTCCTATGGCCAATCTGACAATAGGATCGAGTCCCCGAATGATGTTGTTACCATTTCTAGGAATCCATGCTAGATCATTGCAAATGAACTTATAGGACATAGTCAATGCTCTATAAAAGAATGATCCAACTAACTGGGATGGTGGGCCATTATGAATCTAACTTATAATGGAAATAGGAGATATATATTTCCGTTTGATACAATCCTTCCACAAACCATTTATGGTAATCATCCTCCAAAGGATTTTGCTTCCATTGCTTTAGAGAAAAAGTGGAGGTTTTTAATCCCCTATCCACCTCTACTCTTTGGCTTTCACTATATCTCCCACATACATAGAGGAGATTTGGGGCCTTCCTTGTTTCCAAACCAAATGCAGCGTGGGTAGATATTCCTAATGTATTGAGAATTGATTTTGGAATGAAGGTGAGAGCTATCCATTATATTAGGATTTCCTCTATGAAAATTTTGACCAAAGTGACTCGGCCTGCCAAGGAGATCTATCTATGAAACCAATTTCTAATCCTTTTTTGGTATATTTCCTATAAGCCACCCAATTCTAAATTCTATAATCATTATCTTTTAGAAGAAAACCAAGATATTTGAAACACTCCAAAAACTGCTCTTCACAAAAAGGAAGGAGCTTGAGGATCATTGGTTTGAGAGTAACACGGACATGAAAGAAAAAAATGCAGATTTCTTGTAGTTTATTTCCATGCCAATAGAAGAGGAAAATAATTTGAGGATGCGAACCAAGGATTTAGCTTTAGGGATGGATGCCTACTCAAAGATGAGGATATCGTCCATAAATAGGATATGTGAGTGTGAAGAGACATGATAATTTTAATCCCTTTTAGGTTCACTTGAGGTCGATCATGATTTAAATGTCAAGAGCAGCAACAACGATGAGGAAAAGTAAAGGCAAGAAGGGACATCCTTGGTGGAGGCTTCTAGATGGGTGGGAAAGGGACGATGCCGAGTCATTAATGAGGATGGCATATATGACTCCTTGATAGAAATATTCAATCCAATTTATGAAGAGCGAGGGGGGATCCACCTGTGTGAGAATCAACCTAAGATAAAGCAAATTCACCTTGTTGAATGCTTTTGTGAGGTCGATTTTGAGCATGAAAATAGGAAAAGATTTGGATTTTATGGAATGTAAGGCCTCTTGGGCTATTCCAATAGCATTATGAATGTTCTTGGTGTGTGTGTGTGTGTGTACTACTAAAGAAAACCAAGTGTCTCCTTACATTTTTAAGGTCAATCAAAGTTGGTCTCTATAAAGTGGATTGGATGTTAATAACTATCATCATCATCATCATATATATAAGTACATCAAGTGATCAAGAACTAGAGCTAGACTTTAGATCTCTCCTTATTGCACTGAGTGAAACAAGGTGCTCTACAGCCCAATATGGGGGAGATGTTGTAACGTGATATAATGTTTATAACGTTTGTAACAAAATAATTAAAAAAATTCATGTTGGCTCATAAAATAAATAAAATTATGGAAAGTATTTAAAAAAAAGTATGGGGGAGATATTGTAACCTGATGTAAAGTTTGTAACAAAGTAACTTTTGTAACAAAATAATTAAAAAAATTCATGTCGGCTCATAAAATAAAAAATTATGGAAAGTATTTAAAAAAAAAATCCATATTGGTTCATAAAATAAAATATTATGAAAAGTAATTAAAAAATAGATGTTCATTTATTTTTTTGGAATTTCGATGATCTGGGTGTCTTAAAATGGGCCAAAAACCTAGGATACAGTTCTATGACATAGTTTCATAGTAAATAGGGTGGAACTACAATTAAGCGAGTCAATTTGAGTGCCAATTATCCCACACCTTAATATTGTGCAAAATTAACAATTAATATTCACAATTTCATTAATTCAAATTTATTTTCCTAAATTTCAGGATAAAATAATCAATATTCTTTCATATTATTTTGAACATTTGGGACCACTGGAAAAAGGACAAATTCATAAAACATAAAACATTTATATTACAACTTTCTTTCATGTTAATTTGAACCACTTTGAAAGAGACCAAATTCATAAAACATAAAACATTTATAATACAACTTTGGAAAATAACGCCCTCGAAACCAAAAGCATTTTAAAAGTCAAATTTCAGTTCAGAGAAATTGAAGGCTTGAAACGCATAAATATCCAGTATTAGTGTGCCTTTTCTCCAGGGCAGGCAATCTAAGTGGTTTGAGGGCCGAAACCAGACCCATTTGAAAGACAATTTCGGTGTCTTCAATTTGATACACAATGAGCTCGGGAAGTGGTTTTAATCGCCCCGCGCCTGAGGATGATGGCGAGCCAGAATATGATAAAATCATCACATCTGCCTTAACATTGCTTGTTGTGGTTTTGCTCGTTTTTTGCCTGCATGTTTATGCCAGATGGATTTGGGTTCAGTCTGTAAGATTTAGCTGGAGGAGTCGACGGAGAGCAGCTTCTAGGCGTCGTCAGTTTTATTTTTCGGGAGAAGAACCGGCAAGGCTGAAGAATGTGGGGTTGGATTCTGCGACACTAGAGTCTCTGCCCATGTTTGTGTATAGATCGAAGAATTTCACAGATGGGTTGGACTGCGCAGTCTGTCTGTGCGATTTCAAGGAGGATGAGAAAGCCCGGCTTCTGCCGAATTGCAAGCATAGTTTTCATGTTGAGTGTATTGACATGTGGTTTATTTCGCATTCGACTTGTCCCCTTTGCAGAACTGGCGCCCAGCCCGAAGAACCAGTTTTGAAATCCGCTGGAATAGATCAGATTTCGGCAACAATCAGGGAACCAATTGCTTCAGAGATCCATGAAAATCTGAATTCGGAGCAAGGGCAAACTGCAAGCTCTGAAGAAGAATATAATGTGCAGAACCCAACAAATCTATTATCTCGGTGTAGGCTGGAACAGACGAATGCAGAGATAGACGAGGGAAGCTCGGGTGGAAGAGCATTAATGGCTCATGTTACCATTGAAATACCCATGAGGCCCGATGGTCTCTGGTCTCCCGGCGAAGCCCATCAGCATTGTTCGCCAAATGGTTCGCGGTCATCTTCGAAATCTCCTGTTACTCACCTTCGTTCGCTTACAAACATGTTTAACAGAGACACAGAGAGGAAGGTCTTCCCATCGGATCATACGGGTGAATTCGATGTCGAAAATCACGGTCCAGAGCAGGGCCAGTAGTGTATGGCATCCATATTCTATACCGGAAAGATCGTAGAGATATGTTAGCGACTGTACATTGTATGATCTGAATTTTGATGTATCACAAAAAAAAATATAAATCGGTTCTTGTGGATGTTTGATCCATATGATCCATCCTCTGTTGTTTTCAGTTCGATTCTTTATTTTGTTGTCAGTTTGATTCTTGATTCTTGTCAGTTTGATTTTGTTGTCACTTAATCAAATTTATCAAATTGCAGTGTACAAATTTGAAACACTGATTGTTTAGGGCTGAATATTATTCAGCTTGTTGCATGCCATTTAATGCGATCGTAGTAGGCCCTGGATTTCAAGCAGCTTGAGATTTAACGGCCCACAGGCCTGCTGCCGTAGCATTAAATGGCATGCAGCAAGCTGGATATTGATCGTACTTTTTCATTTGATCTGCTTGAAATCCAATGGCCCAAAGGCTTGCTGCCGCCGCATTAAATGGCATGCAGCAAACTGGATATTGATCGTGCTTTTCCATTTGATCTAAACAATGAATGAGTTTTTGGACATACTCAAAGTAACAACGCCAAAGGGTTAGGTTAATCATTAACACAATTATTATGAATGAAGATACCACAAAACAACTCTACAAGTCTACAAGTCTTCAAACATAGAAAAAAATTAGATTTCTTGATATTCATAAAATCAAAGAAAAAATAAACAAAGTTCAGAACTTAAAAACCCAAATTTATAAAAATTCAAAACAGGAACCAGTGACCAACTATTACTACTAAACTAAAAACCTAGAAATTTATGTCAACAAATATACAAATCATATTAAAACACCTTCCATAAACCGCTTATAAAAAAGAATGCCATAGAAGAATCTATGGTCTTTTTAGACAAAATAAAAAAAAAATAAAAAAATGTTCCTAGATTTTAATCTATGTAGATATGATAGAAAAGCTGGAGAAATTCTTCAATAAATAACCCCTCAAGTTTATTCACTCAATGGGGATTAAGTTTGTTATTCAATTAAAACTCTTAATATTTATGATAGCATTCTATTGTTCAAAGGAAACATTATTCATATCATTTTATTGTTCAAAAGGATTAGAGAGACTAAAGCATTCCACTATTTTGTAAACACTAAACCATAGCATTTTATTGTTCAAAGGGAACACTAATGCTAAAGCACTCAATGGTTGCCATCTTACAGACTCATTTTGTTATTTAAAGAGTTTGCCCTCTTACAAGCTCATTTTGTTATTTAAGGATTTAAAAAACTTTATGTAAAGAAGATCAAGATCACAACTATGAATATGAATGCCTTTAATCACTAAAACTATGATATAATTCCATGATGCAAAAAATACCATTTTAGCTCTACGGTATAAGATCGTATGAATATTATGTGAAAGAGATCGTATCAATATTATGTGAAAGAGAGCATGAAATAAAAAAGAAAATTAATGAATACTCTAATAACTTTCTCTATTACACATAGGAATAAATTTCAATTACAAGATCAAGATTTAGTTGTTGAAGGTTCTTTAGTTTTATAATTGTCTATGTTTGGTTGTCTTCTTTGTTGTACGTTTGTGTTGCCATTCATGCACACGTATTAGTGCATAGAATAACTTGGGATTCCAGAATGACTTTGACATGTTGGCATTTATGGTTGTAAGAATGTAAATGTTTAATGTGTATGTGACTTATTAAATGTGTGTATGGTTTGTTGAGTGTGTACATGATTTGTTAAGTCTATGTGTAGGATTTAAAACTTCAAGTACCTAGTGATTTTGTGTCAAATGTAGTTATGGTTTAGAGGCACTACCTTGAAATCCATAGGGGAACTTCCCCACAACTCCACCTATTAGTGTGAAAGAGAGGATGTCATGGGCGTTTCCCTTTCGATCTTGCAATAGGCACCATGAACTGTGGTGTTAGGGTTCAAGGATCAGCGCATAGAGTTGGGAGTGTTAAGGTAGCCAACACACAATTGTTTGTGTTTGCGTTGATATTAGACTTAATGTGAACCACACAATTAGTAACATGTTAGAGCATGGTGATCCAAACAATGCATGACCCAGAATGGCGACATTTGGACATTAAATAAACAAAATTTGGAAAGGAAATGTATTCACCTTTGAAGGATGGGGTGGTGCTCTCGTGGACCAGAAAAAAAAATAAATTAAAAGACCTAGAAAGAATAATTAGGAGAGGCTTAAGTAATCATCTGACATTAAATCCCAATGTAGACATAATATGACCAATCTAATTGTTAATAAATTCTCTTTGCAGAACCACAATGGTTTCATCTTTAACATCAAAATCATCCACCCCATGTCTTAGATTATTTTATGTGGCAAAGTGGTCTCTAATAGTGGCATTATGTTCAACATCAACTATGATGAAAATGGTGAACCATTTCCTAATATCTTATTTTGAATTTTATTTAGACTACCAAATGTAGTAGTAAAGGTCTTCTTAATGTTTGATATGTTAGTGTCAAAGAGTTATGAACCAAACCCTTAAAATTAGCATAAGAGACAAGAGTACACACTATGTACAAAGATGTAAACGTGGAGCAGAAATCCAATATAGATAAGAAAGATAAGTTACACAATAAGCACTCCTTAAATAACATGACATCCTTCTCCAATTACCCTGAGACATTCACATAACCATTTCACATGTTCCTCAATAATGACTACATTTCTTTTATATATACATGTTATGATTCATTGCACATGAGGCCCCTCATTAGGACGACCCATTGCATATACATTTAGCCCCATATATGGCCCCCCTTGGGGTCATATTATATACATTTAATCCCGTATATGACCCCCATTGGGTCATATCATAGTACCTTCCTTCGAAAAGCTTTGTCTTCAAAGATTTGGGGATAATGGATTTACATGTGATGCAACCAAGTAATAGGATTTCCTCATATTCCTGCTTTCTTGTTTCCATTGATGATAATCCCTCCATCCAAATTCAATTATTTTTTGTCTCAATCCTTGATAGCTAGTTGTTGCATAATTTTGTTTCCATGTGTTGTGATTGTGAGTTCTCCAATTTGTTGTAGTTTCTGGTCTTTGATAATATCTTGTTGGATAATAGTTTTTTTATGCCATGTTCCATGAATATTGTTGAGTATTGTTCCACCTTCTTCCTTGATAGTGTCACTGTACATCTTCTTGTATTTCTTGGAAGCTTTCATGGTAATGAGGATGTTGACATGGTTTCACACTTAATGTTTTCTTTTCCTTTTGCACAACCATATCATCAATATTCTTTTCAAATATAATGGCATCCTCTATCCTTTGTGCTCAGCCTTTGATTAATCTCACTTTTGAGATAATACCCTCATAGTTCACATGTTTCTCAATAATGACTACATTACTTTTATGTATGCATGTCCACTCATTGCAGATGACACCTCTTCAATAGGCAAACCCATTACATATACATTTGGCCACATATATGCCCCCACTTTGGATCATATTATATACATTTAACCCCATGTATGATCCCCTTTGGGTCATATCACAAAGGACTCCTTAGTTTTTTTTCTTTCTCTAAGGAAAACCTTCTGGGGAGAACCAAGGGTTGCTTCTCTATATTCAAGAATGAATCCCTAGTAAACCTATCAATGTAGACTAGTGTGCATAATCCAAGGGGATTCAAATCAAGTACTTTCTAGCACAAAACTAGCCAAATGTCTAGCAACATTAGTTTAGCTAACCCATGGGGCTCTTCTTCTTTTAATATGTTAGAGATATTGTTATCCTTAGACAATGGCTCAAGAAGAGGTTCCATCATATACCAAAAGCCATTTTTTTAGCTTATCTTCCCCTATGAGGAATGCAAGGGTAACTCCCAAGGTTATTCCAAACATGTACAAGTTTGTGGACATGTCATGTACTTGACATACTTAGTTGACCATAGAGACCACGATGGTACTCAAGTAACTTATTCAAATCACCACTGAAACCCACTTTCATTTTTTTAATTTATTGAATTTAACAATGGAAAACAAACATATTATGGTCGCCCAAATACACATATTCAAATACAAAATATTCCAAGAAATTTAAGCATGACACACACACCATGCCACACAGTTCCATGCATTTACAAATTCACAAAAAAAAATCAATATTTAAAAACAGATATAACCATGGCATTTCATACATAGTAGGACACTTAATCTTTTAACTGTCCCAAACTAGTTGCAAGTGAAGGATGTTCCTCCCAACTATATCTTTATTTGATGGACACCCTTGATATGGGGCTATCAGCCCACAAGGGAAAAGCTCTTTTCAAAACCTACACACAACTCAATCTCTCATGCAACCCATTGGTGCATAAACCCCCTCCACAGCTATCCCAATCCTCAATTATCCTTCCCCATCAACCTGCACAATGCCAGGAACAAGACCCATTATCTAAGATAACAATCCCTCAGGAAGCCTCCAATTCCCTTCTAGATATCCAACATGGGTTGGACAAGAAGTCTTCAAATTTGGACTCCAAGGCACAAGTTGCAGGCCATGTTCCTCAATTCACAAGGGTACGCTACCCTAGCACCAATCTCCCAGGGTCAATGGCATGGAAAGATCGAATTCACATATGGAATCTTAGTTCCTCTATCACAGGTACCAACCTCCCAGCATCTCAAGGTGGGTAGCAAGAAGGAAGAGGAATGCATGAATGTATTCCCATGAGTGAAGGAACGAATCCTTCACAATCTAAATCCTCCATTTTTATATGCATGGATTCTTCTCTCTTAATCCCCTCTTAAGATAATTTAATATTTATTAATCAAAGCATGACCCTCAATCATGGTTTAGGATCTTTGGTTAAATTGCTAAGTCTCAGGAGATAAGCTAAATCCCACCAGGGTCATTTTTCCTTATCCTACTATCTCTTCCCCACTTATGGAATCATAGCTCACCATCTCTTCTCTGTCCTTCTTCCTCTGCAGCCATTAGGGATTTTCTATTAATATTGAAAAATGTACATATTTACAATAGCTTGGTCACCTTGAACCATTTGTTTCTAGCTTCTATCCTTTTACATCAATATTTACAAATTACATTACGGGGTCAAAACCAGGGTATTACAAGATAGTTCATGTTAGAGCCTTTCCAGATGTCCACAAGAGTGTGTGTGCTTGACCCAACCTTATAACTTTCACATGATCCCTAGGTCTCCTTGAACTTTCATACAAAAACATATACAATTGAGATAACCCTTGGGGATAAAGACCTATCTAGTTATTTATGGAGAATCAATAATTAATGAAGTACCTTGCAAGCACTTTGTCATCTTGTCAACATTGAAGAACACGTGAGATGATTTTTTCCCTCATTATTTTCATAGTCTTTAACCATTTCTTTTGGTTATTATGAGCCTATAATTTCAACATCTTATGATTATATTTTCACATTTCCAACTGAGGTCAGTATTTTGACTTTGTTAGTGAAGAAATTAACATAATTGTCAATGAAATAATAATCTTTCTCTATTTTTTATTTTGCAATATTTTCTTCAACACACTAATCCTTCTCTCTTTCACAATAGCCCTATCAACAATATTCCAAATGCCAAAAAGTAATTTTGATATAGAATTATCAAAATTAATAACCACGATTTTCCTTACTTCCAAGAATAATTCCAAGTAGCATATTCAACCTTGGCTACTCTCTTGGGTGCATATACTATTGGATATTGTATAGCTAATGGTTTGGGCAACAATGGTCTCCCAAACCATATAATGTCGTAGAGTTGTCTCTAAGTATTGTGGTAGTTTCCCTTTTCTCTCGTGTTAAAGACTATGCTCACTCTATCTTTGGCAACCTTCTCATTTCTTGAAAGATGGAAGAACTTAATTAATCGATAAGGTTAATGATATTTTGGTTGGAAAGCCTCCTACTTATCATGTAAAATGTGAGGTGCCCATCTATAATGGATCCACAATCTAGATATTCTCGACCATTGGATATTCACCTTAGATACATGGTTAAATTATAGTTATATTCTTGAAGACAAGAAGGTTCCATTCACAAATTTAGGATCATAGAGCCTACTAAACTGCTTATTTCAAAGCATGAAACAAATCAAAATCCTATGATCATTTGTACTAGGCTTGTGGAATCCTTTAGTATCATGTTATGTCCTTCTAATTAAAAATAGGATATCAACATCAGGTGGTTTTTCTTGTGAAAAGGATTTAATATAGCTATGCAATACTACATCCATCAATTCAATTGCTTATGAAATCTTCTCGCCATTAATGATCCAGAAAATAAGATAATTGTCCTCAACTTTAAAAGTGGATTGCAAAAACATCTAAATAAAGAGTTCATGTACATGGTAATCAACACCCCCAATGCCACATACAATCAAACACAATTGGATGATGAGGATATTTTAAATAAATGTAGTAATCAACAAAATTCACCCTCCTCTGACATTTCCAAATATACACCTCCAAAGCCCACGCTTCCTTCCATTGCAGGTTTGTCATCCTTTTCACAATCTTCTTCTTCTCCTCCTTTTATTAAGTTTTTGCAATATTATAAGATGTCGAGACATGATAAGTCTAAATATTTCAAGTTGAAAAAAAAACTTTGATTGTATAATGTCATGATGCGGAAGACTCATGGTGCTCCCATTGAGGTTTTTGGTAAAGGAATGACGTGAGAAGAGTTAAGGAGACTTAATAGAGTCATGTTACTTCAACACCCTACCCAGGCCTCCAAAATATCAAGGAAATTTATTTCTCACATGTACACATCTCTCCCATGAGTTATCTTCTACTTGTATCCTCAACAATGGATCGCAAGAGAATTTGATTTCAAAACCCATCATCAACAAGTTGCACTTGCTAGTGGACCCTTGTCCTCATATATGCACTTGGATGGAAGTATAATGATTCCTTTTTACATGCACACATGCATTATCTATTAGAATCCCAATATTCAAGAATAAATATAATATCTAAAATAATAAGAATATGCACCAATTGAATGTGATAATTGTATTGCTAATATAATTATGCCACTTAAAAGGGGAAAATTCCTTGACCACTTCGAGATGGATGCCTCTTTATACAACCAATTATACTAGAATAATACTTGACACCCTTTTACATTAAATGGGTTTACATACAAATATCATCCAACAGGTGCTTATTTGAATAATCACGATTATTTATTATTATTGTCTTTATTCTTTCTAAATACATTATTATATTATGTTAATTATTTTTATTTTATTCATAAATATAATTGTACATAACTTTGACATCCTCTTTAATACAATTCATCCTCAAATCATTATAAAGTTATAATTAAGCCACACCTATGTTGTAACTCTTCATCCCTATCCTGAATTAGCCTAAACCTGGAAGTTTTATCATGGAAATTAATAATGCAAACATTAGGATCCATGTTTGACAAAAGGAAAAAATTCATATGCTCCTTTTAATTTTCTATTATTTTTTTAGTGCATCATGAAAATCAAGTTCTTTGTTTAGAAAATAATCAACTATATGCACAATGTCCTCTCTTTGATATTCCATCTTTTTAATACATCCCATGAACTAGATTTATGTGTCGACTACTAGTAAAATTTATCCATGCGTCCATAATGAATAGGATGAGATACATTGTTTATGGATCTTCCAATATCCTTCCATTTCCTTCGCATGTGCAAAATGTTGTTCTTGTTTCATAACTCGTCATAACATTTGTTCTTGTTGTCTCCTTTCCATCTGCATTTTAAGTTCTTTATTTTTGCGATGAGCTTCTCCAACTAAGATAATTTGAAATGCAACTTCAAGTATTTGACGATTCTATTTCTCTTCACATTCCCTTTAACATCAAGTAAATGCTTACAATGTTCAACATGCAATTATGTTTTATTCATATTAAATATGTACACTATAAACAATATACGAAGTAAATTTTTTAATTTTAATATTTCTTGATAAATCTCATCGACAATCCAATTTTTCTTTTGAAGTGTTAGGTCAAGAATTTATGCATTACAATACCAAAATCAAATTGTAAGATGTAGTTCAAGGTGCCAAATGCATTGCTCTTAGTTAAGCATTCTTTTTGTAATTTGTGCATCCTTCTCTTTCTTTTTAGTTGAAGTAGTGATTTAAAATATTGACATTGTTGATTCAATGCTCCCCAGGCAATGTTCCATGTTGACATGTTTAACCATAGCCTCAAGTAGAATGACATCTAAATATTTACAAATTTATTGATACTCTAAATGAGCACTAGGAATGTCTCCCATATGTTACTTGGATCTAGCAATAAAAGTATGGATCTTGGTTTGTCTCTTCATATAAAGTTGTGCAGCTAATGTAAGAGAATCATTTGCAATTTCCATGCTTCCAACCGTTTCTATACATTGAATATAATGGATCCAATACTCTGGGTAGTTTTCACATGCAATATGATACCTTTTAGACATTTTATTATGTCTAATCAAAATCACTCCTTTTCTCAATGAATTCCAGATACCAATTCTAGTGGCCAAGTTGTAAGTCACCTAAAGTCTTTATATGAAAATAAAGTATACAAATAGTTGTCTCAAAATCATGAATCTTTACATTGAATTCTTAGTCTTTCTAATTATACATTGCTTCTCTAATAGCTAGATACTTCTCCAATTCATTGACTTCAAATAAGCCAACAAATTTAGGATTTGGTGCTTCATCAACGTCTATAGGTTGTTCACCTACTTCCTAGCCTATCACTATTACAACAATTGTTTCATTTTCTTCTATAGGTCACAACTCTAGTAATGGTTGACCATTAGAGAGTTCCTTGAAACTGCCATAATGGTGGTCCAACGTTTTTATATAAATATGAGACATTTGTGTGTATATTTATGCGAGATGACTCCACTCCTACTGCAAATATGCAAGGATTATAGTTACATTGGAGAGGCCTTCATTGACTATATCTATTTGTGGGGCATGGATATTGCTATATCCACCCACTTCATGATCACGTATGTCATAAACATCACCATATTCACTAAGAGAAAGTAGAGTTCTCTACATTTTCCACCAAATCTCCATTTTTTGTTTTACCTATAGGAAATTGCAATGCATTATCAACTGAAGTTGCAATGATGTTGTCTTCAGAATTCATAGAGTTATTAGCATGGTCGTGTTCTTGCTTAATTATGGTAATCTTCCAAAATTTGCTCCATTTTCTTCTTTGTATTTATTATCTTAGATAACAAAGTCTTCTTCCAAGTTTTAAACATAAAAATCAAACTTAGAACCATCACTTATATCAAGTTGAGTTGTACTTATGGGTCAGCAACATTCCAAACATTATACAGAGAAATGGAATTTAAGTCATCCTCATTACAGGTTGAAATTTGTAGATTAGATGCATCATAAGCCTTAGACATCTAGTGGTTCTTCAAGATCAGGTTCAGTTTTATTATGCTCCTTATATATGTACTTGTTAAATATTGTAGTGATACAGTTAATGAGTTCATCCCATAATTTTTCATAGTTGGTATCCATGATATATCCACAAAAAATGGTTTTGGTTTAGTTGGTTAGGTAGCATGGTTAAACTTTTGTTGTGGGAAAATTTGCACAAAGGTGTGCAGCCCTTCCCACTTGGAGGTAAATCCTATGAGGTTGTCAACGAGGCCTAATATTGTAGTATAGAAAACAAATATTATTGACCCCAAATTGATCCTACAAGCCCTTGTTAGAGAACCAAAGAAAAATAAAAATAAAAACTTGAAATAACTTGAAGTTAAATAAAGAGGGGTGAGAGGACGCAAACCACAACAAAGAGAAAATGAAGGAACCAATTTAGATTACCCAATGGTCAATATTGTTAAAAGAAGTGTCACCTAGGAGGTGTGGGATTCAAATGGAAGCCAACAATCTCCCTTAGGAAGGTCCTTTTTGTCCACACTATATGCTAAATAACTTGTGAGGGATAAATGGGAGAAACACTTGCCCCTTGGAGGAAGGTGGAAAAGGAGCCTGAAGAATGCTTGGAGATATGGGAAGAGGTGGAAGAAGTCCTGACACAGTTCCAATATAATCACCTTGATCTAATTTCTCCTTACTAGATGCATACCCATGGCCTTCTTTTGTAGGCCAAGAAGTGGCCAAGAAACAACTAGATCCAAATGTGGACTCATTAACTCCATGATTTGGTTCCAAAGTACACAAAGGGAGGCCATTCAATGAACCCAAGTACATAGGGAGACCAAATTCGAATTCTTGGAGGTGATGGAGCCTTGATGAGCCTTCAATGCACCGCGGGTGGTTGTGGTCTCGCCATTTCTAGCAGTCACTCGGATTTCGAAGGAAAATCCACGCTAGTGTAGCGCAGAGAGAAAACTGATAATACATGTTGTAGCGGGGTCTATCATTGGTGTAAGCGCATTGCTTCTCTTTTTTACTGTCTTTGGGCATTTTTGGACTCGTGCTACTTTTTGGATCTGATGAGGATTTCTTCTATGGGATGCATGCTATATGTTGATGACGCCTTACTCCAAGATTAGCCAAAATGTCGCATGTGTACGAAATTTAGGCGTTAACACCTTTATCGTAAGACTTGTCTCATAAATTTAAAACATTTTTTTTCTAGTAGATCAATATTAAAAATAAAAATCTTTGATACCAAATTTTAGGAGCCCGATATCTAAGAATAAATATAATTATGAAATTATAAAAATTTGCACCAATTGAATGTGATAACTGTATTGATAAGATAATTATGCCACATCGAGGCTCCTCGACCACTTCAAGAGTGATATCTTTTTAGACAACCAATTGTACTAGAATAATACTTGACACCCTTTTATATTGAATAGATATACATATAAATATAATTCAGTAGGTTCCTATTTGAATAGTCATGTTGAACTTTGGTTGTCATTGATGTCAACTAATGTCAAAGAGTATTTAGTATTCATATGTGAGTTTGAAGAAATATATGAAAGCCACTTTGAAGAAGTATATTTCTATGCTAGTTTAAAGAAGTATATAAAATATAGTTTGAAAAAGTATATGGATGCTAGTATGAAGAAGTATATCCACAAGTGCATCCAATATAAAGAAATGTGGTACTGGTGCAGGTCTCAAGTCCACCTAGTCATACTTCTTCAAGGTAAAATAATTTGAGGATGCGAACCAAGGATTTAGCTTTAGGGATGGATGCCTGCTCAAAGATGAGGATATCGTCCATAAATAGGATATGTGAGTGTGAAGAGACATGACAATTTTAATCCCTTTTAGGTTCACTTGAGCTTGATCACGATTTAAATGTCAAGAGCAGCAACAACGATGAGGAAAAGTAAAGGCAAGAAGGGACATCCTCAGTGGAGGCTTCTAGATGGGTGGGAAAAGGACGATGCCAAGTCATTAATGAGGATGGCATATGTGACTCCTTGATAGAAATATTCAATCCAATTTATGAAGAGCGAGGGGGGGGTCCACCTGTGTGAGAATCAACCAACCTAAGATAAAGCAAATTTACCTTGTTGAATGCTTTTGTGAGGTCAATTTTGAGCATGAAAATAAGCAAAGATTTGGATTTTATGGAGTGTAAGGCCTCTTGGGCTATTCCAATAGCATTATGAATGTTCTTGATATGTGTATGTGCGTGTACTACTAAAAAAAGTCAAGTGTCTCCTTACATTTTTAAGGTCCATCAAAGTTGGTCTCTGTAGAGTGGACTAGATGTTAATAACTATCATCATCATCATCATCATCATATATAAGTAAATCAAGTAATCAAGATCTAGAATTAGACTTTAAATCTCTCCTTATTTTAAAGAAATAAGAATTAGTTCATAAAGTACATCAATTTAAAAAAAAAAATCAAAATTTTTGGAAAGATCCTAACTAGTAGTCCCTTTTTCCAAGGCAATGGTACATTCATTTTCCATGATCGAGTTGAGTTCCAATAAATAACGGAGAATTATAACTTTTACAAAATTTCTATTAAATTTTGAAAATGAAGAAGGCTAAATTTCTAAGAATTTAATTTTTTCTAGTTTTCCCAAATGATTTTTGCAAAAATCTAAAACTGTTTTATTAAATTTTGAAAATGAAGAAAACCAAATGTCTAAGAATTTAATTTTTTCTAGTTTTGCCAAATGATTTTTGCAAAAATCTAAAACTGTTTTTTTAATGATATTACTCATCGTACTCCAATACTCCATTGCATTAATATCGGGCATGTGATAACTGGCACTTAAATCCCCCGTCACAGAAAATTTTTACTTGTTTTACTTATTTTCCTTATTTTTTTGGAATTTCGACGATTTGGGTCGTTTTAAAATGGGCCAAAACCCTGGGGGCACAGTTCCATGGCATAGTTCCGCAGTAAATGGGGTGGAACTACGATTCTGCTGGTTTTTATAACTGAATCTAAGAAACAAATCGCCGGAAAAAACAAAAAGATTTGAGTGTCATTTATCCCATACTTTAATATTGTGCAAAATTAACATTTAATATTTACAATTTCATTAATTCAAATTTATTTTCCTAAATTTCAAGATAAAATAATCAATATTCTTTCATATTATTTTGAACATTTGAACCACTAGAAAAAGACCAAATTCATAAAACATAAAACATTTATAATACAACTTTCTTTCATGTTAATTTGAACATTTGAACCACTTGTAAAAGACCAAATTCATAAAACATAAAACATTTATAATACAACTTTGGAAAATAACGCCCTCGAAACCAAAAGCATTTTAAAAGTCAAATTTCAATTCATATTGGGATCGGAGGCGCTGCCTATTCAGAGAAATTGAAGGCTTGAACCGCATAAATATCCAGTATTAGTGTGCCTTTTCTCCAGGGCAGGCAATCTAAGTGGTTTGAGGGCCGAAACCAGACCCATCTGAAAGACAATTTCGGTGGCTTCAATTTGATATACAATGAGCTCGGGCACTGGTTATAATCGCCCGCCTGAGGATGATGGCGAGCCAGAATATGAGAAAATCATCACATCTGCCTTAACATTGCTTCTTGTGGTTTTGCTCGTTTTTTGCCTGCATGTTTATGCCAGATGGATTTGGGTTCAGTCTGTAAGATTTAGCTGGAGGAGTCGACGGAGAGCAGCTTCTAGGCGTCTTCAGTTTTATTTTAAGGGAGAAGAACCGGCGAGGCTGAAGAATGTGGGGTTGGATTCTGCGACATTAGAGTCTCTGCCCATGTTTGTGTATAGATCGAAGAATTTCACAGATGGGTTGGACTGCGCAGTCTGTCTGTGCGATTTCAAGGAGGATGAGAAAGCCCGGCTTCTGCCGAATTGCAAGCATAGTTTTCATGTGGAGTGTATTGACATGTGGTTTATTTTGCATTCGACTTGTCCCCTTTGCAGAACTGGCGCCCAGCCCGAAGAACCAGTTTTGAAATCCGCTACAATAGATCAGGTTTCGGCAACAATCACGGAACCAATTGCTACAGCGATCCATGAAAATCTGAATTCGGAGCAAGGGCAAATTGCAAGCTCTGAAGAAGAATATAATGTGCAGAACCCAACAAATCTATTATCTCGGTGTAGGCCGGAACAGACGAATGCAGAGATAGACGAGGGAAGCCCATGAAATACCCATGAGGCCCGATGGTCTCTGGTCTCCCGGCGAAGCCCATCAGCATTGTTCGCCAAATGGTTCGCAGTCATCTTCGAAATCTCCTGTTACTCACTTTCGTTCGCTTACAAACATGTTTAACAGAGACACAGAGAGGAAGGTCTTCCCATCGGATCATACGGGTGAATTCGATGTCGAAAATCACGGTCCAGCGCAGGGCCAGTAGAGTGTGGCAACCATATTCGCAGAGATATGTTAGCGACTGTACATTGTATGATCTAAATTTTGATGTATCACAAAAAAAAAAGGTATAAATCGGTTCCTGTGGATCTCTGATCCATATGATCCATCCTCTGTTGTTTTCAGTTCGATTCTTAATCAAATTGCATTGTACACTGAAATACTGATTGTACAAAGCACTTCATGGTTGCCCGGTTACAAACTCATTTTGTTATTTAAAGAACTTTATGTAAAGAAGATCAAGATCACAAGTGTGAATATGAATGCCTTTAATCACTAAGATATTATTCCATGATGCAAAATTAGATAGAGAGAAATAAAATACCATTTTAGACCAGTTTAGCTTTACTGTATAAGATCTTGTATGAAAACTATGTGAAAGAGAGCATGAGATAGAAAAGAAAATTAATGAATACTCTAATAACTTGCTCTATTATACATAGGAATAAATTCTATTATACATAGGAATAAATTTCAATTTCAAGATCAAGATTTAGTTGTTGAAGGTTCTTTCGTTTTATAATTGTCTTGTTGTAGGTTTGTGTTACCATTCGTGCACATGTATTGGTGCATATAATAACTTGGATTCCAGAATGACCATAGTGGGTATAGCGACAAAATCTCCTATAAAAATGATCACTTGGGTTTCTGGCTCTGAATGCATTCTTAGATGCCATGCCATTAACAAAAAACTAAACAACGTCCACGAGGATTTCTTATCCAAACCAAGGAATTTATGAGCTTATGTGGTACACTGGTCGTATGCAGTCAAGGGTGGAGTCAAAATAACTAAATCTTGATGAAACATTCTACTTAAACCTAGCTCTTATATGAAGATTTTACATGATCCAAGTCGGCTCAAAATTGCATCTCAAAGGATATTTAACTTAGAGTATTTGTGGAGTATGCTTTTATAGTTGTGCTCGATGATAGGTCATGTCCAATAGAGTAAGTTTTAAGGAGGCATTGGAAAAAAATGTAAGTCATTCCCATTGAGGCATTGTTACAAATAGTTTGATGACAAACTGCCAATACACCTCTTAATGGTAGCTATGGCATCACTCCAAGGAATTAAACATATGATACAAACTAAGTGCTTGGGAATAAATCATGGGATTTCCCTTAAACCTGGATGGCTTTAACATAAGGGGCAAATGTAAAAATTTGCATGAGGAAAACATTTATGGTAGAGATTCAAAGAGAGACATATTCTGAATGCCAAGCTTAACATTCCATGGCTATTCATATGCATAAACACAATAATTTCACAAATAAATCATACATAGAATTCAAATAAGTTCTAGGGCACTTATCTTTTGAATGAAATATTCCAGAACATCATTGTGGGAGAGGCACACGCCACCCAACCTTGGGAAAGTTTTGAATCATTAATCTCTCAATGCAGTTGTCACCCATAAGTTGGGGCTATCACATCGCAAGGACAAGGCTTCAAGATCACATTTCGAGTCATATTCAAGGTAGTCTCCATAGTCTGAAATGGTAGCTCTATAAGGTTGTACCCTCGTTTTAGTCTCTCCTCCCTCTCCCCTCGCTTCAAATTTTGTTCTAATGAATAATAATCCCATCCATGAGGAATCCCCCCTAATTCATAGTCAACTCTGGGTTTTATCTCACTTTTACTTAGCTATTACAAAATATTCATAGTTTGGCATGCCTTTCAAGCACATGAATGGTGTAGACTACTTTCCTTCTTACAAGAAAAACTATTTCACTAGTGGGGACTTGGCTTGAGCTCCACACTATGAAATATTTGTTACACATTTACATCAAATACAACAACACAAGTCCAAGCAAAAATGGAGGACAAAAATGAATACTCTTTTATCATGACCCCTTCCAGCTTCATGACGCCATATTTGGATAAACGGTTGACTTGGAGTTTGAATAAGGGGTGGCACCATCTTTACTAAGTCGAGAACTGATATGATCAATACAAAACCATATCATGGCATCTAGGAACAAAACCCATGTGGTGGATTTCCTCTTGGATGAGCACTGATATGCCAATCATTAGCCTTGCTAGCAGAGCTGCATCATTGTTACAGGAACCTGATTCTAGTAACAACATTAGTTAAAATCAATTCTAATTCCATTCATTCATTAAAATAGGGAATAACGTGAACATAGAAAACATATTACCTCATAAAACTCATGGCAACATGTTCCTTGCAAAAACATGGGTAATGTACCAAAAATGGATGAAAAGGTAATGGAAATGGCCATCATATCTTGATCACGTGACAAAGATTCCCTTTGAAGGACCTATGTGGTGTCCAAGGGACACAAGGATGTCTCACGAGGGCCATAAACAAATATTATGGTATAATACCCTAGATTTTGGCATTGAACCACATCACGAGCACCAAGAACCATATATAGTGTTCTAAACTTCAAAATGAGTACCATATGCTACTTGTAGGCCAAGGATTCCCTATGGAGGGACAAAGTGGTGGTTTGGGACCCCACACATTGACCATGATTTCCATAGTAAAATGTTAGAGCATAAGGTCCTATATTTTTCCTTATAGCATGGAACGATCTCCAATATCCATCCCTAGTGTGCCCCTCTTCAACATGGTGGCCATATCTCACATGTAGGCTAAGGATTCCCTACACATGCACTATGCAATGATGTGGGTTACTATGCAAAGAACATGAGCCCCATAGACAAATGTTCTACCCCAAAAATGTGGGCTTTGGTATCAAACCATGGATTAGTGACCAAGAAGCATCCATGATGTGAAAATCCTCAAAATGGCCACCATATCCCTATCATAGGGAAAAGATGAGCTAGGTCTTCATGAATTGCCTATGTAGAACCTGAAATCTGCATGTTATGGACTAAAACTCTGGATATATCACCCTGGACCACAACTTGGGTTGTGAGAACCATCCTTGGTGTACTAAACCTTCAAATGTTACACCACATCTTACTCACATGCCAAAGATTTCTTATGCATGGCCTATGTTATGGATTAAGGCCTCACACATGGCATGCAAGGCTTAGAGATAGGTTCCATGCACTTACAGCCTAGGTTTTTGCACCAAACTACGCCCTTAGCCGAAACCTATCAAGTCTTTCAAACCTTGAAATCACTACCATACCAAATATGTAGGCCAAATATTATGTATTGTATGTGTGCATGTGTGATGCCCAGAGCGATGAAACATGGCATGTGAGCTCCATAGGAATATATGTTATGGCCTAGTGCCTCACCTTTTATCCATAGACCATGGAATGGGCATTGAGAACCATTCTTGGTGTGTTAATGCTCAAGATTATGGACATATCTGACTCATATGCGAAATATTTCCTATGTAGGGCATGCATGGTTGTTTGGGGCGCTACACATGACCCATTGGACCTAGAGGAAACTATATGAACTTAGGCCCTAGAAGTTAATCCCAAACCATGGCCTAGTTGTAAAAAATTATTCATGGTGTTATACATCCCAAAATGGCCACCATATCCCTCCCACAAACCAAAAATTCCCTTTGTAAGGCCTATGTGATGGACTCAGGCCCCGCGCAGAGTTAGGGGTCATTTATGGGTAATTATGGGTAAATGAAGGGTAATTAGGGGTTAATTAGTGATAATTTAGGGGTAATTTGTGGTCAATTATGGGTAATTAAGGGTCATTTAGGGGTAATTATTAGGTAATTAGTGGTAATTAAGGGTTAATTAGTGGTAATTAGCGGTCAATTACGGGTTAAATAGGGGTAATTAACGGTAATTATGGGTAAGTAACGACCATTTAAGCCCAAGGGATTAGCTAAACCGGTGGTTTCCAATGATGTTGGACATTTAGTTAAGTTCATGGCGGCATGTTCCCATTTTGAATCCCTGTGTATGAGGCACACTAGTCTACATCAATGGGTTTACTAGGGATTATGCCATCTATGAATGTTTGGAAGCATCGCTTCGGTTTCTCCATGAGGTTTTCCTTGGAAAAAGTTAGGGGTCATTTAGAGGTTATCAAGGACTAATTAGTGGTAAGTATGGATTATTTAGGGATAAATAGTGGTCAAGTAGGGGTTATTTAGGGGCAATTAGTGGTTAATTCACGGGGGGTTCACTAGTGAGGCAATATCATATCACGTCCATTCATATTGGGGGGTTGAATACTCTTAAAAACCTAGAAAATATATTGCCCTGTATTAAGGGGTCAAGGGGGGTTTTTAATTTCACATAGTAATATAAATATTGGGGGTTATTTTATTTGGGTATGCTGAGTAATAACCTCCAAATCGTGGGATGAATTCACACCTCCACATCACGGGCTCAATTCATACCCACCTAAACCATAAGTACCTTCCATTTTTATTTGATATTGCTTATGATCCTAAGTTTTGCATAAATATGATAATAGTGTACCAATGATAATATCGATAGAAGTCTCTTTGGATTATTGGCCTTGAGCAATCCTCATTTAATAGATTATTTAGGCTTGGTTTGAATTGATGTTATATTGTTTTTCATCTTTAAGTTAAGAGATATAGTTAATTGAGAGTTCCATACTTGAACAATTGTATTGTATTTTTGTAGGCATTCAAGTAAAAGATTTAACTCTTCATTTTTTAGGTTCGGGTTTTGGTGGGCACTGATATTCAATTAAACCTTGCTCCACGACAACCAAGAAAAGCGAGATCAATCATTCTTGGCTCACTGGAACCAAGAAAAGTTAGATCAGTGTTTCTTGACTAATTATTTCTTTCAACTTTTTGTATTCTTCTTTAATATTTTCACATTGCTAGTTAGGAATACTTGTTAGATTGAGTTATATTTGGCACAGTCATAATTGTAATTTCAATTCTTATATGTAAGGCATCTATCTTAATATTGTATTGTAATTAACATGATTCACATAGGTGAAAATCTAAATCCTTATTTACATACCCTATGTGTTATCATTACCATGAAATGTTATCATATAAGTTTCACCATCTAGGTATCTTTATAACTATTGCATGGTTGAAAACTAACAATGGAGATATTTCCCTATCCTTTAAAGATTAAAAAAAATAGGTACAACCCAAGAAAAGGTAACTAATTTTGTTAATTCGCTTGATTGCAAGAATAAATTTAGAGTAAGTGGAGGCAATTCATTGGATCTTGTGAATGGCCCAAATCCAAGCTTTGCACATGATCATATGGTGTTATTGAAAAGTAAAAGGAATTTGTCTATGTTCATTTGGGTTCAAACATCAATGATGTTTGTTTTTATAGGAAGGTAGGGGTGTCCATCACAAAAGGGTTTCAATTTTAAATTTTTATGGAGTTTAATTTATTAAGCTTATAGAAAACGTGAGTTCTCTATGGCTATATTCATATTTACATGATATAAAATTGGTATATTTGTAGGTTGTGGTGTGAAACATCTGCAATTCTCATATTTTCTAAGCATTGCACTAACAATTGGACTATAAATATTTTACATTCTTTGTTATGTTGATCTCTTGACTAGGTTGTGTTTTACGCATTTTGGCTTCCCTAGTATTATTTCTTCAGGTGTTCCACTATCCAATGCTACAAATTGATCAGTCAACCCTGCAATCCTAGTGGGATCATTATTAGCATTATACTATTATTGTATTTAGCTTCTTGTTTGCTTATACTAAGATGTGTTAGGGCTCCTTTTTGTTGCAACTTGATAATATGATATAAAGGGGGTGTTAAAAATGGGTTGATAAAAATGGATACCTACAATATCTGGTGAAACTAGGGGTTTTCTTAATTGGAAAGGAATATTGGGAGGGGGGTTCAACAATACAATTTTAGGATGCATTTTCCAATATTTAGTGAAATTAGGGGTATTCTTTAATATCATGTGAACGATCGTGCTATGTAACAAGTTCACTGAGTGAACCCCCCGTGGGTTAATTGTGGGTAATTAGGGGTCAATTATGAGCTTAATTAGGGGTCAATTATAGTTTAGTTAGTATTAAATTTTAGTATTCTTTGAGAGGATGGAGAACATACTTGCAAAATATATTTAGGGAGGTCCTTCTAACCCCCCCCCAAAAGTCACGAGAATTAAACTTTTGATGGTGGTATTTAAAACACCGCTTCCAAAAGTAAAATTATCTCGACTATTAGCGAGTGCTTTCCAAAAAATGCGTTGCAACATATATTTAGGAGCGGTCTTTCTAATCATCCCCCCCTAAAAGTCATGAGAATTTAACAATTGGGGGGGGATTTTCATAATCCGCCACCAAAATTTCAATTCTCAATACTTTTTTTGGGGGGAGGGGGTTAAAAACGCCTTGAAAAATACCTATGGGGGGGTCTTTAAAAAATCCTCCCAAAAGTCACGGGAATTGAAATTTTGGGGGAGTTTTTTAAACAATTGCCCCCAAAAGTCCAATTCTCATGATTTTTCTTTTTTGGGGGGGAGGAGGTTTAAAAACCGCCTTCAAAAACACCTTTAGAGGGTCTTTCTTCAACCCCCCACCTAAAAAGAGTCCTAAGGATTGGACTTTTGGGGGATGTTTTTAAAAAACCGCCCCCAAATCCCTAAAAAAATTTTGAAGGTGGTTTTAGCAAGACTGCCGCAAGCCAAAACCACCACTAAACGAGTGATTTGTTGTAGTGTGTGTAATTTTTATTTCTCTTTCTAGAGAAAAATATCGGTAGTTTTATTCTTTTGTAAGATCAAATTTACATCCAATATAGCCATAGGTGGATTTTCCAAAAAGACTGAGGACCAACCTGAGTGCAAAAAACAAAAAAAAATTATGGGGAGTCTAACTCTACCCAATATTTACATCTATTGGTAATTCTATCATATATTTGACCTCTTTTTCCTCATACATTTTTTTAGTGGGAATGACTACATGTGTTTCATGAACACATAATTTATTAACTGATGTGTATCTCCCTGGAGGAGGTGTGACCAATACGGTTTGCTAATCTTACCTTTACATGTCATGTGTTAAGATCATAGGCTTCCTTTTGATTCTGTTCCCTGCAAGTATGAAAGATTTTGCATGATGAGAAGGTTGCTTTCAACATTTGAACCTTTGAAAGAAGATGTTGAAGCCTTATATTTGTATAGTATGCTTGATGATTTTCCTAGTCAAGTACCAATTTTGAGGCCTAGAACAAGAGAATTTTGAGATGTCATTTTTCATGCCATAATGATAATGCAGTGATAATTGTTGATGTATTTGTAACTTCAAAATGTATTCACTTGTATATTTTATATTGTATTTGTATTTTATTATTGTACCTCCGACGGAGATGTTTATTCCTCCGGTCGGAGAAGTCATTATTGTACTTGGGTCATGTAAAGTCATCGAGGTCAATTCTCCCATGTAATTCGGGGCATTAGTGTTGGTTGTGGAGCCAGATATTCCAGTCTCATAGATGATATTGTCTCAGTTGTGTACCCCAGTTTTATATGATATGGAAAAGGAATGTACACTCGTTCCCCAGCCTTGGGGTTCGGGGGCGAAGCCCCCGAGAAATTTTTTTGGGGATGTTTGTTGGCCAACAGTTTTGCGGACCCATGGTTTTGGGTATCTTGTGGTATTTTACAATTGTATTTCCCCTATAAAAGAAAGACATTGTAATACAGCTAGGGCAAGATGTATTAGGTATTATGCATTGTAAAGATCTCTGAGATCATGAAGAGAGACTGTGAGATAGTGAAGAGGAAGTGCAGCGAATGTGCTGCAGGTTGTATCCCTTCATTTCCTGGATGGTATAATAATAAGGACTGGAAATTTCAGTGTGGACGTAGCCCTTGGGTGAACCACGATATATTGGTGTCTCTCTTGTAATGTGTCTATGTGATTATATTTGCATTTCTGTTTATTGTTATTGCTCCGCGATCCTGTTTTTCTAACAATTAGTTCCCCTAGAGTCATTTGTATTGGGGTGTTTAAGTCCCCTAAAGGAGTCGGCCCAGTCAACTTTAGTTGAGGCTGACTTGTCAAGTGGTAAAGGTAAGGTATAAATAGAGAGCTAGAGAGCTAGGCTCTCTATTTATCCACTCACTCACATTCACTCACTCACTCATTCGTACAAGAGAGAGAGAGAGAATTTCGCACAAGTGGAGGAGGAGGAAGCTGCTCGAGACCATCTTCTTTCTTTGGGGTTTTGTATTATTTCCCATTCTATCTCTGAGGAAGTTGCGGGGTTTATTCCTTTATGGTTTCCCTGGTGAAATGCTTTGTGTCTATTGTTTCTTGTGTTTTATTTTATGTGCATGTTATTCTCTTAGTTAAGATCCTAGATCATATTGAATTAAATTGTGAAAACTAACATGGTATCAGAGCTAGCCTGAAGGAATGCAATGTATGGCACTTACTACACTTGTTTCACTTGCGACAATTTGAAAACTAGGGCTTTGTATAGAAAAACCTAGTCATCGTGGAACTTTCGCTATAAATCACTTTTGGAGAAGGTTCAGGATCTGAAACTTGGACAGGCCGAAGATGACATGTTCCTGTACATTTTGTCTGAGTTTAAGCCTTAGGTTCGTTGTACTTTCTGAGATATGATCCGTAAAAGTTAGGGTTTCTGCCTCTTCCAGAATGAAGCCCTAAATAGGTGACCTAGGTAAAAAGGTCATATCTTGGGCTAGGAAGCTCCAAATGGAATTCCGTAAAAACTTACAGTTAGGGCACGGACTGTAGTTTCGCAAGTCCAAGTATCAGAGGCCGAAGTTGAAACAGTGACACATGGAACTCTGTACAAGTTCTCTATGTTGTTTCATCCCATAAACAGGTCATGTTGGGAAATGTAACATATCGCTATCATGGAGAATACAACGACGCTCAAAACTGTGGGCTTGGAAAGATGATAGGTCAGGCTACCATAGGCCGAAGTTTTTGACCCTGAGGATCTGAATTTTCAGAGATACACCAGAAACGATACGGCACATCTGAAATGTCTCAACGGAGGAAATCAAAGAAGAGGAGGAAGAAGCTCTCACTTAGTGCTTTTAGTTTTTAGGTATGGAAGGACCTGATACAATGTTGGAGACACCTAATGCAACATTGGAAACTTTGAAAATGGATTTGAAATCCATTCATCATAGATATTAATCTTTCACCAAAATGTTGTGGGAGGAAGGAGATTGAAAATTAGGGTTTCCAAGTAAGAAGAAACCCTAGCAAAGTTGGGAGACACATAGGGAAGCAATGAAGGAGGTTTAAATGGCACTGATATTCTATAATCCTAGAACCATGAACATATATAATATGTTTACAAGTGATATACCTTGGATGATTAGGGTTTAACCCTTATAGAGAAGACTACAAGCAATCTCGACAGGGATGACTTGAGGAGATGCATGTATGTTTTGAAATCTGTTTCATTTATTTGATGATTAAGTTCATGATATGTTTGTCTGCATATTATTGAGGTTAGTACAATCATGATTAATTTTAGACTTGTCTGATCACCTTAGTAAAAGTATGAATGCATGAGAATGATAGAAGACATTCATTGATTAGGGTTATGACACTTATGATTGTACTAATGCACTTGTGGTGTTCTATGAGGACGATGTTGTCTGCTAACATGAAAGGTACATCAAGAAAGACAAATCAAGTTCTAGATCAAGAATATATGAACATGATGACATGAAGACAGACTCATCCATAGTCTTTGATCACATAGAAGCTCTACTTACGAGGTATGTCTGATTTGGTTCTACAATGCTTAACTTATGAGATATGCAGGTTACTAGCATAAGGTCTCTAAATCATTGAACATAACAAAGAAGACATTGTTTGGGTATGTTAGACATAACTAGCAAGCATGATAATCTAGGTATGTTTTCCTATATCGAGTTAGAATCCTACTTTATGTTAGGATCTTATATAAGTATACTTTTGTATGATTGATAATAATTATTCATGAAGTTATAAGTTTGAGTAATCATGGGTTTATGCATATTATGCTTCTTAGTTTGATTAATGATATGACAAACTAAAAGAGTCCTATGGTCAAATAAGAATATGCATGAGTAAAAGAAGTACTCCCTAAAACCTTGAATACTAACGCTTGTGATAAATTACCTGTGTATGAAATGATCATGACCATACATGTTAAGATTATAGGATTATAATGTTTTGATAGTATTTAGATTATACTTGTTAGAAAAACAAGATCGCAAAGCAATAACAATAAACAAGATGCAAATACAAATTACACAAACACATTACAAGAGAGACACCAATATATCGTGGTTCACACAAGATGGGATACGTCCACACTAAAATTGCCAGTCCTTATTATTATATCATCTAGCAAAGTGAAGGGATACAACCTGCAGCACAGCCGCTGCACTTCCTCTTCGCTGTCTCACAGTCTCTCTTCATGATCTCATAGATCTTTACAATGCATAATACCTAATACATCAACCCTAGCCGTGTTACAATGTCTTTCTTTTATAGGGGAAATACAATGGGAAAATACCACGGGTTACCCAAAACCATGGTCCCGTAAACTATTGGCGAAAACAGACCCAAGGTTGGGGAATGAGTGTACAGTAAGCCTGGGGTACAAACACGACTGAATAACATCTCTGAATTTGGAAGATCAGGCTCCACAACCAACAATACTAATGAATGTATGATTGTGTATGAGATCTTGAGGGTGACACAATGATGAAACTAGTGCACACTTAAGCATGCATAGTGGTCCAAGATGGATAGAAGTTCAAAGACATATAATTATGATGCTATCATAAAGGGAAAATAGAGATCAAGAGGGAGGCAACCAAACAAACATAAAAGATAAGTATTTGAGTTACTTCTTGAATCTATGAATAGTTAATGATATTGCTCGTAATAGTTGTATGCATATTTGTATTCCTATAATATATCATGCATAGTGTAAGCATTCATATAGCATTGAACAATATACTACTAATATGCATATGATGGGTAAGTTGGACAAACATTCCATTGTTGCTTGTCTAGAATGAACCTCTTTGCTAACATGATGGGCGCTGTGCACGCTCTTGATAGTATGTCCTGGTATAGATGGAAGGCATCTAGATAGCCATTGTATGCATACAGGATATGGAAAAGTGTTGTGCCAAAGTATTGGTCAAGATAGTTGCATAACTATGTAAATCATATCAGTATGCATAATAGGTTATCATTGAAATGTCAACATGATTTGATGATTATGAAGTGTTAATAATCATGTAATTAAATTTGATTTGTAGGAAAGATCGTGAGCTATGATATACAAAAGAAGGATGATGAACACTTAACAAGTGATGATTGTTCAACAAGAAGACTTACAAATCAAACATAATATAGAAGTACAAAGGAAGGCTCGTGGCTAGAGGGTTCTCTTAGAAAGAGGGAGAGGATCATGGCGACATGTTTGCTCGAGTGGCTAGACACACTTCCAGAGATAGATTACACCCATGGATGACAAGACCGTTCTCTTGAATGGTGTAATTGAAGAAGACGTGCATATCCAGCAAACTCCCAGGATTCGACAGAGAATCACATGATTGAAGAAAGCTTTGTACGAGTTCAATAGGTACTCAGGATTGATAGTCATTTGATGAGCTTGATGATCACCATGAGTGATGTGGATTTCAACCTTTGCTACAAGGTTGAAGATGGTTTCTATATACAGATGGATGCAAGAAGGAAATCACCATATAGTTCGAGTGATCTTGAGGCTCATATCAGTAGACCCATCTGACGGCATATGTCACGGATGGATATGCAGAAGATCACTCAATGCAGAATGTGAATGATGTTCAGTCACAGAGGGAGGACAATACTCAGATGTAGAAAACTCCACTTTAGAGGGAGTAGATCTCAGAGTTAAAGAATCTTGGCATGATTCTTGTGATTAGATATGTGGCTGAGATGAGATGAGATTTTTTCCTTGGACAAGGGAAGTATGCAGTAGAGATCCTGAAGAGGTTCGGGATGATGGACTACAAGGCCATGGCCACACCTATGGAATCAAAACTAAAGCTATTGAGTAATGCTTCATCAGAGTCGGTTGATGCCATGATGTATCGTCAGATGATTGGGTCCTTGATGTATAAGACGAATACGAGACCATATATTTGCTTTGCTGTGAACACATTGAGCCAGTTCCTGACAGATCCAAGACATGTTCACTTGATTGTTGCAAAGCATATTTTGAGGTATCTGAAGGGTACGGCTGATTATGGGCTCAAGTATGATGCGAATCAGAAGATTAACCTAGAGGGTTATGTTGATTCGGATTGGGCAGGAAGTGCCATTAATAGGAAGAGCATTTCAGGGTGATACTTCAGTGTGGGATTAGGTGTGATCTCTTGGTTTAGTATGAAGCAGTCCTACGTGGCACTGAGTACAGCCGAAGTAGAGTATGTCACAGCTTGTTCAGCTAGTTGTGAGGCAGTATGGCTGAGGAAGCTATTGTCTGATTTTTTTGATCTCCAGTTGGATGCGACTTGTATATATTGCGACAACTAGAGTTGTGTGAAGTTGTTTGAGAACCCAGTGTTCCATGACAAGTCGAAGAACATTGAGATCAAGTACCACTATATCATGGATATGGTGCAGAGAGGAGCAGTGAAGCTCCAATATGTTGCGACGGATGAGCAGATAGCCGATGTATTGACCAAGCCGTTGGCCAGAGTGAAGTTTGAATACTTCAGAGAGAAGCTTGGTGTACTTTAGATTGATGTTCCTTCCAAGGGGGAGTGATGAGTCCGGAAGATGCAGATGCACATGGGATTTTCCGACATGGTGGTAGGTTAGTCCTCCCATGGTCGTTAATGTAATTTCTGAGCTTTTCCGATATGGTGGTAGGTTAGTCCTCCCATGGTCGTTAATGTAATTTCTGAAGCTTTTCTGACATGGTGGTAGGTTAGTCCTCCCATGGTCATTGATGTAATTGCTGAGCCTTTCATGGATGGTGGTAGGTTAGTCCTCCCATGCCAGTGAGTGAAAGTGTTGTGTTATGTGCATCTGGGTTGTGCTCCATTGACGATGAGATGATCTGAATATGGTGAGGTCACAATAGGGTACACATGTTTTGTGTAGGCATATAATCAGTCCTGGGATGCTCCTTCAGGTTTTGCAGTGGCATATAATCAGTCCTCGGAGATCTTGCAGGTTTTGTAAATGGCATATAATCAGCCTTGGGATGGTCCTTCAGGTTTTGCAGTGGCATATAATCAGTCCTGGGATATCTTGCAGGTTTTGCAAGTGGAATATAATCAGTGCTGGGATGCTCCTTCAGGTTTTGCAGTGGCATATAATCAATCCTGGGAGATCTTGCAAGTTTTGCAAGTGGCATATAATCAGTCCTGGGATGCTCCTTCAGGTTTTGCAGTGGCATATAATGAGTCCTGGGAGATCTTGCAGGTTTTGCAAGTGGCATATAATCAGTCCTGGGATGATCCTTCAGGTTTTGCAGTAGCATATAATCAGTCTTGGGAGATCTTGTAGGTTTTGCAGAGGCATATAATAAGTCCTGAGATTTACCTACTTGATGGCTTGCTCGCAGAGATGATGAAGACCTACATGGAGGCTAGGCCTACATCCAACATGGAAAAGGGTTGGCTCTGTAGAAATTCCTATGATGAGTAGATTGGAGATTGATGGTCGAGATAGCAGCAGTAGTGACGATGATGATCCAGCTTTGATGATGATCTAGTGATGAAGACTTGTGCTGATGAACTGTGTCAAGAGAATACCTTCCTAGTTAAGAGGGAGTGTCGATGTATTTGTAACTTCGAAATGTATTCACTTGTATATTTGATATTGTATTTGTATTTTATTATTGTACCTACGACGAAGATGTTTATTCCTCCAGTCAGAGAATTCATTATTGTACTTGGGTCATGTAAAGTCATTGAGGTCAGTCCTCCCATGTAAGTCGGGGCATTAGTTCCTCTAGAGTCATTTGTATTGGGGTGTTTAAGTCCCCTAAAGGAGTTGGCCCAGTCAACTTTAGTTGAGGCCGACTTGTCAAGTGGTAAAGGTAAAGTGAAAGGTAAAGTATAAATAGAGAGCTAGGATCTCTATTTATCCACTCACTCACATTCACTCACTCACTCATTTGTACAAGTGAGAGAGAGAGAGAATTTCGCACAAGTGGAGGAGGAGGAAGCTGTTGGAGACCATCTTCTTTCTTTGGGGTTTTGTATTATTTCCCATTCTATCTCTGAGGAATTTGCGGGGTTTTCTCCTTTATGGTTTCCCCGATGAAATGCTTTGTGTCTCTTGTTTCTTGTGTTTGATTTGATGTGCATGTTATTCTCTGAGTTAAGATCCTAGATCATATTGAATTAAATTGTGAAAAACTAACAATAATACTGCACAACTCATCAAAATTGTTCGTGTTGTGACCATGGCCCTATCGGAAGGTGATATTATAATTTTTGAAACTTAGGAACCCCCCTAAACCAATGGGCCCTAGATTACCCCTTGAAGCTCCATTGCAGAAGCAACCAAGACTAACATCATCAAAACAAAGAGGAGTGGATTTCCTCTGTTTTTAGACCTTCAAGGATATTCCCTCCAATAAAGAGATTAAACCTATATACTAATGCATTAAATAGTTGAGGATCTATGTTGGAGAATATTGCCTCATTCCTAGTGATCCATAGACTCCATATTATTTGTAGAGGGAGAGTTGGGTATTCGAAGTATTTTACATTCCTAAACCAATTGTTCAAGCTTCCAAGAGGGTTGAAATTCATCACTCTAGATTATTTCCAAGAGATCACCACGCTCCATACTTGTTTAGAGTAATGGCAGTGTACATAGATGTGGGAGATAGACTCTGTATTTTCCTTGCACAAAAGACATATATTTGAGCCTATTTTCCCTTTCTTTTGTAAGTTGTCCCAAATCTTAATTATGTTGTGCAATGATAGCCAAGAGAAGAATATTGATGTAGGTGGGACTTTTAGTTTCCATATTTTCCCCTACCACCATAGTCCATGTTCCTTTGAAGGTTTTTCAGATCATTCCTTGTATCCCATATTTACCCTGTATTCACCACCAACTTGATTTTGTATGCATACAATATTGTTATGATCATCATTTAAGGAGATAGAAGCATTGATCATGTTAGAAATATAGTTGTTCCATTGAGATGCATGTTCTTCTACTGATACAAGGTCTTCTGCTAATAACCATCCAAAATTCCAAAGGTTCATGTTATTCTTTTCAAAGATGTCAACCAAAACTTTTAGATTTTTATAATTTAAGGATGAGACCAATTCTCTACATAAGAGGTCTCCTATGGCCAATCTGACAATAGGATCAAGTCCCATAATGATGTTTTTACCATTTCTAGGATTCCATTCTAGATCATTACAAATGAACTTATAGGACCGAATCAATGCTCTATAAAGGAGTAATCCAACTGATTGGGATGGTCGGCCATTATGAATCTAACTTATAATGGAAATAGGAGATATATATTTTTGTTTGATACAATCCTTCCACAAACCATTTATGGTAATCATCCTCCAAAGGCTTTTGCTTCCATTGCTTTAGAGAAAAAGTGGAGGTTTTTAATCCCCTATCCACCTCTACTCTTTGGCTTTCACTATATCTCCCACCTCCATAGAGGAGATTTGGGGCCTTCCTTGTTTCCTGACCAAATGCAGTGTGGGTAGATCTTCGTAATGTATTGAGAATTGATTTTGGAATGAAGGTGAGAGCTATCCATTATACTGGGATTTACTCTATGACAATTTTGACCAAAGTGACTCGGCCTGCCAAGGAGATCTATCTATGAAACCAATTTCCAATCCTTTTTTGGTATTTTTCCTATAAGCCACCCAATTCTAAATTCTATAATGATTATCTTTTAGAAGAAAACCAAGATATTTGAAACACTTCAAAAACTTCTCTTCACAAAAAGGAAGTAGCTTGAGGATCATTGGTTTGAGAGTAACAAGGACATGAAAGAAAAAAAATGCAGATTTCTTGTAGTTTATTTCCATGTCAATAGAAGAGGAAAATAATTTGAGGATGCGAACCAAGGATTTAGCTTTAGGGATGGATGCCTGCTCAAAGATGAGGATATCATCCATAAATAGGATATGTGAGTGTGAAGAGACATGACAATTTTAATGCCTTTTAGGTTCACTTTAGCTCGATCACGATTTAAATGTCTACTAAGAGCAGCAACAACGATGAGGAAAAGTAAAGGCAAGAAGGGACATCCTCGGTGGAAGCTTCTAGATGGGTGAGAAAAGGACGATGCCGAGTCATTAACGAGGATGGCATATGTGACTCCTTGATATAAATATTCAATCCAATTTATGAAGAGCGAGGGGGGATCCACCTGTGTGAGAATCAACCTAAGATAAAGCAAATTTACCTTGTTGAATGCTTTTGTGAGGTCGATTTTGAGCATGAAAATAAGCAAAGATTTGGATTTTATGGAGTGTAAGGCCTCTTGGGCTATTCCAATAACATTATGAATGTTCTTGGTGTGTGTGTGTGCATGTACTACTAAAGAAAACCAAGTGTCTCTTTACATTTTTAAAGTCCATCAAAGTTGGTCTCTGTGGGCTGGATGTTACTAACTATCATCATCGTCATATATATAATTAGATCAAATTATCAAGAACTAGAGCTAGACTTTAGATCTCTCCTTATTTTAAAGAAATAAGAATGGGTTCATAAAGTACATCAATAAAGAAAAAATAATCGTCAAAATTTGTGGAGTGATCCTAACTAGTAGTCCCTTTTTCCAAGGCAAGGTAAAAAATAATAGTCAAATTTTGTGGACTGATCCTAACTAGTAGTCCCTTTTTCCAAGGCAAGGTAAAATTATGCCTTGGTACATTCATTTTCCATGATCCATGATCGGGTTGAGTTCCAATAAATAACGGAGAAATTTCTATTAAATTTTGAAAATGAAGAAGACTAAATTTCTAAGAATTTAATTTTTTCTAGTTTTGTTAGTGTGATAAGTGGCATTCAAATCGCCCTTGCGGGTGACGGAAAATTTTTCGAAGATTTGGGTCGTCTTAAAATGGGCCAAAATCCCTAGGAGCACAGTTTAATGGCATAGTTCCGCATTAAATGGAGTAGAACTACAATTCCCAGTTTTTATAACCGGATCTAAAGAACAAATCCCCAGAAAAAAGAAGAATTTGAATGACAATTATCCCACACCTTAATATTGTGCAAAATTAACATTTAATATTCACAATTTCATTAATTCAAATTTATTTTCCTAAATTTCAAGATAAAACAATCCATATTCTTTCATATTATTTTGAACATTTCAACCACTGGAAAAAGACCAAATTCATAAAACATAAAACATTTATAATACAACTTTCTTTCATGTTAATTTTGAACCACTTGAAAAAGTCCAAATTCATAAGACATAAACATTTATAATACAACTTTGGAAAATAACGCCCTCGAAACCAAAAGCATTTTAAAAGTCAAATTTCAATTCATATAGGGATCGGAGGCGCTGCCTATTCAGAGAAATTGAAGGCTTGAACTGCATAAATATCCAGTATTAGTGTGCCTTTTCTCCAGGGCAGGCAATCTAAGTGGTTTGAGGGCCGAAACCAGACCCATCTGAAAGACAATTTCGGTGGCTTCAATTTGATATACAATGAGCTCGGGCACTGGTTATAATCGCCCGCCTGAGGATGATGGCGAGCCAGAATATGAGAAAATCATCACATCTGCCTTAACATTGCTTGTTGTGGTTTTGCTCGTTTTTTGCCTGCACGTTTATGCCAGATGGATTTGGGTTCAGTCTGTAAGATTCAGCTGGAGGAGTCGACGGAGAGCAGCTTCTAGGCGTCGTCAGTTTTATTTTACGGGAGAAGAACCGGCGAGGTTGAGGAATGTGGGGTTGGATCCTGCGATATTAGAGTCTCTGCCCATGTTTGTGTATAGATCGAAGAATTTCACAGATGGGTTGGACTGCGCAGTCTGTCTGTGCGATTTCAAGGAGGATGAGAAAGCCCGGCTTCTGCCGAATTGCAAGCATAGTTTTCATGTAGAGTGTATTGACATGTGGTTTATTTCGCATTCGACTTGTCCCCTTTGCAGAACTGGCGCCCAACCCGAAGAACCAGTTTTGAAATCCGCTACAATAGATCAGGTTTCGGCAACAATCACGGAACCAATTGCTACAGCGATCCATGAAAATCTGAATTCGGAGCAAGGGCAAACTGCAAGCTCTGAAGAAGAATATAATGTGCAGAACCCAACAAATCTATTATCTCTGTGTAGGCCGGAACAGACGAATGCAGAGATAGACGAGGGAAGCTCGGGTGGAAGAGCATTAATGGCTCATATTGCCATTGAAATACCCATGAGGCCCGATGGCCTCTGGTCTCCCGGCGAAGCCCATCAGCATTGTTCGCCAAATGGTTCGCAGTCAGCTTCGAAATCTCCTGTTACTCACCTTCGTTCGCTTACAAACATGTTTAACAGAGACACAGAGAGAAAGGTCTTCCCATCGGATCATACAGGTGAATTCGATGTCGAAAATCACGGTCCAGAGCAGGGCCAGTAGTGTATATGGCATCCATATTCTATACCGGAAAGATCGTAGAGATATGTTAGCGACTGTACATTGTATGATCTGAATTTTGATGTATCACAAAAAAAAATATAAATCGGTTCTTGTGGATGTCTTATCCATATGATCCATCCTCTGTTGTTCTCAGTTCGATTCTTGATTTTGTTGTCAGTTCGATTCTTGATTTTTTAATTAAATGAGTTTGAAAACCGGCTCACTTAATCAAATCGCATTGTACAAATATGAAATCCTGATTGTTTAGGGTGAATATTATTAACCCTGCTGCATGCCATTTAATGGGGGTGGCTGATGTCATGCAGCAGGCTGAATAATATTCACCCTAAACAATCAAGATATGGATCTTCATTGTTTAGTGTTTTTCCATTTGATCTAAACAGTGAATGAGTTTTTGGACATACTCAAAGTAACAAAGGGGCGAGGTTAATCATACTCTATATTGACACAATTATTGTGAATGAAGATGCCACAAAATAAGTCTTCAAGTCTTCAAACAGAGAAAAAAATTAGATTTCTTGATATTTATAGAATCAAAGAAAAAATAAACAGAATTCGCAGCTTAAGACCTAATTTCAAAACAAATTTATCAAAAATTCAAAACAGAGATCAACTATTACTACTAAACTAAAAACTAGAAATTTATGCCAACAAATATACAGACCATATTGAAACACCTTTCATAAACCCCTCATAGAAAAGAATGTCATAGAAAAATCT
This sequence comes from Larix kaempferi, assembly GCA_027924585.1. Lineage (NCBI taxonomy): Eukaryota > Viridiplantae > Streptophyta > Pinopsida > Pinales > Pinaceae > Larix > Larix kaempferi. The sequence goes on along the minus strand of BSBM01001283.1, from coordinate 1,424,359 downwards.
ATATCCTTTTTAGACAAAATATATGTTTCTTGATTAAAATCTATGTAGATATGAGAAATAGAAAAGCTAGATAAATTCTTCAATAAATAACCCCACAAGTTTATTCACTCAATGGGGATTAAGTTTGTTTCTCAATTAAAACCCTTAATATTTATCATAGCATTCTATTGTTCAAAGGAAACATAGAGGCTAAAGCAATCCACTTCCTATTGGTTAGTGAACATTATTCATACCATTTTATTGTTCAAAAGGATTAGAGAGGCTAAAGCATTCCACTATTTTGTAAACCCTAACCATAGCATTTTGAACATTAGCATTTTATTGTTCAAAGGGAACACTAATGCTAAAGCACTCCATGGTTGCCCTCTTACAAACTTATTTTTTTATTTAAAGATTTAAAGAACTTTATGTAAAGAAGATCAAGATCACAATAGTGAATATGGATACCTTTAATTCAAGGTAATTTCTAGGGGCGAAATTTGGCCAATCGGCTATTTTTTGGACTTTTGTTCAAAAAATAAATTCCCTATTTCGTCATTTTTAGTCTCTAATATCGCCTATATTTACATAAAATGTGTTTTTTTTATTATAATATTCGCCAAAATTTACAATTTTCATTGTATGTTTCATATTAAATATTAGCCTACCTATCTATATATATGTTTTTTTTTCAATCCAAAATAATCGCTTAGAATACTACACTTAAGTATACTATTAGAATCCTTAAAAAATACCCTGCTTTAATCACTAAGACTATAATATAATTTCATGATGCAAAATTAGACGTAGAGAAATAAAATACCATTTTAGACCATTTTAACTTTAGTGTATAAGATCTTGTATGAATACTATGTGAAAGGCATGGGATAGAAAAGAAAATTAATGAATACTCTAATAACTTGTTCTATTATACATATGAATAAATTTCAATTACAAGATCAACATTTAGTTATTGAAGGTTCTTTAGTTTTATAATTGTCTATGTTTGTTTGTCTTCTTCGTTGTAGATTTGTGTTGTCATTCGTGCACATGTATTGGTGCATAGAACAACTTGGGAATCTAGAATGACCTTGACATGTTGGCATTTTTTGTTGTAAGAATGCAAATGTTCAATGTGCGAGTGACTTATTAAATGTGTGTATGGTTTGTTGAGTGTGTACATGACTTGCCAAGTCTATATGTAGGATTTAAAACTTCAAGTTCCTAGTGATTTTGTGTCAAATGTAGTTAAGGTTTAGATGCACTACCTTGAAACCCATAAGGGCACTTCCCCACAACTCCACCTATTAGTGTGAAAGAGAGGATGCCATGGCCGGTGTTTCCCTTTCGACCTTGCAATATGCACTATGAACTTTGGTGTTAGGGTGCAAGGGCCAGCGCATGGAGTTGGGAGTGTTAAGATAGCCAACACACAATTGTTTGTGTTTGCGTTGATATTAGACTTAATGTGAACCACGCAATTAGTAACATGATAGGTCATGGTGATCCAAACATTACATGACCCAAAATGGTGACATTTGGACATTAAATAGACAAATTTGGAAAGGAAATGTATTCATCTTTGAAGGATGGGGTGGTGCTCTCGTGGACAAGAAAACAAATTAAAAGACCTAGAAAGAAAATTAGGAGAGACATAAGTAATCATCTGACATTAAATCCCAATGTAGACATAATATGACCAATCCAATTGTTAATAAATTCCCTTTGCAGAACCACAATGGTTTCATATTTAACTTCAAAATCATCCACCCCATGTTTTAGATTATTTTATGTGACAAAGTGGTCTCTAATAGTGGCATTATGTTCAACATCAACTATGATGAAATTAGTGAACCATTTCCTAATATCTTAGTTTGAATTTTATTTAGACTACCAGACATAGTAGCAAAGGTCTTCTTAATGTTTGATATGTTAGTGTCAAAGTGTTATGAACCAAACCCTTAAAATTAGCATAAGAGACAAGAGTACACACTATGTACAAAGATGTAAACGTGGAGCACAACTCCAATATAGATAAGAAAGATAAGTGACACAATAAGTACTCCTTAAATAACATGATATCCTTCTCCAATTACCCTAAGACAATCAAGCATATAATCAGAATGTAAATGTAGACAATCAAGCACATAATCAGAATGTAAGTGTGCACATGAAAACATGGGTAAGGAAATCTCCTCAAAATGATGCACAAAAGAAGCTGACAATCCAAGGACATCCAAATTAGCAAGTAATTGTTAACCCTCTTGCTGATCTCCAAGAGATTAAGTGAGATCCTTGAATTTAACACGACAATCATTAGGAATTCAAGGAGTGTGTTAGTGATGTGTTGTAGTGAATGTTTGAATTTATGTGCATATATTCAATTAGTTGTTGAATTATGTTGAAGTCAAGTTGTCACACAAAATGCACTTGCATGTGACATAAAAAATGAAAAGTATAAACAAGTAGTGTTGAGAAAGAAACATGAGTCTACGCATATATCTATCTATCTATCTATATATATATATAAAGACAAAACTTGTATTATATTCAAAATTTGTGCTTTTACAAAATGCATGAGTCTTATGTTGCTGAGAACAAAGTTGAAAAAAGAGACTTCATGTCGAGGCCAAAAGGAAAGTTCAAAAAGGCATTTGAGGTTGTATCAAGAAAAATTCAAAACCACAATTCAAGGCTTATATCTGCGTCTTGGTCAATCGGTTGCTATGCGAGCTGAAGTTCCAAATCCATTGAAGTTGGCTCGATGATGTTAGATATTGATTGCAGAGGATACAAGTGTAGAGTTGCAGACGACACACCATCAGAATAATGCTCAGTCTGAATTGCGCTCAGCATGTCGAGAATTCATTGTTGTTTCTTCTCTAGGAAGTCTACATGTTTGCTCAGATTGGATAATCCTTCCATGTTGCTAAGATTGACTTGGGATTGAGTGTACCAATTATTGAATCTGGACTCCTTCATTTGGCCTTGCTAAATTCCCATGTCGACTCTCAGTAGAGTAAACTCCGATTGCTATGAATGAACAACAAGGTGTACATTGTCAAGAGAAGCATTGAACGTATGGAAGAAGGAATCCATGACTGGAGAAGATGAGAGGCACAAGCCAACAAATGCAGAGAAAGCAAGAAGAACAAAGGCGACGAACCAGGAATTTCGTAGTTCTCTTATAGAATCGGATGGTATCTTTTCGTGTACGTGAAAATTAAGTTGAAGAGATAGGGAGTAAATCACATCCAAGTCCGCGTGATCCGAAGCTGTTTATGGAGTCACCAAAAGTAATTGCACAAGTTAATTAATTTGGGAAAAAGTACAAAAAGCATAAATCTAATTAATTGTTCTGTGTGACTGGAATGATGATGCTAAAAAATATTCAAGTACGAATGCGACACATCAAATTTTCCACATGAACTGATTGTCATATCGCTTTAATTCCAAGTTGGTTTACAGTTGGAAATGTGTGAAAAATATTTGGTTGTTGTGGCGAGGGATGTGACATCAAAAAAGGTAACAAATATTGGTCACAGCGCAGTAAATGCGACATAAGGAAAATTAAGCCGTAGAAATAAATCAATGGGAAAGATAGTGCAAAACCAGAAGCAAGCGGGATTTGGTACTGCACAGTTGATACACCAGGAAGATACCATGATGGATTGTGCAAGATTTGAGGAAGTATTGATAATTGTTATGATGAGAATAGAAGATCAAGATAAGAAGGAATATAGTAACTATATAAGGGGAGCGTATCTGAGATGGCTATGAAAATAGTGAGTATATTGCAAGGTAACTCAAATCGGCGCAGAGAATCCTTAGCAAAATAATGGTGCATGAAGACAAGGGGAGTAATCCCAACAGGTAGAGCCTCAAAGGCTCGTGCAAGGAAGAAGAGAAGAAAGAACCTACTATTACACAGTATGGCACCTCTTTTCCATTGATGTCAAAGGGGGAGAAAGATCATGAAGCAGGATATGAAGCATGCGATCAACACATAGATGAAGATCATGAAGCAGATCATGAAGAATGTGATTTGCAAAGAAGTAAAAGAAAGTAGAAGAAAGAGTATTAACAACAGGATGTGCAGATGTCAAAGGCTCAAACTGGCAAACAACACAGGGGGAGTACACATAGGGGGAGTACTGCGACAAGCACAAATGAAGCCTACAACTTCAAGAGATAATTGTGCACAGCTTCATGAGGTGTTGACATCAATGCCAAAGGGAGATATTGTTGAACTTTGGTTTTCATTGATGCCAACTAATGTCAAATATTATTCAGTATTCATGTGCCAGTTTGAAGAAATATATGAAAGCCACTTTGAAGAAGTATATTTATGTGCCAGTTTAAAGAAGTATATAAAATATAGTTTGAAGAAGTATATGGATGATAGTACGTAAAAGTATATCCAGAAGTGCATCCAATATGAAGAAATGTGGTATAGGTGCAGGTCTCAAGTCCACCATTCATACTCCTTCAAGGTAAAATTCAAAGAGTTGGTTGGACAAAAGCTCGGGAGTGCACAAGCAAGCCAAAGAGTTGATTGGAGAAGGTTCGGGAGTGTGCAAGTGGCTTGGAACAAGAAAAGGTTGAATAAGGAAGCAAGTCCTGAAAGCGCGCAAAACTCACCAATCAAAATAATCTTTTAGTTGTTGAAGCGCTCACAAGTACCGAAAAGGATGTAGAGGTTGAAGATGCCAAGTGCACAAGTCCCACAAGCAATGGTACATCAAGGGCGCAAGACCACACCACAAGGGTGCAAGTCCCACTAGGAAAAGGACTGAGTATGTGCAAGACCCACAAAGTGATGACACCTCAGTGGCGCAGAACATGACAAGTGACAGAAGCATGAACCATGAAGCAAATAAGAAGGAAAGCCACAACCAACTTGTGGACATACCATCGACACAGGTCAAGTATAAATAAGAAGCAAGTTGGAGAATTGAAGTAATCTTTGTAGAGGAAAGATGGAAGATATATATTTATTAAGCTTCTAATTTTCGAGGCATCAAGGGCTCGTGGAACCAGAACATTATGATCCATCTAAGAGTAGAGTGCGCACTAAAAGAGGAATGGAACTACTGATGGTGTGTAGTATGATGTAAACCTATCTATGACATTTGCATGAAGACAAAGATGCATATATATAGAGGATGCACACTACCGTGAGAATCGAATGACAGTATCGCAGACATCATGCAAACAGTCATAGGTGATATAAGAGAGATGCATGAAGACTGAGTTGAAGTATATCTTGAGGTGTGCAAAGTAAGGAAGCCGATCAGATGTGTAGAGACAAAATTACAACACAATGAAAGATGCGCATTATGATGAGTATGATATGATACAAGTGCATTAAACAGAAAGGTCGAATCATGCACAGAGAGTCACAGATTATCTAAAGGCTATTACACCAAGACATAATGGACATATCACTAAAGGTGTGTAGACTAATCTGATACTGTAGCGCAGAGTCAGAACAACAGTACTACAGAAGATGTGCAGTATTAGTTGAAGTTGTAGATGCGTAGTAGAAGAATGAAATATTGAACCTTGGCATAGACTACAGAATATGATGAAGCAGCACACAGTTTGTGAAGTGTTAAGTCATTAATGTTGTGAAGTGTTGAGTGTGAAGTCAAGTAAAGTATGCAATACAACGACAACAATTTTACATCATACAGAAGGTGCGCACAGCAGAATGAACAATAGTAAATCTAAAGAGTGAGTGTATTAGAAGAACAATAAAGTAATATCTTTTTATTTTATATATATGGGTGGTAGAACAGGGCAAGGAGCAGGGGGTCGTAGCCTCCTTTTGGTTGGTGCTAGTAGATCAGGGAGTTGGTGCTTCCTTCAGGTTGGTGCCTGTAAAACCAAAGGGTTGGTACCTCCTTCCAGATGGTGTTGGAGAACTTAGCAAGTTGGTGCTTCCTCGAATGTAATCTTTATATTATAAGAGAGCATTCTGTGGTTTTCTCCCATTTGGGTTTCCACATAAAAAATGGTGTTATGTGTATTGTGCTCATGTGATGTTGAATGTTTATTTATGGTGGATGCATAATTAAAGTTCAAGTTTAATAAGATAAGAAGTTAAACACTATTCAACACTGCACTAATACTGATTCACCCCCCCCTCTCAGTATTAAATTCCAACAAGTCAGACCTTTAAGTTTTAAATATTTATTAATATTATCTTTATTCCTTATAAATGTATTATTATATTATGTTTATTACACGTACTTCATTATTAATATATATGTACATAATATTGTGTCAATTGCTTGTGGGCCTAAATTTGTGGATAAATTCATTTGCGATGTGATCAAAGTGGATTTTTGTGGTTTATCAATTAGGAGAGCCCACTAGAATGATCGAAAGTCCCATTTTGATGCATTAAAAAACACTTACATGTTGCATACGCATAAAACAAAGTATCTTATTTACAATACACTTGATCTCCCAAATCATTTTGTTCCTTTGGTTAACGAACATTCTTTAATATTCACTAACGAAACAACATAGTGAAATATCATTAAATGCTAGATATGTTGTATAAATCCCATTCAACAGTTTGCAAGGACTCTTTTACACCTTCCCTTATTGTGCACCATCCCTTCACATTTTCTTTTCTTTCTTGTGTTTCTCTTCATTGGCAGCAACTACTTGGAGACACAACTTCAAGAGGAATGTAATACCTCGTTTTTTACCCCAGATTGTAATTTTTTATGTAATGACCAAGTGGCTAAAAACCAAAAATAAATGGTCTAAGATGAAAAAATATATTGTAATTATGTACATTGATAATTAATATAAAAACCCTAACAATTAGAAATGAAGAAGGATGAAAAAGAGATGGGGGGATATGATTCCATAAGTGGGGGGAGTGAAAGGGGGTAAGGGGAGAGGAACTTATTGAGATATTAACCTAATCATTTGGACTTAATTGTAAAACTTAGCTAGTGATATATCTAAAGTCCCAAACCCATGGTTATGAGGTTTTTTTTTGTACTAGGGGAATCGACAACTGAGACTGGGATGGTACTCGCGTGACACGAGTTTCATGGATCCAATCCCACTACCAATATACCCCTAGGTGCCCCACAACAACCCACAAGAATGGGGAACGGGTAAGCTGGGGTGATTTGAACTCGAGACCTCCATTTACAACATGGTTATGATGTTTGATTTAATTAACCTTTATGTATTATTATCCTAAACTTGGGGGTTAAAAGGGAAAATGTAGGATCCTCATGAGGACCACATGAAGATTTATGATCATGCAAATATAATGTTTGGAATTGGAAACTTCAATCATTCATTCATTGTGCTTTCTTGTATGAACTGTGTGGAGGAGGAAAGGACAATCATTTCTATAAATGAAGGACTATACTTTTATGGTAGGCATATGAAATTGCTAATGTGATTGTTGCTAATGATTATGGTGCTATTGTGAGAGGAAATGTAGCCTAAAACCGAGACTCCCTAGAGTCCCATTAGTGCGATTCCTTAGTTGGACTGTGTTAGAGCACTAAAAGGGAATTGGAATAACTTTAGGGGTTTCTTACAAAGAAGGGGATCTCATTCCTAGTGTTTTGCAGGGTAAGGAGGAAGAGTGTTGGTTCATTGGGATAATTGTAGAGGGGATTTCTAGCACTAGTGATTTTATGGGTTATGGGTTGAGTAGGAGGACTTAGAGCGATAATTTAGGGACTTAACCCTTATGGAATGATAGCCTTAGCATTGGGGAGGTCCTTGTCATAGAGAAATTATGTGTGATAGAGAGCCTAAGAATGGGAGGAATGTTCTTCGTTTGCAACTAGTCAGGGTATTATTATCTCAAAAAGATAAGTACTATGAATATGTGATGAAGTGTCATGCTCTATGTGCTTATGTTTAATATTTATTTTCTTCTTAGTTGTTCAATTCAAAATGTATGAATTTAATGTACATAATTATGGATGAATTCAAATTAGGACTGCATACATGTTCATGGATAGAAATTAAGTATTAAAGGTTGTTGTAGCTTTGTTTTCCATTGTTGAAATGCAACAACTAGTTAGAGAATTCAATTTTGGTATCAAAGGAGAAATTATATGTTGAGCTTAAGGTACCCCATGGCCTCAATAGTGCAAGGAGGCTATTGGGTATGTAACAAAGTTGTATCAGAGCTATTGGCTACATCACTTGTTGGAATCCAAGATTTTTTGGTGACCTCACCTTGTCGGATCAAGGGATTTAACCATTTGAGGAAGTTGACCACTGATTAAATTATGCATTGACCATGTCCACTTTGGGATTTCATATCCATGTTTCATAAACAAGTTATGGTTATGTGATCCCATTGTTTTTGGTTTAGGTACTTTCCAAAACCTATTTATAAATGGTCCTTATGGATTAGACTATCATGGAAATCATGGATATCATTGTGCTCTCGTAGGGTTGGCTCATTGTGCTTAAGTGTAACATTGTCTTTAGACACCACCACTATTCTTCAAAAATATATGTTCTCTCTTCTACTATATATTTACCAGTTACAACATGGTATCAAAGCTGTTGGGTTTGTGATCAGGGTTTTGCAGAGTGACTGATTTCCATTAGACGTGGGTGGTTTGATGAGATGCATTTATTTGTGGTGTCAAAAAGTATGGTGAGTCGTGACACTCTTATTTATAATATTAGATTCAAACATTACGTGCCCCAGTTAGTGAGATCTAGAAATTTCCTTGGGTATTATTTTGCTAGATTCATGAAGCATTCTTTCCACATGTGATCATTGTTCTAGGGTTTGTGTTCTATGGTAGATACATACATTTCTCATGGATATTATCTTGAATCTTATCGACTAGTATATTTTTCAACTTGGATCTAGTTTTTGGATTTGCACCTTGTATTGGCTAGAAGTTTTGAGTCTATCCTTTAATTAGTCATGGTAATGATCAATTACACCACCATTGGTATCAACTGGACCTGAGTATTGTGTGCAATAGAACCAACATATATCCCTAGCTGGATCTTGAACTTCTTTCCTTGACCAATTATTACATTAGATTTTTTGATGTGTTGACTAGTGGTAGTTTGATCTACTTGCATATATTATAAATCAAGAGGTCAACTACCCCTTTTATTAAACATTGAATGATCAACTTGTGTTCAATTTATGTTCGAATTGTATTAGTCAAGGGAGTACTAGCTAGAGGTAGTGTGATTGACTGGAGGTAGATCGACTAATTGTTTTGTGTCTTAGAAGTTGATTGGCCAACGACTCAGATAACACTAACCATATTGTGTTAGACATGGCATTCACGTGAGAAAAATATCACCTAGTATATATGTTTGAGTGCACTAGCTATATGTGTGGCATGGTCACCTTGTGGTCAATGTGTGATATCCCTCAAGAAGGGATCGACCAATATATTCGACTAGTGTTTTCAACCATTGTATGATCAACTAGAAGTTGATTATAGTTGGTGGTTGTGCGTTTAGGGAATTGTTTGCTGGAAAATTCCCATATGAAGAGCATTAATGAGAATCTTTCTTGATTGGTGGAATCAAGCATGGGTTCAACTTATGACATTTACCAGTAGCATAATTGATTGGCTTGTCAATTGTGTTGGTCAACTAGCAGCATGATCAATCTCTCATTTTCCCAGGATTGAGGTATACCCTTTTGTTTATTGTGAATTGAAAGGAGTGACTCTTGGTTTATATAATTGTACTTGATTGAGATTTTTATTGATGGGCCAATTCTTTTAAATATGACTAACATATGATGATAAAGCTTACAATTTGACTATATTGGGTCATTTAATCGTTTAAGTATCTATTGAATTTTTTCAAGACTATTATAGGATTGACCATGAATTGTCATTTTATGTGCTTTGGGTGATCAACTAGCACTCGTTTGGCTATCTATTGGGAATTCTAACTCTATTATTGTATTGTGATTAGAATAAAGTGTTGAGTATAATTGTCATTGATGCCAAAAGTATTCATTAATGACAAAGGATATGATGACATGGCATGTATGATGATGTGGCATGGGTGATGAACATGAAAATCCACCTGATGATGTTCTAGTACCTTCATGATGTCATTATTAAAATTTGACCTAATTATATAAAGATGTGTCAGTTTGGAGAAATTCTGGAAATTGACTGAGTGTTGGAAAATTGGTCCAAGTGGCATTAAGAAAATGTCTGTCGTACCTCATAGGTCAAGGTAAATTCCCACCCCATCTTATTAGGTTGTAGCTTGTTGATCTGTATACCTTACCATGGTCTCAGTTTGTCTTGAGAGTGTCTGAGGAGGAAGTTATAGGTCTACCAAAACAGGGTTTTAGGCAGTTTTGCACCAGTCCAATAAAATGTCCACCTAGGTAAGTGGAAGACGAGTTTGAAGGTGAAATCAGTATGGTTGTGCTAAGTGATATGTATTACATCATTTGGTATCAATGGTTTAGGATTTTGGTGAAATAAAAAATCCACCCTGGATATTGCACAAATTGTCTAAGTATAAAAATACTGGAAAAATGCCTAAGTGACCCTAGTAAAATGTCTGTCATTTCCTGTGGTTGATGTATTAAAGTATTTTGAGGGTATGGGTCTCTATACTGTTGATTTGTGTATCCAACCATATCATTTTTTTGTCTAAAAATTCTCTGTAGGTGAATATATTGATCTGCCAAAAGGGCCTCCTAGCTTGATTTACACTACTCCAGAAAAATGTCCGCTGAGACGAGAGAAAGAGGTATCAAAGGATGAAATTGGTTTGTATGGAATAACCTTGTTGGCATCTACCCAGTGGATGTCTTATACTTCCAATTATATGAAAATAAAAATCCCTTCATGTTGACTTAGGGTTTGACAATTTTGTCTAAGTGTTGAATTGGTAGTTTAGAAAGCTAGTTTCAAATGTCCGCTAGATGATGTGTGTGTATCAACAAATTCAAAAGGTGACATGGATATATTCCTTGTTGAAGTTATTATTAATTCAAATTTTCATTTTTCCTTATAATGGTCACATGTGCAATAAATCAACCTACCAAAATGAGAAAAATCTTGTTTTGCATATTAAGAATAAATGAAATTTGTCCAAGTGTTGAAAATTCAAGGTTAAGGGGCCATTTGGAAATGCCCACCAGAAACGGTCCTTGTACTGATAATTTATCTAGATGGAATGGGTAGGTTCCATGATGAACTGGCCATCTAGCCATGATGTTAATCTATGCTTTGGTAGCCACACGCGTGAAAAATCGACCTCCCAAGTTGAAGAAAAACTCTGTTTTACACAGAATTTGAATATGTTCGAACTAAGCATATGTTAAACTTTTTTAATGCTCTTACAAGACAGGGATTTAAATAAAAGATTGCTTAGCCATTTATTAAAACATGGATTAAATAGAGGTGAGGAAAAACACGTAGGGTTTGTTATTTAAATTAATAAATAGAAAATTAATTCTTTTGAAGAGGTGTGAGTATGAAAAGACACGACCCTAGTTTGAAGAGATGCAACGGTTAAAAGATGAGATAGATAATATATAAACAAGCATTTGAGATGGAAGGAAGATGTATCAACATCCTAGATCAAAGAAGAAGAAAGATCAGACAGAGACTTATGAAAATGGAGAAACAAAATTGAAGAAAAGAATATTTTGAAGGGTGGTACTAGGGCAAGTTGTAGCTTGCTAAGGGTGTTGTAGCATCCTATCAGTTGTATCTGACAAAATAGGGTGTTGGTGCATCCTTCAGTTGTAGCTGAAAAATTGGGTGTTGGTGCATTTAGCAAGTTGGAGCTTGCAAATTATTTTGTAAATATAATTTTGCAGTAATATAAAGTTTTGGTGGTTTTCCCAATTGGCTTCCACAATAAAATTGTGTCTTCTATCTTCTTTGTTGATTCAGTTCTTAATTGTGATAAAATTTGAAAAATAGTGTAATATGGATTCACCCCCCCCCCCCTCTCAGTATTGCTTGATATTCCAACATAGAGGTCAATTGACTTGCTTGCAGTTTTGAAAGCCTATTAAAAATGGGTGCCTTTGATGAAGATCAAGCCTTAATTTTGCATAAATTATAGGATTTTTTTAGAAGAACGCCACTTCCTTGCAAGCATCCCATGATTGAATTCAACAAGAGGTCGTTTCCCTTTAGACTAGTGTTTCTCTATTATAGACTAAAAATGGAAGATTGAAGAATCAAATGAAGATGGCTCATACCCATCTAGAGGATGAAGCTTCTCTTTTTCAAACTGTTGTTTTACAGAGAAGAGAAATACAATAAGATTTATTCCTTGGAAAACAATATGGAAACTATATTTCATAATCTTGTGGATGATTTTGGAGATAAATAAAATCTTGTCAATGATTTGAAGGAGTAAGTGAAATTTATTTCTCATACAAAAAATAATGGCTTGAAGAAGAAATTTTATTGACTGGAAGAAACCAATACCTAGGTAGCTAATGAGGCTACCCACTTCCATGTCTCTATTGATGAGCTATGTTGGCAGGCGGTTTGGTAAGGAAGAATCACAGGATAGCCGATGTTGCGACACGTCAGAAGAGGTCGCGGAAGGAAGAAGGCTCTATTATTTTATGTATTTTTTGAGTTGTTTGTACCGCTGAATGCGGGTTTTTGGGTCATTGGACCATATGAGATGTAATTTTGAGCTAAGTATACCGCAATAGGCAACTTTTTGGGTCATTTGTCCAGGAGTCGGTTAGGAAGTTGTTAGTAAGTGGACAAGCATTGTAAAGGTAGAAGCCTATATATAGACAAAAAGTTGTAGGTCGTAGAAGATCTGGGGGAGAGAGCTTTTGATATGCAGTTATGTGCGTATGTTCAGAGATCAAGAGATATTGCTGAAGTCTGTGATCTGTAGAGATATTGTATTGGGTTTTTGCAGCAGTAATACGATGTGATGAAACTGTTTCTATGCAATCCTGGTGTGTCTTCTGTCTTTTGATGATAATGCAATGTTTCTTTCATGCAATAGTCGCTTTGCTGTTATAATCTACCGCAACAATGAATGTTTCCATTAAATGATTCTATGAATACAATAATGTCAAAGTGAATGCATATATCTATTCTTGAATGTTGCAATAAGATTAAGTAGTTGATGTCGCATACATCCTCCTTCATTCGGCGGAAACATGGTTTCGTCCACTCTCCCTTGATCGCCTTGGGTGAGACCTCATCTGCTCTGTAGGTGTTGCTAGGCAGGGTAAAACCTGTCTGGGCCGGTGCTCAGGGAGATTGCGGTGGGTTGGTGTCGACAGTGATGGGAACCCCTGTCGACTGGGTTTGAGTCAACAAATGGTTTCATTTCCAGGACCGTGGATGAAGTGAAAGGAGGATATGTTGTGGCACCCGACAAAAACGGAGATCCAAGAATGGTTTGATCAGAAGTTGCAGGAATTTGTTAAAAAAGAAAGTTGGAACACTCGATTGACGGTAGACCAGTGGGTGGATAGATATATTCATGACAAGACCACATGAGTGGTTTTCCTGCGAATTCCCAGTCATTCTGTATGAGTGGTTGGCGAAGTTGACCTTCTAGAAGAGGAACTTCCAAGGTAGTGAACCGACGACCTAGAAACTTGAGTTTATTTGGGAGCTACAGGAAGTTGCTAATAAAGCGTCGCGAGCTGTCGAAGTGTGGTTCAATAGCATCTTAGAAGGATATATCACAGAATTCGCAATTGATACTGAGAAATCCTATAGTGAAGTTGAAAGATATTTTTTCCGCGAACCCCGGGGCAGGTTTCTGCTGTCGCTTCAACTATCGATTAAGATGCTTATTTGTGAAAAGGGTATATTGAATATGCATCTTGATTAGTAGACAGCCTGGTGGATGGAGGCTGTGGGTACTGCCACAGTTGGGGGGAAGTACATGGAATGATAAGGGGTAGATGGGTGAAGGTCATGACAAGATTGTGAGTGAAGCCAAGGAAGAAAGTGGTCTTACGAGGGGATGAGCGAGGTTCCGACAGGAAAAGAGGTAGAGGACAGGAGAAGGTCCTGCTGCGGTCGAACTGCAAGGCCGTGAAGGAACACCACACGGGACAAAGCGACCTCACAGTCCTGACAAGGACAACCAGGCTACACCCAGGATAGAGGTAGGACCAAACCCCAGCACCAACGTACCCACACCTCTGTTCACTATCTCTCAGATAGCAAGAAATACCACTTCGACACAGCCAAGTTGGTCAATACCACAAAAGTTAATCGGTAGTAGTACAGTGAAAAGAGGAAGGAATCCCATAATGGCGGGTGAGGATATTAAGTTACCGCTATTCCAAGGAAGTGGAACAGATAACCTTGAACAATACTGGTTTCTATGTGAGGCTGTATGGACCGTCAAATAGATCACTGATGATGATGCTAAAAAGGGACAATTGGCGATGACTCTTCGAGGTCATGCCTTGGATTGGTTTATGAAATTTACGCAATTTCCCGTTGGCGCTCTGGCAACAACCCTGGGTGAGATTCATACAGGCCTGATCGCAGAGTTCCGGAAGCCCAAGTCTGAAGCATAATACATCACAGAGCTTAAAGAGATTAAGGAGTATCCCAATGAGACTGTAAGGGATTTTGATCAGCGATTTAAAATGTTGATGGCAAGGGTTAGTTTTGACATGAGTACCGTCCAACATAAGGAATGATTTATCGCGGCCTTGCTTCCGCATATTCGGCTACCATTGATGCAGCAGAACATCACCACGCCGAGTGAAGCTTTGGAGATCGCGATGCGGCTGGAGGCATCACCTATTGGGGAAAATGCAGCTGGGATGTCGCAGATCCAGACACAATTGGCTAACCTGACCATCCAATTACAGGATTTGAAGAAAGGCAATGAGCAACATGAAGAAGTCTGGTGTACACGATGTCGGGGAGAAGGACATACCAAGGATAATTGCCTAGACTTCCATAACTATATAGTTCCAGGAGCACCAAATCCGTTGAGTGGTGGTAGGATGCTGGTGAGCTCCTAATATGGATGCCTAATGGGGCAGCTATTCCGAGAGCCTACTTTAAATGTCAACCCGGGAAACGTACAAACTTGAGAGATGCATGCACTATCTATGCTCTTATAGGATAATCTCTTGTCACAGTTGGATGTTGGTATCAATGTTCTAAAGATTGTCTACTAAATGTGAAAACTGATTATGCTATGGAATTAAATATTGGAAAGGAATAAATCTAATTAAAAGAATGAAAGTGCTGAAAGCAGTAAATCTGTTCTAAGAAATAAAGTAGGGAATCTAGTTTAAATAATTAAAATGCTAAAGTAATTAGATGCTGATATGTTCTAAGAAACGAAGATACAAAAACAATAAATCTATCTAAAATAATTAAAATGCTGAAATAACTAATGTTGAGAATGAAAATATCATAACAGAGCTATTCTACTATTGGGGAAACAAAGTCTGTAACTACTATATGTGCACAAAATTGGAGTCTTGATCTAACTTGTTTTACCAATCTAGAATTGAAATACGATCATTCTATGCTTACCCATCTATTACTAAACAATCAAAAGAAACTAATCACGATGAGAAACTGCAGTAAACTTCCAGATCTAAACTATGATATCGAAAGCAAAGCTATTACACATGTAATCATTGATAAAAATATGTGTTGCAAGAAACAACCTACAGGACTACTGACATCGTTTTACTGTACTACGGAATGCATTCTAAACTACTAAAGAAATAATTGAATCATTCAATGCTCCCATATATCATAGAACTGTTCCTCAATGTAAAACGCATACTTGGAAAAATACTTGTAAATAGGAATCTCCTGACCTACGTGTTGGAGTGGCCCTCCCCAACCCGTACTCAGGAGAGAATAAAAACTCAGAAACGCTCGCTGGAATTAATCATCAATCTTTCATTAATATATAAAATCCATGTCAAAATAGAAGTTTGTACTTCTCAGTATCTCAATAGTGCAGAAAACGTTAAAAATAATGTCTTTCCCAAAAATAACAACAGGGGCCTCTCGCTACTCGAGGGGTCCATATTTATACGATTTAACTCTGATCCTAACTAATTTTCAAAGTGCCGATTCATCTTGAAAGTGGGAGTGCGCCCTCTATAAATTAGGAAATAGGGCGCCAAGCTTGGTGATCCTTTAGTCTTCTACACATCCATCTTTTAATGACCCTGAACCTGCTCAATCACACTTGGTTTCCATATAATCAGTTTATTTGATACGCATTCTAACATACAAGATTAATCATAAAAACAATTTCATTAAATCATTAAAGTAAAACACTTTTCCGACAATTGAGTGCGTTTTGTTACCATTGCTTGAGCTGGACTGTGGAAAAAGGGTTATCAAATATCTGAAAAATGGACCCATCATTATCTCCCCTACTTGAAGGATTCACCCATCCTTGGGTGACTTATTCCATTTGTCGATGACCTCCCTGATATCCCATGCTGCCACCTTAGGTGCCCCTGCCTGTCTGAGATATCCAAAATTCTGATCCTCCCTGGCCCGTGCCTTCCTCTCCTCCTCTTCATTAATCTATTCTTTGAGGACTGGGGAAAGAAAGAATGGGGGATTCAGTCTCATCCCAATCCACCTCAGTTGGTTTCTTGCTAGGGATTCTTTGTAGAGTATGGTTTTGAAGAGAGCATCCTTAAGCCTGAGGGGAGAGTGGAGTTCTCTTCATTTTAGATCGTTTGCCACCCTACTCCACCTTTCCCTAATGGACTCATTAACTTCCTTTTGTGTGCTGCGGAGTGTAATGCCAAAGTGACTCACTGCCTCCTGTTGTTTTGTGAGGAGAATGGGTATCAGTTCCTCGTCCCGAGTGAGGATCCTGTGATTATATATTATTCCCTTAGGGTGAGTTAGCTTGGGTCTAATCATTAATGGAGTTTTCCATTTGGATGCAACATAGAGATGATAGTCCTGGGATCGTTCAATTTCGTGGTTCATCCATGAACACAATGCCCTTAACTGGAAATCGCCCACATATGGGTTTGGTGACCAGTTGGGCGAGCCAGAAACTACGAAATTGTGCAAGAATAACTCACTCAATTGGTCTTTCTCCAGCTCTGTGGAGTTCAATGATGCATCAATAAATTCTTTAGGAGTGCTTACCTCTATAGAGAGATCTTTCTTCAACCTCTGGAGTTAGAATTCGCCCCATTTTTCTTGTAAATAAACTGCATATACTGCCGATGGTGGTCTGAGGTCACGCAGTCTCCCATATATGCCGATAGTAGTGGCAAAAAAATCCTTAATTTTGATAATTTCTTGGTCCTTCCTTGCTAATTCGCTCTGTGCTTCGGCCAAATTTTCTTGCAGTGCTAAATTCTTCTGCTCGGCCAGCCGAAGCTCTTCTGCATGGTGCATCTTTAGGATTTGTGTTTTCTCGGCTGAGAATGGGGTAGGTGTGGCCTGGCTTCCTGGCCGAATTCTTAATGTTGCCAACTCATTTCCGAGCCTTTCCAATTCTGCTCGTGCTTCAGCGAGCTGGGAAACGACCTCGGGGTCTTCATTACGTTCTGGAGGGTTTTCCTGAAAGTTGCCTTGCTCCTGTAAGCTCTGCCTTTCTTCTTTATCCATTTATTCTTTTGTATCTTGTTTTTCCTCTTCATTCCATTTCTCTTCTTCATCCTCTTCTTCTTTTTCTTCTTCATCCTCTTCTTCATCCGTAGTGGGATCCTTTTGATCTATAAAAGGATCAATGTCATCATCAGATACATTGGTAATCAGGGGGCTGGGTTCCCTTTCTTTCTCCTTGGAGACTCGGATTTTAGATACCTGTGTGAATCTCTTGCTGCAACCTCTTCAACCCCTGACGACTGGTAGGAATATCTAGGTCTGATTTGGGGGAGTCCTCTTTGGAGTGTTTTATTTTGACCATTGTGTCAGCCACACTATCCAAGTCAATTTTTCTTTTTGCCCCTGATACAGAGGTGGTCTTAATTTTTGATTCAGGTGGCAAGGGCATAGTCCTCATTCTCTGAACGTCCTTAGTAGGCACCATGATGAAATCCTCCTAGGAGAGCTCTGGAATCTGAGCTTTTAGCTCCTCACCAACTATTAGTTTGATCAGCCCATGATGGGCCAAAGCATCGTCTTTTCCCTTAGCCACCTTCCTGCTCATCTCTGCTAGGGATTGGAGCAGGAAAAATGGAATGCTAATATTGTTGTTTGATGAAATGTGACTTCTGTGCCTGAGAAGCTATAAAATACGAAAATGGAAAATGGGAACATAGCTTAATCTTTCAGTGCATGTAATATACCTCAGGACAATTGCAGCCATTTCATCCCATGGTGCTGGCATGGAGGGTCTCTTGACTCCATTTTTGTCTTCATCATAAACTTCTCCACGCTCAAAGAATGCCGCTTTTGCTGTGTGGTTTGCCTCCCAGTCGTTGCTGCTCCAATGTAGGCCCATTGGAAGACCAGTGTGTTTGGCTATCATGTCCTCATCCACTTTTATGCGTAACCCCTTTACTCAGGTGACGTACTGTTCATCCTTTATATGCTTGAAGTTTCTTGCGAACTCCTGGGATACCCCTGTATGGTATCCTCTCAGTCAAAGGATAAATGGAATCCAACCTAAGTTGCGAATGATCTCCAGGACTCTCGAGCTTTGATAAATGGCATTGTGATCTTTCGGTTCACTCTTTTTAAAACCCTTCGTCATTCTTCGAATCTTCTTTATAACCAGACAAACTAGGGCTTTTGGAATGCAGTTTTATACTTTTAACTTGGTCGGGCTCTGCCTACAAGCTCAAGGAATACAATGGTGGCTGCTTCTCAGGAATTCTGGGTGGTTACTTATATGCAAAATCATGGAATATGATGCACCCTAATTCACTGCCTTTCTGCACCTATTCTTTTCATCATGCCTGTACTTGCCACTTCTAATCCCCTATTTTTCATGATCGATCTCTGCCTTCTCATGATCGACCTTTGTACTTCATGTAGTAAAGGTTGCGATCATGATTTGCTGAGGGTGAAGGGACTTTGGTAGCAATCATGAGTTATGAAGGTCATTCCACCATGCCGCCAATTTGAAATGGAAGCTGTCCTCAGTTGACTGGAAACGACTGTATTGTGGGAAAGTGCTTTACTGTAAAAATCAAATAAAATCATTTTAGAGATTACCTTGGTATGTATGCATACCTGCATTGATGATCTGGTCCATTTTTCATACGTGGTGGATTCTATAGTATATCTTGGCGGCGTCTATAGTTGATTTTTGCATGTCAGTAGTTACGTGCGTAGGGTGCTTTTTCCGTTTTGCACGTTTTGAATTTGCTGAGTATGTGCTTTTGAAAATTGTGCCAATTGTTGATACAACTCAGGCGATTGTGCTTTATATTTGGATGATTGCATGGTTGGATGTGATTAACTCCCTTGAATAACTTGTAGGCTCTCTTGAATATGTTTGAAAAAGGTTGGCGTGGTGTGTCTTTGATGAATTCCGTAGTAGATGAAGACTGATTTTTGCATGTAGACGTGGCTGGCTAGCTTGAATTGATTTCAGCCTCTCTTGAATATATGGCAGCCTCATTTGATTTATTTTGTAGGCTTGGTTGAATTGATGGCAGCCTCGCTTGAATTATTGGCAGCCTCATTTGATTTATTTTGCAGGCTCGCTTGAATTGATGGCAGCCTCGCTTGATATATTTTGCAGGCTTGGTTGAATTGATGGCAACCTCACTTGAATTATTGGAATCCTCGCTTGATATATTTTGCAGGCTCTCCTGAATTGATGGCAGCCTTGCTTGAATTATTGTGTAGGATCGCTTGAATAGGTTGATGCGTTGTACTTCCTGTTATCCCTTTGTTCTTTTTTTGTTTTTGTTTTTTGTTTTTTCTCTTTTTTGTGTGTTTTTTTCTTCTTCATGAAATGTGTTGAAGCTTACTGTTTTGGAGCATGCTCTATCAGCATCAATTGTTGCTGGTAGAGTACTTGTGTAAATTATTCTTTGGACTTTGGTTGTTTGTAGAGTTTTAGGCCATGCGCATTCACGATCATGGGGAACTCATCATCGTCAATTGTAATAATTCTCACAGCCCGATTGTCATAAATTTTATGTATACTGTAAGGTCCAAGCCATCTAGTGGTTAGCTTTCCTTTGAATGTGTGAAATCTGGATTCTTAGAGTAGTGCCCAATCACCCTCCTTGAATTTCTTATCCTTCAAATGTTGGTCATGCCATTTTTTTCTTTGCTGTTGGATGATTTCAGTATTTGTAAGTGCTTGTTGGCGGTGTTCATCCAGTTGATTTACCTGTAGCATGCGTTCTTTTTGAATGTCTGATAGGTTCATATTTAGATCAGCTACAATTCTTAATGTTTTTACTTCAAATTTGATTGGTAGCATGACCTTTTTCCCATAGACTAGTTCATAAGGTGTGAATCCTGTTGTTGTTTTCCATGTAGTATTGTAAGCCCAAATTGCTTCACTAAGTCTGTCAGCCCAATCTCTTTTGTGAAGTTGGATAGTTTTTGTCAAGATTCTCTCTAATTCCCTGTTGGTTACCTCAGCTTGACCATTTCCTTGAGGGTGGTAGGAGGATGACTGTCTGTGCTTTACATTGTTTCTTTTCATCAAGTCTTGAATTAAATTTGATGTGAATTGTGGTCCTTGATCCGAAACTACTTCTCTTGGCACCCCAAATCTGTGAAAGATCTGCTCAGTAAAGAATTTGGCCACATTGGTTTCATTTGCAGCAGCCAGTGCTGCTACCTCTGTCCATTTTGTAAGGTAATTAGTGCATACAAGGATGTAGCTCTTCTGATTGGACTGTGGGTTGAATGGGCCAACAAAATCGAATCCCCACTTATTGAATGCCTTTAAAGAGATTTGTGGATGTAGTGGCATTTCTTGTTTTTGTGTTGGCTTTCCCATTCTATGGCAATCATCACAATGGGATACATACTCATAAGCATCTCTGTGGAGTGTTGGCCAATAATACCCTGTTTGCAAGATCTTGTAGGCTGTCCTTTTTGCAGCGTAGTGTCCTCCACAAGGTTCATTGTGGGTGGCATGCATTATGTCATGTACCTCATCTTCCCTAATGCACCTTCTAAGTACTTGATCTGGTCCCTGTTTAAAAATCATGCCCTCTATCCATGTATAGGTGGCACTTTGTCTTATTACTTTTGTCCTTTCTTTATAATTGTAATGTTCTGGAAACTTCCCGGATACCAAATAGTTTGCTATGTCAGCAAACCATGGACTTTTTATTGATATGGAAAAAAGGTGCTCATCAGGGAAGTTATCTTGGACCAATTCATTATCTGTACCATGTGTTACTCTTGAAAAAAAGTCTGCTATGATATTATGCTTGCTTGGTTTATCTATTATAGTGATGTCGAATTCCTGTAGAAGTAGCATCCATAGAATAATTCTTGCACTGGTATTAGGATTGTTCATAAGATATTTGATCGCTGAGTGGTCAGTATGGATAAAACTTTGGTATCCTGTAATGTAATGCCTGAATTTGTTGATTGCATGTATGACTGCTAGAAATTCCTTCTCTGTGACTGTGTAGTTGAGTTCTGCCCCAGCTAAATTTTTTCTTATATAGTATATGGCATAGGGTTTCTTGTCTTGTTCTTTCCCAAGCACAGATTTGATTGCTTTATCTGATGCATCGGTGTGAATGTGAAATGGAATTTCCTAGTTTGGTCCTTGAAGTATTGGTGTTGTGATGGTTTTCTATTTAAGACATTCAAAGGATGACATGTAGTTGCTTGTCCATATGAACTCATTGTCTTTTGTGAGAAGTGCAAACATGGGGGCAGCAATTCTGCTATAATTCTCAATAAACCTTCTGTAGTGCCCTGTCTGTCCAAGGAAGCTTCTTACATCTCTTTGTTTGACAGGTGGGGGCAGTGTCTTGATTACTGATACTTTGGCTTGATCCACCTCTATACCTCTCTGTGATATATGATGTCCTAGAACAATTCTTTCTTCCATTAACATCCTGCATTTGTCATTGCTTAGGCACAAGCTCATCTCAATACATTTTTTTAATATTAATTCAAGATTTTCCAACACCTGCTCAAAGCTCTGTCCATAAGGTGTGAAATCATCCATGAATACTTCCATCTTGTTATTCAGAAAATCGGAGAAAATAATCAGTATGGTTCTTTGAAATGTTGCTGGGGCGTTACATAGACCAAAGGGTAGGACCCTATAGGCATAAGTTCCCCATGGGCATGTGAAGGTCGTCTTATCTTGATTAGCTAGGTGTATTAAAATTTGGTTGCAACCACTGAAACCGTCTAGGAATGAAAAGTACTTGTTTCCAGATAATGTGTCCAGCACCTGGTCTATAAATGGAAGTGGAAAATGATCCTTCTTTGTTGCTTTATTCAGCTCCATGTAGTCCACACAAATTCTCCATTTGCCTCCTTTTTTGGGCACTATGACTAGTGGTTAAACCCACTCACTATCAGATATTGGATAGATGAACCCTGCGTCTAATAACTTTTGTAATTCCATTTTTACTATGTCTTTTAGTGCAGGGTTCAACCTTCTTTGTGGTTTCCTGATGGGAGTAGAACCTTCTTTGATGTAGATGTAGTGTTTGCAGATATCAGGATGTATTCCTTTCATATCTGTATATGTCCAGGCAAATGCTTTACTTTGTTTTGTTAGTATCTTCATCAATTTCTCTTCTTGCTCCGGTTCTAAATTGGAATTTATGTTGACTGTTTTGCCAGGGTTAATTTCCACGACTTTTACCTTCTCAATCTGTTCTGGCAGTACTTCTGTCCATAAGTCATCCATGTTCTGTTTTGAACTTTCACCTGTTTCTGTAGAAAAAAAATCTTGAATAACATGGTTGGTAGGAGATATATTTTGTATAAATCTATCTATATGGCCATCTTCATCTATTTCCTTTAAAGATATTGCAGCATCAATTGTTAGGATAGGTCGGAGGTTTTGATTTGGTGTGTTCTGGTAATCATCAGTCCAATTTTGATATTCTAACTCTGAGGATTTCATTGCTGGTGGGTAGATTGTTATCTTCTTCCTGGTATGTCCACTGGTGATTGTCATATTTCCTGATCGACAACCTATGTAAGTGTCTGTAGTTGCTAACCAAGGTCTACTCAGGATAATTGGATAGCCACTAAGTTTGCTTGTTATTTATGGTGACGCTTACTACAGGACTACCGGGATCAAGATATTTAGGATTTATTATGACACCTAGCATCAAATTGGCCAATTGTCCCACTACATTAATAGTTGGTGGGTCACGCTTCCTCCTTCCTGGCTTCTTTAGGCAATTCTCTCTAATGAATTTGTTGCAGATGGGCACATCCCTTATGGCTTGTAAGATTGGGATTTGGATGTTTAAGTGTTTGAATTCGTTTAAGATTATATTCTCTTCCTCTTCTTTTGTATTCCAGACAAGTTTTTTCTGGAAATGGAGGGTTTCTAGTTCGTGTGAGTGGTATAATTTCTTCCTCGGGAGGTTCTGGTTCATTAGGATGCTGAACATAGGGTTCTGATGTGTGGTCCTGAGCTTCAGGTACAAGTTGTTGGATGTTGTGTGGGGGTGTATTCTGCAACATTTTTCCAGATCGTAGGTTTATTTCATTTATTTCTATGGTGTCTACAACATAAGTTGGGAATTGTGTGATATCAGTGTTATAAGCCTGCTGCTGTTATGGGGGTCTGTTATTATTAGGATTTGGAATTGGTTGGGCTAGAATAGGTGGAGGTCTAGGGGGTGGTTGTGGTTGTGGGGGTGGCATAATGAGTGGCTGTTGTAATGGCGCCCTCCAATTTGATGGATGGGGGTACTGGTTTGCATAATTTGTGGTGGATGGAAACAGTGGGGGGTATTGAGGATAAGACGGTGAATAATATGGCTGTTGATAGGATGGTTGATATGCTTGCTGGTTTTGTTTCCATTGGTTTTGATTTGGATGTGCTTGCCATGGAGTCGGTGTAGAGTTCCAATTTGGATGTCCTTGATTATAGTAAGTTTGATTGCTCTGCTGATATGGCCTAACAAAATTATTCCTCCTTTGATTTATAAAACAGAGATGTTCTACAGTTCCTTCAATTGCTGGGTCTTGAATGGCTGCCTTACATGAGGGTAAGAGGGGACATTTATCAGTGGAATGGTCATCAGTGCAGAGACCACATACTTCTATTGTGTTCAAGGTGCACTGCCCCTTCTCATGCTTCTTCCTACAATGAGGACAAAATACTGCCAAGGCTTGGTTAATTTCATCCTGTTTCTTTTTTATTTGAAGAGCATCAAGTTGCATGGCTAGGGATTGCAGTATGTCAGTTTTCATGTCATCCAACAGGTTTCCTAAATCAAATTTTGTAAGTGTTGGTGTTGAGGATGATGATCCACTGGTGGTTGTATGTGTATCCCTTGTCCCGTTCTTAGTTTTCCTAGACCTTGAGTAGTTTTTCAATATTTGCAGGATCTGGTCAAAAGATTTTTGTAATATGTCTCCATCTCCAAGGAGATTTAAGACTTCAAAATTCTCCTCTTTTACACCTCTGAGAAGGAAAAGCTTTAGTGATTCAGGATCCAATGTGCAATGGCTGGCTCGTTTGTAGCCGAGTTGAAATATTTGGGCATTATCTTCTAATGAATCTCTATCTCCTTGTTGCATCCTAAAGATTTCATCCCTAGTATCTTTGGCCTTGCAGTAGTCCTTATATTTTTCTAAGAATGACTGTTTCATTTTATCCCAGCTAAAGATACTATTTCCTTCAAGGCTCATGAACCACCGAAGTGATAGGTCTTTCAGTTTGGAAGGAAAAAGCCTAAGCTTTTGTGCATCAGTAGTGTAATCAAATGATCTGCAAACTACCTCAAATTCAAACAAGAATGTGTCAGGATATTCTGAAGTCAACCCATGAAAGTTTGGCAGATTATTAGATACTGATCTATTCTAAGAAACGGAGATACAAAAATAGTAAATCTATTTGAAATAATTAAAATGATGAAATAACTAATGCTGAGAATGAAAATATCATAACAGAGCTATTCTACTATTGGGGAAACAAAGTCTGTAACTACTATCTGCGCACAAAATTGGAGTCTTGATCTAACTTGTTTTACCAATCTAGAATTGAAATACAGTCATTCTATGCTTACCCATCTATTACTAAACAATCAAAAGAAACTAATCACGATGAGAAACTGCAGTGAACTTCCAGATCTAAACTATGATATCAAAAGCAAAGCTATTACACATGTAATCGTTGATAAAAATATGCGTTGCAAGAAAGAACCTACAGGACTACTGACATCGTTTTACTGTACTACGGAATGCATTCTAAACTACTACAGAAATAATTGAATCATTCAACAATCCCATATATCATAGAACTATTCCTCAATGTAAAACACATACTTGGAAAAATACCTATAAATAGGAATCTCCTGACCTACGTGTTGGAGGGGCCCTCCCCAACCCGTACTCATGAGAGAATAAAAACTTAGAAACGCTCGCTGGAATTAATCATCAATCTTTCATTAATATATAAAATCCATGTCAAAATAGAAGTTTGTACTTCTCAGTATCTCAATAGTGCAGAAAACGTTAAAAATAATGTCTTTCCCAAAAATAACAGCAGGGGCCTCTCGCTACCCAAGAGGTCCATATTTATATGATTTAACTCTGATCCTAACTGATTGTCAACGTGCCGATTCATCTTGAAAGTGGGAGTGTGTCCTCTATAAATCAGGAAATAGGGCACCGAGCTTGGTGATCCTTTAGTCTTCTACATGTCCATCTTTTAATGACCCTGAACCTGCTCAATCATGCTTGGTTTCCATATAATCAGTTTATTTGATACGCATTCTAACATACAAGATTAATCATAAAAACAATTTCATTAAATCATTAAAGTAAAACACTTTCCCCACAATTGAGTGCGTTTCATTACCATTGCTTGAGCTGGAATGTGGAAAAAGGGTTATCAAATACCTGAAAAACGGATCCATCAGATGTCGTGGTGTCGCGTCTGCCACGTATATGGAAAAAACCATGAAAATTGCCCATACATGCAGAAAATGGTCACAACCCCGAGGAATCTTTATTGTACATTTTGCAAATCGGTGGGTCACGATGACAAGGATTTCCGTGCATATGGGTCGCTACAAGAGAGAATGTATGATGCGTTCTATGTAAAGGACGAACAGTGTGCCGTACAACAGTTGCAACCGCAGCCGCAGGTAGCCCAGCCGCTACCTCAACCGCAGATGCAGTTTGTACCATAGCAACAGCAACCACCATAGTTCATGCTGCATTATGCTCCGATGTAGATGGCTCCATAGCAGCCACAGTATGTACAACAACCACATTATTCACAGCAAGGGCAAGGAATGCAACCGGCACCAATGCAGCAACAGTTCAACCAACCACAGTACCAGCAGCAGGGAGGATTTCGGGGAGGACGTGGCAGACGATTTGGTCATGGAGGAGGATGAGGCGGTCACGGACCTATTCAATTCCATCACTATGCGGTATGGGGACACTACTAGCAAGAATGTCCACTGCTGCAGAACTAGTGTACGTTCTGTTTTGTTAACGATCACATGGTTGAGAATTGTCCACAGTTGATTGTGCAATGGAAATCAGGGAGTACTCCCCAGTTGCAGGACCAGCCCCAGGCATAGCAGCCTTCCCAGAACCAAGTGCAGCAACCAGTGCAGAACCAGAATATGTGGCCAAATCAGAATCAGAATATGAACCCAGCCGGGAATCTGCCTCTAAACCAGACCCAGGGTGTGAATATCGCGACAATTTCTACAGAGCCAAGACCGCAAGATGCTTCCATTGCTGTGGTCACTCACGGAGGTAAGACGACTGGAGAAGACAACTCACTGATCTGGTTAGCCGAACAAAAGAAGGTATCATTTGACATTGATGCGGAGCGGGATGCATTTCTTCAAGCACGTCGTGCATTAGAAAAAGACCGAGGTAAAGCTATTGTGTATGACATGCCCTCTACTTTTGATGTTACTTCAGAGGCTGGCCCGTCGTGGCAATCCAACACACTTCAATCATTTTTGGAACATTGTTTATCCGTGGCAAGAGATCCCGACGCTCTTGCTGCGATTGAAGCTCTGTTGCGACGACCGTCCCAGGATCGACAAGAGTTCGCGGTTAATTCCTTACAACGACAGAGACGGGTAAGGAGATGCGGATGAATATTCAAATTGGCAACTACGATGTTGATTTAGTTATTCTGGATCTTGGTTCGGATGTCAGCATCTTGACCAAGTAGGCTTAGCAGAAGATGGGGAGTCCCCCATTGAGCTGGTCTCCTGTACAGCTCTAGTTAGCTAATCACGCTAAGGTGACATCGATTGGGAGAGTTCCACGAATGGTGGTGGATATTGAGGGAATGAAAACATATGCCAACTTTGATTTAATAGAAGTAGTTGAAGGAGGAAGCTCTTATCCCACATTACTGGGGATTGGATGGGCTAATGATAGTAGAGCTGTAATCAACTTCAAGCGATGGATGATGACTTTTGAAAATCGCGATCTTAGAGTTATCGCCCCATTGGATCCGGCTGAAGGACACCGTTACATAGAGCCAATGAAGGATGACAATCTCAGTGGATGGGACCATGCATTCAATATCTTTGAGGATTATATCCATCCGAATGCCAACGGTGAGCTGGGATGGGGCAGTGACAGCTCTGCATCTTCCGGCTCCGATGATGCGCTAGAATATTGGCAGAACCGCTTGCACAAGGTGTCGCTCTGTAAGTGTGGGTTGATCATGTAGCCATTATGCCGTGTCGCAACTGAAACGGTCACACTACCAGTATATGAAGGACTTCCTGGCTTATCTGAATTTCTGAAGGAGTTTGAGGAAAGAGTTTTCGAACCACAGTGATTGCTGGCATTGAATGAAGCACTGAAGGTTGCTCCAGCACGCTGGTGGGAGACACACAAGGCATCAATTGATGGATGGTCGAAATGCAGGAGATTGATGATGGTACGCTTCAACAATACCGAGGTTTACCACACTGGAAAGTATGATGGTCGGAACGATCCTGGTGGTCACTTGATGGAGTGTCAGCGGTTATGGGTATTGCGACCACGAGATGAGTGGGTCCATGCGTTTATCCATACTTTGGATGAGATGCCATGATCATGGTATACTGCAGCTGAGTTGCGAGGAGAAATTTCCACTTGGATGGAGCTCACAGTGTGTTTTACCCATACATCAGTTTTGCGGATGCCAATCTAGAGATCAATAGTGCATTACAGCTTATCCGTGATGTAATTCTGCAGGTTGTTCCGGTGGCATATCCTGTGGATCCGCACACACACTTCCAGATGCAGTGTCTCATGGAATTCTTCAATATCATTGGTGGGCCAGAAGATGGTGATGATCCGCGGAATGTGAATATCCCGGAATCAGAAGGAAGTCGTGCTGTGGTACCACCTGATGCGCCCAGCGATCTGATCAGTCAGCCGCTAAAGATCCACAAGATTAACATTGGGACAGAGGACAATCTGAAGTTCATAAATGTCGGGGATTACTGGGATGATGAGATAATAAGCAAGGTCACTGATCTGCTCCATGAGTTTCAGGACTTATTTCCCACAAAGTTTTCTGACATGAAGGGGATTCTGGGTGACTTAGGGGAGATGAAGATTCCATTAAAACTAGATGCTAAGCCGATTCGGCAGTGACCCTATCGATTGAATTTGGGACATAAGGAGAGGGTCAAGGTAGAATTGGATTGCATGTTGGATTCCAGTATCATCGAACGAATTGAGGAGTCGGAATGGATTAGTCCTATGGTGGTACAGGATAAGAAGACTGGCAAAGTGCGCATTTGTGTCGACCTCAGGAAACTGAATGATGCATGTTTGCATGATCCGTTCCCAACCCCATTTACTAACGAAGTACTCGAGGGTGTGGGTGGCTAGGAGATGTACTCCTTCACAGACGGGTTCTCTGTCTACCATCAGATCCACATTGCAAAAGAAGATCGCCATAAGACAACTTTCGTGACCGAATGGGGCTGCTTTCAGTACACTGTGATGCCATTTGGCCTCAAGAATGCACCTGCCATATTTTCGTGGGTTATCGTTGTTGCATTCAAAGATTTCATTCAAAAGTTTTTGCAGGTATACATGGACGATTGGATGGTCTATGGTTTGGTCCGCGATCATCTGGCAAATCTGCGGTTGATGTTGGAGCGATGTCAGAAGCACCAGATATCGTTGAACCTCAAGAAATGTATCGTCTGTGTATCATTTGGCATACTATTCGGTCATATTGTGTGTAAGCAAGGATTGTTGGTTGACCCAACAAAAATTGCACTCATTCTGAGTTTGACACCGTCGACTACTGTTAAGTAGTTAAGGGCGATGCTGGGACACACGGGGTATTATCGCAAGTTCATTAGGTGTTATGCTGCGATTACCACCCCTATGGAGAAGTTGTTGAAAAAGGATGTAGTATTCCAGTGGAGCCTTGAATGTCAGGATAGCTTTGAGACACTAAAGACGAAGATGGCCTCGGTGCCAATATTGGTATTTACTGACTAGATTAAGGAATTCCATGTTCATGTTGATGCCTCATCGATCGCGCTAGGAGTGGTATTGGCCCAGCCCAACGAGGGGGATCTTGATCACCCCATTTCTTTTTCCAGCCGAAAATTGTCATCTACAGAAAGAAACTACACTACTATGGAGAGGGAAGGTCTGGCGATGGTTTATGCATTGCAGAAGTTTAGCCATTACTTATTGGGAGGCCATTTCAAGATGTTCACAGATCATTCTGCATTAAAATACTTGGTCAATAAGCCTGTGTTGGGGGGAAAGATCTGTCGATGGCTACTTCTTTTTCAGGAGTTCGATTTTGAAGTAATTGTGAAACCAGGGTGGTTAAATGCTAGCCCAGATCATCTCTCATGGATTGAAATAGGAGAGGAGCCGACTAACATTGAAGATGGGTTTCCTGATGGGCAATTATTTAAAGTGGAAGTCACTGATGGCTATTTTGAAGAAATCATTCAGTTTTTGGTGACAGGTACCACACCATAGGAATTCACCACTAATCAGAAGAAGTAGTTGGTATTCAAGGCTGCAGACTTCCAGCTAATTGCAGGAGCGCTATACAAGATGGGTGCTGATGAGATATTGCGACGGTGTATCTTGCCACATGAGCAAGAGTAGATCCTTTCTGAAGCACATGCAGGAGTGGCTGGACATCACTAGGGTGGCCGTGCGACGACAAGGAAGGTGCTTCGAGCAAGGCTCTGGTGGCCTACACTGCACAATGATGCGATAGATTATGCATGGTCCTGCGACGTTTGTCAGAGAACCGGGAAGCCATCCAGATGGGATGAGATGCCGTTGATGCCTCAGTTGACATTGCAACCATTCAAAAAATGGGCAGTAGACTTCGTGGGACCTATCAATCCACCAGGTAAGCACACTGGTGCTAGGTATATCATCACGGTGACAGATTACTTGACACGATGGGCAGAAGTTGCACCAGTCATTGATTGTTCCGCGGCCACAGCCACGTGGTTTCTCTTTGACCACATTGTCACTCGCTTTGGCTGTCCCAAGATATTGTTGAGCGATCAAGGCAACCACTTTCTCAATCGCACCATTAGCGCATTGACGGAGGAGTTGCAGATACAACATAAGAAGAGTACACCTTATCATCTGCAGGCGAATGGCACGGTGGAGGATTTCAATAAGATATTGGAGCATGCGCTGACAAAGGTGTGAAATGTGAATCGCTATGAATGGGATCTAAAAATCCCAGCCGTATTGTGGGCCTATCGCACCACATGTAAAAGGCTGACAGGGCAGACACCATTCAAGCTAGTGTATGGACAAGAAGCGGTTATGCCTATGGAGTATATCATTCCAAGTCTGCGCATCGCAACAATGACCGGTATGGATACTACGACAGCATTAGAGGAACGTCTCGCACAGTTAATACAGCTGGAGGAAGATCGCTTTATCGCCGGTTTCCATCAGGGTGTGGAGAAGGATCGCCAGAAGGCTTGGCATGATCGCCACATCAAGAACAAACAATTTCAACAGGGTGATTTGGTGTTGTTGTATGATAGCAAGTTTATGAAGCATCTAGGAAAATTGCAAATGCATTGGCTTGGTCCATATCGCATTAGTAGCATTACTTCAGGAGGAGCGATACAGTTACAGCAGTTGGATGGGGCGATGCTCCCCAAGTTGATTAATGGTAGCAGGTTGAAGCCCTATCGATCGGGCTTGGAACAACGCGATGCTTGAGTCGCATCGGAACAAAAAAAAAAGAAGTGTAGATTGATTGGTGGCAGGATGGCGAACCAACAGAGACGGAATGCGGAAGCAGGGAGGCTTTTGCCGTAATTTAGGAACGGTCTACGGCAAATGGTAGCATTGAGACTGGGTCACATCCGCAATCATTATGCAGATGGGACTTTTCCTTTTGGGAAGATATGATGGTTAGTTGATTCAGATTGTGCCAGAAGAACGCACGTTTGAAATAAGAAATACACCGAGGCAGGATGGCCGATGGCACCTCGAGGGATGGTTCGCATGATTGGCACAAGGCATCCTCCATGGTAGCATGGCCAAAGGGATAATTCGCACATTTTTTCATGCAGGGCGACAGGCGGGATCATGAGTGCTCCACCCACCTCAGAAGTCCGACTAATACTCACACGAAGCAACGAAATATTATGATGACCTTGGAACGCGAGCAAGTGGTGCAAAGCATTGCCAAGGCAGCCGAATGACTGAAATCGATGTATAAATATAGGACCCGAGGATAGTAAGAGCACAGAGGTTGTTTCAATTAAGAGGGGTTATGTTACGAGAGGATCACGCATCTAGCTAAGTTAGGAATTCCAAGGAGGTTATGGAAATGATCCATTTTATTTCATGTGGTAGCACACCAGGTGCATTGAGGGCCCGAACCACGAGTGTACATGAGTGGTTGGAGCAAGTTGCACCTCAGACACTCAGGGGTTAAAAGCATGAAGTCTCATCCGAGATGGCTAGGCAGTTGGTGATGGTTCAAAGTCTCGTGGTCCCTGCAACCACACAAAGGGGGGGGGTCATCGCCCCCGGGTCCCTGTAACATGTGCTTACTAGTGTGAAACAGATGTGTAAAAACCACTAGCCTGTTTTACACCCTGGCGTTGCTTGCAAAATTCCTCTCTGTCTATAATCGGTCTCTCGAGACTGGAGGATGAGTTTGCAAGATCTGTAATAGTAAGCTGGGAAAATTCCACTTTTGGGAAAGAAGTACATGACAGCGAGCAGATGATCAGTGTAGTAGAAGGAGCAGAACAACACCGTGCGATTCAGATAGCAAGAACAGTTGCAGAACTATAGTCCAGCCTTAGTAGAGTAAAGACCACAGAGTACACCATGTCCAGTTGATGTGGCTCGAGGGCGAGCCACAAGATTGTGTTGGGGGCCTGTTGGCAGGCGGTTTGGTAAGGAAGAATCGCAACATAGCCAATGCTGCGACACGTTAGAAGAGGTTGCGGAAGGAAGAAGGCTCTATTATTTTATGTATTTTTTGAGTCATTTGTACCACTGAATGCGGGTTTTTGGGTCATTGGACCATATGAGATGTAATTTTGAGCTAAGTATACCGCAATAGGCGGATTTTTGGGTCATTTGTCCAGGAGTTGGTTAGGAAGTTGTTAGTAAGTGGACAAGCATTGTAAAGGCAGAAGCCTATATATAGATAGAAAGTTGTAGGTTGTAGAAGATCTAGGGGAGAGAGCTTTTGATATGCAGTTATGTGCGTATGTTTGGAGATCAAGAGATATTACTGAAGTCTGTGATCTATAGAGGCATTGTATTGGGTTTTTGCAGCAATAATATGATGTGATGAAACTGTTTATGTGCAATCCTGGTGTGTCTTCTGTCTTTTGATGATAATGCAATGTTTCTTTGATGCAATAGTCACTTTGTTGTTATAATCTTCCGCAACAATGAATGTTTCCATTAAATGATGCTATGAATACAATAATGTCGAAGTGAATGCATAGATCTATTGTTGAATGTTGCAATAAGATTAAGTAGTTTATTCCGCATACATCCTCCTTCATTCGGCAGAAATATGGTTCCGTCCACTCTCCCTTGATTGCCTTGGGTGAGACCTCATCTGCTCTGCAGGTGTTGCTGGGCAAGGTAAAACCTGTCTGGGCTGGTGCTCAGGGAGATTGCGGTGGGTTGGTGTCGACAGTGATGGGAACCCCTGTCGACTGGGTTTGAGTCAACAAGCTACATGAAGAAGTTGTTCATCTTCAAGCAGATAATAATAGATTGTTTCATGAATATTAAGCATTGAAAGAAGATTATGATGCCTTGTTGCAACAAACCAATAAGGATGAGACTATTTAGAGCTTGCAAGGATGCAAACAAAACCTTGAGCTAAAAGTCAGTCAAATATAGAATGTTGAGAAGAAGACAAATGTTGTTGAGCTATCAAGCTCACCTATTACCTCTTCTATCTTTGATGATCTTGCTTGTATCCCAACTATTTGTAAGAAAGATGTTGATGATTTATTTACACCTTCACATGTTGCTTTGGCTAATAATAATGTTATTTCTTCTAGTTTTGAGAAACATGCTATAGGTATTGGATTTGGATTGTTGAGCAAGATGGGATATATTGGAGGAGTACTTGGGAAGAATGGACATGATATCATTGCTCCTATTACCTCTACAATGAAGTCACCTTGAACAAGTCTTGGATATAATGTTGGTGCTTCACTGTGTACACCTGGCCCTACTTCAACCAAGAGTTTTTTATTTATTGCAGGTGGAGTTTAGACTGAGTTGCTGGAAGAGAAACCTACTAATGCTTGTGTTCAAAATATTGATGAATTGTTTCTCCTAACTTGCCAAAATTTGAGAATGTTGTTGCATATGAAATTGTTGTAGATATGCAGAGTTGTCCTACTCCTATAAGTGAGCATGGACATTAGCTTGAATCCTCTATTCAGCTAGAAAAACATCCAAGCCATGTACTATATAGTCATCCTCATCATAAAAAATAGAGGAAACAGCCTAGGAAATAGTATCCTAAAAAAGATGGCAATTATGCTTTCAAGACTTTGCAGAAAAGATGTGAAAGACGAAACCGTGGACTAGTGCCAACTACTCAGATAGATTGCGGTTATTTTGATGGATGGCCATGGAATAATTTGAACAAATATTTGAGGACTTCATATGGATGTGTATCATCAACTGTAAGGTCATATATTTATCCTCTTTATTGCTATTGATTTCTTTGGAGTGGTCGATTGAGGCTCGACTAGAGATTCCAATCGACTGGAGTTTCAACTAAAAATTTGTTGCTACTTTATTTTTCTATTGTATTGATCCCTTAGTTGTGTTCAAAGTGGGGAGAAAATGATGTTAATGCTATAGGTAAACCCAACCGATGACTTGGTTTTTAATCGATCGATACTTTTTTAGACCAATTGAACTATGCTCAACTGGTTTGTTTATGATTTGTTGGGATATGTAATTGAGTACTACTATACTTATTGGTAGTATGTACCTATTCAATATATAACAAATATTGTTGGATGGACAAAAACTACCTATTGTTGATGTATTCTTGTCTAGTTGACTATTGATCCCTTAGTTGTGTTTAAAGTGGGGAGAAAATGATGTTAATGCTATAGGTAAACCCAACCAATGACTTGGTTTTTAATTGATTGATACTTTTTGAGACCAATTGAACTATGCTCAACTGGTTTGTTTATGATTTGTTGGGATATGTAATTGAGTACTACTATACTTATTGGTAGTATGTACCTATTCAATATATAACAAATACTGTTGGATGGACAGAAACTACCTATTGTTGATGTATTCTTGTCTAGTTGACTAATTGAATAAGACTGTTTTGGACAATAGATTGCAATCTTCTTTGATGGATTGGATGATTGGAGTGACAGTGTTCAAACTTCTTTATAACATTATTATTGTACCTAATTTTGATCAATGTAATGGTGGAAGTTGTGCTTATGTGCTTGTTTATTGTACCATGGTTGTTAGAAGAGAAGGTGACAACATTTTTAGGCCTTTTCCAAGAGTATTATTGTACCTAAATTTTGATCAATTTGATGCTAATGGTTGTTAATATTTTCTTTGGAAAATATTATTGTACCATGGTTCATTAACATTTGCAGTTCACAACAAATTAAGGGGGGAATGTTATGTAACTTTTTCTTTCCAAGTTGAGTTTACGAGGGGTGTTGGAACCCAAGGTTCTTTGGTAACCTCACTTTCTCAGATCAATGTAGTTGATCATTTGAGGAAGCCAGCCGCTGACTAAATCATGCACTGACCATGTACACTTTGGGATTTTAGATCCAAATTTTATGGACAAGTTATGGTTATGTGGTCCCATTGTTGTTGGTTTGGGTACGTACCCAAACGTATTTATAGATTTTCCTTATGTATTTTTTATCATGAGGATCATGGAGATTATTGTGATCTCATAGGGTTATCTCATTGTGCTTAAGTGCAATGGTGTCTTTAATCACCACCACTATTCTTCGGAAATATTTGTTCTCTCTTCTACTATTTATTTACATGTTCCAACATCATTGGGCATGTATGGGCCAAAATTATGGTCTATAGGAAAGAATTTGAGTTAGCATACAAAGTGTTTGAATGAAGGCATATTATAATAAATTTGGGAAAACAATGTTGAAGATTGCAAATTTTGAATTTAGAGCTCCAGTTACAAGATTGGATTATTGTTTAAGATAGTTGATCAAGTTATGACAGGGTAGTTGAAATAATTTCATGCATTCAAGTGTTTGGATTTGTGAAAATTGGATCAACAGTGTCCAAGCTATGTGTTTGTTAAAATGTTATTGGGTGTGTGAGGTATCTCAAATAAAAACAACACCTAATATTAATTATCAACCAGGATTAGTAAAATTAGAGTTGAAAGCAAAATATATGCCAAGGTAGAAAAGGTTCTAAAGTTTCAGGTTTGTCAGACCTAAAAAATGTTTAGTAAGGAAAAAGATCGAAAGATCTTTCAAAATGAAAAACCAAGTTAAATATTTAAGAATACATTTAAATCACAGATCAGAATAGTACTAGATCATACTACTCTACCTCATTGGTTAATTAATAAGAAAGATGGAAACAAATACTGAAACACAAACTACTTCTAGAAAAGTAAGAAACTACCAAATTCAACTTCCAGATAACAACTATGAACAAAATCAGAGCTATGGATATTAGATGTTTAATAGGGAGAACTTGTAAATGTACATTAATTTAGACTAAACCATCTAATTCCACTCTTCCTGATTAAGTACATCAAATGTAATAGGAACTGGAGTAAATGTATCGTAATGACTTTCAAATGTAATGAGGAAGCTAAATGGAACTAAATCTAACTTAACTTCTACAAACAAATGTAAACTAAAAATCAACAAACTACTACTAACTTTAAACATTATGAACTACTGTCTATCCATATGTGAACAACATGAAACTAGTGTGAGTTAGAAGCAAGTATAAGAACTTAACAAAGATGTTAAACTGAACTATATTAGATTTGGAAGCAAGTAGAAAACTTGATAAAGATATTTTATTATTAATCCAGATCTTGCAACATGAACATCTTCATTAAATAGAAACTAGTCTTAAGATTAACAAACTAAAACAACTCAATGAATAGAATTATCAACTATGACTTGGAAATATGCTATTTAGAAACAACATTCATACATTCTGAACAGTAACTAAGTAACAAAACAGATTAAAGAACTAAATTTTGGAAGAAAGATGAGAAGAGGATAAGGAAGAAGTAAGAAAGGAGGAAACAATGATGACAATTGAATTAAAAACCCCAATTAACATAAAACAAGATTAAATTACATTTCAAACTATTAAGGAGGAACATGAAGAATGATGATTAAGAGGCAGAAGAAATTAGATTCGGAAAAAGGCCTAAAATAATACAGAAAATACACAGGCCCGAATGACAATCCGAACGCTAGTCTGAAAGGCAGTCCGAATGACGATCCGAATGGAGGAAAACGTTTTAAAGTGAGGAAAAGAAGAGTTTTTGGATGATTTAATTACCAGTTGGCTTTACGCAAATGATCCTACCGTGCAGAGGAAGCAGTGGAGAGATTATTAGAGGCTAAGAAAATATCTATGCAAATCATTACCTAAGAGAAAGAATGATTTTATAAGAAGTAGGAAGAAGGTTGGAAATAGAAGAAGGAATAATTAACCTACAACAAACAGGAAGAAAAACTAATAGAGGAGAAAAGAAGGAAAGGAATGCTAACTATGGAAGAATTTGGAAGCAATATCTATCTATGATGATGGAAGAAGGACTGAAAACAAACTACAAATTATCAAACTACTGAACTATTGGTCGACCATTCTAACTCAGAAGAAAGAAGGTTGTATTAACAATAGAATATTAATTATAGAGGAATGAAGGTAATACACACAGGAAAACGAATTAGATTACACACACAGGAAATAAACTAGTTAATTGCAAGAAAAGAAATAAAAAAAATGTAAAGAAAACCTCCAGTTGATGAGGGGCCCTTCCCAGCAATCATAGGGTGAACTATCTCAACTTAAAAGACTACCAGCAGAACATCAACAAGCTGCTACTTCCATTAACTTGAGAAAAATTACAAAATCTGTCTTCACACTATCTACGACTACAAATACTTGGACTAAGACTGGAAAACCATTGTGAATCAGAAACTAACTCGTTTCAATCACAGAGACGATTATTTATAAGTTACAATGGGTGAGAGGGTCGACAGAGTCAACCTCTCTAATAATAGGAGTGTTTAAATGACCGTAACTGCTGATTAAATTGATACATGCCAACGCAGAGGGCATCCTTCAGACTTTGACATAGTTGGTTCCTTCTCAGAGCAGCTACAACGTCGATCTAACTCAGACGTGGATGAGCAGTGTGCTGGCGAACTGAATCGTGTGCAGGTGGACTCCTTCCAGAACGATGGCATGAATAAACGTGAGCAGGCGTGCATAACTCCCGGCCAAACGAATAAAGAGCAGGTGCGTTAGAGTGTTGAGGTGGGAGTGGAAGTTATGTTGGAAGGATAAATGTGGATGGCTGGACTCCTTCCAGAATAATGGCATGAGAGAGAGCTTTCTCAACATGCATGACTCCAGGATGAATGCGCAGAAAGATCAAGGCTTGGAGTGTTCATGTGGACATGAGATGTGCTGTCAGGCTTGGTGAGCATAAGAACAGATCTTCTAGAGCAATAGCTCATGAACTAGGCCCATTGCATGTTGAACAGAACCCATGTGTTCTTCTCTTCATTCAATGGTCTAAGATGTGTCAACGACGAATTTCGCGGGCTGAACGAAGGGCTAAATGATGAGCTAAACATGTTTTAGGCTGAGCACGTAGTGCATGGGCTGAATGGTGGGTAATTTGCAAATCGTGGCCTGTCAATTAAAACCATAAGTGTTAATTATGTCCAAAAACATCATTTTAATCATAAATAAACCATAATATACGAAACATAATAAGATTTGCATGGTAAGTAAATTTGTGCATACTTGGACTATTTGATGAGCTGAATGGCTAAGAAAACAACTTACTATAGAAAAAATGATAGAAATAACGCCACTTCGAGTAAATCAAATGATAAAAAATGGTGACAATATTGGACACCAACATTCCTCCAAACCGGAGTCATGCCAGGTCCCATTGAGCAAAACAAAAAGTGATTAGGAAGAAGGCCGAGCTACGGTAGCAGCGGTCTTCGACTCGAATGATGGAGATGCATGCTTGTCCTGGAGATTCTTTAAACGACCCCTTAAGGAATTATAGTTTACTCTAAGGACAACTTTGGATGTTATTTTGGCGTTAACCGAGCATTCAGTTCTTTTCAATTGTGTACGCAACATCTTATTTTCTTCAAGGAGCTCAGAGATCGTCTCCACATAGCTTTGACTTTGTTTTGTTAATTGTGCTATCTCTTGGGTTAACTGATCCCACTTTTGCTGACTCAAAATAGGTTGTTCTATACCATGCTTCAAGTCCATTTGAGGACTCTTCTCTTTTGGAGATGTCTCAACATTAATAGTCTGTTCTTCAGAGCTTTTGTCTTTGTTACATGTAGGAGAGCTTTTAGTAGCACAGGATTCACTCATCTGAATGGATGCATTAGCTAGTGTGAGGAGGGATGACTCCAAAGTATGATCGTCCAACTGAATATTTGAGCATTAAGGCTGAATGATAATATGAATGTCAGGATGATCAATGGACTGGTCATGATTTGTCTCTCTAGGTTTAGTAGGAGAATGTATTGAATGGACAGAGTGCATATCATCTAAGGAACTCTCATCAAATCGTATACGTTTAGCATTTGGTTCTTCTTGGGAATGAAGGTGTTCTTGAGAAGGGGAAGATTTGATAGTAGATAAATGAGGGTTTAATATCTCAAAAACAAAATGGTCCCAAGTCTGACCTCTCTCCTCTAGTTGATGAATGATTAAAAGCTTAATGAGACAATGGTGATATAAGCTGCCAGAAGGGTTAATGGTATTCTTTCTAACTTGACTCGACATCTTTTCCAAGCTCTTTAGAAAGTAGAATGGGAAATTTAAGGTCTGTTTATTGAAAAAATGAGCTAACAATCTAATATGGCAAGCTTTAAAAATAGTAAACTTACCTTCGCAGGTGACTAAGTGAATGATAATGGTCAAAAGATCCAAGTACTCTGGCTTGATCCATTCTCTATGAAAACCTTTAGTGCTAGTAATGTGTTGAAAATTGGGCTTGAGAGCGAACTGGTGAGCTTCTTGTGGAAGAAACAAATGCTTGTGCCATCGAGCATCTTCTCTAGGGAGCTTCGTAGCTAACGCTATTGACTCTTCTGTCACGGAGAAAACAAGATGGCCAACCTTGGCTGTTTTGCCATCGAAACCTTTGGCAAACAACAAGGAAATTTCATGGTCATGATCATCAAGGCGGTGGAGAAATGGATTCCAACCTGCTTGAGAGAATAACTCATGGCAACTTTTAAACTCAGGGATATGAAGAAGATCTTGGTAGCTACCTAGCTCACAACGGTTAGGCATTGCTGATAGAGGAAAGGGGAAACAATAGATAAATGCAAGGGATATAATAAATTTACAGAGGACGCAGCTCGCAGAGAGAGAAATGAAGGGTACAGAGTGAAGCAGAAGTTCACGCAGCCATCAGTTAAATTGAGGTTTGTTTGGATGGCTGGATGGTCATAGGTAAAGCATGTTTTGAAAGATCACACTTGTACTTTAAAGATCTTGAGTTAAGTGCCAGTATTGAAGTGCGTGAATTCGGTAGATGTGTGTTTGGTACAGCATATTCAACCATGTCCAAAGCCAAGCTTTGGACAGGTTGAACGAAATTCACGTAATGGGATATTCTATAGGTGGAAGATCACAAGGATTCGATCCATATGCTGGTAATCTATACGACAGGTAAGGCCATAGTGTTCATACAATGATTCATAATGACACAAGATTCATTCATTTAACAAGATGAGATGGAAAGGAAATAAAACCAAGTGCGAGATTTGAAGTTTGATTGATCCGTATTATCATTGGTTAGTCAGAATTTTCAAAAATATCTAGCATGCTATTTGAAATATATAAGCTAAAATTTCTTCAGCACTTTTATTCAAAACGTTGCTTATTTGCTGCATTCGTTACTTCATTTGGATTGGCATTCGATCCATCATTCAGCCTTTCATACAGACTTTTGTCTATACAAACTTTTATTGGTGAAGCCAACTGGAACTGATTTTTGCAAGGAATTTTTAAGGCTGTTAGTGCACAGAAAATGCTGTAAACTTTGCTTTCTGGAACTTTTAAGTCATGTCCCGTTTTTGTTTTTCTTTAATTAAAACAATTCGTCTTCTACTTTTGCATTAACTTGCAAACATGTATCACTTTCAGAGATAAATAAAATTTTTTCTTTATTTTTATGAAAAAAAAGAAGTTTTGAAACAGTTCTAATCCTCCCCCGAACCAAAGATATGGCTTGTCCTCAAGCCAACAAAAAGAGCATTAGATATTCAATTATTTTATCAATAGCTGAAAAATGTTGTAATACTTTTGTCAAGAAAATGAAATATTAACTAAACATGTAGATGATTCAGATATGTACATTTATCATAAAGAATAGAACAGTGCTTAAAAGAACCATATGAAGAATGATAGTATAATTTGATATGAAAGATGCCATAGGAAAACTAGCCATCCATGACTCATTTTAAAGATTTCTTGTCATCCCAAGATAAGATAAGGTGTATCGTAAAACTTGTGAGATTTTCATAATTATGGGTCCCATTTCTAGGATAATAACATCCTAGATATTGTTTGAATTAGACAAGGTCCAAGTTCAACTTACAGTTATTCTCTAATGACAGTATAGATGATTGGCCAAAACATGTGTTTGTATATTGAGGTTTCTTATATATGAATCATGTGCATAGTAATGCATTAACCGATCTCTTTTACCCGATATTGACCCGCTGCCAGTAAGCCTGTTCAGTACCCCAACGGGTTTATCTTGGTACCATGCAAGCATAGTCTTGCTGCCAGCGATCCTGTTTAGTGCCCTAGCGGGTTTACTTGCATTTACCTAGCTTCCTTGTTTAAGATTTTACTTAGCATGGACCCGCTGCCAACAGGCTTGTTCAGTACCCCGACGGGTTTGCTTCGTATAATGATGTATATATATATATATATATATATATATATATATATATATATATATATATATATATATATATATATATATATATATATATTTGTAAGGAATCCGGTTGGCACTAGAGTGTGCTAAGCCTTCTAAACACATAATTCGACATATTAGAATGAACCTTTATGAGCAACTTTTACTTATAATAGCCAAAGTTAAAGATCATGTCAAAAGATAATAACCTAAAGCTGTTCTTTGATCTATATCTATCTCTTTCATAAGAATTCAATAATGTTCCCCACAAGAATAAAAATAACATTCACTTCTAAGTTACCTTTAAAAGATTCTTTAAGAGACAAGTTTTGATAATGAGTCTAGGATAAGCCAATGATCCATAGGTGTAAGATAGTATTTTTTTTTTTTAGATCATAACAATTAAGATAGGTCTTTTACGCAACAATTCTAAACGATAATAAAAAATGTGCATGCCTGAATCAAATACCATATTCAAAATCATAAATGGAATGGTTGCAAAATAATATAAAGATCACTTTATCTTTTGCTAAAAATGTCAATTTCAACAATAATTGAAAAAAAAGAAGGGATTAGGATATATTGAAAAAAAATTCTTTTAAGTGCTTCCCTTTCAATAATATTGCATGAGCGGATAAGTTCCTTGTCATTAAGCTGCAAAACCGTTGTTAGATAATTTTGATTTATTCAAAACAAAACATATGTAAAAAAAAAGTCATAAGAAATCTAAAAAAGGGAGAAAAGTTTTCCTATTTTTAATGGCAAAAATTTCATGAGCTGATCATACAAATGAATTTCCTATATAAATACAATCAGCTTGTCAGAAATAACTCTTCATTATTATAATTAAAACAAAAACACAATATATTTACATATGTACAAATAAAGACAATCCTTTAGAAATTTCAGGGACTAGGAGGAGGAGGAATGACTTCCTCTTCTACCAGCTCCATCTTCTGCTGTTGTAAGGCATTCTGTATAAAGTCTTGTTTAGATATAGGTTGGTGATAAAGTCTAAGTATATGTCCATTTACAACAAAGGAAGTTTGAGAATCATCAATTGTTTTAATTTTAATGGATCCATTATCAAAAGTTGTAACAATTTCATAAGGACCCATCCAGCGAGTAGTCAATTTACTTTTAAAATTTTTGTATCTCGAATCGAAAAGTAATGCCC
The DNA here is from genome assembly GCA_027924585.1 of Larix kaempferi. NCBI lineage: Eukaryota > Viridiplantae > Streptophyta > Pinopsida > Pinales > Pinaceae > Larix > Larix kaempferi. Next base: position 1,381,434 of record BSBM01001283.1, on the reverse strand, counting down.
AGTCTCCTGTTTTAAATTGTTTTGTTTAATGTATCTGTCATGCCATTTTTTTACGTTGATTCTGTATTAAATTGTTCGTTGGATAGCATCCTGTCTAATCTCGTCTAATTCATTTATTTGTAGGATTCATTGTTTCTGTGCTTCTTCTAAATTCATTCCTAACTGAGCAGCCATACGAAATGTCTTAACCTGAAATTCAATGGGTAGGAGAACCTGTTTGCCATAAGCAAGTTCATAAGGTGTGTGGCTAGTGGTGTTTCTCCAAGTTATTCTATAAGCCCACAAGGCTTCTGGGAGCCTATCTGCCCAGTCCTTGTGGTGTAACTGAATGGTCTTGGTCATGATAACTTCTAATACTTTGTTTGTGCTTTCTACTTGACCATTTTCCTGAGGATGATATGGTGAAGATTTACAATGTCTAATACCATATTTATTAGTAAGTTCTTTCATTGACTTGGAAGTGAATTGAGATCCTTGATCGGTTACAATTTCCCTAGGTACACCAAATCGGGTAAATATTTCTTCATACATAAATTCTACCACTAATTTCTCTGTGGCTTGGAATAAATATTTGGCTTCTACCCACTTGGTTACATAATCTGTACAGACTAGGATGTACTTTTTATTATGAGACATAGGGGAAATTGGTCCAACAAAATCTAGAGCCCATTTTTCAAAAGGCTTGATCATAACTTGAGGTTGCAAAGGCATCTCATCAGATGGCATAGGTCTACCCATTCTTTGGCAACTATCACATCCCTTGACATATTTGGCAACATCCTTGAAGATGCTTGGCCAATAATATCTAGAATGTAAAACCTTATATGTTGGTTCTTTTATCAGAAAAATGTCCACCGCAAGGTCCACCATGACATGCATGAAGAATCTCTGCCATCTCATCTTCTCATATACATCTTCTAATAATAAGGTCAGGACCGGTATGAAAGAGATCATTATCCACCTAGGAATAGTTAGAGCTTTGAACTATGATTCTATGTTTTACGGGTGGAGAGAGATGGTTTGGTAGCTTTCCAGTTGCCAAATAATTGGCTATGTCTGCGAACCATGGGGTTCGAATGGATACAACGAATAAATGTTCATCTGGGAAGCTATCATCAACAGGACTATCATGATTGTCAATTTGAATTCGGGAGATAAAGTCTGCTACTACATTCTCTCGACCAGGACAGTCAACAATGGTGATATTAAACTCTTGTAACATAAGAAGCCACTGAGTCACTCTGCCATTGGTAATTGGTTTATTCATCAAAAATATGATAACAGAATGATCGGTATGTATGAAAATTTCATATCCTGTGATATAATGACGAAACTTATTGATGGAATATACTACTGCGAGAAACTCTTTTTCGATAGGAGTGTATTTTGATTCTGCAAGACTCAAGTTTTTACTAGCGAAATAAATGGCATAAGATCAATTTTCCTCTTTTTGACCTAAGACTGCCCCTATAGCTATGTCGGATGCATCAGTAGAGATATGAAAAGGAAGGGACCAGTTAGGGCCCATAAGTACTTGTGCTACTGATAACTTTGCTTTTAAAGTTTCAAAAGCTTGTTGACAAGGTTCAGTCCATTGAAATTCTATGTCCTTCATGAGTAGTTTGAACATAGGTGCGGCTATCTTGGTGAAATTTTCTATAAAACACCTATAATAACCTACATGGACAAGAAAGCTTCTAACTTCCTTCGGAGTCTTTGGAGGAGGAAGATTGACAATTATCTCTATATTGGCAGGATCCACCTTGATACCTTGAAGAGAGACATGATGTCCTAGAACTATGCCCTCAGTTAATAACATCTTGCATTTTTCATGACTAAGGGCTAAGTTTGTGTCCTGACATCGAATAAGAACTGTCTCGAGGTTGTCAAGGGCTTCTTGGAAGTTATTACCATAGACTGTGAAATCGTCCATGTAGACCTCTACACAATCATGTATAAGGTCAGCAAAGATACCTAGAACTACACGTTGGAAAGTAGCAGGTGCATTACAAAGGCCACATGGTAACACTCGATAGGCATAAGTCCCCGAAGAACAAGTAAAGGTAGTCTTGTCTTCGTCCTCAGGTGCTATTAATATTTGATTGTATCCACTATACCCATCTAGGAAAGAAAAGTATCGTTTCCCCGATAGGGTATCTAACACCTGATCTATAAAAGGTAGAGGGAAATAGTCCTTAAGAGTGGCCTTCTTCAATTCTAGAAAATCAACACAAATACGCCACTTCCCTGTGACTTTCTTTGGAACTATTACTATAGGGGACACCCACTTACTATTGGAAATTGGGTAAATGAATCCAGCGTTAAGAAGTTTTTGCAATTCTTCTTTTACTATATCTTTGAGAGTTGGGTTCATTATTCTCTAGGGTTGTCTAACGGGAGGTATACTTGTGTCTGTGTAAATGTCGTGAATACAAGTATCTGGGTGTATACTTTTCATATCGGTGTATTCCCAAGCGAAAGCTCCAGTTTGACTTTTGAGAACTCTTAACAATTGCTTTTGCTGACTCTCATGTAAACCTGCATTTATATGTAGAATTTTTTCGGAACTAACCTCACTTGGTATGGTATAAGATCCTAGTTGTTCTTCAATTGAAAAGACACAAGGTGTACTTGTAAATGTTGAGAGACTCATGTTTTCTTGAAATTCGTCTCCAAAAATTTGGTCAAGTGGGGAAAAAGACTGAGGAAAGTCTATACATGTGGTGGAGGAAATAAATTGATTCAACACATTTTCAATATTTTGTTATTGAAGTGCCCAGGAAATATCACTAACAAGGGAAAGTTATTCCAGGTTTTCTTCTCCAAAAGGACAATCTAACCAAAATAAGCTCTCAGCTACGGGTTGTGTTGGTGGGTATAAAGCTAGTCTTCTTGTAGATAACCCATCAGAAATAACCATTTCTCCATCCCTACATCCTATGAATGCATTAGTAGTAGCCAGCCAGGGTCTTCCTAAAATTATAGGATGCCCTCTAGATGGATATTTTGATTGTATAACCATGAATTCCACGAGGTATTCCCATGAGGCTACTGACACCATAATATCGTCTAACATCCCAGTAGGTTGTACCGTAGTATGATCTGCTAGTTCTAACATTGTTGGGGTAGGGCGGAGGAATGGTCCTAATTGGAGAGCTTCTAAAACTATAGTAGTCATTAGGTTAATAGAAGCCCCTAGATCAATGAGTGTGTTTCCTATAGCAGTGTTGTTAATGAGAATAGTTACTACAAGATTTCCTGGATTTGTATACTTCGGAATTCTAGGCTGTTCTGCTATACAATCTGAGATTTCACCTATGACATGTATTGTTGGAGGGTCTTTTTGTTTCTTACCTGGCCTCTTAATGCAGAGTTCTTTTATCACTTTACCGAAGATTGGTATATCTTTAATGGCTTGTAATAAAGGAATCTCAATACAAACATTTTTCAATTAATGATGTTATATTATGGGTAAGTTACAGGTTTTTCTATTGTTAGACTCTCCAGATATGGAAGTGATTTATTTCCTGAGATTACTTCTTTATGAGGAAGGTTATGTGTTGAAGATTTAGGAACAACCACATTTTCAAGAATGACATCATTTAAAATTTCATTAGGTACATTTTCTTCTTCATTTTCTTCTTGAATAACAACTGATGACTTAGGATGATCTTGCAAAAATCTTCTAGACTGCAATTGAACTTCATGTATTGGTGCAGACGAAATAGCATATGATGGAAGAGGTAATAACCCAATGTTATTAAGATCTTGGGTTGGTTTGTTGTTAGGATTTGGTATCGGTTGTGCGGGTAATATTGTGGGTCTTGGAGGGTTCATATTCTGGAAATGAGGAGGTTGATTTGGGATAGGGGGTAGTGAAGGAGGTGCATATCCAGGTAAAAATTGCTGAACATTAGGTGGGTAAGGATAGTTAGGCATAGGAGGAGATGGTTGAGAAAAATCTTGTCCTCTCCATCCATGATGCCATTGCTGTTGTTGAGCATTTTGAGGAGGGTACTATGATGGCCAGTTCTGCCAACCCGAAGTGTTCCATTGTTGCAGAGGTTGATAAGGATGGTAGTAAGGTGGAAATTGGAATGATGGATCCTGACCCGAAGGTTGATCCCTAGGCTGCCAAGGCCTCCTAGATGTTTCACCAAAACTTCCACTCTTGTATACATCTTGCAACCCGGGAAACAATGGACAACTATCAGTGGGATGCTCTTCTGTATAGAGGTGACAAACTGAAACATTGTTTAATGGACATTCTCTTTGAGGATGTTTAGTTCTACACCTAGGGAAGAAAATACTCATTGCTGCACGCTCTTCATCCTGTCTCTTTTTAGCTTGTAGTGCATCTAACTGAGAACCCATCGCTCCTAAAATATCTGTTTTGAAATTTTCTAACAGGTTCCCTAAATATACTCTTGTAACTCCACCAAGACCGGATGTGTTTCCTTTTGAATTCCTAGTATAAGATTCTTGAAAGTGTCTTCCACCTTTCCCTCTACTCCTAGAGTAATTCCTTCATAGTTCACAAATCTCTGTAAAAGATTTATGAGAAATGTCTCCTGCTGCCATGAGATTAAGGTTATCCAAGAATTCTTCTAAGATTCCTTTAAGAAAGAGTGTTCTTACTGCATCTTCTCGAAGATCACTATATTTAAATTTGTGTAACACATAGTTAAATCTTTTGAGATAGTCTTGTAGGCTCTCGTCTTCAAGCTGTTGAATTTTAAAAATATCATTGCGAGAGTCCTTTGGTCTACAGTAATCCTGATATTTTCAAAGAAATGCATTCTTCATGTCTTCCCAAGATTTAATACTATATTCTCCTAATCCCATGAACCATCGAAGAGAAAAATCTTTTAATGTGGCAGGAAAAAGTTTTAGTTTTTGGCCATCTTATAGGTAATTGTAACTCCTACACAAAATGTCAAACTCAAATAAGAATGTGTCCGGATCCTCACTACTTTTCCCATAAAAAGTTGGTAGTGAGGAAGGAGGGATATTTTTCATAGTAACATCTTGTGCAGTGTCTAAGATGGGGAACCCGAAGGTACCTTTAGTTCTAACTTCTCCATCTTCTTCATCTTGTTGGACACAATCTTCATTTTCATCCTCCATGAAGATTCTATTACCAAAGAGAGAAAATCTAGGTGGCTCCTTTCTTGGTGAATATGGGATATCCCAATGTTCTTTTTCAGGAAGGGTATTCTTCTTTTTAGGAGGAGAATGATCAGCTACGTGGGAATCCGGTCCTGGAGGTTCTACTGTTTTTGTATCAATCTGTGAGATGACGATGTTTGTAGAGCTCCCCAAAAGAGCATCTACTTATGTAGGATTGACAAAATCTACCAAATCTAGACCACCCACTATGGAAAACGTAGTGTCTTTGGGATTTTGAACTAATGGAGGGTTAAGAAGTTTCAAAATTTTACCCTTCAGAGTTTCCTCTTGTCCAGGTTCAGTCTCAATATGAGCTTGAGGTTCTTTTAGTGGAATTTCTTTATGAACAAACTATTCTGATGTCCCTATGATTTCCTTTAAAATGTTTCTAGAGAAGGTTTCTTTAGCCTTCCAAGTAGGACTATCCCCTTTTGGTGTCTTCCGATACCTTTCTGTTGAGTTAGTAGTTGGGGTGGCACGTCCTTCGTATAGGTTAGTAGGAATTTGAGTTTTAATAAATCTACCTTGCGAATCTCTAGACCTATTCATGAAAACAAATTATAACTGAAAGAAACTTTGACTGCATAACTACTACTGCTGGGTTTTGGGGATGCCTGTTATAATAGATGCGCAGGTTCTTACCTCTCGTCTTACCGCTCACCTGCCACTAGCCTAATCTAAGTTATCACTAAGTTTTGGAAGAGAAGTTCTACCTATCTTCAACTGAATTCTACCTATTTCAACTCCCCAGCAGCGACGCCAAAATGTTGGTTGTGTGACCTATCTCAAATAAAAACAACACCTAATATTAATTATCAACCAGGATCAGTAAACTTAGAGTTGAAAGCAAAATATATGCCAAGGTAGAAAATGTTCTAAAGTTTCAAGTTTTTCAAACCTAAAAAATGTTTATTAAGGAAAAAGATCGAAAGATCTTTCAAAATGAAAAACCAAGTTAAATATTTAAGAATACATTTAAATCACACATCAGAATAGTACTAGATCATACTACTCTACCTCTATGGTTAACTAATAAGAAAGATGGAAACAAATACTGAAACACAAACTACTTCTAGAAAAGTAAGAAACTACCAAATTCAACTTCCAGATAACAACTATGAACACAATTAGAGCTACGGATATTAGATGTTTAATAGGGAGAACTTGTAAATGTACATTAATTTAGACTAAACCATCTAATTCCACTCTTCTTGATTACGTACATCAAATGTAATAGGAACTGGAGTAAATGTATCATAATGACTTTCAAATGTAATGAGGAAGCTAAATGGAACTAAATCTAACTTAACTTCTACAAACAAATGTAAACTAAAAATCAACAAACTACTACTAACTTTAAATATTATGAACTACTGTCTATCCATATGTGAACAACATGAAACTAGTGTGAGTTAGAAGCAAGTATAAGAACTTAACAAAGATGTTAAACTGAACTATATTAGATTTGGATGCAAGTAAAAAACTTGATAAAGATATTTTATTACTAATCCAGATCTTGCAACATGAACATCTTCATTAAATAGAAACTAGTCTTAAGATTAACAAACTAATACAACTCAATGAATAGAATTATCAACTATGACTTGGAAATAAACTATTTAGAAACAACATTCATACATTCTGAACAATAACTAAGTAACAAAATAGATTAAAGAACTAAAGTTTGGAAGAAAGATGAGAAGAGGATAAGGAAGAAATAAGAAGGGAGGAAACAATGATGACAATTGAATTAAAAACCCCAAATAACATAAAATAAGATTAAATTACATCTCAAACTATTAAGGAGGAACAGGAAGAATGATGATTAAGAGGTAGAAGAAATTAGATTCGGAAAAAGGCCTAAAATAATACAGAAACCACACAGGTCCGAATGACGATCCGAACGCCGGTCTGAAAGGCGGTCCGAATGACGATCCGAACACCGGTCTGAAAGGCAGTCCGAATGACAATCCGAACACCGGTCTGAAAGGCGGTCCGAATGACGATACGAAGGGAGGAAAACGTTTTAAAGTGAGGGAAAGAAGAGTTTTTGGATGATTTAATTACCAGCTGGCTTTATGCAAATGATCCTACTGTGAAGAGGAAGCAGTAGAGAGATGATTAGAGGCTAAGAAATTATCTATGCAAATCATTACCAAAGAGAAAGAATGATTTTATAAGAAATAGGAAGAAGGTTGGAAATACAAGAAGCGAGAAGGTTGGAAATAGAAGAAGGAAGAATTAACCTACAGCAAACAGGAAGAAAAACTAACAGAGGAGAAAAGAAGGAAAGGGATGCTAACTATGGAAGAATTTGGAAGCAATATCTATCTATGATGATGGAAGAAGGACTGAAAACAAACTACAAATTATCAAACTACTGAACTATTGGTCAACCATTCTAACTCAGAAGAAAGAAGGTTGTATTAACAACAGAATATTAATTACAGAGGAATGAAGGTAATACACACAGGAAAACGAATTAGATTACACACATAGGAAATAAACTAGTTAATTGCAAGAAAAGAAATGCAGAAAATGTAAATAAAACCTCCAGTTGAGGAGGGGCCCTTCCCAGCAATCAAAGGGTGAACTAGCTCAACTTAAACAACTACCAGCAGAACATCAACAAGCTGCTACTTCCATTAACTTGAGAAAAATTACAGACTCTGTCTTCACACTATCTATGACTGCAAATGCTTGGACTAAGACTGGAAAACCATCGTGAATTCAGAAACTAACTAGTCTCAGTCACAAAGACGATTATTTATAAGTTACAATGGGTGAGAGGGTCGATAGAGTCGAGGTCTCTAATAATAGGAGTGTTTAAATGAATGTAACTGCTGACTAAATTGATACATGCCAACGCAAAGGCACTAGTAGATTTGAACCCAAAATCTGACGAGCAAATCCGACGACCTCCAACGAAATGGACTGTGTCATCAGATTTTTCTTTGAAAATTACTTTTTTTTGTTTTTTGTTTTATAAATTTTGAGAGGTGCCCATCGGATATCCGACGTACTTTTGAATATCCGACGAGGCTGGCTGGCTATCCAACGACTCTACTAATATCCGACACCTATTCGAATATCTGACGCTTTGGATGTCGGATAACCGACGTCATTTTGAACCCGAAGAGGTCGGATATCCGACGGATATTTTCCCAATGGTCACTAGATTAGTGTCGTCAGAGATCCGACGTAGCTTTGACTTTTTGACTTTTTCAATTTATAAATATGAAACCATTCTGACATGTTTGCCATACCAGCAACGGTTTGTGGATGTTTTTTTTGATCGGCGGACTGTTTTTCGTTGTTTTTGTTATTCAAGTGAGAAAAGTACTCTAGAGATTCATTTTCTAAGATAAATAATCTTCATTTAAGATCTTTACGAGAAAATGTCAACTACGAATATTCCTGATCCAGACGAACAAAATCAACAATTGCTTGCTAGATTGTGGGAAGGAGTTGAAAGAAGGGGTGATGGTAAATGCTATTGTCCATGTAATCAATGCAGAGGCTTTAAGAGGAGAATAATTTTGATCACAACAGCCACAAAACATTGTAGGGATCATGGGCACACCGAGGGGGGACATGAATACCATCCATTTGTAAGTTTGCATTATATATGTTTTTATTTTGATTGCTTTTGTAAATTTTTGTATTATTATAATATTTCTTATTTTTTACCAACAGTACAATTGGTCGTTGTTCTTTTCATCCCAACAGTACAAAATTTGTTAAATTTTTAATGTATCACATAAATTTTTACATTTTTCATTTGAATTTCTTATATTAACTTTTATCTATTGATTGTTTCATGTAATTATAAAGGAAAGACATCCTACGACATATCGTCCAGATCAGCAAGTGCTTCCAGAACAAGTACAGGAGGAACATGGAGTTATGAATATTAATGGAGAACAAGTTAATGATCACATTGAAGAAGATGATCATACTGATAACATAGTTGAAGATAATGTTACAAATACTTTGATCCATGATTCATTTAATGTTGGAATGGATGATGATCATGATCATGAAAATGATGAACATTTTGATGATATTCATGATATACCTCTTCTTGACAAGGCATATGAACCCCTTTATGACGGCTCCAAGACAAATCTTCTCTCTGCTATATTGTTGGTAATGAACTTGAAGGTTATGAATGGTCTTTCAAACATATCAGTTACACGGATGTTAAGGTATGTAATATATTCCATCACAAAATATATATGATTGTCATATATTTTATTGTTAATTCATATATAAGTCAAATTACTACGGATGAAATTTGTTTCATTAATATTATTTCTATATTATATTAACTATATTTTTATTTTTATTTGTTGTAGCATCATAGGTGAATATTTGTTACCACCTTCAAATATTTTACCTCGCACATATCGAGATTTATCTGCCATCATGAAAGAAATTGGAATGTAGTATGAAGCAATTCATGCATGCCCCGATGATCATGTTCTTTATTACAACCAGCATGAATTTGCAACAGAATGTCCTGAATGTCATATCAGTAGATATCGCACAGATCAAGTAACTAAAAAGGTGCCTCGCAAGGTTCTACGTTATATTCTCATTATTCCCCGTTTGCAACGACTGTTCAGGTGCAAAAACATAGCGCAGTTTATGGATTACCATGCACGGAACAGAAGTCAAGACAACATTATTCGGATGCCTGCAAATGGGTCTGCATTTAGAGATATGAAGGAAAAATGGCCTCACTTTAAAGACGAACCTCATAATCTTAGGATTTCTTTGGCAGCAGATGGTGTCAATCCTTTTGCAGAGATGAGATCTTTTTACTAGGTGTGGCCTATTTTTGTTATCAACAACAACATTCCTCCATGGTTGACAATAAAGAGGGATCACATAATGTTGTCGATGATTATTCCAGGTATGAACACTGCAGTTTTTTTTTATTACAGTGGTATATTCTCATTTGTCGTTTTTTGTCTCATAGTGTTATATATATATTTAAAGTTTTTCTATTGTGAAATATGGTTTATATATCTAAACGGTACGTCTCATAATCAGAATATTTATTTTATATGTTCAAATCAATCAGGTAAGTACCAAGTCAAAGATATGAATGTATATATCGAACCTCATATTGACGAGCTACTGAAGTTATGGAATGGCATCACTATGTATGACTTATCTAGACTAATACGACAAAGGAAATTCCAATTCCATGCAATGCTTGTATGGACAATACATGATGCCCCAGGGTTAACCCATTTCTATTGTATGTAATTATAAGTTCCACTTTGGTTGCATTTAATTTTACGAACTACTAGTTAATATAATACGCATGCATGTTTTTCTAAATAATCCACTCATTTTTTATATAATTATAATAGACATTAATATTGATATTCCATATTTTTATTTAGGTCTTCAGACAAAGGGGAAATTTGCATGTCCAGTTTGTGGTCCTAGGATCAAATCTCATCGTTCAAAAATCTTAGGAAAGGAGGTGTTTGATGAGTATAGGCACTTCCTCTCCAAGAATCGCAGGTATTGAACTACCGAAAAACATCTTTTCAATGGCAAGCAAGAGACTGCATTAAAACTAAAGAGAATGACACCTCAGCTATGGAAGTTGCAATATAATAGAAATCGTCAAGGTACGTATAATCAATCATTGTATATGTTCATATTGTATTTTATTATATTGTGTGTTTTTTAGTGTAATTGACATTGATTTAATATTTAATTTCATCATTGTCGTTCATGTGATCATCATGAAGGCATTAATGGGCTTCCACGAGGAATGAAAAGTTATCCTAGACAATTTAGTAGGTTGCCCTATTATGAGCACCTACAAATTGCTCATCTATTTGATACAATGCATATCGGAAAGAATGTGATTGAAATATTATGGCGGATATTGGATGGAAGGAGTGACAAAGAAAAATTGTCAAAATTTGCAAAGACATTCAAGATAACAACCATGCAATGAAAGATGTCATTAAATTTCATAGCAACGGAGAGCAAATTAATATAAACTCACTTCTATGGATGTTAACGGACCAGCAAAGTAATGTTGTAAAAGAAGTCATTCGAAAATTAAATTTCCCACCGGATTTTGTGCAAACATGAAGAATATCATAACAAAGAAAGGTGATTTCGCGGGGGTGAAAATGCACGATTGTCATGTCTTCATGAAGGTAATAATTAATATGGTATGCATTTAATAATTTTTATTTTTATTTTTCTAGTACTCTTTTTCGATATACTGAAACTATTTGTTTATCATTGTTACAGTATGTTCTACCTCTCTCTATCCCAGACAACTTTGACAACAATGTCAAGCAAATAATATATAGTCTCGGGAAATACATGAGGTAAGTGGTGATTTTTCCATGTAACACATATTTCATTAAATTTGGAATTAAACAGTGGATCTAGAATTCCAAAATAACCAAAAAACTCAATTCTGGGGTTATTCTTGTAATCAAATCTTTCTAATTTTAATGAAATATGTGTTATGTGCTTACTGTTTGTTTAATTCAACATAGAACTTATTCTTAATTTGATTTTCATTCTCTACTTCATGTTACGTAATATAATGACTTTTTTCTTTAATCTCTTGATTGGACGATTGTCATGTCACTTGTAGATGGTTTTCATCTAAAGAATTCCATAAATAAGACATAAAGTATTGGAGGAGAGAAATTCCTCGTCTCATGTGTGAAATGCAGAAGCATCTACCTTCAGCATTTTTCAATGCACAGGAACACTACCTCATACACTAAGTTGAGGAGATTGAACTGTGTGGACCTGCGCACTCAAGGTCCATGTGGATGGTTGAGAGGCACTTGAAATTTATGAAGGGTTTGGTCAGACAACGAGCATATGCTGAGGGTTCTTTGATGGAGGGATATATGGTGTACCAAAACATGTTGTACATTAGTGAATATCTTCCTATATTGGCGTTAAAGCTCAATTTACGTCGCATTTGTGATCCAGACTCCAAAAACGATTTCAAAGGGGAGTACCTGAAGGGGAAAGGTAGATCAAGGAAGGTGAAAGGTAATATAACACATTTCACTGGTGATTTTTATGTTTATATATCATACATATATATTCTATTTTTTTATTTAGTATTTTGCATCATTTTATATTGTAATTATATACTTTTTTAAGTGACTAATATACATTTTCATTGAATTTTAATTTTATTGTCATCAAACAGTTGGTCGAGAGTGAAATGTGATTCATTTATACATCGCAAACAATCTTGACTGGATGAAGGTATGGATCGAAAAATGTGAACAATCTGGTCATGGAATATCATGGGAAGGTGTGGCTTCATTGGTTAAAGATGCACATCGCAATGGAGACACCAATGTAACACAAAGGGAAATCGATTTAGCAAGAGGTTTAAAAGATAAGCAGGTAAGCATATTAATCAACAGCACTATTTATTTATTTTTTTAAATATTGTTGTTGTATGTCATGCTGGTTATTTTCCTTTTATGGCATTATAATAAACATGCACTACTTTATCATAAATATGGTGTGATCATTATGTAATCTTTTCCTGTATGGCTTGTTGTACTATGTAAAACACCATAAGGCTATGTGGTGCAATGGATGTAGATATCGCATCAAAAAGTTGGATGAAACAAAGAAAACATCTGATTGTGGGATATCTGCAGTCTTTGAGGTGACCAATGCTTCTTCTAGAAGTGACAGACATCCAGAACTATCTAAAAATCGATACTATGGGTATCTGGAAGAAATTCTTCAGTGTGACTTTAAATCCTTCAAGGTATTCCTGTTCATTGTCAAATGGTACAGGTGTCGATTGAATCAACGTGATCCCGATAGAACAATTATTGAACATGATAATGGTTTTACCGTGGTAAATACAAGGTTGTTTGAGCCAGGAACGGAGCCCTATGTTCTTCCAACCCAATGTGAACAGGTATTTTACTCTGAGGTTCCAGGTAGATCGGGTTGGTCATTTGCTGTGAGACATGATCCAAGGGGAAGGCTAGTAAAGTATAACGTTGATGAAGGTAATGAAGACGTTCTCGAAGAAGAAGACACCGCAAAAGATGATCATGATCAACATGAGCTAGATGATCATGGTCCAGAAGTATATGTCGAAGAACTTATTGAATCAGATGATGTACTATTAGACAATGTCCATGAAGATGATATCGACGATGACATGTTGATCGTAACTGACATCAACAACGAGGATGATATGGCCAATCCTTACAATGTTGAATCTGGATTATCGGATGATAGTACAGACGATGACCCAGATGAAGAAGATGATGAAGACCATTGAAGTTTACGAGGTATGCAGTAATAATAAATTAATTGTTTCGTAGTGAGTTTCCATTTTCCTATATGATATAATTAGAAACATTACTTGTTTTAGAGTATGTCAAAAAAACATGTTTAAAGTTTCTAGTGTACATAGATATTTTTGTCGGGTTATGGGGAATTGAGAGTGATGTGAGGGGGGGGAGGGGCCATAAGAGCTTCCACCTTCATGTGGTTGGCCCTGTTTAGTAGAGAATATTAAATTATTCTTGAAACAGAGAGAAGCTTAGTAAAGATATGCACAATTATCAAGACTCAAACATCATCATCATCATCATCGTCGTCATCATCATCGTGATCATCTTCATCATCATCTTCATCATCATCTTCATCATCATCATCTTTTTCTTCTTGATCATCATCTTGATCATGATCTTCATCATTCTCATCATTATCAGTAGCAGCAGCATCATGTTTATTGACGTCGTTGTCATGGCCACCATCATCATCATCATCATTGTGATCAACATCATTGTCATCATCCTCACCATCATCATCATCATCATCTTCCTCATCATCATCAGCAATATCTTCATCATCATCGTCATCATCGATCATCTTCATCGTCATCATCATCATCATCGATCGTCATCATCATCATCATCATCATCATCATCATCGTCATCATCGATCGTCTTCATCATCATCGTCATCATCATCGTCATCATCGATTATCTTCATCATCATTGTCATCTTCATCATCGTCATCATCATCATGATATTCATCATTCTCATCATCATCATCATCAGTAGCATCATGTTTATCGTCGTCGTCGCGGCCACCATCATCATCATCATCATTGTGATCAACATCATCGTCATCATCCTCACCATCATCATCATCATCATCTTCCTCATCATTAGCAGCAATATCTTCATCATCATCGTCATCATCGATCGTCTTCATCGTCATTATCGTCATCATCGATCGTCGTCATCATCATCATCATCATCATCATCGTCATCATCATCGATCGTCTTCATCATCATTGTCATCATCATCGTCATCATCGATCGTCTTCATCATCATCGTCATCTTCATCATCGTCATCATCATCATGATCTTCGTCATTCTCATCATCATCATCATCAGCAACATCATGTTTATTGTCATCGACACGGCCACCATCATCATCATCATCATTGTGATCAGCATCATCGTCATCATCCTCACCATCATCATCATCATCATCTCCCTCATCATCATCAGCAATATCTTCATCATCATCGTCATCATCATCATCATCATCATCGATCGTCTTCATCATCATCACCGTCATCATCGGTCGTCATCATCATCATCGTCGTCGTCATCATCATCGTCATCATCGATCGTCTTCATCATCATCGTCATCATCATCGTCATCATCGATCGTCTTCATCATCATCGTCATCATCATCATGATCTTCATCATTCTCATCATCATCATCATCAACAGCATCATGTTTATCGTTGTCGTCATGGCCACCATCATCATCATCATCATTGTGATCAGCATCATCGTCATCATCCTCACCATCATCATCATCATCATCTTCTTCATCATCATTAGTAATATCTTCATCATCATCGTCATCATCGATCGTCTTCATCGTCATCATCGTCATCATCGATCGTCATCATTATCATCATCGTCATCATCAATCGTCTTCATCATCATCGTCATCATCATCGTCTTCATCATCATCGTCTTCATCATCATCGTCATCTTCATCATCGTCATCATCATCATGATCATCATCGTTATATGATATCCGACGCAACTATTACCTAGAAAAACCAACGGTGTTTGTTCGTCGGTGATTTAGCAATCTCGTCGAATTCTTTTGAAGTCAGAAGTCCGATATTAGATGCATGCATTGATGGTGTGGGAGGGTTTCAAGACTCGAATGAATGACACTCACCATTGCAGCATCAGAAACCATACCTATAAATTAAATAATGTGATACATGGGGCCAACGTTGAAATTTTTTAAATATGTGTTGGCTTGGACTGAAATTTGGCATGGTTAGACTAGATGCATGCATTTACAGTGTGGGAGGGTTTCTAGACTAAAAAATGACTGACAACAACCATTAATGGAGCATTAAAAGCCATGTAATGATACTCAACAAGGAGTAATTTGATCATCATGGTTTCACTCTGAAATAACTTATTATTTCTTGGACTCGCTAGTACCATTGCTTATGGACCCTCACAAGGAAATCTTCTTAGGTCGTTGATTGTGTTGGGATAAATCATCACTAACTTGTTTGATGGACCTAATGGTCCCATGATAAACACTCATAACATGTAAACTATAGAGGAAATACAAAAAATGGTTGATTCTCTCACCCAATTAGTTAGCAAAATGGAAACCAAGAATCACTTCTCATTTTCCGACCCTTCCAATAGTATGACGCCTCATTTTTCTGAAGTAATTCTAAACAAGTTTGGCGGGTCAGATCCGATTGGTTGGTTCGATCGATCAAATGAAGCACTAACTTTCCCTTAATGTAATATTTTATTACCTAATGAAATTCATTATAGGAGTCATCAAAGTTCATTTGTTTTTTCATAAAAATTAATTGATTACTTTTTAAGCAATTCCTTATTAGTGGTCATAAAGAGGAAATTAAATCGCACTTAGAGGTGAACCACCCTACTACTTGGTTGGAGGACAATAATATTTATTGTCATGCCTGTGTTATATCCTATGCTTAGTCCAAAATCCCCAACTTTATTTCATTTCCTTTCCCCAACTATGGTGGCTCTTCAACAACCTCTTCCACCTTTCAAGGTCCATAAGTTGGCATAGGACAAAATGGAGGAACATCAACTTAAGGTTCTATACTACAATTGTAATGAAAGATATTCTCTTGAGCATAGATGTAAGGAACATCAATTATTTGTGGACATATTTGAGGACATTTATGATGATGAACTTGATGGAAGAACTCAAAAGGAATCCCCTCCCATCATTGAGGAAGTTTTTCTTCCTAACCCTATGAAGAACCCTATATCTCCCTTAATTATTTGACTAGTATTTATTTCTCCTCATTAATGTTCAAATGGGTGATTACTCTCGGAAAACTAACATGTTTTCCATTGAAACGGGTGGGCGTGATATTGTTCTAGGTGTGAATGGATAATAAGATTATGTCATATCACCATGGATTTATTGGAATTACAAATGAGAGAACATGATCATAGCATCTCATTGCTTCATCGACGTATCCTCCCATCTAATGTGTGATCATTGTTGGGCACTATTTTGACCCCTTTTTGCCTCTTAGATAACCTTCATTTCCTTCATAAAATTTCCATTTTGAGTAGAAAGCCTTAAAGTTCACCCATAAACCATGGTCAAAGAGGTATAATGTCATTTGCTTATTAATAAATTGAGTTTTGTGATTTTTAGGCATTTTAACTAGGATTTTTACTAAAATTACGGGATGTACTAACTTCCCGTATTACTTCCAAAGTTGAGTAATTGCAGGACAGTTAGGAGGGAAACAAAAGATCAGGAATGGATCCTTAATGTCCACAGATGGATGAACATCTAACAGTCAGGAGAAGTGGCCTATGCAGATGTCGAGTCAAGCAGAGTCAAATGTGGCCACCTGTTCTGCGTTCAACACAAAAGAAGGAGCAATGCTGATTTTGTGGAACCCCACGATTCTGAAGATGATCTCGACTAGCTCTTAGCATTAATTAGATGTAGGGTTATAGTAATTTCAGTTTTGATTTAGAATTTGTATAAAACATTTGCAAGACAATGAGATTGGGGATCACGATTTTGAGGAGGAATGCATTGCATTTGTGCTTTCCAAACTGCGTGGTATCTCTGTGTAAAACGATTCTGGGAATGAATACGAAGCTGTAGTTCTGTGAAGTTTCTTTTATGTGTGTTGAGCAAGGCTTTGGAGGGCCCCCATCGTCAAACTCTACACACTTTCCTGTTGCTGGTAGATCAATTTGAGTATGCATTTGAATGTAATTTCCAGTTTATAAATCATAGAACAAGTTCAGTCAAGTTTTAATCGTTTCCATTGATGCTCTGTTCCTTTTTATTTATGGTTTGAATTACAAATTCTGTCACACTGTATATCACCGCCGTATTGGATAAACGCTGTTCTTCACTGGTTAAATGCTACGAATATTGAATGGTTCAGACTATGACCTCTGTGAACTGTTCATTGCTGTTATTTGATACTGAAATGATAGAAAGACATTTACAAATTATGAACACTATCTTGTAAGAGAAATTGATTGGTAAATGACTTTCAGTACTGATAGAATCTTGCAGATTAAATCTTAGGGTTTATAGATTTGCTGTTTAATTAATTTTTACCACAGTCTTTTATGCTTTCAGAAATCAATTACTGTATGTTTAAAAAGGAAACAATGAAATTACCCTTGTAAGAGGATTTTGTCTCTATAAGCTGCAGTATCTCAGTTTCTATCAATAGATTTAATCACAGATAGCTAAATTCTAAATGAGTCCAGCTTCTCTGTCCTAGACTTGGATGTGTCTCGAAGTTCACAAACCCGGATTGATTTTAAATTCAAGTTCTGATTAATACTGATAGGTCAGAGCCCAACAATCATATTGTCATACTTTTGAACAAAATAATATATGAAATTAAAACTATTGTATCGTTGTTTTTAAGCCCCTTATATATAACAATTAAAAAAAAAACATTATATATAACAAAAAAAACCAATTAAAATTAAAAAAATGAATATATAATAAATAGAATTTAAACATTAATAAAAAAAATTACAACATAAATATATAACAATGGTTTTTTAATTTGTTATTAATTAAATATATATATAACATTATATATAACAATTAAATTTTAATTGTTATATATAATGTTATATATATATTTAATTAAAAACAAATTAAAAAAAACAAAACACAAACATTACATAACATATATATTGAACAAATATAAAATTCGGCGACCATATGCATTTCACAAACCTGTGATTTGGATTTGGAGTGACCTTGACTGACCTCGATTTGGAGTGACCCTTGATTTGGAGCTGCGCCTCTACGATTTGGACCTATGCCTCTGCGATTTGGACCTGCTATCGATTTGGGTTGGATTGTTCGATTTTGGCCGGAGAGGCAGTTTGTGATTGTGGCAGGGGAGAGGGAGTGGCCCAACGACCAAGCAATGGGAGTGACCCAATGAGCAAGCATTGGGAGAGGCGGTTTGGAGTCCAAGAAAATAAACTATAAGAGCTGGAAATGCCTCCCACGTCCGTGAGTACCAAGCCCTAAATTGTTTTGATTTGACAAATTTATAAATTTGGTAGCAAATCACTGTGGTTTCATTGCTAATTCGATCTTCTAAGAGGGTTTCATTGCTAATTCAATCTACATTGGGGTATTTTTATCTTATTGCATCTACTGTTTTTTTTAGTTTGATGGGTGAATGGGGAGGGCAGGGGCTATTACTAATGACCCCGATAAAGCAGAGTTACCAAGCTCTCACTGTGACTGAGTACTTGTATTCACACAGGCTCAAGTTAAGGTTTCCATTATTGCATTAAAGCACCAATCCGAGCTAACAACAAATAATCCCAATATCAAGAAGCACATCCTTGCTAGCATTTCCAAACTCTGCCGTTAATGCTACCAACCATCAATTCTCTTTAGTATCATCAGCTAGAAAGACAAAAAATTGTACCACAAACAAGCACCAAAATACTTTCCTATTTAGTCCATCTTTTGCAGCTAATAAATCAGTCCCTGCAACATGATCCAAGACATTTAATGTAGTCTTGAGATGTTCCTTCACATGAGCACAAAATACCATTGCAAGGGAAACTGAGTGTTTTTGTGTGAATGCTTTGCAAACTGCAACCATGTGCATAGCTACAGACATCCCTTTTGAAGATAGCGGAATACTTGGAAGAGTCAAGAACCTCATAAGGTATTCAATGCCCTTTTACTCAACAAATATTCTACAAGTTTCAGGATTTTCCATTGCCAGATGCACAAACACCATGGCATGTGAAATGATTAATTTTAGAAAGCGTTCATTACTCATATTTTCAAGAGACAATCCACTAGTTCCAACCCTGTCATTATGCTTATCTTCAGAATCAGTATCCATAGGAACAGGACTATCCAAACTGTCTTTGGCCTCTACTCTGAGCCTATGGGCCTTGCTGGGGCATACTTTGTTGATCCCTGGTGGTTGTCAGCTATTGCAGAAAGGGTTTATTGAAAAATATATCTGATTATAAGGAAGGTCTAAACCAGCATTACTGATGCTAGTTGTTAGTTATGTTTAACTTGTTCATTACTTTATTAATGATGTTGTTATTTATTGTCCTTGTCTACTTCAACTTTAACACAGGGACCTTTGGGAGTGTTAAAGTTGAAAGAGATGAAAATTATGTTTAAATTTATATTACCTTGTCACAACTGTACTATTTTGTTTCTAGCATTGATTTAGGAATTTATTTATGTATTAAAGTATAAATATTTTAATTTTCTACTCCAAACCCTAACCTAACCCAATTTTCAACTCATATAACAAGCTGTAGCCTCTCCTGAGCAGACCTCAGTCCCAAAACAGTCCCCAAGTAGTAATTTTTGTAAACTAAAATCACCATACTTTGAAATTTCCTCAAGTCTCGGCATGGAAGCAGCCTCCATCTCCGATTTTGAAATGAATGCCTCAGCCTCCACCAAATTAAATGAATGCCACAAAAATTTGTTGTGAATTGGAGGGATGTTAAGTTAACCAACCAAACCGTGAATGCAAAAAGAAAGACTTAAGGCCACCCACATTGTAGTTTTGAAGGTTCCCTGTGTTATTAGTGAAGTAGCAGTGAATCCAGATATGAATTGGAGTTTTTTTAATGGGGCCTGTCAAGCCTCCATAGAGTAGTGCAAGATCAAGTTTTCTCTATATATCTCTGATAGCCATTCTTCATAGATAAATCCTACTTGGGGACTAGGAAAAACAATATGGGTGAGTTCAATTTGCTCTTCTATCTTTTGAAATTTGTTGCAAAATTGGGTCTCACCCAGATTCAAGTCATACGGTCTGCGTGTAAAATAACTCAACAACAAATTAAAGATCAATCTGGTATGGATGTCAACCAAATCATCATCCTCTTTAAATTGCCCTGTCTCTATAAATTAGATTGCCCTGATATGCGAAGGACTAGGTTGATAAAAATACTACGGCTAAAAATTGCCCTGTCTATAAATTGACATATCCTTCCATGTAGATTATAAAAATTACAATTAGGTCAAGTTCTCCTTACATGGTTTGGATAAATTGAAAGCTTCAATTTTCATACAATTAGAAAATTTTGGGCAGTGTAGAATGCGAGGAATGAGAATGTATCAATCATTGCCACCATATGAGTTTTGAAAGCAAGATTAATTGGCTCCATCCCATTATGAAGTAGAACCATGTGAGATAGATCCTATAACACTAGTAGCATCATGATATAAGCAAAATCGAAGTTCTGTTTTCCGTCGAGGTTGCTTGAAGATGATAATTTTCAGAAAGTGGCCCCAGGGTACAAAGTAACGAAACATTTGACGGATTGGAAACGTATATATATAAAAGGAACATAATTATATAGGCCTAAAATTGTGGTTGGTGCCATTGCGGTCAAATTTAAATCAATTTGTAAGCCACCTCGACGGAAAACGGAACTTCGATTTTGATTACCCATTTTTGTTGTTCTGGTTTAGGAAGTATTTCAGGCTATTATGGTTTGTTTTAAAGTCTTCATCTTCTTAAAATTGGATTTCATTGTATCATTGATCAGGGTTAGTAAATTCATAAAAGGTAAGCATGCATCATCATACTTCAAACTTCAATCAAACCATCATGACTTGGATTGTGGCAATTTTAGTCTTCGACTAGGGTAGTACTGTAGCATCTTTAACACTTAGAATGTAGTAACTCGGGGGAATTCATGTCAAGGTACTCAATGCAAGTTAAAGGGGAAATTATTAGTATTGCTCATGATGTAAAAGTAAAGGATGTAATGCTCATGATTAGGATACTCTTGTATTTATAGTCATAAAAAAACAAGTTGTGGTATAGCTTCCCCAGTTGTGGTTACTGTTTTTTTATTAAGCTCATGAAGATTTATATGCAGTTTATTGTTTCTACTATCCCTGTGTTTTTGTGAAGAATGATTGAAGAATGTTATAAGTGTTCCTAGAGAATTATGAACATGGATATGTACAATTCCTTATATTTATTATCACTTTGTTTTATGTGATGAATTCATTTGCATGACTTGAGTATATCTGAAGCTCTCCTTGAGGTCCCATGAATGAACTTGAACACTTGTTGCATTCATTTAATTTGAAAGAGTAGTTATAGTTTGAAAGAACTCTCTCCTTACCTTAGCTATATTTCATTGAAAGGAAAGGATTATTTTATTCATATGCATTTGCATGGTTTGAGTCATTCATCACACCACAAGTTTCACTTCCATCACCCGATTGAGTAATACAACCACTAAAATTTACACCCCCTAACTAAACACACCATAACCTCACTTGAGGAAATCAAAAGAATTTGGTAGTTAGGTAGGACACCAGGAATATGCATCCAAATAATTCCCCCTTGTCATTATCATCTGAGACATAGTTGTTGTCCTCTAGGGAACCAAAATCGTCTAGTATTTGTTGACACGGTCATACACTAGTTTGTGGAGGGGCCTCTTGTTGTTTCAGGGGTTAAACCTCCATGATATCGAGAACCAGACGGACTATGTGGAATGCCGCACTCCACTTAGACCTAAGGCAACATTGATCATTGTCTTCCTTGTATTCTCCGGCCACCATACTAGTGATACAAGGGTGATAAGGAAAAAGTGCCGAAAACCTTTTCAGACGTGTCATGAACGAGGTAGCTTAGTGACTTTTCTACTAGGGCTCTTTTACCCAGGATCCCTCTCAGTAGAAGGATATCCTTCAAATTCGATCTCTCACTTCGTATTGTTCGACTTGGATTTCATCACCTTGTGAAGGATACGATTTGTCGAGGTATCCAACTCCTAGTTAGGAAGTTTGCTTGCATTTTCACCTTTTTAGAGGGTCCTTTTCTTTTTAGTGCTACTTGTTGGCATTTTGGCCACTTTTGTTTCAGCTCGCTTATTGTGACATCGGTCCCAGTATAGTTTTTTGAACTTGTTTTTTTGGCCTGCGAGCCTTGTCTTTTCATAGCTCCCCTTCTGCACGCGTGGTTGCTTTAGGGTTTTTGAGTTCATACACGGAAGTTACCAATACTTATTTGATGATGTGTGATGTCCTCTTCTCCTAGGTCTTTGAGATGGTTGAGTTAGATGGTCTTCTGAAGGGATTGAACACCCCTTCATGGATCCACTAACGCTTGACCGTAGGAGTAGTCTAGAGGACCACGTGATCACATCACCCGTGTGGACTTTTCCGTTTACTGTGATGATGGTCTTTCAATTTATATGGAACAATGGTACATTTGAGAGAGAGATGAATGGTTGTACCCCACCTTGGTCAATTGTCTTATGGTCCTTTCATTTTGTCGATAATATTTTTGTGGTACCTTGCCTTTTACCTTTTGGGTGTTTTACTGATATTGGGATATCATGTGATTTGTACCACCTTTTATGTTTTAGGTCTTGTGGGTACTATGGTAGTTTGTCCACATTTGAGGTACACCCACTTTCTCCAAATTGTTATGTGTCTTTATACCCACTTCGTACCACCCTCCTGACCTTAGTTTGGAAGATTGCATGCTATCATACCCTTTGGTGGTACTATTTGAGTTTCAAGAGGTAGTTACAAGGAGCTATTGCATATATGAGGTAGTTACAAGGAGATATTGCATATATTGATTTGGACCGCCTTTTATGTTTTTGGTCTTGTGGTTATAACTATGGTAGTTTGTCCACGTTTGAGGTAATGTACACCCCCTTAGTCCCAAGGGTTGTGAGTCTTTATACCCATTCTTTTTTTTTTTACTTGTACCTTACTAGTTGGTCTTTGTACTGAGCCTTTTTACTGTCACTGAATTTCTTTGATTGACCGTACCATAGCCCAGTCATCTCTCTCTCTCTGGTTTGTACTAGCCCTATCATAGGGTCACTTGGTTCCTAGAGTTGACTGGCCTCTAATAGGCACAGTCATTTCTGAAAGTAACTCTTCTGAGTATATTACAGGAAACGTCTACACTAAGGTAATCAAATATGTGGTAAATATTTTTCATTAAGTAGCCAGAACTTTTAGCATTAGAGGAGATCCTGTAACGTGTATGTGTAGTGTTTCATGTGTGCTACATGTGTGTTACATGTGTTACGTAGCGTTAAATCAAATAGTAAAAAACAAATCATAAATATTGCATGACTTTCTACTCTTAAGAAATATAAATTGGTGGTCTTCCGATCATCACTTGAATGCCTACATGTTGACAAAGGGAATGAGGATCAAGTAAAATTATAAAAGGCGATACACGTCAACTTTTAAGAGGCGCTATGCCTTGCGGTCGAATCTAAACTTTTTTCCAATGGTGCAGGTAGAACCAAACAGGTATTTGTCTGATCTGTCTTCCTCAAGCGAGGGGAGTTTAGGAAGGCTAGAGGAAAGTGAGACATCCAGTAGGTCTAGAAGAATTGTATCAACTAGATGTCAAAAAACCAAAAGAAGATTCCATAGACGCAATGAATTTTTTCACGATCAAGGGGGGGCATGTTCCTATGGTGATGAGACAAAAGATGACGAAGAGGTGCCCTTGAGGTACAGAAATTTAGTGAAACAATGGGTACCGAAGGATCTTCCTCCACCGAACACTGATTTTTGTGTGAACGAGAGGAGATATCGAATTGCATCGTCGTCGATACATGGTTTCGGGTTGTTTTCCATGGATTGCATCTTGGTCAGTTACGGGACATGTATAGAATTGATGGAGTATGTTGGAACCATATACAACTACAACGATTGGATGCACCTTGTCCGATGTACAAAAAGTATGCGTAGCTATGGATTGTCAACAAACTATTTACAATTGAAAGACAAAAATCAAAATAAAGGAGGAACGTTGTACATGGACGGAAGGCCAAAGGCCACAGGGAATATTGTGGGGTTTATAAACAGTACACAACCAGGGTCTACAATTAAGCAACCAAACTGCGAATTTGAGGGGCGTGAAGGAAACCGTGTTTTTGTAGTTGCTATTAAAACAATATCTGCAGGGGACGAGTTGCTTATTAATTACCCTGTCAACCGAGTAGATACAAACAAGGTTACTATATAACATTTTACCCAACCTTTTAGTAATAAATTAAACATCATAAGGATTTTTTGTTAGTTTATTTCATTTAAATTTCCCATATTTACTTCGCAGGCCAATGATCGGGATAAATCCCTGCCAACAAATGGTCGGAGGAGAACTTCTTCCTCGATGGAGCAAGTATACATCTTTCTAATAGTACAAATATAATAAGAGAAAAGAGTTTTTATTTGCTTTGTTTTTCCATTAATAACTTGGTTTGTTTTATATAATGAAATTTATATTTGATGCAAAACGTTGATCGGGAAATACACCCATTGAATGTTGATCAGACGACAACACCCTCGGGGCAACAGGTAGACCTGATTTCAATTGTACAATTAAAATATGTCAAAATGTTTTAGCATTATATTAATGTTTCAATGAATATTTTGGTTTCGTTTACGTAATTTTCTAGTCTATGTTTTTGATGCAGGCCGGTTTCTTAAGGTCGGCCACACCAGGGCCCGCGCAACGGGTAAACATCTTTGTAATATTAAAAATATAATATGAATAATAATTTTTTTGATGTGTTTTCTCATGAATAGTTTTGGAATCATTTAGGTGACTTTCACTATGTTTTTTTATTAGGGTGTTGTTAGGGGCAGCTCCCAGATATTAGCAGATCGGGGCAAGTCGCCTATGACCATTGATCCAATGAGTGGATTGGGATCCTCGAGGTCGCAGGTATAATTCATTTCAATTGTACCAATATAATACGTAGCATAATGTTAATTTTGTTATGTATTTTTCGTGTGATATATTGGTTTCGTTATGATAATGTAAACCGTGTTGTAATTTTATGAATCTATCATGATAGATGTGTTATATACGTTAATATAAAATTTGGAATCTATCAGTATAGAACTCAGTAGTGCTTTATATATGTTTGTTGCAGCCCACTAGTGAATCGCAGTATGAATCAGCATCGCAAGATTTTTCGTTAGACCCTGATGTGGCAGAGGTGCTTCACGATTGCAAAAAAATTGGTGAAGCCGCACACCCGCTAAAGATGGTAGAGAAATTGTTGGATAGATATACTGCGGAAATCCTTTCTCTAGTAATCCAGGTTCCGCAGACAAGCGCAATTAAAGAAAGATTGCATTGTTGGAACATAAATCTAATAACTTGCGAGTAAGTTGAGGAATCTTGAATCATAGAATAATTTGTTTAAATCTTTATAATGTTCTCTTTTATATGATAGTATTGAACGTATAAGACGTGGTGTGTATTTATAGAATTATAAGGGACCACACAATATTGGTCAAGGTGGTCTTGGCCCCAGTGAGGCTCGTGGAGAGACTTCGCATCACGACCAAACGACTCCACGTAGTTCGAATCCTTCGCCATTGTTGTCTATTGAACAGTCGGCAAAACATTTCGAAACACCACGGACCCCCGCTATGAGCGCAACAGCCGCTACTGACCAACACACAATGGATCCTCCATAAGAAGGGGTTGACACCGAGTCCCCTATCAATTTTGATGTCGAACAAGCTACATTTCCAGGATCTTCCCATGTCAAAAGCACGGGAACACTGGAGACAACATTTTTGGTGGACAAAGATCTCGTCCCAATAAGGATACCGACGATCCCAGGTAATTAATCATAGTTGATCAGGTTAATTAGTGTTTATAATTTCATTGTAATATATTGATAAAACGTTTTTTATCAACTAATTATGATCATGGCATGATCGTTGTGCAGGAAACAATGTTTTCTATAAACATATGAATGACTTTTGCTTGGATATATTCGGGCTCACCATCCAATCAAGGTGGGATAGACAACCGAAACATTTAAAAGATGAACTCACTAATCGGTTGGTTGGCCTGTTCGGGGAGAAAACCTTCAGTCATGCCAATGTCTTGAAAAAGGCTTGTCAACATGTGAAGGTTGTCCGAGACCAATATAGGACACGCCTTGAAAGAAACCATAGGTATGAGCGCCCACCAATGATTCCAGCAATGGAGTGGAGAGCTCTAGTGGAAGATGGAAAGGAGAAGGCTCTAAGAAGAGAAGGCAAACTAACACCAGGCATAGGGAGGTATGCAATACTTTCCGCAATGTAATTCTAAACCTTATTATCCTTGATTTCTATATCGAACTTGTAACATCTAACGTATTTCAACACTTGCATAGGCTACCAGACACATCAAAGGCCATAAAGGAAAGACTAGAAAAAGTAGGTCAGCACAAGCTTATCCTTGGTGGTTATTCAAATTTGGCGGCACAGTTTGTAAGTTTCGAGAAACCAACAATGAATACAAATAATAAATTGAAAATTATTTTTTGTTTTATTACACCGTAAAATGTTAATTAACGACGATAAGCAAATATGCAGGTCGATCGATTCAATGAAGTACCCACAGAGGAAGACATGAAGCTTGGCTTCTAGGAAGGCTTTGGAGCTGTTGTTGAACGTAGAAGAAGCTTATCTAGGCAAACAGTCTTGTGGTACCAATCCATCCGGTGCACAGGTATATAGAATCTATATAGTTTAATGAAGATTTGTCGCTTATGGAATATTTTCGTTCCAAATACTTGATGTAAAATATTGACTCTGTTTTTAACTGGAAAGTAATGATCCCATTAGTGTCGAGGAGGGACAACAACAAATCGATGATCAAGCTTCAAATCTTGGTAATGAATTTATTCATATGCTACAATTTTATGTATAGCATTGCAAATGGTGACAATTAATTGTAGTTCACCGTATTTCAATTGTAGAGCAGGTAGAGGGTGAAACTGTACAGATTGAGACTGGACAAGAACATCAACAACATGATTTGGTCACACCTGGTAAAAAAAACCTTCGTAATGAATTTTTTTAAATGAAAAACTTGTCATTACAATAGAAAAATATAACGATGTAACATTTTCACATCGTTGCAGCAAATCTGAACCCCTTGCCACAAAATCCAGGTCTAGAACAACAATCAGATAGGATATTGCAAACATCACCAAAAGCGCCCGCTAAAGAACCAAGAACTGGAAGAAAAAGTCCAGATGATGTAGATGGTCCTCTCATAGATTATATACCACTGAAGAGAAGAAAAAATTATAAAAAGAAGGACGGGGAAAACAACATCTAAATATTTTTTATAACAATATATAGTCCACTATTTTTGGTCTAATGAATGAATGAATGGTTTAATGAATGTTCTAATGTTTTAATGATTCAGTGTAATAAACTGTTACCTTCATTGAATTTAAACTTTTATTGAATGAATGTGTTGACTAAATGATTAATGAATGGTGTATTGAATGTCATCTTTTATTGAATGAATGTGTTGATCGACTGAAATGATGGTTTAGTGAATGTTAGCATTTATTGAATGAATAATGGATGAAAGTTCATGATGAAATATGGATGAATTTGCACATATTTGTTTTTTTTCAAGTACATGCACTGGGTATGGGGAATTGAGAGTGATGTGAGGGGGGGGGCATAAGAGCTTCCACCCTCACATGGTTGGACCTGTTCAGTAGAGAATATGAAATTATTCTTGAAACAGAGAGGAGCTCAATGAATGGCTATGATGTTGGCTTTCTACAACCCACTCGCGTGTTGTCTAAATTTTGACAATTTCTTGGAGCTTGTTGTGATTTCTGGTTGCTCCTCATAACTAATTTCCAGTTTCCACAACATCAAAGGTTGAGTAAATGATGCACTGGAATCAATATCCTTAACCTTCTCTTTAATTTCCTTGGAATCAATATCCTTAACCTTCTCTTTAATTTCCTTGGAATCAATATCCTTAACCTCACAATAAACCCTTCCAAATTGGTATATTTACCATTCAAGGTTGGCTTCTTCTGAAGCATGATATTTGCAACTAAGCTATCATACCACATTCAACCTTGATTCATTGTGTATCAATTAGTTTATCAATTTGGTATGACCCACGCCCGTCGTCTGAGGAGTGTTTCCGCGGTCTTGAGTTCCAACCTGACAACGGTGACGATTCATTCTATATTTATGTTTCCCTTAAGCTACAATATGGCAAACTCATAGTTCACTATTAAGATTTCTTTGACCATCAGCTTTGTCAAACAAACCTTAATAGTGAACTATGAGTTTGTCATTTGCAGTCGAAGGGAAACATAATACCATGAAGCATCAACCGTTGCCAAGATGAAACTGAGGACCGTGGAAACTCATTGGATGGCGGAAATTCATTGAATGGTTTAATGAATTTTCTAATGTTTTAATAAATCAATGTAGTAAATTGTTACCTTTATTGAATTTAAGATTTTATTGAATGAATGTGTTGACTGAATGATTAATGATTGGTTTATTGAATGTTATCTTTTATTGAATGAATTTGTGTATCGACAGAAACAATGGTTTAGTGAATGTTAGCATTTATTGAATGAATAATGGATGAAAGTTCATGATAAAATATGGATGAATTTGCACATATTTGTTTTTTTCGAGTTCATGCATTGGGTATGGGGAATTGAGAGTGATGTTAGGGGGGGGAGGGGCCATAAGAGCTTCCACCCTCACATGGTTGGCCCTGTTCAGTAGAGAACATGAAATTATTGTTGAAACAGAGAGGAGCTCAATGAATGGCTACGATGCTGGATTTCTACAACCCACACGCGTGTTGTTTAAATTTTGACAATTTCTTGGAGCTTGTTGTGATTTTTTGTTGCTCCTCATAACCAATTTCGAATTTCCATAACTTCAAAGGTTGAGTAAATGATGCATTGGAATCAATATCCTTAACCTTCTCTTTAATTTCCTTGGAATCAATATCCAACTTAACCTCAAATAAATATAAGTGAACAAAAGAAAATGCAAGAAAGAGATTAAACTTGCAAAATATAACACTTGTATTAATAAATTCAAAAAGAGAGAGTAATGTTCATGGGCCTCCTGGAGAGGATGAGCTCCTTTGAGCAAAGCTTCAATACAATACCAATATTTGACAAAACAATATACATCCTTCTAGCACTATAAATAGTTTCTTAATAACTACCAAAACCCTAACTACATGCAATCTCAAAATTAATGACTACCAACCACCTACTAGTTCTTATTTAATAAAAATGAGTCTTTTACATTAAGTAACTACCCATTAACTATCTAATGAGCCTTATTCAAAGAATATGATCTCATACATGAATATACAAACTCCTCAGTATACCAAATTAGAGAAGTTAGGTAAGAGTACCTTGACACAATGGAAGCACACTACCATATCTTTGTGACGAATATGCCACAATGTTACATAACTTCCCAGTCCTTTTATTCTGCTACGTGGAAAGCTTGTAGTCCATAAAGTAAGTTCCATAGACACTAGCACCTGAGACTTAGAGTACAGTCTTTTGTGCCACCTTAATAGGCACCCACTAGCCTGTAGGCCCACTTGAATAATGATTGACTCCGCCGCTTAATACAATGACTCTAATACAATGGCTTTATTACAACGGCTATATTCCCTTAGGGTACTCCGCTGCTAATACAATGGGAAGAGAATAATGGGGTTCTCAGTTACATATATATGTAATTATTCTACATATTTCCACAATAGAGATAGAATATATTGATCTCCTGCAGTATGAAAAATTTTATTTGAAAAATGCTATTTTTTAAAAAAAAAATGTAATGGGTAGTCGCTTAACCGACGACCTAATCCGACGAAAGTATGGTAATATCCGATGGTTTTGCAATACTACCGACGGCTCGGAACGTCGGATTCTGTTTTTTTTGTATGGCATACACGTCGCTTAACCGACGATCGTATGGTAATATCCGACGGTTTTGCAATACTACCAATGGCTCGGAACGCCGGATTCCATTTTTTTTGTATGGCATACACGTTGCTTAACCAACGACCTATCCGACTTTTTTTATGGCAAACACGTCGCTTAGCCGACGACTAAACCGACGCATTATCGATGGCGAAAGGATGGTAATCCGACTACCTGTGAAGCTGGAGGAAGTCGGTTAACTGACAAGGTATGGTAGTCGAATATCCGATGTCTTGAACTATGTCGGATTTTAGCCGATATCCCACCAACGATAAAAAAAAGACTGGAATTATCGGATAGTCGACCATAGGTTGTAGCTGTTGAGATATTGTAACTTCAAAGAATATTATAATTGTACTTTATTATTCTGGAGATGTTTCATTCCTCCGTAAAGATCTTATTGTATATCCGGAGATGTTTATTCCTCCATCGGAATGTGGTAACTCGGTTTATTAGACTTCCCTAGTGGAGGTCGGCCCTGTATGTGTTATGTGGGTCAAAGGGTTATTAGACCACCCTAGAGGGGTCGTCCCAGTCAGTTTTAGTGGGGTATTTAACCCATTGGTTAAATACGAGCCTACATGTACTTGTGTAAAAGATATGTCAGAGTAGTGTATAAATAGAGGACGTGTATTCCTCATTTGATACACACACACACTTGAGAGAGGCGCACTTGTGGAGGAGAGGTATTCTATGGTGGAGAAGGAGATCATGTCTTTGGTTTGCATCTTTGTATATTGCTGGTCATCTATATTGAGGAAGCTTTACTGGGTTTTCTACCCCATGAGGGTTTCCCAGGATAAATTTGTGTCTCTTGTGTTTATGCTATGCTTGTTGTTTCTTCAGTGATCCTGTATATGCTATTATTGTGAAATGGAATGTAATGCTGCTATTTTCTGTCTTAGCATATTAAATTTTAACATGGTATCAGAGCTAACCTGAAGGAAGACAAGGTATGGCACTTACGACACTTGCTTCACTTACGACAATTTGAAGGTTAGGGTTTTACATAGAAAAAACCAGTCATCGTGGAACTTTCGCTATAAATCCATTTCTGCAAAGGTTCAGGGTTTGAACAGTTTACAGGTCGAAGATAACATCCCCAGGTACCTTGTGTCCAAAGGGCACCCTCAGATTCGTTGTACTTTATGAGTTATGATTAGTACAAGTTAGGGTTTCTGCCTCTTCCAGATCTCAGTCAAAATCAGGTCACCTTGGAAAAAATGTCATAACTTGGGCTAGGAAACTCCAAATGCAATTTCGTAAAAAGTGACAGGTAGTACACAGACTTTACTATCTCAAGAAGCGTTTTTAGAGGCCGAAGGTGAACCAGTGACACGTGGCACGCCGTACAAGTTCACTCTCCTGTTTTATCCCATAAACAGGTCACGTTGCGACACTTGGCATAACTCTCTCTCAGAGAGTCCAATTGAGGTCAGACCTGTCAAGATGGAAAGATAACAGGGTGAGATATCTCAGGAAAAGTTTTCAAAGGCCGTAGTTCAAACAGTGACACGTGGCACGCCATACAAGTTCGCTCTCCTGTTTTATCCCATAAACAGGTCACGTTGCGACACTTGGCATAACTCTCTCTCAGAAAATCCAATTGAGGTTAGACCTATCAGGATGGAAAGATGACAGGTCAGGCTACTGCAGAAAAAGTTTTCAGACCCTGTGGAGCTGAAATTTCTGAGTTATAGCAGAAACAATCAGGTGCATATTTCTTTCAAAACAAAATTATTTTTGGAGCACCTTTATTCATGGCTTCCGGAATTTAGGGTTTCGGAGAAAGTTAGAATTTTTGGTATCGAAGTCCATGGTTGAATGCTACTCAGGAAAATTGAAATTTAGAGACCAAGATCGAATTTTTGGTTGGGTAGAAGACTGGGCTTCATCAAACCCTAGTTCAGGTTCCTGTCCAGAAGATCCAGAAGTTTCGAAGGCAATTTTGAGGGGTCAAATTTTGGAGATTTCAAAATTGAAGAATGCTAGGTTGATCAGTTCAGCAAGACACATTCTGTAATGTCCCTTATTAGGAATTTTATTAAAATTGCAATTTTCCACTTTTTTTCCCTTGTTCGACCTTTGACTAGTTTTGATCTCTAGGTCCCAAATTTGCCCCAAATGATCCCAAATCTTCTGAGAAGGTGTATGAATGATATTAGAACATAAATATGTGTTTCAGGGATGCCTTTGGACCTTTAAAATACTTCTGCAAATCCTCTTTCAATTCTGATCAATGTAGGTAACTTTACTAGTGATTTTCCTTTGACTAGTATTGGTCTCTAGGTCTCAAATTGACTCCAAATGCCTTCAAATCTTCAAGGAAGGTGTATGAATGATATTATAACTTGAATATGATGTTTATGGATGACATATGTCCACCAAAAGACCTCTGCAAACTCTCTTAAGATTCTGAACCAATTATGCAATTTTACTAGTAATTTGGGGTTCAAATCCCCCTAGGGTAAGAACTGAAAATGGATTCCCAGATGCCTCCAAACCCACTCAAATTTATGAACAGAGGTATGTAATGTGTTAAGTATTTTATTAAAGTCTCATATGCACTATTAATGGATTATTACAACTGTTCTCACCCTCTCCCATTCAACTGCAAAAATCCCCAATTCGACCCTTGGGGAAATGGCACTATTTCACCTCCCAATACAACTAAACTGAGTAAAAATGCTTCAAATTCTCAAGTACAGTACATGAAACTTGTAGAATACATCCATGGCAGTATATTGATCACAAATATATCAGAGAATCATCCATTCATTCGAAATCATCATCAATACATTGGCTCACAACAAGGTAGTGGGGAAATGGCATTGTTCTTCCATTAAAAATGAGATTTATACATTTCTACTTGGAATTTCGACCTGAAACTTTTTGGAGATGAAGAAAAGAGTATTTAATTCATATTAAAAAAGAAATGGGGCATTAAAAGCTTCCCCAAAGAGTACAATAGTTCACCAAAAACGCCCTCCCTCAAGGATCAAGAATATGCCATCAAAACTGGAAATGGTTGAAGGAGTGAGCTGCAATAGAAGAAACCATGAGCTGCCCTGTAGCTTACACCTGCAAATAAAGACTCCATTAAAGCTCCAAATGAAAGGTCTGAATGGCCTTTCCAATTACCAACTTGGATGGGAATCTTTCACCCTCGAAATTGACTAAGGCAAGAAACTAGTCATCCACTAGCTCTCCCTCTTCACAAATGCAATTGCAAATTCTAGAAATGATTAAAAGCTATTCTCATACTTCATTTCTACATTTTATAACCAACATTAGCCTTCTAAGGGTCGAAATCCTCTCAATAGATTCAATAGATTTTCATTTAAGAAATATTCCACATTTGCCACTTGTCTCCTAGTTCCAACCTTCCATCTTCTCCCAAATTCGATTTTGAGTCTCTTTGGCTTCTCCAACTCCCAAATTCGCCTTCTTTGAGCCTATTTTTGGGGCTGACATGTCATAGTGGTCAGATGTCAGAGGTCAGGTCTGCAATTTGTCATTGTTGTCATAGATTCTCCATCATTGGTGTCATAGGGGCTAGGGAATCTAGCCCAAGTGTCCACAAACTTCCACTTTGACTCTTTATCTTCCATGGAGGTTACCAATCCTTCCAAATTCGACCTAATATGCTCAATGACATGTTTTATGACTTACCAACTCACCCAAGAGTGTTCACATTCCCATTAATTCGAATTTGCAAAAGAGAGATACCATGTATTATGAAAAATCAAGCTAGTGTGGGTCCCACATCCTCCATATGTCTCCAAAACCATTTGTCACTTAGGATTTCTCTTGAATTTCTTTATTCACTCTATTTATTAAATACTTGAACCCTTCTAATGTCTAAACATCATTTATTATCCCCCTTAGTCCAAATCCCAAAGCTTCCACCCCAAACCTAGGAAACTAGTAATTTTCCTCCTTGGCAATTATTTGACCCTTAACATCAATTTTACAGAATCTAATGAATATGGCTAATGTGATTAGGCCATTGTGACCCAATTCCAAATTTGGGACATGACAAATCCTCCCTTCCGAATATTGCTTGTCCTCAAGCAATTTCAAACATGGGTGTTGAAGAATCTGCTTTCTGTATAATTCTTTGAAGTTGTCATTGAATTGCCAAACCTTGAGTCTTTGAGTTTCCATGAATATTTTAGAGAGGAACCACCATGCTTGCTGCTGCACTACTCTTATTAAAATCACTTTATTAAGTGGGGAATCCATCTCCCATGCTGCTTGCTTCCCCCCAAAAAATGAAACCACTGAGACAAAAATTATTCCAGGGTCCCATTGCTTGTATTGCACCCCAACAATTAAGAGTGCTCTCCAACCTACACCATTAGATAAGAGGATTCCTGGATCCCATTTTCTTGTATGCATTCTTCCAAACATCATGAGTACCAAATATATATCATCCAAGTACATAACAACATAATGAAAATGTACATCAAGGATATGCTTCATCAAAGAGTCATGAAAGTGCTTATACCTCCAAGCAAGTAGACCACCATTTTTTAAGTGCATACAAGCTTCAAGTGACCCATCAAATCTTCTCCAATGACATAGGTGAGGATCCCATGTCATATAATGCTGCTCCAAGAGGATGTGATATGCATCAAAAGATTCAGCCATGTATTCTTTCATCCAAGAAGTGAATGAAGAATCTCCACTAGAATCTGAACCAAATAATGAGCAGAAAAAACAAGGAGACTTCAAATGACTCAAAGAAGTCTCACCCATACATCCATGAATGTGAGAATCATAAAGATGTAACAAAGTACGTGGCTGCCAACAAAAATGTTCTCCCATCATAAATCCATTCATCCAAGTGTTGGATGGAGTTCCTCTAACATCAAATGAACCCAGTGTTGAGCAAGAAAAACCATGAGTATTCAAGTGACTCAAATCCATATAATAGGTGCATCCATGTAGATGTGAATCATCATAAAGTGACAAATTATGCTGCTGCAAATGTGAATAAGAATGTGCTCCAACCATGTCATCATAAAAGTTAAATCTAGGAGTTCCATACTCCTCATGTGGCACCATCAAAAAGAACCCTTTCACCCATACTTCATTGAGACTAATACTGCAAAACATGGAATTGTAGGATGTAGGAGAATGTACTAACTCACCCAAATGATCAAAAAGTTCAGGAGTTTCATCATGGGAAGGATCCATGTGGGTAGTATCATGCAGCTCCTTCAAAAGTGTGAACTCTTTGTCATAGTTTGGTTCCAATGTAGAGGAATCATGCTCTTCTTTAAAAATTGCATAACCTTCATCAAGAGGCAATTCAAATTCATCTTCCACCACATCAAGTGTTTGGATCTCTTCAAGTTCATCTTCAAACACATCAAGAACATTCAAATTTTCACATTTCTCATGATCCACCATGTCATGAGAATCCTCCAAACAATCTACCATTTGACAATCTGAAACATAGGAGGAAAAACAAGTATCTTGCAACTTTTCAAAAAGTTTCTCATTTTGAATTGTGAGCTTATGAATATCCTCATTATTCTTCAAGTATGCATCATGTAACAATTCATTAAGCTCAAACAAATGGTTTCTATCAAAAAGCAAAGACATGAAATTACCTTTGATATGGCACATTGCTCTTTGAATCTTCTCCATGTCTTCAAGGAAGGATGTTTCCTCCAATGAAGTAGCTCTCCAACAAGAATTTGACACCAATGCTTGAGTGTCATGGAGAATGCTGAGGGACTCTTGGATATTATTTTCATTCATCTTTAAGGACCCTTCAAGAAAATGAGGCTCTTGTAAATGAACCTCCTCATCTTCTTCAATTTTGCTTGGACCAACTTCATGAAGTTCAAGTGGTGATGGGGAAGTTGATCTTGGTTCTTCTTCAACCGCTACAAGGTCTTCATTATCATGCTTAATGAAACTTGTACTTGTAGAAACACTTTCAAAAGTGATCTCTATGTCACCAACATAGAGGTGTGAGCACCCATCAGTAGGTACTCCTTCATAGTTTAAGCATCCATCAGTAGATGCTCTTTGGTTCATGTCTAAGCTAGAAGGTGTCTCGAAATGATCTTCCATATTTTCAATAGAATCTTCTTCATGCTCTTGTGATGTCTCTTCCTTTTGCTCATTAAAGCAAGCTGATGCATTTTGCCCCTTGGTTTCCTTAAAATCAATAATTTTTTCCACAAGTTCGATAGAAAACAATTCGAATCCTTCCTTAAGTTGCTTGGTCATATCCTTAAATATTGTTTTCATAATTTTTATATGCTCCTCACCATCATATGAGGCTCCCTTTTCATCCCTAGTCATAGTTTCCTCAAAAAATTTGCTCTTCTTCTCCTACTTTTTTTTTTCTTCAACAAAAGCACTTTCGGTTTCAATATCTAATGGTGGTACGTGAATTATTGTCCTCATGAATATTATACCACATCAGGTGCCAATATCATGCTCTGATACCACTGTAATGTCCCTTATTAGGAATTTTATTAAAATTGCAATTTTCCACTTGTTTTCCCTTGTTCGACCTTTGACTAGTTTTGATCTCTAGGTCCCAAATTTGCCCCAAATGATCCCAAATCTTCTGAGAAGGTGTATGAATGATATTAGAACATAAATATGTGTTTCAGGGATGCCTTTGGACCTTTAAAATACTTCTGCAAATCCTCTTTCAATTCTGATCAATGTAGGTAACTTTACTAGTGATTTTCCTTTGACTAGTATTGGTCTCTAGGTCTCAAATTGACTCCAAATGCCTTCAAATATTCAAGGAAGGTGTATTAATGATATTATAACTTGAATATGATGTTTATGGATGACATATGTCCACCAAAAGACCTATGCAAACTCTCTTAAGATTATGAACCAATTATGCAATTTTACTAGTAATTTGGGGTTCAAATCCCCCTAGGGTAAGCACTGAAAATGGCTTCCCAGATGCTTCCAAACCCACTCAAATTTATGAACAGAGGTATGTAATGTGTTAAGTATTTTATTAAAGTATCATATGCACTATTAATGGATTATTACAACTGTTCTCACCCTCTCCCATTCAACTGCAAAAATCCCCAATTCGACCCTTGGGGAAATGGCACTATTTCACCTCCCAATACAACTAAACTGAGTAAAAATGCTTCAAATTCTCAAGTACAGTACATGAAAATTGTAGAATACATCCATGGCAGTATATTGATCACAAATATATCAGAGAATCATCCATTCATTTGAAATCATCATCAATACATTGGCTCACAACAAGGTAGTGGGGAAATGGCATTGTTCTTCCATTAAAAATGAGATTTATACATTTCTACTTGGAATTTCGACCTGAAAATTTTTGGAGATGAAGAAAAGAGTATTTACTTCATATTACAAAATAAATGGGGCATTAAAAGCTTCCCCAAAGAGTACAATAGCTCACCAAAAACGCCCTCCCTCAAGGATCAAGAATATGCCATCAAAACTGGAAATGGTTGAAGGAGTGAGCTGCAATAGAAGAAACCATGAGCTGCCCTGTAGCTTACACCTGCAAATAAAGACTCCATTAAAGCTCCAAATGAAAGGTCTGAATGGCCTTTCCAATTACCAACTTGGATGGGAATCTTTCACCCTCGAAATTGGCTAAGGCAAGAAACTAGTCATCCACTAGCTCTCCCTCTTCACAAATGCAATTGCAAATTCTACAAATGATCAAAAGCTATTCTCATACTTCATTTCTACATTTTATAACCAACATTAGCCTTCTAAGGGTCGAAATCCTCTCAATAGATTCAATAGATTTTCATTTAAGAAATATTCCACATTTGCCACTTGTCTCCTAGTTCCAACCTTCCATCTTCTCCCAAATTCGATTTTGAGTCTCTTTGGCTTCTCCAACTCCCAAATTCACCTTCTTTGAGCCTATTTTTGGGGCTGACATGTCATAGTGGTCAGATGTCAGAGGTCAGGTCTGCAATTTGTCATTGTTGTCATAGATTCTCCATCATTGGTGTCATAGGGGCTAGGGAATCTAGCCCAAGTGTCCACAAACTTCCACTTTGACTCTTTATCTTCCATGGAGGTTACCAATCCTTCCAAATTCGACCTAATATGCTCAATGACATGTTTTATGACTTACCAACTCACCCAAGAGTGTTCACATTCCCATTAATTCGAATTTGCAAAAGAGAGATACCATGTATTATGAAAAATCAAGCTAGTGTGGGTCCCACATCCTCCATATGTCTCCAAAACCATTTGTCACTTAGGATTTCTCTTGAATTTCTTTATTCACTCTATTTATTAAATACTTGAACCCTTCTAATGTCTAAACATCATTTATTATCCCCCTTAGCCCAAATCCCAAAACTTCCACCCCAAACCTAGGAAACTAGTAATTTTCCTCCTTGGCAATTATTTGACCCTTAACATCAATTTTACAGAATCTAATGAATATGGCTAATGTGATTAGGCCATTGTGACCCAATTCCAAATTTGGGACATGACACATTCTTCCATCCATTCAGAAGTGTGAAAGTCAAAGATTGAATTTTTAGGGTTTCTCTAGCAAACCCTAATCAAGCTCCAGATCAAGTTTCAGGGGGAGTTGAGGCTAAGGCCTTACATAAGAAGACTACAAAAGGTCTCAACAGGTATGACTTAAGGAGGTTCAGGTATGCTTTGAAATCTGATTCTTGATTAAGTTCATAATGTGTTTGTCTTCATGTTATTTATTAGTACAATCTTGATTAATTTTATTAATTGTCTTATCACCCTAGTAACAATATGAATGCATGTGAATGATCGAAGACATTCATTGATTAGGGCTATATGATTGTACTTATGCATTATGGTGTTGTGTAAGGTAGATGTTGTCTGCTAACAAGACACAGGTACATCACAAAAGACAAATCAAGTTCCATGACCATGACAACATGAAGACAAAGACTCACGAGGTATGTATGACTTTGTTATATTATGTTTAACCTACGAGACATGCAGGTTCTAGCTCAGGATCTCTAAATCATTGAAGAGATTGTTTAGGTATGTTGTACATAACTAAGCAGGTATACTAATCCAGGTATGTTTTCCTATGTCATGTTAGAATCTTACCTTGTGTAAGTATACTTGGTATGATTGGTTAGTAATCAAGGGTTTATGCATACTAGATCAAACAAGAATATGCATGAGTAAAAGAAGACTTCCTTGAAACCCTGAATACTAATAATCATGACTGTACATATTCAAGATTATTTAGAATTAGAATGTTTTGATAATATTGAGAATATACTAATGAATGTATGTTTGTGTATGAGATCATGAGGATGACACTAGTGTACACTTGAGCATGCACAGTGGTACAGAATGAATAGAAGTTTAGAAGACATACAGAAGATCAAGCGGGAGACAACCACACAAACATAAAAGATAAGTATTTGAGTTGTTATTAGAAATAGTAAATGATATTGCTTGTATGCATATTTGTATTCCTAGGATATATCATGCTGAGTGTAAACATTCATAAAGCATTGAACAGTATACTACTAATATGCATATGATTGGTAAATTGGACAAACATTCCATTGTTGCTTATCTAGAATGAAACCTCTTTGCTAACATACTGAGAGCTGTGCACACTCTCGATAGTATGTTCTGGTAGAGATGGAAGGCATCTAGATAGCCACTGTATGCATACAGGATATGGGAAAGTGTTGTGCCAAAGTATTGGTCAAAATAGTTGCATAACTATGTAAATGATATCTGTATGCATAGTAGGTTATCATGTCAATATGATTTGATGATTATGAAGTATTACTAATCATGTACTTAATTTTGATTTGTAGGAAAGATCATGATGAATGATGAACTCTGAACAAGCGATGGATGTTCAACAAAAGATTTACAAATCAAACACACTATAGAAAGCTTGTGGTTAAGAGATTCTCTTAGAAAGAGGAAGAGAATCATGATGAGATGTTTTGCTCCAAGGGACTAGATAAGACCATTCTCTTAATAATGTAATCAGGTTCTGTATGGGTTCCCAGGATCGGTAGTCAATTGATGAGCTTAATGATCATCATGGGTGATGTGGATCTCAACCTTTTCTACAAGGTTGAATATGGGTTCTATACACATATGACATGGATGCAAGAAGGAACTCACCACAGAGTTCGAATGATTTTGAGGTTCAAATTAGTAGACCCATCTGACGAGAGATGGCACAGATAGATATGCAGAAGATCACTCAATGATGAGTGTGAATAATGGACAATTGACAGCTTCATGACAAAGCTTGGACTTTACCAGAAGTAAAACTGTTCCTAACCTTTACCTTAAGGTTGTGGATGATGAACCTATCAT
Organism: Larix kaempferi; assembly: GCA_027924585.1. Taxonomy (NCBI): domain Eukaryota; kingdom Viridiplantae; phylum Streptophyta; class Pinopsida; order Pinales; family Pinaceae; genus Larix; species Larix kaempferi. The sequence goes on along the minus strand of BSBM01001283.1, from coordinate 1,340,497 downwards.
ACCATTATTGTATGACGATGATCTCTTTCTGACAAGGAATGAGAAACAGGTCATGAAAATGGCTGCAGAAATGAAAATGAAAGATCTCGGATTAATGCACTACTTCTTAGGTCTAGAAGTATGGCAAGATACAAAAGGAATCTTTTAAATCAAGGTAAGTATGCTGTGAAGTTTCTAAAAAGATTTGATATGTTGGAGTATAAAGCCATGGCCACTCCCATGGACTCCAACTTGAAGTTGTTAGTTAATGACTCATCGTATTTAGTGGACCTAACCCTATATAGACAAATCATTGGGTCATTGATGTACTTAACAAATACTAGGCCAGATATATGCTTTGCTGTAAATACCCTAAGTCAGTATCTAGTAGAACCTAGAAAGGTGCATTTAATAGCTACAAAGCATGTAGTGAGGTACCTAAAAGGTAAATTAGATTTTTGGTCTATATTATCTTGGAGGTCATGAACTCCGTTTACATGGTTACTCAGATTCTGATTGGGCAAGAAGTGTCTCAGACAGAAAGAGTACATCAGGTGGATGTTATAGTCTTGAATCTGCCATGATCTCATGGTTCAGCAAGAAACAATCTAGTGTGGCCCTCAGTACTGCTGAAGTAGAATATATAACCGCCTGCTCTGCCAGCTGTGAAGCAGTATGGCTTCGAAAACTTTTATTTCGAGTGTTTGACTTAGAAATGGATCCCACTGTGATTATGTGTGATAATCAAAGCTGCATTAAGATGACTGAAAATCCTGTGTTCCATGATAAGTCAAAACACATTGAGATCCGTTACTTCTACATACGAGATATGGTGCAGAGAGGAGCTATCAAGCTTGAGTATATAAGCACTGAGGATCAGATTGCTGATATCCTGACTAAACCTCTGTCTCGAGTAAAGTTTGAATACTTCCGAGACAAGATTGGTATAGTCCAGAAGGACCCTCCTCGAAAGGGGGAGTAGTATAGTACTTGATAACAAGTCTGTCCCTTAAATTTTGTTTTGTTGCACTTAGTTACTTAGAATTATTTAGATTTAGAACTCCTATATATCTTTTATTTTTGATGTGATGTATACATGTTTTGATGTTAGATGTATTAGTGAGAATACATGCTTTGATGTGATGTATACATGCTTTGATGTCAGATGTATTAGTGAGAATACATGCTAGATGTATACATGTTTTGATGTGATGTATACATGTTTTGATTATACATGCTAAATGTATACATGTTTTGGTGTGTTGTATACATGTTTTGATTAGTGATGTATACATGTTTTGATGTGATACATGCTCTTGGATATTTGTACCTGTATAGATGAGAATACAGATGAGGATTGGATCATCCCTAGACTTTCAGTCCTAAAGAGAGTCGTAGATGTGAGGTCTCCGAGAATGAAGTCCTTAGTGGACAGTTGAGGGGATTGGATCATCCCTGGACTTTCAGTCCTAAAGAGAGCCGTAGACGTGAGGTCTCCAAAAATGAAGTCCTTAGTGGACAGTTGAGGGGATTGGATCATCCCTGGACTTTCAGTCCTAAAGAGAGCCGTAGACGTGAGGTCTCCGAGAATGAAGTCCTTAGTGGACAGTTGAGGGGATTGGATCATCCCTGGACTTTCAGTCCTAAAGAGAGCCGTAGACGTGAGGTCTCCGAAAATGAAGTCCTTAGTGGATAGTTGAGGGGATTGGATCATCCCTGGACTTTCAGTCCTAAAGAGAGCCGTCGACGTGAGGTCTCCGAGAATGAAGTCCTTGGTGGACTTGAGGGGATTGGATCATCCCTGGACTTTCAGTCCTAAAGAGAGCCGTAGATGTGAGGTCTCCGAGAATGAAGTCCTTGGTGGAATTGAGGGGATTGGATCATCCCTGGACTTTCAGTCCTAAAGAGAGCCGTAGACGTGAGGTCTCCGAGAATGAAGTCCTTGGTGGACTTGAGGGGATTGGATCATCCCTGGACTTTCAGTCCTAAAGAGAGTCGTAGACGTGAGGTCTCCGAGAATGAAGTCCTTGGTGGACTTGAGGGGATTGGATCATCCCTGGACTTTCAGTCCTAAAGAGAGCCGTAGACATGAGGTCTCCGAGAATGAAGTCCTTGGTGGACTTGAGAGGATTGGATCATCCTTGAACTCAAGTTCTAAAGTGAGCCGTAGACAGGTGTCTCCGAGAATAGAGGATAGGACTGCATCATCCCTGGACCTTGGTTCAAAATGCACGTGATTGGATTAATCATCCTTAGACAGTAAATCCAGGAAGGATAGTCTTAAATGTGATTGTGATTGGATTAATCATCCTTAGACAATAAATCCAGGAAGGATAGTCTTAAATGCGATTTTGGTTGGATTAATCATCCTTAGACAGTAAATCCAGGAAGGATAGTCTTAAATGCGATTGTGGTTGGATTAATCATCCTTAGACAGTAAATCCAGGAAGGATAGTCTTAAATGCGATTGTGGTTGGATTAATCATCCTTAGACAGTAAATCCAGGAAGGATAGTCTTAAATGCGATTGTGGTTGGATTAATCATCCTTAGACAGTAAATCCAGGAAGGATAGTCTTAAATGCGATTGTGGTTGGATTAATCATCCTTAGACAGTAAATCCAGGAAGGATAGTCTTAAATGTGATTGTGATTGGATTAATCATCCTTAGACAGTAAATCCAGGAAGGATAGTCTTAAATGATTGTGGTTGGATTAATCATCCTTAGACAGTAAATCCAGTAATTCTGAAAGGAAGGATAGTCTTAAATATGATTGTGGTTGGACTAATCATCCTTAGACAGTAAATCCAGTAATTCCGAAAGGAAGGATAGTCTTAAATATGATTGTGGTTGGACTAATCATCCTTAGACAGTAAATCCAGTAATTCTGAAAGGAAGGATAGTCTTAAATATGATTGTGATGAGATTGATCCAGTAATTCCGAAAGGAAGGATCATGTATATAGATGACGATGCTGCTAATCGTGTGATGACGATGCTGACGATGTTGCTGATCGTGATATGACGATGCTGATGATCATGTGATGACGATGCTGATGATCGTGTGATGACGATGGTGCTGATCATGATATGACGATGCTGATGATCGTGTGATGATGATGCTGATGATCGTGTGATGATGATGCTGATGATCGTGTGATGACGATGCTGCTGATCGTGTGATGACGATGCTGCTGATCGTGTGATGACGATGCTGATGATCGTGAGATGACGATGCTGATGATCATGTGATGACGATGCTGATGATCGTGTGATGATGATGCTGATCGTGCAATGATAATGTTGATGATCGTGAGATGACGATACTGATGATCGTGCGATGACGATGCTGATGATCGTGAGATGACGATGCTGATGATCGTATGATGATGATGATGCTGATCGTGATGGTCTAGATGACGATGTTGATGATTGTAAGGATCCAGACGTTGATGTTGCTATAGTTGTTCAAGTGCTGCAGAAGATAAAGACTCAGTACTGAAGATGTTGATGTTCCAGTAACTGGTTGAGTTACTGATGATGTTAAGAAAGCTTCCGATGATTTATAGATGTATCATGTATGATGTTGATGACTCCTTGCTCGTGTAGATGCTGTTATAATATCCTTCTCGTTAAGGGGGAGTGTTGAGATATTGTAACTTCAAAGAATATTATAATTGTACTTTATTATTCTGGAGATGTTTCATTCCTCCGTAAAGATCTTATTGTATATCCGGAGATGTTTATTCCTCCGTCGGAATGTGGTAACTCGGGTTATTAGACTTCCCTAGTGGAGGTCGGCCCTGTATGTGTTATGTGGGTCAAAGGGTTATTAGACCACCCTAGAGGGGTCGGCCCAGTCAGTTGTAGTGGGGTATTTAACCCATTGGTTAAATACGAGCCTACATGTACTTGTGTAAAAGATATGTCAGAGTAGTGTATAAATAGAGGAGGTGTATTCCTCATTTGATACACACACACACTTGAGAGAGGCGCACTTGTGGAGGAGAGGTCTTCTATGGTGGAGAAGGAGATCATGTCTTTGGTTTGCATCTTTGTATATTGTTGGTCATCTATATTGAGGAAGCTTTACTGGGTTTTCTACCCCATGAGGGTTTCCCAGGATAAATTTGTGTCTCTTGTGTTTATGCTATGCTTTTTGTTTCTTCAGTGATCCTGTATATGCTATTATTGTGAAATGGAATGTAATGCTGCTATTTTCTGTCTTAGCATATTAAATTTTAACAGTAGCAAATTCGACTTTTTCGCCGTCGGATTTTGCGTCAAAAAACTTAGTGAGGGCATCCTTCAAACTTTGACGGGGTTGGTTCCTTCTCAGAGCAGCTGCAGCGTCGATCTAACTCATATGTGGACGAGCAGTGTGCTGGCGAACTAAATCATGGGCAGGCGGTCTCCTTCCAGAACGACGGCATGAATGAACGTGAGCAGGCATGTGTAACTCCCTGCCAAACGAATAAAGAGAAGGTGCGCTGGAGTGCTGACGTGGGCGTGGAATTTATGTTGGCAAGCTAAATGTGGATGGATGGACTCCTTCCAGAATAATGGCATGAGCGAGAGCTTGGCCAACATGCATGACTCCAGGATGAATGCGCAAACGAATAAAGGCTTGGAGTGTTCACGTGGACGTGAGATGTGCTGTCAGGCTTGGCGGGCATAAGAACAGATCTTCTAGAGCAATAGCTCATGAACCAGGCCCATTGCATGTCGAACAGAACCCATGTGTTCTTCTCTTCATTCAATGGTCTAAGATGTGTCAACCACGGATTTCCCGGGCTGAATGGAGGGATAAACGATGATCTGAACATGTTTTAGGCTGAGCACGTAGCGCATGGGATGAATGGTGGGTAATTTGCAAATCGTGGCCTGTCAATTAAAGCCATAAGTGTTAATTATGCCCCAAAACATCATGTTAATCATAAATAAACCATAATATATGAAACATAATAAGATTTGCATGGTAAGTAAATTTGTGCATACCTGGACTGTTTGATGAGCTGAATGGCTAAGAAAACAACTTACTATAGCAAAAACGATAGAAATAACGCCACTTCGAGTAAATCAAATGATAAAAAATGGTGACAATATTGGACACCAACAAATGTTCATGGTAGAGGGCCATACTTGGGAAGAATTATATGGCTTGAAATGCCTAGATGGTGTTTTTAGATTGAGCATAAGAGTTGGAATTGGAGTTGGTGATGAATTCATAAATTATGAAGTTCATTTTTATGAAGACTAGGTAAATAAAAGATTCAAACATTGTAAATGTCAATATGTCAAATGAAAGAATCTTGAATTGACAAATAGTGGGGAGCCCAAATTGACAGATAGTGGGCATAGTGTTTGGTGTAAATTTGCAGTTTGGGGAGGGTCCATGTGTAAAATTAATGGAAGATATATGTCCATGGAAATTTGAGAGAGATCGAACCATTTTTTGGGTGAAATTTGATGCTAACTAACTGTATGAGATGAAGGAGCCACGTATACTTGGGTGTACATGCAACAATGCTAGTTGGACTTCAGATGTCTGGGTAGAAGCCACATAAAAATTGCAAAACCTTGGTATCCCATGAATGGACTAGATTGAATCGGGCCCATTAGATCAAAGGTTGTATTTCTCTCATGGGATTCTTATTGGATATTTTGGATTGTAGAAAATTCATGAACAAATAAGATTAAATCCTCAAATTTGATCAATGGTCAAGATCTTCTCAAGGGACTTGGTAAATGCAAAGCAGTGGATATGAGCTTTACCATGAATGGCCCATATTAAATCAGACCTTTGAGATCTATGGTCCACATTGCATCGCACTAAGGAATTGTGTAAGCATCTCGAATAGGGATAATTTTAAGGACCCGTACTTATTTAAAAGTGTATAAACCTTGGCGAATCCTACCAATGCTTAAAATGTCAACTATAAAATATTTGGCGATATTTTTGAAAACTTATTTCAATTTCTAAGGTTTTATATAGTTTATCTAATAATTTGGAAATTTTTAGAGTGAAAAACGTTTACCCCATCAAAATTGGGTGAAATAGGGCTTCAAAAATTTCAAATTGGCGAATCTCTTTTTGGAAAAATAGCCCATGGGCTAAATTTCGCCTCTAAAATTATCCTTGATCTTGAAATGGTGAGGGAAATGTGAGTGGTCAAGATTTGATCAACAAATTAAATCAACAGAAGAGATATCCTTGTGTGACTTGGTAAAAGATAAAGGTGGCAAATATGAAATTTCCACAAATGACCAAGATTTTATCGATGAGTTGAGATCTATGACACATATCTCAATACTATAGTTGGCCAAAAGGTAAGAGGAGAGATAACCTTTTACCATGAAAAATCTATATCATTTTGAGAGATTAAATCAATGGCCTAGATATCATTACGAAACCTCGGGAAAAAACTTCAAAGATAGAGAAGGGAATGTCGTGAATGGTTAGGATTTGTAAGGAATTAGATTGATATTGCATATTGATCCACGATATTTTGAAGGGAATAAATGACATGGAAGGGATGGGACAAAGGGGATGATATGGTAGGATTGGGGGGATTCCATGTAGACTACAGGTGGACACCAATGCCACATAATCACCCCCCACATTAGTATGATGCCATGTCAATAGATGAAAAAGTGTTTAAAAAAGTTTGAAATCATTTTCTTATTTTGGCCATACCAAGAGTAGATTAAGTTAAAATTCAATGAAATTTCATGGGTATGTTCACATGCTAAGGACTATAAAAGTGCTTGATAGGAATTATGTGGGAAAATTTAGCTCCAAATTTCTATAAATTAACAATTAGTAGTTTTTTAATACCAATAGACTACTCTTTCATAGAATCTATGTTGATGATGGAATTTTCACAATACAAATTATGGCCAAGCACAAAGAAACTAAGTGGATAATTTGGCCTAATTCCAATGAGTTTGGAATGTAGATGTATAAATAGGCCAAAATCAACTGTTGCAAGATACGTTTTGGTGATTTTTTAAATTTTGGAGGAAGTAAAAATGACACAATATGTCCAAACTAGAAAACAAAACATTTATTGAACATTGTATCCTCTCAGCAATCTTAACAAATTTGTTCAAGTAAAAATTTCCTAGTTTTTCTCCATTTGGGAGAGCATTTTTTGCCAAAATTTCAAAGTTTGGAAGAAGTGCATAAAACAAAAAGTGAAAAATCAAGATTAATGCAAAAAATGACCAGAGCCGTCATATCACTTATTGGAAGGTTGCTAAGTACTTGTTATTATTTTATTTTTTATCTATTCCCGATACATAATTTTTTTTCCATTTATTTCTATATTTTCTCCTACGATGGAAGAAGTTGGTCTCCAAGGTTGATTGAGGTAGTGACAACAATCCACAAATTGAGTAGAAATAACAGTTTCTTAGAGCTGTAACTCTTAGCTGAGAACTCAAAATGGAGTACAGATATATTAATTAGAAATCTGATGTAGAGGAGATTATAATAGAATATTTTTTTTTCAAAATATTCATTGGGTTGTATCAGAAACTGGTTAGAATATATCCTTTGGGTTTTATTGTGTAAGGTAGTTATCACTATGAGGGACCATCAGAGTATCCTAAATTTTGTGAAAATTTTGTATGATGATATAAGAGTGTTCTATATGTGAAATTGACTAAAGATTATTGTATAAACATTGGAATCCTATTCTCATAATGAAGTGGAGGCATAGTTGGCAGAGCAAGCAGGGTAAAATTACGTGTTAACTAGTCATGTGAAGGATTTAAACTATGATTGGGTGAGTGATTGGTAATATGGAATTACTTATCATGAGAAAGATGATAATATTTTGAAAACAATGGTTATAAAGATGGAGAAATACTTGGAATGGAGATGGTTGAGGGTTTTACAAATGTGATGGAACCTTATCCAAAATGCCTGCAATGCATTCATTAATATTAGCATATGTAGGATGGTTGTAGAGAATTTTTCTATGCCCTTTATTATAGGAACAATGACTTCAAAATTATGATTATAAGAATAAATGCATAGAAGAGTCATGAAATACATCAACAAATATAGAATGACACTAATATGCATAAAAGAAGTATATAGGTTGCTAACCTTTTTGAGAGAAGGAAATGCATTGAAGTAATAATGGTTATAAAGCATGGTTACAAATAAGTTATGGAAGTTTAGTATGGTAGAGGAAATCTACCAAAGAAAAAGAGAACATGGTTTTCATGAGGTGATGGATAAACCATATGATGGGTGACCTATCTCTATGGGATAATTAAATAAGTATATAGAACGTTTAAAGCTATGAACTAATAACGTATGTGTAAGAGATGAGAAGGAAATGAATGGACTTCAATTGATTTTAAGGATTTTAATGGTGGAATAAGGCATTCCAGTGTGTGGATCTATCTTTTGGTTCAGAATTGTGGTGAAGAGTTCCATAGAAAGGAAAAGAAAGTTCCATAATTGAATGCAACTTAAAGACAACTAGAGATATGAAAGAGAATGAGATGAGATATAAATGGATGATTAAAATATGGGAAGATTTTACTGCATGGAGGAAATGATTTCAGACATAAATAAGTATTGTTATAAGAAGATGATGATAAACAATGTTGAGTGCAATATGATTCTACAAATGGACATTAATTTTAAGGGAGGACATAAGATATTGCAGTGACTTCCATAAGGTAAGTATAAATAATTCATATGAAATAGAGAGTGTATTCAATCTTGGCATGGTTTGTAAAAGATAGTTGACTTTGGAAATACTCCAAATGGTGCTAGAATGCCATTAATTGTAGCAATATGAAGTGCTATAATGGCCATGTAAAGTTAATGTTGAAGCAATATTGGCCAAGGGAAGGAAGTACTAAAGGAATATTGTAATGCTGCTATGGGTAGAAAATCAAGAATGGTCAAGTTGGGCTTGGCTATAATTTCTCAAGGTAAGTGGGGTAGCAATGCAAGGTGAAAAAAATAGAAGAGAAAATCAAATTGAAGAAAATATTGTTGCATATTCAAATGGACCTTGAGGACAACCTAAGACAACAAAGAATATTTCCAAGAAAACATTGTAAGTTGCTACAATGCTAAGTAAAACTACATAAGGATAAGAACATTGTTGTAGGATTAATTGGAGAACAATGCCAACAAGGAAAAATTGATCAAAAGAAGGCCATGGATTAGATTAGTTATGACATGGAAGTGAAATTCCATCATATGCAGAGAAATTGGAATGGATAATTCCTTAACTTTTCTCTTTCTATTCATTTTATATTTATTAACATTAAGAACATTGCTATACATACGCATGGTAAGTGCAAGAGTGCAAGATAGTTGAAAGTAATATGCATTAGTTGGCAAATTGTGAAATAATGCATGGTGCATGTAGAGCATATATGGGTTACATATGACTTTAGTAGTATTTTGTTATATATGAAATCAATGTGCCCTGATGATTAAATATGATTGATATGGTTGTGTAACTAGAAATGGATTGATAACATGGTTGAAGATGTTGAATGATCTTGTTACATGTGACAGGGAAGAGAATAATATAAATAAAGTTTTAATCAAAGGGATAGTGAAAGGATTGTGTAATCCTCCATAAGACATTAATTGATATGGTAACACTAGAGATGTTGACAATATCCATGCAAATGTGGATTTAGTTAGGCTTACGGTGCATATTATGTGTTGAAGGGAATTTAGGTAACAATTCCTTTAGTAGTGATTTGTCATCATAAATTGGTAGCTTATGATGTTTGAATGCACGCATTTATGTGAATGATACCCCACCAAGTATGGTAAGAGAAAGAAGTCTTAGAAATATAATGGTTGAGAAAGTTCCTTTAATGCATACATATAAAATGGACTGTCATGTCATGTTATGTCGGCTATGAGTAAATAACTAAGGCAAATTAAGACTTAAGATCCTATTGTGGAAGTGAATGCCATGTGATATTGCCATGGGTGAGGCCATAGTTTGTTGGATATGGAAAAGATATAGAAATACACAAGTATCCAATTGTCCTCCTATTTGGATCAGTGTCTTGGATTGTAACGTTGTTTCCAACAAAAAGTAATCAATAGAGGGGAAGGGTTTCCTAAGGAACCGCTTGCAGAGAAAGGAAATGCTTTTTAGTACGCCTAAAGGAATGTTTAGCAATCTAGTCCTAGTGTTGTGTTGGGATGAAGAAGAAGGTTTCCAAATGGTCGTGCAAGTATTGGGGAGGTGGGTAAATCATGTGTCAAGCCATTGGCTACACCTTCTAAATCATCATGGTGCAATGCATGACACCAATATATATGTGTGGAAACAATTACACAAGGGTGTATCCTTCCACTTGGTATGGGGCTAAGCCTTGTAGATTGTAGCAAGGCCTCGGTCCTTGGATCCCCTTGGGGGAGTGTGAGTTCTCCAAATGGTCCTGCAAGTGGTTGTTAGTGAAATATAAATAAAATTAAACAAAATGTAACAAATGAATTGGGGGAAGAATGCAAACTCAAACAACCAAATGTATGCAAACCACTTTGTATTGCCCAATGGTCAATATGTACAACACCTAAGAGATTTGGGTTTCAATGGAATCCAACAATATCCCTTAGGGGGGTCCTTCTTGTCCAAACTATATGCTAAGTGGGTGAGAGAAAAAAGGAGAGAAACTCTTTCCCCTTGGAGGAAGGTGGCAAGGGAGCATTGGAATGTTTTCAAATGTGGGAAGAGGTGATCTATGAAGGAGCTCTAACACAAATCCAGTAGCATAAATTTGTTCTTTTTTCTCTCTACAAGATGCATGTCGTTGGCCTCCTTTTATATGCCAAGAGTTGGCCAAGAAAAAACTAGATCCAAATGTGAACCCATGCCCTCCATGAACTAGTTCGAAGGTACCCAAAGGGGGGCTGTTTAATGCCACCAAGTGTGTGAGCAGCCAAATTTGGATTGTTGGTGGTGATGGGGATTTCAAGGTCCTTCATTGCACCGCGGGAAGTAGGTGGTCCCACTATTTTGACAGTTGCATGGTTATCAAAGTAAAATACATGTGAGTATCACATAGGGACTAAAATGATAACATGTGTTATAGCTCATGTCAAAAATGGTTCAGCTGCGCAACCTCTTCTTTTGACTGTTCTTGGGCACTTTTGGACTCATGTTTCCTTTTGGATTTGTTGAGGATTCCTTTGGTGATATGAATTATTTATGTTGATGATGCCTTACTACAAGAATCTCCTAAACATCACATATGTGAGAGATTTAGGCGTTAACAGATGCCCCCTGATGTATGAGCATTAGAAGGTACTGTAGAGTTGATAATGCATCATCGTTTATTATGTTTCTCTCATGTTCTGTAGTACAAAGCATATGTGGACAAGAGGGTCCTCCCATGGGGGAATATTGTTGGTGACGATCGGTGAAGCTATAATAAATAATGGTGTTTTATACAAATGAGGTGGGTATACCCATGCTCATGAAAAGTTGTCAAGGTGATTACAATAAGAGAAGACCAAGGGGTCAAATCAAAGATACTGTTGGGACAAGGGTGAAGGTGGCTTCAATCCATGTGAGAGTAGATGACCTAGGAACTACTTCTAAGTGTTGAAGAAGTAGAATTGTTGACAGTCATGATAAGCCCACGGGGGTGGGGGACCAGAATGGTTGCGAAATTGCCTGAGGGGAAACTTCACTGTTCCAGATGGAATTATACCATGGTTTGTAAATGTGGACACTGCTACCTTCAAAAGTACATTTACCCCTGATGCGATAGATGTGTTGATGTCAAGCATAGGGTAAACCACTAAGTTAGGGAGCAATAATGACTCTCCCTACTAAGTTCGAGGTGATCCATTATAGTGATTGAAAGGGACCCCAAGGCACAACTGCAACTACTGCAACTCTTGGAATATAGTGATTTGATGTCGACAAGAGATGAAGTACATGGTAAGACAAGGGTCTTATCCTGAGAACCAAGATCATTTTGTAACCAATTGTTAGTCGAACAGACCTGACACAAGATTCGCTGATAAGTGTGGGGCTCATAACTTCCTTTTATCGATGTAAACATGGCGAGTGTTAACAACAGCATTCCTTTGGGGAAGGTATAGAGTGAAATGAAGGGAGAAAAACTACAGATGAAGGGGATTTTATGGAGACACAATACTAAGAGTAAGGGTAGCCGACAAAACAGGTAATGATGAGACTCAAATACATCGATCAAAGGTGACCATGGTTTGCTTCCAAAAAGAATCAGGAGTTCCCATGGTTTTATGTGTATTGAGGAACTTGTTTTTATATAAATAATAATGGGTGGGGTCCCCAGAGTTTTGGGTGTGTTGGGGGACCAGTTTGATGATGGGAAGAGTCCACACAGTTTTGAGTGGGTTGGGGGACGCTTTCCAAGATGAGGTGAGGGTTGTTTTGAAAACACAAAGACGGGTGCCCCATGAATAAATTCCATGCAGATTATTCCTGTGGGAAGAATTGAATAGAATTGGTTACTTCTAAGGGTGGGGGCCACATTGGTTTCTTTGTGGGGGTGATGATACGAGGAATATTGTTGCTGGTAGAGTGCTCATGGAGGTATGAGTGGTCAATGGTGAATATTGATCCTAACATATGCCAAGGAATCGAATGGCATCAACTGCTAGAGGTGGGGGAGTAAATGCACAACTATAAAATGATGAACAAGGGATACTATTTTCAATTTGGATCGAATTCCTCAGGCTTGTGGGGGTTCAACATCATGGGTGTCAATTTTTGACAAGGTTGGAAATGGTGTGCACACCCATGTGGGAACATGCTATTCCCAGTGATGATGTTGATGGCACATCATGACTGCAAATTAGGGCCTTATGGTTATCAGTGGGAATACTGGTAAATGCATTGTAAGCAAAGGGAAAACATTTCCTATATGCTAGTTTTGTAATGATACCTGAGATAGAAGCCCAACACCATTGTTGAGGGATGGAGTCGTGTTCTTACAATGGAAAATAAGAGTCGCATGCATGTCTTAGTTGTGATCCTACACATATGGCGCACATACCCAAGTGTAGTAAAGAACATGACGAAGGTATTGACAATGCAAAAATATACAACCAAAAGATGTCACGCTACGCACAGACTTCCTTCAAGGAGGGAATGCTTTTATATGGTTTGGTTAATAGATATATGATGGATGAAAAATTTCCCTTTACAAGTGACTGTGAGTTCATCATGGTTGATGTGGGTGTTTTGGAGTTGCAGGAGCATAACTATAATGAGTTTATGCCACTAGTACTCGGGGACATGGTACAAACCCATATGTTACGTGACACAGGGCTCTTGAGGTTTTTCAAGTGCCCCTTGTTGCGATCGTTTGAGTACCTGCTATGAAGGCTGCTAGACATGTAGGACCCTGATAGGGGGGTATTCAGAGTTGGTGGGGGGGACCTGAGTATCATGGCTCAGGATATCTACTTTTTGACCAGGTTACCTTACCACAGGGTGCAGGAGCTAGTGCCTCTATAGATGGAGTGGCAAATGATCTACAGATTGGTGGATCACTACTAGGATGGGGACCATAGTGCTCTAAAATCTAGTCATATTTTTTTGAGCCATTTGAGGGCTCTACTAGTGAGGGTTGTGGATAACATCGTAGTGCGAGTGTTGGGGGTAGAATCCCCTAATAAGATCACCAGAGGGTAGTTGGTACTTGTGGGGCATGTGATTGCTAGGAGGGGAGTGGCGTGGGGACCGCTTTTACTCTGTACTATGATGGAGAAGATGATTTCTCTGCAGTGGGGAGGTCCGAGGAATACTTTTTGTTATGGGAGCATGTTATGCTCCTACCTATTTTAGCATTATCCGACGTTGAGGCCACCAGTAGTGGTGCCTCCAAGGGGACTTCAAGAGCCCCGGATGATGTACTGGGGGTAAGTGATTCCCCGTGTTGGTGGTGGGGAGGTGGGGGCATAATATGCCCCACACATTTTGGATGTGTGGGAGCAATGCAATGGGCTGATGGAGAGATACTCCTAGAGTGGCATGGATTACTGAGGGGATCTAGAGTTAGCACCTCCAGTAGGGGTTTTCGACGCATCAGGTATGCTTTTTGTTTGTATTGATAGTGACATATATTTATGTACATTTTTTTACCTTGCACATACTTTATATATTTATCATGTATTGATGGTGGTTTCCCTTTGTGATGTAGATATTGGGTCGGTATGTCCATCCTGGAAAGCGGGGAAGCATTTGCAATAAGATAGGGGGGTCAGACTGGTAGCAGGAGCGATTCTGGATATTTGGGGTGTAGCTCTGGCTGGAGGTACAGAAATGGGAGGAGCTCCTACTAGGGTAGAAATCGCAGGAGAGTGTATGGTCGTTGTCTTAGTTGACTTGGAGAGATGGATTGGTACTATGTCGGAGGGGGTTGACGACAGAGGTTTCACTAATATTGATGACGAGGAGCAATCCCTTATGCTCTAGCTACCGACCGAATGTGGACCGGCGTGGAATCATGTTATGTAGAGGTTGGTGGTGGCATTCCATGTGGCAAGGGAGGTGTAGGGGGACCAGGGCCTCTACCAAGATAGAGACCACGGCCCGAATCAAGATCAGTTCGAGGACCAGACCTCGAGGTATCTAGAGGGGAGGCCATATGACCTTTGGATATTATGGGGCCACATGATCCACCAGCTGGCGGGACATCTTGAGTGTCTTGTATAGGGCTATGAGCCTAGTTTTTGTATATGTTCTTGATGGAGCCTATGGGAGGCGGGTTGTATGATGTATCCCCCATAAGGCTATTTCGTGTATGCCCCTGGATGGCCATTTTTGTAGATGACAGCTATTTTTTTACGATATATATATACACACACACCATTTTTACCGCATATGTGATATACTTCTCATATTTATGATGTGTCTATGTATGTTGTTGATGTGATGCATATGTTTTAATAAATACTAACTCATATGGCGTGGATGGTTATCAATATATGATGCATGATGATGATATATATGTATGCTTGGAGGTAGGTATGTACACATAATATATACACATGTTTTTTTTTGGATGTGTAGGACTAGGAAGTCGGGTGATGTATCAAGTGTTAGTTAAAGACCTCGTTAGCGATGGAGTCAATGAATGCATTGACGTTTCTTAGTATATGTGTGAAAGTAATGGTTTGAAACTATCATATGAGAAGGTGCACTCGCAAGAACTTGCGAAAAAGGAGGGAATTGAGGACATGAAATACATTGTTTAGCTGCAAGACAACTAACTGGGACTCTAGGTGTACCTAAAGATGGTGTATGGTGAGGTGGGTAGCATCACTTAAGAGACCTATGCTAGCATCGTATTCTTTTTGGTTATTTGTGAGTGCCCCCAAACACACTCCGCCAGTGTGGTGGATGACATAGGAGGGGGAGTAAATAGCCCAAGAAGCTGATGAGAGGTTCTTAGACCATCGACTTGCGTTGTCCATGTACCCGATATAGATGTTTGTTCAAGCGATCATCTACATAAAGAGAAGAGAGACTTATTCTCAAACCCAAAAAATGGATCGGACATAAGAAAATAAAATGTTGACACAAATAAGAAGGGTAACAGGAGGTGATGGGATCCTTCCTTATGTTTGGGGCTGTTAAATGTGGGAATCACTAGTGGTACCAGTAGTAGGATGATACTTGGGGGATCATCCAACATTTAATAGGGGGACTAGCGGTATTTAATCGCTTGGGAATGCTTGCGGGGGATCCGCATCTTCATTAGAAGATGAGGAATCACTAATAGTGAGGACACCAAAGGAGATATGGTGTCAATGGTATCCAACAAGGGAGAAACTAATTCCTCAGTTGGTGAACCATGAGGGGACGTGATGAGGGAAATAAGCTGATCTTGGAGTCTCATTAGTTCGAGACGAGCTTGTCATTTTGAATGGGGCATTGGAATGAGAAGTGGGCAGTATCACTACAAGATCGACAGGGTCGTGGTATTCGGGCACGAAGGTGTGCATGTACCTCTAGGGATTTGACTTGATCCAAAATGGTTGTGATATCCCTAAGGGGAAGCATGTTCATGGGATTCCCGTAGGAGGAGTATCCATTATGTGGTGTTGTCATCATAATATTAAGAGGTTGGGGATATTGCAGCGTTGTAGGCTCCACAACAGGAACTTTCGTAAGAGAGGCTTATGTGAGAGGTGCAACTGGTGTTGTCGCTAATGTAGTGACCACATTGATGGAATTTACTTCCTAGGTTGGTGGGAAAGATTTTTTGGCCTTCACTTGAGTGAGGTGAATTGTTTCCAAAGCATCCTGAAATCAAGGGATACCAAGGTAATGGTGTGTGTAGTGCCAACACTGGGAACACATCAAACATGCGTGATTTTTATGCAATGAATTGGAATTAGGTGTGGGTGATGATGGTGTGCCCCGGTCTACGATCAGTGGAGCATGGGTTATACTAACCGAGGTGTTAAGAAAGTTTCGAAGATCTGTGGAAATGTGGGGCACATGTTGGTCACATGGCCTTTTTTCCCGCAAAGAGCACATGGTGGAGTGACTCTCTGGGTGGGAGTATCGGTCGATACTTGGGATTTTATTCGTTGTTGGTTGATGCCCTTTGCTTTAGGCTAAGCGACCTCTGACGAGTTGGGTGTAGGGTTAGGTAGGAGGGGGGATTCTAACTTTGGTTGTTTCATGCCCCCATTGGTGGTCTTAGCGGAGGTCGATTGCAATATAGATGCGGATGTGTAACATACCCTTTTTGCTGAAAAACATTTTATGTTGGAAATATTATGTTAAATTTTATTGTAAAGTTTTATATTGGGCAAGTGTCCAAGGATGATTGTAATTGCACAATATTTTATTATTTAATAAATTAAATAGGAAACAAACACCTAAGGGGACTGTTGAAAGAGTGTTTACTGACCCACTAGGTGGAATGGAATCTGGGGTAGAAGGCAATGGACAAGTGGCAGCATCATGATGCAACTAACTAGTTGTTGGTATGAGATAACTCCCTTGAAATGTGGTCATAGTTCCCTGGAAGGTGGGACTGGAGGTTGAGGCTCATTTATTGAAAATTGACCACTAAAGACCTAGGCAGTCTATATAAGAGCCATCGAATTATGAACTAAGGTTCATCATTTTTCCTGACAAGGAAATTTACCTTGGAGTTTTGTTGTACTTGCACCCAAGAGATTCGATGAGGGGATCTGCTGAGTTTATGATCATGGTGTAAGTCTTCCTGTTATACTACTGAGTGCAGAAGTTACATTGCTGAGTGCAGAAGTTACATTTATGAGTGCAGAAGTCGTATTTTGAGTGCAGAAGTTATATTACTGAGTGCCTTGCTTCTACATAGATTCCATCTACTTAGTGGTTCAGTAAGCAAGCTCGGGGATCCAAAGGAAGTAAGTAGTTTGGCTGCTTATTCTGGAAAAGGTTTGGAGGAACAGGCCTCCTTGGGTGTTTGTCAGCCCTATCTTCATTTACAGGTTCTAATTGTCTTTTCTAATCCTAAGTTGTTAAAATTTCTATCTGCAATTATTGATTTATTGTTTAAAGGATATTATTATAGAAATGCATTTATTTTAGTTTCTGACCTAATTAGGATTTTGTATAGTAATGATTACGTAAGATGAATTGAATAAAAATATTTCTCTGCATTTTTCCCCATGCTAATGTTTCTGCATCGTACTCTAGTACAGAGAAGGAGATTATATAGATAAATGAATGATTGGCAGATTTCCAATGAATGAATATTTTAACACTATTGTAGGTCAATAATATTTCTTTTAGTGTACTTCTGTAACAAAATTTATATGACTAAACTTAGGTGTTAGAAATAGCATTCATAAATTAGTCATTATATTAGTTCTGTTACAAGATACATATGATAGGTATTCTTAGATTATTTTCTCCCTCAAAAACAATATAATATTACATTTCATTTTTATCTTCTTTTGTTAATAATTACATCTTAAATAGCTGCAAGGATACACGTAACACAAACTACAACATGTTATTTCATTTCTACCTTGGACGGGAATAGTAAAATCTAGAATCTATGTTCTTCTAAGTTTTCCAAAAAGACTCATATTTTATTTTGTATTATGCCCTATTTCAATAACAGAATAAGAAAATAGTTACAATCTCGTTACATAGCAGCGAACAAAAACATTAACTCTCGGCTCTCGGCCAACACTTAAAATCGACAGACATGAACAACAAGTGACACTTTCAATACCATAAGCTTAGGCACAAAAATGATTATCATATACATTCCTTAAGACTAAATTAAAGAGCATCTTGGCATCAACATGAGACTACATTATCACATTTCAATTGAAAACCATTAACAGTAAAACCATACAATTATCTCGATTTAGATATCTTCCTTCAAATCTAAACTTTTGTTATCAGTACAGTGAAAGAAAACTACTATCAAAGAACAGCATGTTAGGCTTTGACGACTTATCACCAGGCTAAACGCTTAGCTCTCAAACTTGTCCTTAAAACACAAACAGTTGCAAAATGATAAACTTCATTTGCACACAAATTGGAGCATTGTCCTCAAATATCAAAACACAAACACCATAACGTAGAAAAACACAGTAGATTGCAAACGTTAAGTTTCTTTTTCTTTTACACAAACTGGAGCACTGCTCACAGTCTCAACCACACAAACACATGCTGTATGAAAGCACAAAGTCTTTTATTTACTGAGAACAGTAGAAGGGTAAAACCATCTCCTTAGTCAATTTCTTTTACAGATTCTATAATGAAAAACAAACACCATAGAAACAACGATGAAGGGGTCAAGGACTTCATCCTCCCTAAGATTCCAGACAGCTCACAAGTTTTTCGACGAAGATCACTCCTCAAAGCCCAAGAAAACACGAAGTCTCGGCAAAGAACATATGAAGGTCCAATAGTCATCTAACCGGAGTAACAGAGTAACCACCGAAGCTTACCAGTCTTTTTCCAGCTACCAAATATCAAAACCTAAGATGGGAAGTCATGGACGAAGGGACCTACCATTTGAAAACAAGTGTGGTTAAAACAAGATTTTGACAGAAGTCATTACATGTGAAATAACAATAACTGAAACTCTCAAAACACAATGGAAGATACAAGGTTCGAACCCAAGAAACATTACCTTCTAAATTATCACCGGAGCAGAACGCCAAAGACATTGCAAACTGTAACCATCACTCCACCACCGAATGCAAAGAAGGGTGGAAAACAACTCTGGAAAAACTACCACTGGACAGACAAGAAAAGCCAAGTATCGAAATGACTTCCATGAAGAAATTGTCTCTCACGCTGGAACTTTTATTACAAAGCTGTCACTGTAAAACACCCATAAGAGTATCGGCCTTAAAGCTATCAGCAGGTCACGGTTTCAAACCATGGGAACTCACCACAAACACCTGCTATTGAAACCCTGAAGGCTCTCAGCCTGTCGGCCTCTCCTAAGAGCCACTACACCGAATGCCAAGGAACAATAAATTCGAAAAACATAGTGGTGGTTAGGGTTAGATCCCAAATCCCAAAACCCTATTTGATCAACGGTGGAGATCACCCGGAGGGTTTTCACGTAATCCCAAGCAACAACCATAGTAAAAACACCATTAATACCCTTAGCCACCAAGGAGGACAGCTTGGATATCTTCGAACCAAAAACACATACAACTCGTCACGTTGTTTGACCCATCACCATACCTTCATGTGCCTAGCACCACGACGATGTCCACAGAGACATTCCACAGACTCAGTGGTTGAATTTATTAAATTCAAAAGGTGAACCAGGCTGCCTACCAACACGGAAGTCATCACGATGTTAATTCTTACCCATCCTTATAATGTATCGATCCTTTGTAAGTTCACAATCCTGCCATAATTACAACACCTTGTGGTAAGCCAAGGTTGTATCGAATTTATTTGCTAGGGACTCATCATGTTAAAGGGTCACGTGATGCACACATGAAATGTATGTAACCCCTGTTCATAGGACTATGTATAAGACTCTACATATATATATTTCAATATAGTATAGAACTTGTATATAGTTCCTAGGCTAGAAATTGATTATAAATTTGTATATAGTTCCTAGGATAGAATTTGAATATGATTTCGCAAATAGTTTCTAAGTTAGAAGTTAAATCAAATATTTCATGTAATTCTTATACTCTAGAGCATACAAGGAATTGCATATATATATTGCACGCTAATTGTACTTAGCCATTACATAAAGAATTTGTTTATCCTTATATTTTGCATGAAATAGAATCTCACAATATTGATATATGGATCCTATCTAGTGATTGTACAAAGTAATAAAAAGGTTAGTATAGGGTTATAAATTTTACAACTGAAATACTTCTGTTTTATAAGTTAGGCTAACTTAAGTTTCTCACCGATGGCATTTTTGACCTTTTGTCTCTTAAACCATTAAGACTTTGGAAATTACTGAAACTGGTTAGAAACTCTTCAGTCACATGTCGTAAACACTAAGGCTCTTACCTATAATCTGCGAAAAAGGATGATTCAAATGCTTTAGCATGAATGCTAAGTAAGCCTCGGGGCATCCGTGGGACCCCTTCATCATCAAACAGAAGAATAATAGTTAACACTTATAAACTTTATATCTTTGGATCAACAACAAAAGAAATGTGAAAATACAGTTGAGCAAGTTTAACATCGAAATGTATATATTAATCATCTTGTTGCAAACATTACAGTTTTGACCAACACAACATTTAGTACAGCAAGATGACATTTAAGCATTTATTATATTTCTGCATAGTTAGATTTTGCATTAAAATCTATATCGAAAAATTTTAAATTTTTGTAAATTTTGGGATGTTACATATGGTATCAAGGCGCTAGTTCAAACTCTAGGCCTGAAATAGGCTCACGCACACAAACAGAAAATAAAAACCAGAAAGTTTATGTTACTAACTTTTATTTTAATTTTATTTTTGTACAGAACGATTTGTTATTAATTTGCAGGTATGGACATACTGGAGGAATCAGCAGAGTACAGATCTCCTCATAATGAGCATAATAACAATGATAATCATGAAGGAATATATGTTGAATTAAATAACCAATCTTCGAAACTTCTTCGTACTGTAAAAGATTTAAAATATGAGATAAGAACTGTTAAGGAAGAAAATGAACGCATTATGAAGTCACAGGAAGAATTAAATCAGATTATAATGGAGAAATACCATAATGAGGAAAGAGGAAGGAAATTAGAAGTAAAATCTGATTCTGGTGCAATGTCTCACAAACATAAGAGTAAGAAAGTCAAAAATGATAAAAATATTAGTTACTCTTCATCTAAATCTGATCAAAGTAATTATACTTCTGTTCATGACAGCAGTGATAGTGATAACTGTTCTAAGAAGAGGAAACATAAGCATCATGAACAAATTACTGGAGAGTTTAAAAAGATTAAACCACTAACCTTTAATGGTGAAAGTGAAAAAGGTGAAACAGCTGAAGCATGGCTGTCTGGAATGAAAAAGTACTTTAATATTTACGATTACTCTTCTCAGTTAAAAGCCAAGATGGCTATTTACAATCAAATAGGAAAGGAAGATATTTGGTGGCAGGATCTTAAAAGAATTAAGAGCATAAATGAAAGAGACGTAACCTAGAATAGGTTTAAAAAGTTATTTAAGAAAAAGTTCTTGTCAGAACAGTACTATGAAGATAAGTCAAAAGAGTTTTATGATTTAAAATTGGGTACTATGAGCATGAAGGAGTTGTGCAGCAAGTTTCTTAGCTTGCTGAGGTATGTACCTTACATGGTCGAAGAGAAGCCTAAGGTACAAAGGTTTCTAAGTTGTCTACCTTTCAACATAAAAGATAGGATCAAGTATGATAACCCTTCCTCTCTAGAAGAGGCTATGAGAAAAGCTAATTTCTGTTTTGAACAAAACAGAAAAAGAGAAGGAACAACTGGATGGAAGAGTAATAAGTCTAATCATTTTGATCACAAAAAGAAGAGTTTTAATCATAATTTTGGAAGTTTTAAGAAAAATTTTAATAACAGAAATTTTTCAAGTAATAATAACTACAGGAGTAATGCACCACAGAATTTTACTGCTACAAGAAATGTACCAAATAACAATAATAACACCAGGTATGCTGAATAGAAAGGACCTTTGAAGTGTTTTGATTGCGTTGGACCACATAAGAAAGCAGATTTCCCACGCAACAGAAGGACGGTCAACAACATTCATACTATGCAAGCATAACCTATAGTTGGAGATGTAGCAAGAGAAATGCCCAGAATAAATGCAGCGCTAGAAAATCATCAAGCAGACCATCAAATGTCCATGGTCGAAATCGAAGGTATGCTACAAAACCGATCTATTTCTATTTTGATAGATCCAGGTGCAAGTTTGAGTTACATTTCACCTGAATTAGTGAAAAATTGCAAGCTAAGAATAGAAAAGTTTGATAATTCTTAGTTAGTTCAGCTAGCAATAGGCATTAAAAGAAAGGTTACAGACTTTGTTAAAAATTGTGATGTATTTTTGAATCAGTTGAAAACCCAAGTTAATCTGAATGTTTTACCCTTAGGGTCATATGACTTGTTGATTGGCATGGATTGGCTTGAACAACATAGAGTAGTACTTAATTGTTACGAGAAATCTTTTACTTGTCTGAATAATGAAGGTAAAAATGAAACAGTAAAAGGAATTCATAGGAACATTTCAGTAAGACAAATTTATGCATTACAAGTTAAGAGAGATGCCAGAAAGGGTTGTAAAATGTTTGTTGTTAATGTTATTAATGACGAATGTTCATCTAAAGAAGATAAGTTAAAACTGGAGGATATTCCCATTCTTAGGGACTTTTCTGATGTATTCCCGGAAGAAATTCCAGGATTACCTTTGAAAAGGGAACTTGATTTCACCATTGAGTTAGTACCAGGTGCGGTACCAAACTCAAAGGCTCCCTACAGGATGAATATTCTGGAGTTAAATGAGTTAAAATCTCAGTTGAAGGAATTAATAGATAAAAACTACATAAGTCCAAGTGTGTCTCCTTGGGGAGCACCAGTAATTTTCGTTAAAAAGAAAAATGGAACCATGCGACTGTGCATCGATTACCGTCAGCTTAATAAAATGACAATTAAGAATTGATATCCCTTACCCCGCATAGATGATCTATTTGATCAAGTACATGGAGCAGATATATTCAATAAAATTGATTTAAGGTCCGGATATCATCAAGTTAGAATAAAAGATGAAGACATATTCAAAATTGCTTTCAGAACGCAATATGGACACTACGAGTTGGTAGTTATGCCTTTTGGGCTAACCAACGCACCAGCAGTGTTCATGTGTTTAATGAACAACGTTCTGCATAAGTATTTGGATAAGTTTGTAGTTGTATTCATTGATGATATTCTAATTTACTCAAAAACTAAAGAAGAGCATGACGAACACTTACGAATAATTCTGCAAGTTTTAAGAGAACATCATCTTTACGCTAAGTTCAGTAAATGTGACTTTTATAAAGATAAAATACAGCACTTAGGTCACATAATATCTAAAGACAGAATTTCTGTCGACCCTGATAAGATAAAAGCAATTAACGAGTGGCCTGTCCCTAAAGATGTAACTGACATTCGATCATTTATGGGGATAACAAGTTACTATCGAAAGTTCATTGAAGGGTTTTTAAGAATTGCGAATCCCATCACTTCTTTGCAGAAGAAGAAAAAAAAATTCGTATGGGATCAAAAGTGTCAAGAAAGCTTTAATAAGTTAAAAGAATTATTAACCATTGCACCAATTTTAAAAATTGTTGATCCTAACAAAGACTTCGTTGTATGCACTGATGCGTGCAACGATGGACTTGGTGGGGTCTTAACTCAAGAAGGTCATGCCAGTGCTTTTGAGTCAAGAAAATTAAAAATTCATGAACAGAATTATGCAACTTACGATCTTGAGTTGGCAGCTATGATACATGCACTAAAAATGTGGCACCATCACTTGATTGGAAGAAAATTCATACTAAAGACAGATAATAAGGGTTTAAAGTATTTGTTGGATCAAACAAATCTTAACACAAGGCAAGCTAGATGGCTATCTTTCCTTAACGAGTATGATTTCAAGATTCAACACATTAAGGGGAAAGAAAACAAAGTTGTTGATGCCTTAAGAAAGAATGCCAGATTAAGCTTTGTGGCAGCAATCAACACGTTTAAGACAGATTTGGAAAATCAAATTGAAGAAGGAATTAAACAAGATGAAAATTATTAAAAATTGCTTGGTAAAGTTGCTGAAAACTTATCTGAAAATTTAATAACAGATTACAGCATTAATAAAAAGGGCTTAAGGACTTATGAAAATAGAATTTATGTACCAAATGTGTCAAAGGTTAAGCTGTTAATTTTGGATGAAGTTCATAAGAATCCTTATTCAGGACATCCGGGTTATCAGAAAATGATAACTATGTTAAGGAAGGATTATTTTTGGCCCAACATGAAGAATGAAGTGGCTGAATACATAGCTAGATGTTTTGAATGTCAAACCATTAAGGCTGAACATCAACACCCAGCTGGACTATTGTAGCCATTGCCAATTCCATAATGGAAATGGGAGATTATAAGTATTGTTTTTATTACAGGTTTGCCTAAAAACTAGAAACAGAATGACTCCATAATGGTGGTTGTGGACAAGTTAAGTAAGGCTGCTCATTTTATTCCTGTTAAAACCACTTTTAAAGATTCTAACATTGCAGATGTATTTATGAAGCAAATATTTCGCCTGCACGGAATTCCAAAGGTAATTATTTCTGACTGAGACTCTAAGTTCACTGGAAATTTTTGGACAGCACTGTTTAAAGGTTTAAATACTAAACTAAATTTCAGCACTTCTTTCTACCCACAAACTGATGGTCAAACAGAAAGGGTAAACCAGATTTTAGAAGACATGCTACGAATGTATGTTAAAGATCAACCATCTAAGTGGGAAGATTATTTACATTTAGCAAAATTTGCATGCAATAATCATTATCAAGCATCTGCTAAGTTTAGTCCATTTGAGATTTTGTATGGAAGAAAATGTTGTACTCCTATTTCTTGGGATAACCCTGTAGACAGATTAATGCTAGGACCAGATTTATTGAAAGAAATGGAGCTAACCGTGAAATAGGTTCAAGATAACTTAAAAGTTGCTCAAGATTGGCAAAAAAGTTATGCAGATATGAAATGCACTGAAAGAGAATTTCAGGTTGGAGACCATGTTTTAATAAAGGTAAAACCCAAGAAAATTTCTTTGAATCTTGGGAGTTGTGCTAAACTAGCACCAAGGTACTGTGGACCATTCGAATTCCTATCAAGGATTGGAGCTGTTGCATATCAATTGGATTTTGCATCTGACTTAAAAATCCATAATGTTTTTCACATTTATGTTTTAAAGAAGTATGTGCACGATGCTACTCATGTGCTGAATTGGAATGACATACAGGTGGAGCCCGAAGGAGATTTTCAGGTGGAACCGGACTGTATTCTCGACAGGAGGAAAATTATGCTTCGGAATCATAACATATGGCAGGTAAAGCTGCAATGGAAGCACCTTAGCCCTGATGAAGCTACCTGGGAACTGGAAAGTAAAATGCGGACAGCATATCCAATTATGTTCCAAGAAGGATCGGATGATGAGTAAGCAACATCGAGGACGATGTTGAGATTAAGTGGGGGTGTTTGTAACATACCCTTTTTGCTGAAAAACATTTTATGTTGGAAACATTATGTTAACTTTTATTGTAAAGTTTAATATTGGACAAGTGTCGAAGGATGACTGTAATTGCACAATATTTTATTATTTAATAAATTAAATAGGAGACAAACACCTAAGGGGACTGTTGAAAGAGTGTTTACTGACCCACTAGGTGGAATGGAATCTAGGGTAGAAGGAAATGGACAAGTGGCAGCATCATGATGCAACTAACTAGCTGTTGGTATGGGACAACTCCCTTGAAATTTGGTCATAGCGCCCTGGAAGGTGGGATTGGAGCTTGAGGCTCATTTATTGAAAACTGACCACTAAAGACCTAGGCTGTCTATATAAGAGCCATCGAATTATGAACTAAGGTTCATCACTTTTCTTGACGAGGAAATTTACCTTGGGGTTTTGTTGTGCTTGCACCCAAGAGATTCGATGAGGGGATATGCTAAGTTTATGATCATGGTGTAAGTCTGCCTGTTATACTACTGAGTGCAGAAGTTATATTGTTGAGTGCAGAAGTTACATTTTTGAGTGCAGAAGTCATATTTTGAGTGCAGAAGTTATATTACTGAGTGCCTTGCTTCTACACAGATTCCATCTACTTAGTGGTTCAGTAAGCAAGCTCAGGGGTCCAAAGGAAGCAAGTAGTTTGGCTTCTTCTTCTGGAAAAGGTTGGGAGGAACAGGCCTCCTTGGGTGTTTGTCAGCCCTATCTTCATTTATAGGTTCTAATTGTCTTTTCTAATCCTACGTAGTTAAAATTTCTATCTGCAATTATTGATTTACTATTTAAAGGATATTATTATACAAATACATTTATTTTAGTTTATGACCTAATTAGGATTCTGTATAGTAATGATTATGTAATATGAATTGAATAAAAATATTTCTCTGCATTTTTCCCCATGCTAATGTTTCTACATCGTACTCTAGTACAGAGAAGGAGATTAAATAGATAAATGAATGATTGGCAGATTTCCAATGAATGAATATTTCAACACTGTTGTAGGTCAATAATATTTCTTTTAGTGTACTTCTGTAATAAAATTTATATGACTAAACTCAGGTGTTAGAAATAGCATTCATAAAGTAGTCATTTATTAGTTCTGTTACAAGATACATATGATAGGTATTCTTAGATTATTTTCTCCATCAAAAACAGTATAATATTACATTTCATTTTTATCTTCTTTTGTTAAAAATTACATCTTAAATAGCTACAAGGATACACGTAACATAAACTACAACAAGTTAATTCATCTCTACCTTGGATAGGAATAGTAAAATCTAGAATCTATGTTCTTCTAAGTTTTCCAAAAAGACTCATATTTTATTCTGTATTATGCCATATTTCAATAACAGAACGAGTATTGTTTTTCTATTGTGTTTTTCAACTAACAAACCAAATAGAGAAAACAAGTTTAGGTGATACATCCAATTCTACTCAAACATAGTATGAGTCATCTGAACAAATAGCTTACACATATACAAATCTTTTCAACATCATCATTTACAATAGAATAAGAAAATAGTTACAATCTCGTTACATAGCTGCGAACAGAAACATTGACTCTCCGCTCTCGGCCAACACTTAAATCGACAGACATGAACAACAAGTGACACTTTCAATACCATAAGCTTAGGAACAAAAATGATTATCATATACATTCCTTAAGACTGAATTAAAGAGCATCTCGGCATCAACATGAGACTACATTATCACATTTCAATTGAAAAACCATTAATAGTTAAACCATGCGATTCTCTCGATTTAGATATCTTCCTTGAGAGCTAAACTTTTGATATCAGTACAGTGAAAGAAAACTACTATCAAAGAACAGCATGTTAGGGTTTGACGACTTATCACTGGGCTAAACCCTTAGCTCTCAAACCTGTCCTTAAAACAAAAACAGTTGCAAAATGCTAAACTTCATTTGCACACAAATTGGAGCATTGTCCTCAAATCTCAAAACACAAACACCATAACGTAGAAAAACACAGTAGATTGCAAACGTTGAGTTTCTTTTCTTTTACACAAACTGGAGCACCGCTCATGGTCTCAACCACACAAACACGTGTCGTATGAAAGCACAAAGTCTTTTATTTACTGAGAACAGTAGAAGGGTAAAACCATCTCCTTAGTCAATTTCTTTTACAAATTCTACAATGAAAAAAAAACACCACATAAACAACTACAAAGGGGTGGAGGACTTCATCCTCCCCAATCTGCCAGACAGCTCACAAGTTTTTCCACGAAGATCACTCCTCAAAGCCCAAGAAAACATGAAGTCTCGGCAAAGAACATATGAAGGTCCAATAGTCATCTAACCGGAGTAACAGAGTAACCACCGAAGCTTACCATTCTTTTTGCAGCTGCCAGATATCAAAACCTAAGCTGGGAAGTCGTCGACGAAGGGACCTGCCATTTGAAAACAATTGTGGTTAAAACAAGCTTTTGACAGAAGTCATTACATGTGAAATAACAATAACTGAAACTCTCAAAACAAAATGGAAGATACAAGGTTCGAACCCGAGAAAAATTACCTTTTAAATTATCACTGGAGCAGAACGCCAAAGACATTGCAAACTGTAACCATCACTCCACCACCAAATGCAAAGAAGGGTGGAAAAAAAATATGGAAAAACTACCACTGGACAGACAAGAAAAGCCGAGTATTGAATCAACTTCCATGAATAAATTGTCTCTCACCCTGGAACTTTTATTACAAAGTTGTCACAGTAAAACACCCATAAGAGTATCAGCCTTAAAGCTATCAGCAGGTCACGGTTTCGAACCATGGGAACTCACCACAAACACCTGCTATCGAAACCCTGAAGGATCTCGACCTGTCGGCCTCTCCTCAGAGCCATTACACCGAATGCCAAGGAACAATAACTTCGAAAAACATAGTGGTGGTTAGGGTTAGATCCCAAAGCCCAAAACCCTATTCGATCAACGGTGGAGATCACCCGAAGGGTTTTCCCGTAATCCCAAGCAACAACCATTTAAAGACACCATTAATACCCTTAGCCACCAAGGAGGACAGCTTAGATATATTCAAACCAAAAACACTAATAGCTCATCACGTTGTTTGACCCATCACCATACCTTCACGTGCCTAGCACCATGACGATGTCCACAAAGACATTCCACTGACTCGGTGGTTGAATTTATTAAATGCAAAAGGTGAACCAGGCTTCCTGCCAGCACGGAAATCATCACGATGTTAATTCTTACCCATCCTTATAATATATCGATCCTTTGTAAGTTCACAATCCTGCCATAATTACAACACCTTGTGGTAAGCCAAGGTTGTATCGAATTTATTTGCTAGGGACTCATCATGTTAAAGGGTCAGGTAATGCACACATGAAATGTATGTAACCCTTGTTCATAGGACTATGTATAAGACTCTACATATATATATTTCAATATAGTAAAGAATTTGTATATAGTTCCTATGCTAGAAATTGATTATAAATTTGTATATAGTTCCTAGGATAGAATTTGAATATGATTTCGCAAATAGTTTCTAAGTTAGAAGTTAAATCAAATATTGCATGTAATTCTTATACTCTAGAGCATACAAGGAATTGCATATAGATATTGCACGCTAATTGTACTTAGCCATTACATATAGAATTTGTTTATCCTTATAGTTTGCATGAAATAGAATCTCACAATATTGATATATGGATCCTATCTAGTGATTGTACAAAGTAATAAAAAGGTTAGTATAGGGTTATAAATTTTACAACTGACATACTTCTGTTTTATGAGCTAGGCTAACTAAAGTTTCTCACCGATGGCATTTTCGACCTTTTGTCTCTTAAACCATTAAGACTTTGGAAATTACTGAAACTGGTTAGAAACTCTTCGGTCACATGTCGTAAACACTAAGGATCTTACCTGTAATCTATGAAAAAGCACGATTCAAATGCTTTAGCATGAATGCTAAGTAAGCCTCGGGGCATCTGTGGGACCCCTTCATCATCAAACAGAAGAACAATAGTTAACACTTATAAACTTTATATCTTTGGATTAGCAACAAAAGAAATGTGAAAATACAGTTGAGCAAGTTTAACATCGAAACGTAGATATTAATCATCTTGTCGCAAACATTATACTTTTGACCAACACAGCATTTAGTACAACAAGACGACATTTAAGCATTTATTATATTTCCGCACAGTTAGATTTTGCATTAAAAGCTATATC
Organism: Larix kaempferi; assembly: GCA_027924585.1. NCBI lineage: Eukaryota > Viridiplantae > Streptophyta > Pinopsida > Pinales > Pinaceae > Larix > Larix kaempferi. Next base: position 1,310,543 of record BSBM01001283.1, on the reverse strand, counting down.
GAAAAATTTTAAATTTTTGTAAATTTTGGGATGTTACAAGATGTCATAGGTCCAACTAGCAGTATGGAAGGCATAACCAGCCTCGTAGGTGTAATAACTGAAACAGGGACAAAATCATTGTGGTATATTGGCTAAGATGCCATTTCTGGGTAGGATGGTGTAAAGTACCATACCGGAATACCCAAAGTGAGCCTGATAGAGTTAACTGAGCGATAACTAGTGTCCCTTGTTCACCAATGGGGGGATACAAGAACATGATCTGAAAGATCAGAGGTACCAATGGACTCAATGTTTTTTCAATGCCATGACTCAACGGCAGTGCTAATGATGGTTTTGAGGTGGAGGCGAGCCCATTTGCAGTAGTGAAAATTGTGCACATTAGGCCACGGTGCATGTGGGGATCTTGGGTGGTGGTCTAGAGTATACTCCTATCAATTTGGATTCCTTATACATGCTAGGGGAAATATCAACATAAGGGGGTTAATTTGTGCCAGGGATAGTAGGTAGGATATCATCAAGGTTACTAGTGGCATTGGGATCATAGTAGTTAAGTTGGTTGAGGGTGGAAATATTCCCATTTAAGGGAAACATCATGATACGGAAGATCGGGGAGGTGACCTCCTTCATGGAGTACATATAGATACACCCCATGAGAATGTTGTAGTCAAGTTGGGCGTCGACTACTTCGATATCGATCATGACCATCTTGACACCCAACTCTATGGGGACATTTTGTTAGGATATTTCAATACTCCATCCTTTTCCTACCTAGAATTATTTATTTTTCTTTGTTGTTGATGATGTCATTTCCCCCCTAGTGGTGTGTATATGTCATCAAGGATCCATCTACCACCTTCTGAGCCCTGCATGCATCATTTTAGGGCCACTTCAGTCAGTTCCCTATTTTATAGGAACCTATTGAGTGTTCCAGTGCAGTCCACTTGAGTTGTCTAACTCTTGTGGGGGTTTAGAGCTCTGGATGCCATTGATTGTGGCCTCATGCACCCTTTTTTGACTTGAAAGAATGATAGACTCACTATTGTGCCCTCCTTAGTCAGGTAATTGATTCTTACTTTAGTTAGCTGAGTTTACGTTTAGTTCAGTTGACTTTGAGTCTTCCGGAGCACTCCAGTGGTGATAATCCCTATGCTCGACCAAATGAGGTTTGAATTCTCCTGAATGATTCAAATTCTCTCCATTGTAACATCATTTTTTTATTATACTGATTACTGGAACATGTAACATTATTCTACTCCTATCTAAGTTCTGCTTCATTATTATTCTTCTGCTCTTTTTTACTGCAGTTTTCACTCTTATTCAAATTTTATGCTCATTCTTTCTTTATGAGGTATCCTCAACTCTTTAGATCTGTTGTGACTAATAATTTCACATGGTATCAGATCCATAGAGCGAATAGGTTGAGCAGCTGCTTTCGGTAGTGCACCAGGAGCCTCTAGATTTCCACAACAAATCCCGGTGCCATTTCATTGAATTCATTGGAGAAATCCAATGAGGTCTAGCCAGGTGTGAAGGATCCGGATAAAATTTCCTACTATCCTAAAGAAGTGCTCAGTAGTAGTATACCTCCTTATTGAGATTTTTTTGCAGGTCATTCAAATTTTTTTAGTGCAGCAGTTTTTTGCAGTTGTAGCAGTTTCACCTTTTATTCTCTCCAATAGTTGTAATGGACAATTCGAACTCTCATTTCTCTCCCAGGATCCTGACACCCTTCAATTATATTGATTGGAGAGATGATATGCAGATGGTATTGTGAAACAAATCACTGTATAGGGTGACAATGGGGAAGGATCTCGAACCAACATTAGATGTGGAGAAAAAAAAGTATCAAAATAGATTGGATGAAGCATTTGGTTTCATGTGTATTCATATTTCCAAAGATATACTCTTCCACATCGAAGGATTTAAGAATCCAAGAGAGTTATAGTTGAAGTTAGAGACCCTATTCGACAAACAAGATGAGCTAAGAGACCATATTCTGGAAAATGGGTTGATTTCTCTTCAACCAAGCAGTTTCGAGACCATTCAGCAGTACTTTTCAAAATTCAAATATCTGGTTATGCAATGTAAGCAGTGTGGAATTGAGAAGAAGGATGAGAATCAGGTGCTATCTATTCTGAGCAAGCTAGGTCCTGAGTTCTTTATTTTTGTCTCTACCTTCCATTCTGGGCAAATGTCAATCCTTGGTTGGAATATTCCCTCCTTAGATGTTTTCACTAAATCTCTCATCCAAGAACAAGATAAGCTTATACAGATGGGTGCCTTGCAGGCCTCCAAAGATCAAGCTCTTATGATTGGAGAAGCAAAAGGTGCAAATGGGAAGGCGAAGCACAAGGGAAAGGATAAGAGGCCATCTTAACCCAAGTTGAATTCCAATTCAAGTCCATCAGAAAGACCCTCTAGCTCTAAGAAGGACAAACAGAAGGGATTTAATAAATCCAAGTGTTCCTATTGCAAGAAAGGAAACCACCCAGAGATATCTTGCATGCAGAAGAAGATAGATTAGTTGACCAAGATTCTTGAACAGCACAACATTTCCCTCCAAAAAGGTGCAAGAGAGACTGATTCTGGAAGTGAGTTTGATGGTCATGAGAGATGCCATGCGCTGGAGGTTGTATTTTCAAAATCACAAACCCTCCTCATAGATTCAGGAGCCTCCAACCACATGGTTTCCTCCAGAGAATCATTTTCTTCTTTATATCTCAAAGATGGTTTGATTATTCACATGGGAGACAACTCTCAAATCTCAGCTAAAGGGAAGGGAGAAGTACATATGGAGCATGGTAAGATAAAAAAATGGTCTATTTTTTCCTTCTTTGTCATCAAATTTGTTGTCTGTATATTAGATGACTCACACAGGTTCACCGAATAAATTGGTATTTGGCCCTGACACAATTGATATTGCAGATATCTCTACTGGGAATAATATAGTGAAAGGGTTTGCAAACCATGCCTCCAAGCCATATGCATTCTCACATTTTTTCCATACTCTCTGCCTACCCCATCAGAATCTGATGAAGATCAGAGTGATACCTCTTCTAATGAACATGAGGATCAAGGTTTGATGTTGAGAATAAAGTTCAGGGAGATTCAGATTCAAATCCAGATCCAATACATGCTCCCAATCCATGGCCAAGGCCAATATGGGCTCACAAATTCCTTTAAGCTGTTGGGAACACAGTTGGCGATCCATCTAACCATAGAACCACCAGATCTCAGTATCATGCCAAAATTGCATTATGTTATACAGATCCACTTCTCTTAGAGAGGTGCTACATGATGGTGGGGTTTGATCCACAATCTCTGGAGGAGACTTCCCATGGGGGATATAAAACCAAGTAAAAATCTCGATTTTCTGAAGAAAAAAAAGGTACTCAAAGGTTCATGATTTGGACCACAATGAGCCATTCGCTCCAGTATCAAGAAGGGTTCCTGAAAGACTTGTTTTGGAAAATACAACTTCTACACAGTGGGAGGCACATCAGGGGAGTAGATCCAGATTTAACACCTACATTTATATCCTATAGAGGAGCAACTTGACAACATTTTTGCAAAGGATTTCACTGAGGAAAGTTTTTTCCTTCTCTGCTTAGCATGAAGGTTTTTTGAGTTCCCTACTGTTGTTCTTTTTGAGGGGGGGTATTTTTCCCATGAGGTTTTTCCTCATTTCTTTGGTTCATGGACAATTCTTTATTTTTTATCATTTATTTGATTGTATGGGTGACCTTTGGTATTAGTACATAGGGCCCAGGATGCAAAGTATGGAATAAGGGGGGGTGTTAGGATATTTCAATACTCCATCCTTGTCCTGCCTAGCATTATTTATTTTTCCTAGTTGTTGATGATGTCATTTTCCCCCTAGTGATGTGTAGATGTCATCCAAGATCCATCTACCACCTTCTGATCTATACATGCATCATTTTAGGACCACTTTAGTTAGTTCCCTATTTTATAGGAACCTACTAAGTGTTCCAGTGCATTCCACCTGAGTTATCTAACTCTTGTGGGGGGTTAGAGCTCTGGATGCCACTGATTGTGGCCTCATGCGCCCTTTTCTAACCAAAATGCATGACAGACTCACTGTTGCGCCCTCCTTAGTCAGTTAACTGATTGTGACTTCCGTTAGCTGAGTTTAGGTTCAGTTCAGTTGACTTTGAGTCTTCTGGAGCACTCCAATGGTGATGATCCCTATGCTAGACCAACTGAGGTTTGAATAATCCTGCATGATTCAAATTATCTCCATTGTAACATGATTTTTTATTATACTGATTATTGGAACATGTGGCATTATTCTTCTCCTATCTGAGTTATGCTGCATTATTATTCTTCTTCTCTTTTTTACTGCAGTTTTCACTCTTATTCAAATTTTATGCTCATTCTTTCTTTGTGAGGTATCCTCGGCTCTTTAGATATGTCATGACTTAGAATTTCACACATTTTGGTATAATACTTTGTGTTGGGATGGTATCCCATCATATGCACGAAGGATGATAGACAAGGGGACTAGCTTTGGTGACCCTAATCGTTTCCACACATTAGCAGACATGATGCAAGTGGATGCGCCTTCATCGATGAATCATATTTTTCTTTACTGTGACAGGGACTTGAAATGCAACTAAAGAGGGTAGTCATGGTTCACCTTTGTCAAGATCAAAGGTGATGAGACGCGATTTAGAAGTATCGATAGTGCATAGTGCGTTAAGCAATTCCTTGTGTTGGGTTGGGCATGACTGTAGCACTTCTAACGTGGACATGGTTGTAGGGGATTGAGTCAAGTAATCCACAATATTGTAATTGTGGGCAACTTTCGTATGGGAGTTATTAGGTGTACGCCAAAGTAGCACCTTTGGTATCTGAGGGATGTGTTCACCACTTGGGCGTGGTATTTGCAAAGGCCCCCCCGAGGGGATAGGGATGTCTTCCACTTGGGGAGATCCAGGCCTATTATAACCTTTGACTCGAGTTTGAAGATTAACATCTAGCGTGTAGATATTTTGGAAATAGCCATCGTTGAAGGAATGAGGATCTTACTATTGTGTGATGACCCCTTGATTGGAAAAGGGTTGTTGTAATAAAATAGTTTGGGGTTGGGAAGGATTTGGGGCCTGAGGAGGATTTGTCCTAGTCTTCTTATTGGCTTCCACTAACTGTTGCTAGTTGGGGATAAGAGGGCAGTGATGGGTGTAATGACCATATTCACTGCAAATGGAGCAACAATAATTCGTCCTCAGGTTGGTTTTCTTCCCTTGATTTTTGGTGTTATTAGTCCCTGTGTTTTGATTACTTGGGTTTCGTTTTTGCTGGGGAGTGGGGGTGCCCCCTTGCCCCTTCTACTGGTTTTGATTGTTCTTTCCTTTCTTCTTCCCCCGATTCAGAGGGTTTTGGGGATTTCCAATGTTCAACTACTCAAACCGTTGAGCTTGTTGTGCAAAATAGGTTTGAACAAGGTTGACCCCCATGTGAGGTGTGGGTTGCTAACCAATCAGTCATGGGAATGGATTGTACGAGTTATATCCCGACAGTGGGATAAATGCATTTTGCGCTCAATATGATGTGGACGTAGGAACGGCTTGTACAATTTGCGGTGTAGGAACAACTGTTGTCTGGCTAATGTCTGGATAGGTAGGACTATAGGGTCCATATTGTAACTAACCAACCAGTGGGTTTGGTACTGGAGGAGGGGGGTACTGACACAGGTGACATGGATGGGTATTGCGAAGCCATATTGAATGGCACAGAAGTGGTAGGAGGAACCTTTCCTGAGTGGGAAAAGGACCTGATAATCCCATCCATCGAATGCGACGAGCCTACAGGTGTAGGATCCAACAACCGATGTCGAGGGGCATCGAGGAGGATAATGTAAAGGTATCTAGATTATGCATATATCATATCGAAATGTTGGGCCTTCAGAATATCCTCTTCCTCGCTCTGCAGCATGGAGGTGGAAACATCCTTAGCAATGGCTAGTTGAAGTGAATGAACCAATCCAACAAGAATGGTGGTTGTATTTCAATGTTACACCATGTTCAACGTCTACGCCACTCATGGATGTGGTCCCCAATGTGGGTGGATGTATTTTGTCCAAACTCTGTGAAAATTTTGAGACCAAGGTCATGGTGAATCAAAAGTTGGAAGTAAGTGAGAAATGCGGTGGTCAATGTCGCAAAGGTGGCATGGGATGATCTCGGTAAATTCACATACTGTTTGGCTATCGTTCCAGTGAGGGTACGCTAAAAGAAGCGAAGCCTTACAAAATCTTCCACTATGTTGTTAGAAGAACACCACAGGTGTAAAGACACGACATGGTTGGCGGGATCATCCCCTTGCTTCCCTACAAATTTAGGAATTTCTAAGGGAAGTGTATTTGGCATAGCAGGCCATGTGGGATCATGTGCAATAGGATCATTGATCAGTTTGGCCAAATCAGGTAGATTTAGACCAACGGAAATTTTTAGGGGCGAATCTTCACCAATGGGCGAAAATAATGGTGTTCTAAATTTTGATGGGGCAAATTTTATATAGAAATATTTTAAAATAATTCTCCCTAAAATTACATATTTTTTTTAATATCTAAATTGTTTGGCTCATCCAAAATTATAAATGAAATTTATATTAATATATTTTTTCCCTCCAAATTAATTATGGATCCTCCATTTTCGCCCCGATCCATTGGAGTTAACAATTTATAAGGAGTAACTCGTCTATGATTTCAATAAAAAATGATTAAAGATAACCTTTATTCGATAAATAATGGGCTTACCATTGGTGGTTTATGGGCCCATGGTTTTGGGTGTCCCATGGTATTTTCTCATGGTATTGCATGTGATAAATCCTAGTAATGTTGGTGGTTTATGGGCCCATGGTTTTGGTGTCCCATGGTATTATGCCCATAGTATTGCATGTGATAAATCCTATTTAAGGACTTGATGTACTCTATTGTATTTAGAAGATCCAATTTTTTTCTTAAGATATAGGGTAAATTCCATGGAAACGCATTGTTTCAATTTCCATGTTAAAAGCCTTTCTCCATTTTATTATATTATTAAAAATAGTTACCAATCCAATGTTTTACTTTCCATTTGATAAATTAGACCTTTATTTTATTTGATAAATTCATTTTAGTTCATTAATTTCTCTTAAAACTTCAATTTCATTGAAGTCATATGTCATTACAAGTAAATGAGAGATCATAATATGTAGTGCACACAACCACAATAATTTTTTAAGCACGAACAAATAATCACTATGATTAGTTTTTTATTTTATTGTTTTAATTAAAAATGCTAATGACTCATTCCATTCAATTCTACTTATTAAAAATTTATTTTTCCATATAGTGTGTTTTTGTATTTTCAATTCAATTCTACTTATTAACATTTTGTTTTTGTATTTTCAATTCAAAACTTTTTGTTTTAAGCCAAATCATATTTACTATTTTTAAATTATGTAAAAAATTCTTCATTGGATTTGATGACACTAAATAGTTGGTGAATAAGATTTGGTTCATATAAATATTATAATAAAATGGATTTCAATTGATTGTAGATATTTTGTAATAAAAAATAATTTATTTTTTATTTTTTGAATATATTTATTAATATTAATATAATGGATTAGAATATATATTTGATTTATATTTATTATTGTGTCTTGGGAGCGGCCCCAGCTAGAGTATATCCCGCTTGAACCATGGGGAGATGGTGTAAAAAAACCCCTCAAGAGAGAGGATAGGCCTTGCAGTCTTTGGGACTACCTCAAGGGGTTGTTTTGTTCCTCTATGATGAAGGATTTGTGTCAAATGAAAGAGACGGTGGAATTTAAACACAATTGAACAAATGCAAAAATATGCCAACCACAACATACGTAATATGGTGCAACCAATGAGTGATGTGTGCAAAGTCGATTTTAGTGCAAGAGTTCCCACATGTAGGTTCTTTTTAATTACGAGTTAGTGAACTTGTACTTAAAAAGAAAATAGATGTAAATTCCCTAAAAGGACCTAATGTCATTCCTCTCAAATGTAACTGGACCTCCCAAAAGTACAACTAATGGTGATAATGGGATCCACGCACCAATTGACTAGTGAAGGTAACAAGGAGCTAGTTCTATCAGCAATGGAGCCAATGTTACAATCAACAAGACTTGGAAACACCTCCCAATGGAAATAGCTAACTTCAGGAGTCAATTGCATCCACATTTGCTCCTTGGAGATGTCCTAATTTTGGCCTCTAAGATACCTTAAGTCAATTGTAGATCAGTGGTTCGGCCTGCACGGTATAGTGTTGTCTCCCTACAACGAGCGGAGTGACTCGTAGGGGGGAGCAAGGAAGATATACCTTGAATTTCACCTCTTTGGTCACGACGCACTTCTAATCCAGTTTTTATTCACTAATGAAACGAGATTGGTGGGAATTAATGGATGCCTAGCCCAATCAATCCTACCTAACAAAAATGTTTTTTTATGACCTCATGTGGAGGAGTTTAGTTGGTTGGAAATTTACAAAGTTGATTTTTTAAGGGTCTTGAATTAACTTAGGTAGTGTAAGAGAGGTATTTCACAATTCCTTCCTTTATGATTGACTAAGCCCATGAGAAGTGCGAGGTGAAGAGCATACTTGGAGTGGAAGATTCTTTAGGTCCCTTAGTGTGTGCTAGTGGTGCAAACATATGTGATACAAGCAAATTGATTGTGGGAAATTAACTAGAATAGTATAAAGTAAATGCAAATGTAGATGAACTTTTAACTCTGAAAGATGCTCAAGGTGATTTGCAAATCAAAGTGCTAATGAAAATAAAAAAGTGTGAAATGGGGGTATTTCACACTTCTCACCCCTTTCGGATTCACCAAGCTCACAAGAAGTGCAAGGTAAAGAGCATACTTAGGGAGACGAGAGTCTTTGCATCCTTGCTTGTGTGCAAAAAGTGGATTCTACACTAGCTTTGATCCTAGAAACATTTCAAGTATGCATAAACAAGAGAGGTCTTGCATACTAGTGACAACAATGAGTCCCATTGAAATCCTCAAGGTTGGTTACCTAAGTAATTTTTGAGAGAAGTGAACTCTTTAATCCCTAATCTTAGTCTATGTGAGCTAATTACTAAAAAAGTAAGTAATTATTGCATTAACTTAATTTTAGTTCATTAGTGAGCAACAATGGGGTTGCAAGATTGCTGCATGTAGATAAAAAGCAAATAAAATGATTATAGCGTGGGAAAACAACACTCTGTCGCATGATAGCGTGGAAAAATTGTTAAATTTTCAGAATTTACTTCAATCTGATATAGGATCTTAACTGAGAGAACAACATGTACAGCATATCAATCATGGAGACAATAATGCAAGCACACAAGAGACACAAAGATTTACTTGGGGAAAACCATAAAGGTGAAAAACCCCAATAACTTCCTCAGAGATAGATAGAGCAATGATACAACCCAAACATAAGAGATAGACATATCATAGCAGCAGATCCTCCTCCTCCATAAGTGTGCCACTCCTCCTTAAGTGCATGAGTGAGAAGTGAGTGATAAAATAGAGTGCCTCCCACACTCTATTTATACTTGACTTGACTTGCCTTTTACATAAATCATGTAGGCTCGAACTTAACCACATAACATAATGCTGACTGGGCCGACCCCCAATAGGGTGGTCTAATAACCCTTTGACCCACATGGCCGACCCCCAATAGGGTGGTCTAATAACCCTTTGACCCACATGACTTATACAGGGCCGACCCCAACAAGGTGGTCTAATAACCCATCAAGTATAAGTTACGACATTTACAATATAAATGACGACACTTCTGTATAGAGGAATAATACCATCTCTATAGGAGTACATACAACATACATATATGAAATACATTCTGAAGTTACGTATACATCAACACTCCCTCTTAACTAGGAAGGTATTTCTTAGCACAGGTCTTCTAGCACAAGTCATCTTCTCTGGATCATCGTCACTGGATAATCGTCATCGAGTCATCATCATCGTCACTACTGCTGCTATCTCAATCAATCTCTGAATCTACTTGTCATAGGAAGTTCTACAGAGCCAGTCCTTTTTCATACTGGATGTAGGCCCACCACCTGCAGGTCTTCGTCATCACTGGCCATACTGTGGAATCCTCATGACTTATTATGTGTGTCACAAAACCTGGCTGCAGCATCCCAGGCTATTACGAGCACACAGCTCTACCTGTAGGATCTCCCAGGAGAACATTACATATGACCCATCACAAAACCTGGCTGAAGCATCCTAGGTTGTTACGAGCACACGGCTCTACCTGTCGGATCTCCCAGGGTCACATTACATGTGATCTCACCACAAAACCTGGCTGAAGCATCCCAGGCTGTTACGAGCACACAGCTCTACCTGTTGGATCTCCCAGGAGCACATTACATGTGGTCCACCACAAAACCTGGTTGAAGCATCTGAGGCCTTTTTCATCCTGTTCAGATCTCCCAGGAGCAAATTACATGTGGTCATGGAAAAACCTGGCTGAAGCATCTGAGGCCTTTTTCATCCTGTCCAGATCTCCCAGGAGCAAATTACATGCCATAGGACAAAACCTCGAAAGAGCATCTGGCAGATATCCCAGGGCAACGAATTGCATGCCATAGGCAAAACCTCGAAAGACTATCTGCAGATCTCCCAGGGCACAAATTATATGTCCTCCCAAGGAAAACCTCGAAAGAGCATTTGCCAGATGTCCCAGGGCACCGAATTACATGCCATTGGCAAAACCTCGAAAGACCATCTGCAAATCTCCTAGGGCACAAATTACATGCTTACCTGCACAACCTGATCCACGGCCACAAAGTATCATCTAATACTCATCATACATCATCCTGATGTACACATGATCACCCTGATCATCATCACTGCAACATCCTGCTGCATGTCATCTGGAGAAGCTTGTCATCCACGATTATCCTGATCATACAATGCATCCATCTTATGCACACCACGTATCTACCTGATACATATCATCATACATAGTGTATCCACTTGATAGATAGATACATGATCCACACAATGTATCCATCAACATACATGATCTACCTGATCATACCTGATACATGATCTACTTGATCATACAATGTATCCACCTGATACATATACAGATACATGGTCCAAGCATCCAACATGATGCATATACATATAAATTATCCAACCGATCATATCCCACATCCAATATGATGCGTACATACATATAAATGATCCAACTGATCATATCCAACATCCAACATGATGCGTACATACATATACATATAAATGATCCAACTGATCATACAAAGCAGAAACTAGAACATCATCCTGATGCTCATCATCCACAGCCATGTGAAGGATCCTCCTTCCAACATGCTTGGAATGGCTTCAGCAAATGTGTCCATCACTTCTTCCTCGAAGTGTCATCAATCTGAAGAACACCAAGCCTCTCCCCGAAGTACTCGAACTTCACCCTGGCTAGTGGCTTCATCAGCACATCTGCAATCTGCTCGTCCGTCGCAATGTACAGGAGTTTCACAGCTCCTCTCTCCACCATATCCCTGATATAGTGATATTTGATCTCTATGTGTTTCGACCTGTCATGAAACACTGGGTTCTCAGACAGCTTCACACAACTCTAGTTATCACAGAAGATACCAGTAGCATCCAACGGGAGATCAAATAACTCAGACAGTAGCTTTCGTAGCCATACTGCCTCACAACTAGCTGAATAGGCTGCAACATACTCTGCCTCAGCTGTACTCAGTGCTACGCAGGATTGCTTCCTGCTAAACCAAGAGATCACACCTGATCCCATACTGAAGCAGCACCCAGATGTGCTCTTCCTATCTGCAACACTGCCAACCCAATCTGAATCAACATAACCCTGCAGGTTAAACTTCTTGATTCGCCTCATACTTGAGTCCATAATCCACTGTACCCTTTAGGTACCTCAGAACATGCTTTACAGCAATCAGGTGAACACTCCTCGGATCTGTCAGGAACTGACTCAATGTGTTCACAGCAAAGCAAATGTCTGGTCTCGTGTTCATCAGGTACATCAAGGACCCAATCATCTGACGATGCATAGAGACATCAACAGGCTCAGATGAAGCATCACAAAGAAGCTTCAGATTCAATGCCATAGGTGTGGCCATGGCCTTGCAATCCATCATCCCGAACCTCTTCAGGATCTCTACTGCATACTTCCCTTGTCCGAGGAAGATTCCATCTGCACTCTTCCACACCTCCATGCCAAAAACAAATAGTGCATCATCCCCAAGTTCTTCAACTCGAACTCGGTAGCAAGCTCCTGCTGTGTGTCGGCAATCAATCTATCCTCACCTGATACAAACAAGTCATCCACATAGTAGTATCACTGGATTGCCTTCCTCAACCTTGTAGTAAAGGTTGGAACCCACTTTACTCTTGGTAAAGACCAAACTGGATAGAAAGCTGCCTATCCTACCATACCAAGTTCTGCACACATATATGACTACACCACGCTGTCTTGAAATCCATCTGGTGCATCTTCTATTTCATCACTTTTATATTTCTCTATGCTGTCGTCTGCAGCATGCTTGATCTTGATAGATCCATATGGAAGTCATAACAAACTTCCCTTCAAGTCTTGGGACTACATCCCAAACATCATTCTTCATGATCGATGGATCATGGCATTCTTCCCATATCCTGGGAACTTCAATATCTTCAATAGATAATTTTGTTGCTGAACAAATGTTGTAGTTCTTCTTTTGTAGGAGATGGCATACGATCTTTCCTACACGACAAGTTAAATTGCATGATTAGAAAACATCTCATAGTTTTTAGAACAAATTCTTACACATAAAGAAATATGTCATACAGTCATGCAATTATCTTAGCCAATGCTTCAATACAACATTTATCCATATCCCGTAACTTTCTAGATGCCTTCCAATCTCTACTAGAACATTGTTAAGAGTGTACACAACTCCCAACATGTCAGCAAAGAGGTTTCATTCTAGATAAGTAGCAATGGAATGTTGTACAGTTCCATAGGCCACTTACCCATGCATATTAGTATTATATTGTTTATCAATGCAATTATTCTAATATGCATAATACACAACCTAATTCTAGGAACATCAGTATATACATTATTGAACAGTATTATTTAAGAAATGACAATTCAAATACTTATCTTTGTTTGTTCGTTGGGTGGACTCCCTCTGAGTCTTCACTTCCTTGCAGGAGCTACTAGAGTCCTAATCTGAAGTAGCTTCTTCTACACCTTTCTGTTGTGGAATGTAGAGAGATGGTCAACTCCCTCTGAATATCTGCATCCTTGTAGAAACTACTGCAGTGTGCTCCCTCTTGATCTTTGCTTCCTGGATTACCTGTCCTTGAACTTATATACATTCTCGATCCCTATGCATGCTTGTTAGTATCATCATTGTGTTATCCTCTAGGTCTCATACGTAATCAAACATTCATTAGTATAATCTTAATATTACAATAATCTCAAGCATGTATAGTCAGGATCATTTCAAACACAGATAATAAACATTAGTATTCAAGGTTTCAGGGAAGTCTTCTTTTACTCATGCATATTCTTATTTGATCAGAGGACTCTTTTGGTTAGTTAAATCATCAATTATGGTAAGAAACACAATATGCATACAACCATGACTATTCAAACCTATGACTTCATGAATAATCATTATCAACAACACAACAGTATAAGATCCTAACACAAGGTAGGATTCTATCTTGATATAGGAAAAACATACCTGGATTAGCATGCTAGCTAGTTATGTCTAACATAATCACATGATGTCTTCTTGTTCTTCTTCAATGACTTGTGCTAGCAACCTGTATATCTCATAGGTTAACCATTATAAAACCAAGTTATACATACCTCGTAAATGGATCTTCTATGGGATCCATGACAATGGATGAATCTTTGTCCTCATGTCATCATGATCATATGTTCTTGAACCAAAACATGATTTGTCTTTCTTGGTGTACCTTTCATGTTAGTAGACAACATAAACCTCATACAACACCATAATGCATTAGTACAATCATAAGTGTCAACACCCTAATCAATGAATATTTTCTATTGTGCATTCATAATTTTATTAAGGTCATATGACAAGTCTAAAATCAAGATTGTACTAACCGTAATAACATGAAGACAAACATACCATAAACTTAATCATGAACAAATCTCAAAACATACCTTGATGAGTCATACCTGTCGAGATCGCTTGTAATCTTCTTATGTAAGGCCTTAGCCTCATCTCCCTCTGAAACAGGAACTTCTTCACTTATGCAGGTGACCAATCCATCTTCTTCTAGGATTAACCCAATCCACTTGATTTGCAAGAACTGGATCTTGAGCTGGATTAGGGTTTGTCAGAGAAACCCCAAAAATTCAAACTTTGAATTTCAAACTTCTGAAAGGATAGAAATATGTGCCTTGATGAGCTGATCACGCTGGTATGCTCAAAATTTGAAAACTGCAAAGTTTCACTCCTCAATTTTTCCTTTGAAACTTCTAGATTCACTAGACATGACCCCGAACTGGGGTTTGATGAAGCCCACTCTTCTGTCCAATCAAAAGGTTTGATCCAAAGCTCTAAGCTTCTATTTTTCTAAGGAGCTTCGAGCCGTGGTCACAGATTTCAAAAATTCCCATTTTTACAGAAGCCCTAATTTTCCACTTTTCTAATCAAAGTCCCGAACTAGGGTCTGATCAAGCCCAGCCTTCTTCCCAACCAAAAATTCTGATCTTGGTCTCTAAATTTTGATTTTGATGAGTAGCATCTGGCCGTGGTCTCAAATTACAAAAATTCCAACTTTTTTCGAAGCCCTAAATTCCGGAAGCCATGAATGAACGTACTAAAAAATAATTCTGTTTTTGACAGAAATATGTACCTGATTGTTTTTGGTTTACCTCCAAACTTTTCGATCCACAGGGTCTGAAAAAGTTTCTTGTGATATCCTGACCTGTTATCTTTCCATCCTGACAGGTCTGAACTCAATTGGATTCTCTGAGAGAGAGTTATGCCAAGTGTCGCAACGTGACCTGTTTATGGGATAATACAGGAGAGCGAACTTGTATGGCGTGCCACGTGTCACTATTTCAACTTAGGCTTCTAAAAATTTTTTTGAGATAGTACAGTCTGTGTACTACCTGTCACTTTTTACGAAATTTCATTTGGAGCTTCCTAGCCCAAGTTATGACCTTTTTCCCAAGGTCACCTGATTTTGACTCAGATCTGGAAGAGGCAGAAACCCTATATTGTATAGATCATAAATCACAGAGTACAACGAATTAGAGGTTGTCCTTTGGGCACAACGTACATGGGGATTTAATATTCGACCTGTAAAGGTTTCATATCCAAAAACTTCACCAAAATGGATTTATAGTGAAAGTTCTATGATGACTGGATTTTGCTATATCAAGCCCTAGCATCGTAAGTGCAACAAGTGTCATACATGCCATATCATGCCTTCTTTCAGGCTAGCTCTGATACCATGTTAAATTTTCAGAATTTACTTCAATATGATCTAGGATCTTAACTAAGAGAACAACATGTACATCATATCTACAGCATATCAATCATGGAGACAATAATGCAAGCACACAAGAGACACAAAGATTTACTTGGGGAAAACCATAAAGGTGAAAAACCCAAATAACTTCCTCAGAGATAGATAGAGCAATGATACAACCCAAACATAAGAGATAGACATATCATAGCAGCAGATCCTCCTCCTCCATAAGTGCGCCACTCCTCCTTGAGTGCATGAGTGAGAAGTGAGTGGTAAAATAGAGTGCCTCCCACACTCTATTTATACTTGACTTGACTTGCCTTTTACATAAATCATGTAGGCTCGAACTTAACCACATAACATAATGCTGACTGGGCCGACCCCCAATAGGGTGGTCTAATAACCCTTTGACCCACATGGCCGACCCCCAATAGGGTGGTCTAATAACCCTTTGACCCACATGACTTATACAGGGCCAACCCCAACAAGGTGGTCTAATAACCCATCAAGTATAAGTTACGACATTTACAATATAAATGACGACACTTCTATATAGAGGAATAATACCATCTCTATAGGAGTACATACAACATACATATATGAAATACATTCCGAAGTTACATATACATCAACAAAAATAAAAATAAAAGATGTGTTGTAGCGTGGGCAGAATATAAACAAGGTGCGGGGGTCAAATAGAGGATTACTGTGCGGGTAGTGGTCTGTTTATCTACATGAGTGGCGTGACTGTCAAAGGCGTTTCCACGTGAGTAGCATGGCCGAGAGGTCGGGATCCATGCTACTGTGTAAAAATTAAGTGTGGTTGATAGGGGGGAATTCTAGAATAGTAGGTGGTAAGCCTTATCTCCTACAAATGACAAGCACCCAGAATTAATCACTCAACATAAAAAACCCTAGTTTAAAATAAATAAACAAAAATAAGTGCAGTCGCTATTAGAATTGTTGTGGAAAAAATTACACAAGGGTGCGTCCTTCCACTTGATAAGGGGATAATCCCTATAGGTTGAAGCAAGGCCTCAGTCCTTGGAGCCCCTTGGGGGAGTGTGAGTTCTCCAAATGATCTTGCAAGTGGTTGTTAGTGAAATCTAAATAAAAGAAAGAAAATTAAACAAAATGTAACAAAGGAAATGGGGGAAGAATGCAAACTCAAACAACCAAATGTATGCAAAACCACTTTGTATTGCCCAATGGTCAAGTTATAAAACACCTAGGAGGTGTGGGATTCAAAGGAAGCCAACAATATCCCTTAGGGAGGTCCTTCTTATACAAATTATATGCTAAGTGGGTGAGAGAACAATGGAGAAAAACTCTTTCCCCTTGGAGGAAGGTGGCTAGGGATATTTGAAATGCTTTCAAAGGTGGGAAGAGGTAAGCTATGAAGGAGCTCTAACACAAATCCAGCAGCATAAATTTGCTCTTTTTTCTCTCTACAAGATGCATGTCAATGGTGTAATGTCCCTGCCCTTAGACCCAATTCAAGGAAGGGAACATGTTGTCGATATATGGGTCTTTTCGTAAAACTCAGCCTGCTCATTAGATTCATAAAACCAAAAACACATGTGCAGGTGTATAATCCAAATAAACACAACAGAAGCAAGATCCACTACATGCATATACAACATGCATTGCTCTTCATAAACATAATAGTCAATAATGAAATGACATTGCATAATTAAATACACATAAGAATATACTCATCTTCATTGTGCAATTGTCCCAAACAACTAGCTATGTCGCTGCAACGTTCCACCCAACCATAGGCCAGTTGTGTTCATCAATCTCTCAACACAAATGCCACCCCTGAGATGGGCATGATTCTTACAAGGAACAGGGGACATTCAATCTCACACACACAACCAATTAATCATTTCATCTGAGCCAAGCCAGTCCACAGCTTGGTTTATCAGGCTACATCTGAACCCTGGATGCTTGCACTCAAGCTCAAGCCAAAACAATGGATACTCATAACCCATACCCACATACTCTTCTCTCACACAACAAGCACAAAAATTTGTCATGGATACACATTTTAAACAATGGGATTTACAAATAATATGGCCATGGGTTTTCCCCAAAACGTTTCCAACCAAAAACAGATTGTGGGATGGGGCAAACAACCCCAGGGAAGAAAAACGATTTCTTCCCCAAATATCTCAGCATTCACAACCCAAATGGTCTCTATTGAACCCTAGTTTGATTCCCCTTCTTCCCCACTGGTATACAACACAAAAATGCCCTTCTCCCAACTGGGGATCAAGGAAAAACACATAAAAATGTGGATGGAAAACGCCCAGGTAGCTCCCCCCCTCATGAGGAATGGAAACTGGTTGATGGATAATAGCTTGGGGAGCAATCCATGGCTCTTTTCTTGCCTAAGAAGCAAAAAACACGTTTTTCCATGCAGGGTGGCTTGCCCATACTCGAATTTGGATAGCCATACCTCCCATTCCCCAAGGCATTAACTACCTCAACCAACTCTTGGGAGAAATCAATGATTGGGTACAAAGGTCAACATGGGTAGTTGAGGGTTTGATGAGTTCTCTCATTGACACTTGGCTTGACTTGATTGGCTCCAAGGGTTTGAATGTTTTCCCTCCCAATTCCTTGTAAAATCATGCCCCCATCTCTTGTTGCATTGCATAGCTAGTTGTGAGTATTTTATTTAAAATGTATATTTACATAATATTCGCAATTCCATTGCGCATGGCTAGCACGTGAACCATATGCATTGATAAATCGATGGCGGGGCTTTGGCCTTGAGCTCCTCACCACGATTTTATAACAATATTACATCATTTACGGTTTTAATGCCATGGGGTCAAACTGGGGACATTACAAATGGCCTCCTTTTATAGGCCAAGAGGTGGCCAAGAAACAATTAGATCCAAATGTGAACCCATGCACTCCATGAACTAGTTCCAAGGTACACCAAGGGGGGCTATTTAATACCACCAAGTGTGTGAGGAGCCAAATTCATATTGTTGGAGGTGATGGAGCTTTCAACAGCCTTCATTGCATAGCAGGAAGTATGTGGTCCTATAATTTTTACATTCATGTGGTTATCGAAGGAAAATCCGCGTGAGTATCACGTGGGTACTGAATTGATAACATGCTCTATGGCGCAAGTTAATAATGGTTCAGCCACGCGACCTCTTCTTTTTACTATTCTTGGGCACTTTTGGACTCGTGTTTCCTTTTGGATTTGTTGAGGATTCCTTTGGTGATCTGCATTTTTTATGTTGATGATTCTTTACTGCAAGAATCACCAAAATGTTGCATATGTGCGACATTTAGGCATTAACAATATCGTATTCCTAAATCAGTGCAACGATGCATTGAGTGGAGGTGCACAATAGATTCTGTAAATATTATGCTTATGCAAACATGTATGTGGGAATATATGTTTGAATGCATCATGTGAATGCATTTTTTGCCATATTTCATTCCATTTAATATGTTAATAGTTAAATGATGGGATTATTGGTAATTCATAGTTCTGACATCATTTCATGAGGTATTGTGGATGTTTAGAAAGAATTGTATGAAAAAGTAGTCATGTTTTGATGGACTACAATAAATATTTATCGGGAGAACACAATTGTATAAAAAGGAATGTCTTAGATATGACATTAAAGAAATTCATAATGAAGACAAGGGTTATTTCCTACACAATAAAGCTAAGTTTTATCTGGAACTTGTTGTGTTATCTAGAATTTAATTGTTGTAATAATTATTTCCAAGATTAGTTGTCAGATAGAAATATGAATCATGATATTGTATATTTATGTTTATGACATGGTTGAATGGTTTCACCGTTCACTTAGTAAGGGAAATTGATGATTATTCTTAGATGAAAATCCTGAGAAGAACATTGTTGTAATGACAATGAAACCCTATGATTGCCATAGGTTACTAGTTAATTAGAGGTTGCTAGTGGGATTCCTGGGAGTAAGACTCTATGAAATGATTCTCTTCTTGCATGTCAAAACCTTGGAAAGAATAATCATCTAAGGGATTGTTTAACATGAAAAGGGATGCTTGATCTTGGAATGGTGAGTGTAGTAAGGAAGAAACAACTTAAATGAATCTATTATGAGAAATCCATGTGGCAAGTATGTTGGAATCAAGGAGGGTGTGTTAGAAAGAGCAAGGGGTTAAAATTTTGCATGTGGTAGGAATGTGAAACAAAGAGATATTCATATATGCAGGTATTGGACTAAATTTCATACGTATTTGTTGATATGAATATACATCCATACCTTGTGATATTGGAAATTCATACGGACATAATAATTGTTGCATGAGAATGGTTATGACATGCATATTTCCTCTTGATGCTTGATATAGGTACATGGTGATATGCCAAGCCTTGGGAGGGAATCAGGGCGGTGAATAGTTAATGTAGATGTATTGGATAAGGGATAGTCAATAGTTATGCAAGCTTACAAGGGAAAAAATGGTGCAGTTGATGTAACTAAAGAAGCAACTTGGAAGCTAGAGGATGCCATACAGAGTCATATTGTACTTGTTTAAAGAGACTACCGAGTTTGGTCATTGTATATGGTATTGACAATGCATCAAGTACGATGCATAAATAAAGGGGGGGATGTAATACATTTACAATTACCCTAGAATGTAAATGTATTGTCTATGGGGTAATGCATTTACATTTACAGTTACCCCACAATAATGTAAAGAGGCTATAAGTGACAAGGAAAAAGTTATATTCTCTCTTAGAAATCTCAATTTGGTGGTGTCTTATCACTAATTTCCGAACCTGAGTCATAGTTCATCACTGGAGGTTTCCCTTTAGGTTTACATTAATTTCTGCCATGATCTTTAAACCGATTGGGAATCCACGATCTTGGAAACACATATCATTTGTGAATATAGAGCTTGGCCACTCATCATGCAAATGTTTATCTAGATGATCATCTTTTCTCATTGTAGATCAAGTTTTCTACCTAAAGACACACTCGGCTCATCAGGTTTCCACTACTTCCTACCTTGTTAATAAGTAAGTCCATCTTCTTAAACTACAATAATATTTTCCCATCTCTACCAAAAGCATTTGAGGCCAATAATCTCATTGTTAAAGGAATGATAAAAATTCTTAATAGATTATATATTTCATATATTTTGTAAGACATATTTAAATATGATGAAACAAAAATTTATTATCAACCAATTACTAGTTGAGAAATTTCTATCATTTTAATTAGTTAAAAGTTTATCTCCGACTATTTTATAATTTATTGAAGTAGATACTTAATGTTAGTTTTTTTTAATCTATTTAAAAATTAAATAAATTATAATTATTTCCTCATCATTAAACATATTAAAACTTGATATCATAAATTACTTACAAACCTTTATAACCCTCACAAATCCTTACTAAAAGTTACCACATCCCCCTTACCCTTTTATAATTTACCTGATATTTTTGTCATTCTTACTCACCTCCCCATCCCTCTTCCTTGCCTTGCCCTTGGCTTCCTCATTCCGAATTCATACTTTTATAACCCTCACAAATCCTTATTAAAAGTTACCACATCCCCCTTACCCTTTTATAATTTACCTCATATTTTTGCCATTCTTACTCACCTCCCCATCCCTCTTCCTTTCCTTTCCTTTGGGTTCCTCATTCCGAATTCATATATTTTTGGTCATTCTACCAATCCTCTCTTCCTTTCCTTGCCTTTGGTTTCTCACTTTGTTAAGTATAAAGCTTTAATCATATATAAATTAGTTGAATTGAACCATCGAGAGCTTTATTTTACAATAGAAAAATGGGATTAAAATCTCTTTCTAAATTTTGACCAATAAATCTTATATGGGGAAGAAATATTAGTTGTGAACATGGAAATGAATGAGAAAAAACTATTTCCAAAAGATACAAAGTCAATAATGCATAGGTGGTTGGGTGTCCATTGTGATAAAAAGTCAACAATCCAAGTGGAATGTGCCTAGGAATATACAGTATCCCCATTTCAATGTGACATCCAATCACCAAAGACGGTGAAAGTCCACAAGTCCATACAATTGCATTAACAACTGCACGTTGGGATGTTTATGTGCCAATCTTTAAACCCTTGAAAACTTACCATGTCAATTAGGTATAGGGCATAGACTTTTAATTTTGCAACGAATCAAGAAATTGAGCTTGACTACGACTGATAAGGTAATAATTGTGGTATTATTTACTTGATCTAATTTTTTTATGTTGTAATTGTTATGATTATAGTTAAACTTTTTATAAAGGGTTGGATCTAAACATATTAAATGTAAATTTAACAAGGTTGTTGATGTATTTAGTAGAAGAATTCATGTCATGTAGGTTTTAACCATTAGTATGTTGTGGGGATACTAGTAGGTAGTGGTTAAACATGTGAGGCTTGCATTGTATTCCTTAAGTATTTATAAGTGGATCAAAGCTATCTTCTTGCCATCCTTAAAATTAAACACTAAAATAATGACTAAAACTATAATTTTAAATCAAATAGGTTAGATTCATTGGTCAGGAGCACTAAATTGTTCACTTATACCCAAGATTGAATTCCCATGAAGGCTATTCCTAGAGCCATGATATTACTATGAAGTAGTGATCGAATGGGTTGTTACACCCAAATATATTATGTTAAAAAATTTCATTATTTACCCAAATTCAATTCTTAAATAACATATACCTCTCACCTATAACATTGAAAATTCTCCAAATAACATGTTCCATGACTGATAATCCAAAGAATTAATTTCAATTAATAGAGACTAATTCCCAACTCTAACCCCCCAAAAAAAATATTATTATTTAAAACACCAAATTATATAATATGAAATTATGACACACGCAATTACAAAATTATTGTTTAAAACAATAAATTATAAAATATAAAATTATGAGAACAAAATTATATCATTACGTGTTATAGCCAATTTGAAGGCATTCTATATTCTCTATATAGAGTCAATGACATGTCCCAAATTTGCATTGGGTCACAATGGCCTAAGCCCATTGGTCATATTCATGAGAATTTGTCAAATTGATGCTAAGGGTCAAATAATTGCCAAAGAGGAAAATTACTAGTTTCCTAGATTGGGGGTCGAAGCTTTGGGATTTGGAATAAGGGGGATAATAAATGATGTGTGGACATTAGAATAGCATAAATATTTAATAAAGGATCTAAATAAATATATACAAGTGAAAATCAAAGTGGCATTTGATCATAAAGACACATGGAGGAAGTGGGACCCACAGAAGCTAGATTTTCTATGCCACATGGCATCCTCCTCTTGTCAATTCGAATCCATAAGAATCCAAAGGGTCTTGGGATGAGTTGGAAGGTCAATATACTTGGCATGAATCAATTAAGTTCGAATTGGAGTGGAAGAGTAACTCCCATGGAAGAGGAAGAGGTTTGGAGCTAGTGAGACACTTGGACTAGATTCCCTAGCTCTATGACAACAATGATGTCAGACCTGAAGGATGACATCTAACATATATGACATGTCAAGGCTAAAAATATCCTTCAAGAGGGTGCTCAAAGGAGTTAAGGCAGCTAGGATGCTTCCACATGTGATTTGGTGGAAGTGGGAGACTAGGAATTGTTGTACAAGTGGCATTCTTTGGAATCTCTTCCCAACTTGAGTTGGAATGAATCTCTTGTAAGGAATTCAACCCATAGAGAGATTGTAAACTTTATAAATTTCAATAACAAATAATGAAACCAGATTTTGATCATTTTTAGAATTTGCAATTGCATTTGTGAAGAGGGAGAGCTAGTGGATGACTAGTTTCTTGCCTTAGCCAATTTCGAGCGTGAACGATTCCCATCCAAGTTGGTAATTGGAAAGGCCATTTAGGCATTTCATTTGGATCTTTAATGGAGTCATTTTTTGCATGTGTAAGCTACAGGGAAAATCATGGTTTCTTCTAGTGTAGCTCATTCCTTCAACCATTTCCAGTTTTCATTACATATTCTTGATCCTTGAGGGAGGGCGTTTTTGGTGAGCTATTGTACTCTTTGGGGGAGATTATAATGCCCCATTTATTTTATAATATGAATTAAATACTTTTTTATTCATCTCCGGAAATTTTTAGGTCGAAATTCCAAGTGGCAATGTATAAATCTGATTTTTAATGAAGAAATGGTGCCATTTTCCCCATAGCGCTCTTGTGGTTGCATATAGTTAGTGAAGGAATGCCATTTCGAATTCATGTACATGATAGATGCTATATATATCTGTAATAACCATATAATAATATACACAAGTCGATATTCCAATAAAAACTATGTAAAATTGCTCATTAATGGACAAACAGTGCCATTTCCCCACTACCTTGTTGTGAACCAATTTAATGTTGATGGATTCGAATGGATAAGTAAAATACCGATGGTTTATTGATGAATGGAATGTTATTGATGTATTGTATGATTTTAATGTTCATTACATAAGCATTTGAAGTCATTTTGCTCAGTTTATTTGCATTTGGAAGAGATTTGGTGCAATTTCCCCAAGGGTCGAATTAGGGATTTTTGCTGCTATTTGGGAGAAGGTTAGAACAGACTTAATAATTGATTAATGGTACATATGAGACCTTATTAATGTCCCTCATATATACCCTACCTCTTTTTCTGAATTTCAAATGGGTTTGGAGGCATTTGGAGAGCCATTTTCAGTACTTACCCTGGGGGGATTTGATCCCCAAATTGCTAGGTAAATTCCATACTTTGTCCAGAATCTTAAACAAGTTTGCAGAAATATTTGGAGGGTAATAAATCATCCATGAACCTCATATTAAAGTATTAATATTATTCATATACCCTCACATAATATTTGGGAGCATTTGGGTCAATTTGGAGACCTAGACATCAAAACTAGTCAAAGGTCGAAATAGGGAAAAAAGTGTAAAATTTGTCATTTTAATAAAATTATTAAAAAGGGACATTAAAAGTGGTATCAGAGCATGATCTTGGCACTTTATGGTATTGACAAGGATCCAAAAAAATAAGCCACCACCCTCAGAACCTATAGTTGAAGAGGTTTTTGTTGAAGAGGAAGAAGTAGGAGAAGAAGAGCAAATTTTTGAAGAAATCATGACTAGGGATGAAAGGGGAAACTCAGAACATAAGGAGGAATTTATAGACATTAAACCATTTTTTGATGAACTTTAAATTGGAATGAGAGACATGTCCAAGCAGATGATGAAAGGATTCAAATTGTTAGCTAGCCAACTTGGGAGCAAGGAAGTAATAGGAGGCAGCAACAATTCTCATGGTGAGGAAAAGAAGCCAATGGGTGAGCATATTTTCTCAAGCACAGAACCCCATAATAGAGCAAATGAATTTTATAGAAAACCAAGGCCTACTGCACCAAAATTTCTTGAGTCCAATGATGTGAAAGAAACTCTAATCGAATGGAAAAATTTGAGTGAAGATTGCAGAAACATTCTACCATTTGATCAATACCTCATTGTCTCAAACAAGCTCAAGATCAAGGAAGGTAATAAGAATCCATTTCAAAATAGAGATTCCAAATATATTGATCTTAAGGAAACCAAGGGGAAAGATGAATCAGCTTGCTTGAAGGAGTAAAAAGAGGAGACCCATGAACCACCTAGTTCTGAAATAGGTGAAGTAGAAGAAGCAGTACATGAAGAGGATCGAAATTCACTCCCAAGTGACTCTGAAAAAGATGAAGAGACATCACATGAGCATGAAGAAGGTTCTATTGAAAGTATTGAAGATCACTTCGAGACACATTCTACCTTGGAAAGGAAACAAAGAGCAATGTGCAACATCAAAGGTAATTTCATATCTTTGCCTTTTGATAAAAATAATTTGGTTGAGTTTAATGAATTGTTACATGATGCATACTTGAAGAATGATGAGGATAATCATAAGCTCACAATTCAAAATGAGCAACTTCTTGAAAAGTTGCAAGATACTTGTTTTTCCTCCTATGTTTCAAATTTTCAGATGGTGGATTGCATGGACGATTCTCATGACATGGCAGATCATGAGAAACATGGAAATTTGAATGTGCTTGATGTGTTTGAAGATTAACTTGAAGAGATCCAAACACTTGATGTGGTGGAAGAGGAACTTGAATTTTCTCTTGATGAAGGTTATGCAATTTTTAAAGAAGAGCATGATTCCTCTACATTGGAACCAATCTATGACAAAGGTTTCACACTTTCGAAGGAGTTGCATGATACTACCCATATGGATCCTTCCCATGATGAAACTTCTGCACTTTTTGATCATTTGGGTGAGTTAGTTCATTCTCCTACATCCTACAATTCCATGTTTTACAGCATTAGTCTCAATGAAGTATGGGTGAAGGGGTTCTTTTTTATGGTGCCACATAAGGAGTATGGAACTCCTAGATTTACCTTTTATGATGACATGGTTGGAGCACATTCTTATCCACATTTGTAGCAGCATCATTTGTTACTTTATGATGATGCACATCTACATGGATGCACCTATGATATGCATTTGAGTCACCTGAAGACTCATGGTTTTTCTTGCTCAACACTTGGTTCATTTGATCTTAGAGGAACTTCATCCAACACTGGGGTGAATAGATTTATGATTAGAGAACATTTTTGTTGGAAGCCATATACTTTGTTATATATTTATGATTCTCACATTCAGGGATGTATGGCTGAGACTTCTTTGAGTCATTTGAAATCTCCTTGTTTTTTTTGCTCATTATTTGGTTCGGATTTTAGTGGAGATTCTTCATTCACTTATTGGAAGAAAGAATACATGGCTGAATATTTTTATGCATATCAAATCCTTTTAATGCAGCATTATAGGACATGGGATCCTCACCTATGTCATTGGAGCAAATTTGATTGCTTACTTGATGCTTGTATGCACTTGGAAAATGGTGGTCTACTTGCTTCGAGGTATAAGCACTTTAACTATTCTTTGATGAAGCATCTTCTTGATGATTATTTTCATTATGTTGCTATGTACTTTGATGATATATATTTTGTACTCATGATGTTGGGAAGAATGCATACAAGAAAATGGGATCCAGGAACTATGAATTGGAGAGCACTTCTAATTGTTGGAGTGCAATACAAGCAATGGGACCCTGGGATAATTCTTAGTCTCATTGGTTTCAATTTTTTGGGGAAACAAGTAGTATGGGGAATGGATTCCCCACTTAATAAAGTGATTTTAATCAGAGTAGTGCAGCAGCAAGCATGGTGGTTCCTATCTAAAACCTTCATGGAATCTCAAAGACTCGAGGTTGGGCAATTCAGTGGCAACTTCAAAGAATTATACAGGAAGCAGGTTCTTCAACACCCATGTTTGAAATTGCTTGAGGACAAGAAATATTGGGAAGGGAGTATTTTTCATGTCCCAAATTTTGCATTAAGTCACAATGGCCTAAGCCCATTGGTCATACATGAGAATTTGTCAAATTGATGCTAAGGGTCAAATAATTTCCAAAGAGGAAAATTACTAGTTTCCTAGGTTGGGGGTGGATGCTTTGGGATTTGGAATAAGGGGGATAATAAATGGTGTGTGGACATTAGAATAGAATAAATATTTAATAAAGGATCTAAATAAACATATACAAGTGAAAATCAAAGCGGCATTTGATCATGAAGACACATGGAGGAAGTGGGACCCACACAAGCTAGATTTTCTATGCCACATGGCATCCTCCTCTTGTCAATTCGAATCCATAAGAATCCCAAGGGTCTTGGGATGAGTTCGAAGGTCAATATACTTGGCATGAATCAATTAAGGTCGAATTGGAGTGGAAGAGTAACTCCCATGGAAGAGGAAGAGGCATTTTGGAGCTAGTGAGACACTTGGACTAGATTCCCTATCTCTATGACAACAATGATGAAGATGCTATGACACCTATGACACAAATCAGACCTGAAGGCTGACATATGACATATATGACATGTCAAGGCTAAAAATAGCCTCCAAGATGGAACTCAAGTGATTTAGGGCAGCTAAGATGCTTCCACATGTGATTTGGTGGAAGTGGGAGACTAGGAATTGTTGTACAAGTGACATTCTTTGGAACCTCTTCCCAACTTGAGTTGGAATGCATCTCTTGGAAGGAATTCGACCGATAGAGAGCATGGAAACTTTATAAATGTTAATAACAAAGAATGAAACCATATTTTGATCATTTTTAGAATTTGCAATTGCATTTGTGAAGGGGGAGAGCTAGTGGATGACTAGTTTCTTGCCTTAGCCAATTTCGAGGGTGAAAGATTCCCATCCAAGTTGGTAATTGGAAAGGCCATTCAGAACTTTAATTTGGAGCTTTAATGGAGTCATTTTTTGTAGGTGTAATATACAAGGCAGATCATGGTTTCTTCTAGTGCAACTCATTCCTTCAACCATTTCCAGTTTTCATTGCATATTCTTGATCCTTGAGGGAGGGCGTTTTTGGTGAGCTATTGTACTCTTTGGGGGAGATTCTAATGCCCCATTTATTTTATAATATGAATTAAATACTCTTTTCTTCATCTCCAAAAAGTTTCAGGTCTAAATTCCAAGTGGAAATGTATAATTCTGATTTTTAATGAAGAAATGGTATCATTTTCCCCATAGCTCTTGCATAGCGCTCTTGTGGTTGCATATAGTTAGTGAAGGAATTCCATTTAGAATTCATGTACATTTCAGATGCTATATATATTTGTAATAACCATATCATAAGATACACAAGTCGAGCTTCCAAGAAAAACTATGTTAAGTTGCTCATTAATGGACAAACAGTGCCATTTCCCCACTAACCTGTTGTGAACCAATTTAATGTTGATGGATTCGAATGGATAAGTAAAATACTAATGGTTTATTGATGCATGAACTTTTATTGATGTATTATATTAGTTTAATTTTCAACACATAAGAATTTGAAGTCATTTTGCTCTGTTTATTTGCATTTGGAAGAGATTTGGTGTCATTTCCCCAAGGGTTGAATTAGTGATTTTTGATGTTGTTTGGGAGAAGGTTATAACAGAATTAATAACCTATTAATGGTGAATATGAAACCTTATTAATGTCCCTCATACATCCCCTAACTAAATTCTGAATTTAGAATGGGTTTGGAGGCATTTGGAGAGCCATTTTCAATGCTTACCCTGGGGGGATTTGATCCCCAAATTGCTAGTTAAATTCCATACTTTGTCCAAAATCTTAAACAAGTTTTCAGAAGTATTTGGAGGGTCATAAATCATTCCTGAACCTCATATTAAAGTATTAATATCATTCATATATCCTCACATAATATTTGGGAGCATTTGGGTCAATTTGGAGACCTGGACATCAATACTAGTCAAAGGTCGAAATAGGGGAAAAAGTGTAAAATTGGTCATTTTAATAAAAGTCTTAAAAAGGGACATTAAATTCAACCACAACCTCATCACATATATATCATCCCCACGTTTCATGGATTATGATCTCACATAAATCAGTTGAAACATATCGTTAATAAAATATTTTAATATACCTATTCATTTTCCCATCAAACTAAGGCAGTAATGGTCAATTTTTTTATTTTTTAAAATAGAAATGTGGTTTAATCATCGAGTAAGATAATACATAAAAAAAGTAATCCTGGACTTAAAATCACATAACATTATTTCAAAATATCAACGCAATTTTTTAATCTAGCTATTGGTTTAAGATTCAATTCTACTTTTATATATTTGGCGAGTATAAAGTTGTATATATTATCATATTAATATCAAATATCAGTAGATTAGTTATGGTTAGGTTGGTTTAGAGATACATAACATTATGATTAGTTTATCTTTTATTTATAATCAATCTTGATCTATCTGAACTCTGGATTTACCATGCGTCGAGACGGATCAAATATCTAGAGATGCAAACCTTTTTTATTGTCTATCTTTTATTGGATAGGTTTGCACCTCGAGGTATTTGATCCCTCTCGGTGCATGGTAGATCCGAATTTTAGATGGATCTAGGTTGGTTGCAGTATGAGGTAGGCACATTAAATTTGTAAATGATCATGATTATGCATATGAAATATGTAAAATGCAACTTCAATAATTAAATGAGAAATAAGATGAATAACAATGTTGAATGATGAAACATGTGAATAGTAAGAAAGTTAGAGGATGTATATAATCAATAAGAAATAGATTATGTGCAAATGTTACTAGTAGCATATTTGCAAATGCTACCAGCATATTATCCTCATTTTGAATTTCTTCCATTGGGGCTATCTCAACATATATTGCATCATTTTCCTCTCTTACAGTTACATGTTTATCTCTGGCATAGATATCAGAATATGTCATTTTTTGTTCTTATTGTTGGTCAATTGTCATTTATTGTGATCATTTTTGGCAAAATGCTCCATGTTTCTCATAATTTCTTTAACTCTCTTCCTGCATTTGGTCAAGTGTCATTTGTTCTGGTTGAATTTGTCATCATGTCAGATTCATAGTAATACGCAACAATATTAATGCCCAGTAATGCATAGTAAAATACCTAAAAAAAATTGATTTGTTTCTTTCAGCAAATGTTCTCCTTGCAAAGTAATTGGATGAGCTCGCTATAAATTTTATCTTCAACTATGATACAACAAACACACCTCTTCAAGAGTAGTCATGATGATTCAATTAGCATAATATATATTTAATTTTCATACTTCCTTAACATGCATAACATCAATATCTCCATTATGAGAAGATGTGATAACATGAATTACTGTACCATAATCAAGCATCGTAGTCAATTTTATTAATTGGATAAAACTGAAATCAATGCATTGTACTCAATGAAGAATTATAGTCAATTGAATTAAATTGGATAACACTGAAATCAATGCACTATACTCAATCAAGAGCCATAGTTTATTTAATTGAATAAGATAACACTGAAATCAATGCACTATACTCAATCAAGATCCAAGGTATATTCAATTGAATCAGATAACACTGAAATCAATACAATGTACTCAATCAGGAGCCGTAGTCTATTGAATTGAACTGAGTAACACTGAAATCAATGCACTGCACTCAATCAAGAGCCATAATCTATTAAATTGAAATGGATAACACTAAAATCAATGCATTGTACTCAATCAAGAGCCATAGTCAATTGAATTGAATCGGATAACAATGGAATCAATGCACTTTACTCGATCAAGAACCATAATCAGTTGAATTGAATCCAATAACATTGAAATTAATGCACTACACTCAATCAAGACTCTCGTGGCCTATTGAATTGAAACACATAACACTAAAATCAATGCAGTGTACTCAATAGTGCAATAGTCTCAAAATCAATGTTTTGACATTGAATCCAATGCAAAAATCATTGCAATCAAGAAAGAACTGAAATCAATGCAACAGTCTCAGAAATCAATGCACCGAAAAAATTCAATGCAACACTGAAATTAATGGGAAAATGTTAAAATTAATGCACTAACACTGAATTCAATGCAGCAGTTACTCCAATCAATGAAACAATCTCAGAAATTAATGTACAGACAATGAATTCAATGCAAAAATCATTGCAATCAATCCAGCATTGAAATCAATGCAACAACCTTAGAAATCAATGTACTGAAATTGAATTCAATGCAACAATCATTGTAATAAATCCAGCATTGAAATCAATGCAACAATGTCATAAATAAATGCACTGACATTGAATTCAATGCAGCAATCACTGAAATCAATGCATAATTGTATATTTTAATTGTCTTGTTTATTTCACAAAAATATTATGCACATAGAAAACATACTTGGTTACCATCCATTACTGTATGTAAAACATATTGTTGTATGTAAAACATATTATGCACATAGAAAACATAGAAACCATAAAAATATTATTATTCTGATGTTAACTATTTATACTTGGTTACCATCCATTACTGTATGCAAAACATATTATGCACATAGAAAACATATTATGCACATATTAATGTTTAGTTCAATTAATGTTTAGTGAACATATCATTCTACTTGCACATATCTATATTCAATAGAGCTTAGATTGGGTGGTTGGGAGCATTGGTTGTGATACTCCCCACCTAGGCTCAAATATAGCTCGCGACCTATGGATGTAGCCCATGACAATTTTGTAAAAGGGATGATTGTTTTATGAGTCTGTTTGTACTTTTTTACTTATAATATATATGCATCTCATTTTGTTTCGTGTATTGGACAGACATTGTAAAATGAGGTTTTCCATTAAAAAATATTATGTGTTGGCTCTTTATCTCTTATGGTGTGGAGTTACTTTTCTTTATGTTTTTTTATATTTTGCGAATTTGGTTCATAACATTTGGTATCAGAGCATATCGTCCTTGGCTTGAATTTTCACTATAACTTATTTTTTGAAATTTTTAGATAGCTATTTTTTAAGGGTGAAAAGGAGATAGAGCAAAGTGCTTGGGGTAAAAATTTCAAATTTCAATTTCCTAAAAATTTAAAGATATAGTATGTGGAATTTAGGGTTTTTTATTAGTCCAAAAATTAGTCTCAAATAGATGATATGGGGGGAACTATTATATATAAATCTTTCAAGATCCAAATTGAGTGCCACTAGTTGCATATGATAGTAGATAAACCATAGTATTTCAAATAAAAATTTCATAATTATTTGAAAAATTGGACACGTGGCAAGCCTTACAATTTTGCTCTCTTGGAAGAGTCAAAATCAACAAGCTTTAGGAAAATTTCCTTAACTTTAACTGGGTTCATGGAATTTCAAAGAAGACATATCATGATAAGTTACATAGCAAAAATTCAAACTTAAATGGGCCTAAAGTTTAAAGTTACCTTAGGTGGAAAGTTAGCCAACTAAACAATCTCCAAATTAGGGTTTTGAAAGTTATGTTCACTTGAAACTTGCATTATTTTTGGAAGATCTATTAATTAGGATGATTCTAAAAGGTGGTAGATAGAAAATAAAGAAGAAATATAATGAATATTAGTAGGCTTACATTGCAAGAGATGGTGGAAAAAATTCTACACTTGCTAAATCTCCAAAGAGCTCATCCATTACTTATGAAGATAGTGAAAAGACACATAACCAAGTATCCCAATTGGGGAAAGAATTTAAGGATTTGGATGAGAGGACAATGAAAATGGTTGATTTGGAACATTTGGAAACAAAAAATAGAAAATAATATGAATAATAGGATAATAGAATTATAGAGTTCCCTACAAGCATTTCCCATATATATTCTAGATGAGGTTTCCTAAAAGTGACTATGTGACCTAAGGAACTCAAGAAAATAAATATAGTATTCATGAGGAACAACCTTCCATCAATAAACATATGCCAAGAGTATTTGAATCTAATATTGGAGCTAGTCAGGAATGGGCTCCTAAGGGTACTTACTTCAAAATTTGAATTAAGAAAGTTTGATGGAACATGTGTCTTTGTATGGAACACGGGAACAATAAGCAAAGAATTTCCTTAGCGACTTTGTATTTTGAGACAAAACCATATCAATGGTATTGATGGGTAGTTAAAAATAACCAACATTCTTATTATTATATTTGAGGTCTATTTATAGGAGACCTAGAAGCGCAATATGATAAAGTTTAGGAGCGAGTACTTTACTTAGTTGACAAGACTCAAACACATGGGAGATGTGGAATATTATAACACAAAATTATAGGTATTTCCACCATGGGGGAAAACATTACCAGCCAACATATATTGGATGCTTACATGGGAGGGTTAAAAGAAGACATTAAACATGATCTTTGTTTTAAACATCTTGAAATCATTATTGAAGCTATGCATTTTTCTTGAAATATTCAAGCTAAGAATAGGGATATGCACAAGTATACCATTGCAACATATGCAAGACGAAGAGGTCAATCTATGCCTTAGAGGGAAACCATGCATCAACCTAATCAAATATCATAGAATAAAATGGATGAGAGAAGAGCAAAAGGACCATGCTTTGGTTGTAATAAAAAATTATCAAAAGGACATTAATGTCAAGAAACAAAATTGTTCACATTCAAAAATAATGATGAGGAGAAAATAGAGTCATCCAAATAAATGGGTAAGGAAGAACTTGTGAACTTAAAAGAACATGAAAAATATGTAGAAAATTTTCACAACATAGATCCATACAGGTGTAAAATATATGTTGATGCATTGGTAGGTATGTCAAAACCTCAAACCCTAAATATTGTATGATATATTAAGAAGAAAAATGTTGTAGTGCTTAATGATTTAGGCAGTACTCATAACTTCATTAAGAAAATACTTTCAAGGAACCTCAAATGTTTTGTGTATCCATTGACAAATTTTCAAATATTGGTTATTAAATGGGGAAAGTATTGTTTGCAAAGGAAAATGTCATGACATTAAACTTAGTATGGGAGATTATAACTTCTTAAGCTCAATGAATGTCATTCCTATAGGTGGAGTAGATGGTGTTCAAGGGATTCAATGGATGATAACATTGGGTAAAGTTTCTACAAATTATAATGAATTATTCATGAAATTGGATTGGAATGAGTTCAATATGAACTCAAAGGGTTAAAATATTCACCCTCTCAAGTCACCAACTCTCATAAAATGGAAAAAAATCCTAAAAAGGGGTAATAGTGGATTTATTGTTAGACTTTATTCTATGGAAGTAAAATATAAAGATGAAAATATTCCAAAAGAATTAAAAGGTACCTTAGAAAAGTGCCATAGTCTTCCAATAAATTCCTAAGGAGCTACTTCCATCTCGATATCATGAAGATTAAATTGAACTCATACATGGAAGTACTC
This sequence comes from Larix kaempferi, assembly GCA_027924585.1. Lineage (NCBI taxonomy): Eukaryota > Viridiplantae > Streptophyta > Pinopsida > Pinales > Pinaceae > Larix > Larix kaempferi. The sequence goes on along the minus strand of BSBM01001283.1, from coordinate 1,276,193 downwards.
CTCTTAGTAAAAATATTTATAGATATCCACATCAAGAAAATTGGTAGATTGAGAAAATGGTACAAGACATGTTGGATACAAGTATTATTCAACCAAGCAGGAGTTCCTTTTCAAAACCACTAGTAATCGTAAGAAGAAAAGATAATGCTTGGAGGATGTGTCTTGATTACAAAGATTTAAAAAAATCACAATCAAAGATAAATTCCCTATTCAAAATACTGATGAGCTATTAGATGAGATTCATGGTGTGGCTTATTTCATAAATATATTAAATCAGGATACCACCAAATTAGATTAAGAGAATAAGACATTCCCAAAGCAACTTTTATAACACATGAAGGACACTATGAGTTCTTGGTCATGCATTTTATATTTACTAAACATCCTCCTACTTTTCAAAGCCTTACGAACAAAAACATTTGACCTCATCTTAGAAATTTTTCTTTGGTTTTCTTTGATGATATACTTATCTACAAAAAAGCATGGAAAAAAGAATTAAACATGTGGATCAAGTGCTTTTGGGAAACAAGAAGTAGAGTTATTGGGGCATATAGTTTCACAAGAAGGGGCCAAGGTGGACACTCAAAATATTCAAGTTCTCACAAAATGACCCATTCCTAAGAATATCAAGAGTCTTAGAGGATTTTGGGGTCTCATAGGATATTATATGAATTTTCTAAATAATTATGCATGCATTTGAGGCACACCCAAATCTCTCTTGGTCGAGAAAAAATCATTTGCATGGAATGAAGAGGCTACCTTGGAATTCTCACTCTTAAAGGATGTTATGTCTTTGGCACCAATATTGGAACACCTAATTTTTGTAAAACATTCATAGTCCAATGTGATGCACCAGGACAAGGAATTGGAACAGTCTTGATGAAAGAAACGATACCATTGGATTTTGAAAGTAAACAATTCAAAGGAAAAGACTTGGTGAAATCTATACATGAAAAGGAAATAACGACAATTTTATGTCCAATAAAAAAATGGTGACAATATCCCATTGGGAGGCATCTTAAGGTCAAGACAGACCATGATAGCCTAAAGTAGTTTTTGGAGAAAAGATTTCCATTAGAAAAGTAACAAAAATGGATATAAAAATGCAAGGGTTTGATTTTGAAATAATCTACAAAAAGGGAAGGACAATGTCATAGCATATGCCCTTTTCAGAATAGAAGAATCTCACCAAGAATAGAAAGAAGACAATAGTACTAGACATAAAAAGAAATGTCTAAAAGAAGGGAATATCTCTATGGAAAATTGGGAATGGAAGAGAGATACCCTTTGGTACAAGGGTAAAATATTGTATGCCCTCAATCAAAATTGAAACAAAAAATATTGAGGTAGTATCATAACTCTTCAATGGCAGGACATTTAGTGTTACTTAAAACATATCAAAGGATCAAAAAATATTTTTTAGGGGGGGGGGGGGGAATTAGAAAATATATTAAAAAATTTGTAAGATAATGTCAAGTGTGCCAAAGAAATAAGGAGAGACACTCAATCCTATAGGGTTACTTCAACCTTTACACATACCTAATCAAATATGGAAGAGATATCGATGGATTACATTACAATGTTACCAAAATAAGAAGGTAAGGATGTCATTTTTATGGTCATGGATAGACTCACAAAATATGCAATTTTTTGTTGAATTCAAAGTACATATGCTACAATCCAAGTGGAAAATTTGTTCATGAAGGAAATGTATAGACGTCATGGTTATCTTAAAGTAATAGTAAGTGACATAGATCCAAAAATCACGAGAAATTTTTGCAAAGAGTTATGGAAGAGAAGGGGAACAACAATAGCTATGAGTTTATCATATCATCCACATGCATATGGTCAAACATAAATATTTAACAAATGTTTAGATAGATATCTTCATTGCTATTCTTTGGCAACACAATCTCAATGGGTTAAATGGCTTCCTTTAGCAAAATGGTGGTGTAATACCACCTATCACACATTTACTAAGGTGTCTCCATTTGAAGTTATTTATGGATATCCAACTCCTAGTATCATGTCCTTTTTGTAGGACCATTCCAAAGTACAAGCAATAAAATCACATGTGGAAAAGACTAAACAAACTTTCCAAATTCTTTAAAAAAACCTTCAAATGGCCCTGAACGGGGTGAAGAAGCAAGTAGATCAACATTGAAGTGAAAAACAATTTGAAGAAGGTGATTGAGTACTTTTTAGACTACAACCTTATGAGCAATCTACTCTCAAACAAAAGAGCAATCATAAACTAGATTTAGAATTTTATGGACACTACAAGATTCTTCACAAGATTGGAAAAGTGGATTACACCTTAGATTTACCTTCTTCTCGCATTCATATGGTTTTTAATCTATCTTGCCTGAAAAAGGTTCTAGGAAAAACTATGTTAGTGCAAATGGAACTTTCATAATTAAATGAAGAAGGGAAGTTGATTCTTGAACTATAATAAGTTGTGGAACATTGTTCTCTATCTATTCATAATAGAACCATCATGGAATGCCTAATCAAGTGGAATAATATGCCTCCAAAAGAAGCTACATGGGGACTATGTTAAGGCCCTAACCCTCATTCATTATTAGTATTTTAGTTATGGTTAGGTCAACTTAATGGTAGGTTACATCATGATTATTTTATCTCTTATTTATAATAAAGGAGATTCATTTGTATAGGCATCGCATATTGTCTTGTGCAATGGATATATTGAAAATGGAGGTTTCCCCCTTGAAGAGGCTTATTATTCATTCGCTCTATATCATTCTCAAGGGATGGAGCTATTTTTCTTCATGTTTTTATGGTATTTTGGGAATTTGGTTCATAGCGTTAGTACTTTACAAAATATTTCATGATTTAAATACTAATGAATTTTATTCCCAGTGAAGGCTTCCTGCTTGTTACCATACTTGGTTGACTGAATGAAAGAGGATTGTTTCATTGTTTGGGTTGGATGTTGCACAGTAGCATCATTTTTTACATCATAATTTCTTCTCCAAATTAACCCACTGAAAGGGAAGGATGAGCCATTCAATGAAAAACTTGATTTCCATTCTCTTTCACAATCTCCAATGTTTCTATCTCGATTTGAAAGAGGTATGTTTTTCCTACTACCTCTTTAATCCTCTAAGCATTGTTTTTTAAATTGATGCGTATCGACCTCTATTATTGTTTAGATATAACTAACTAAGATTTGATAAACATTATTTTCATTTCCATTGCTTGGGCATCCATTTCCAATGCATTCATTCTCTACTAGTCCTTCCTCCAACCCTCCCACTTTTTGGTATAAAAAGAGAAGCAATCTTGAGCTTCATCAAAATGAATTTCAACCCTAGAGACCTCTATATATCTCTAAATGTTCACATGAATCACAATGAGTGGTATTTCCATGTGGATTTTCCATATTCCCTAATATCCCTTGCACCTAGGACTACTAATAACATAACCTTCCAATGTATCATACCTACAACTTGTACCCTGATCATAAATTCATTGCTCTAAATGGTTTCAATGCTCCATATCAATGCATGAAGAATAGGAATGAGATATGCTTCACACTTATTCGGAGCAGGTTTGGGGTTAATGCCAAACGGATAGAATATTCCCATCCTCATGTGGATTAATGCCTCCACCTATAATGTAATGCAGGATGATTCAAGCCAATTTTCATTCGTTTCAATGCTCCATCTCAATGCATGAAGAATAGGAATGAGATATGCTTCACACTGATTCCAAGCAAGTTTGAGGTTAATGCCAAATAGATAGAATATTCCCATCCTCATGTGGATTAATGCCTCCACCTATAATGTAATGTAGGATGATTCAAGCCAATTTTCATTGGTTTCAATGCTCCATCTAAATGCATGAAGAATAGGAATGAGATATGCTTCACACTGATTCTAAGCATGTTTGGGTTAATGCCAAATAAATAGAATATTCCCATCCTCATGTGGATTAATGCCTCCACCTATAATGTAATGCAATTTTTATTGGTTTCAATGCTCCATCTCAATGGAGGAAGAATATGAATGAGGTAATGCATTTTTTATTGATTTCAATGCTCCATCTCAATGCGTGAAGAAGAATAGGAATGAGATATGTTTCACACTGATTGTGAGTAGGTTTGGGTTAATGCCAAATGGATAGAATATTCCCATCCTCATGTGGATTAATGCCTCCACCTACAATGTAATGGATGATGATTCAAGTCAATTTTCATTGATAAAGAAATTTGAGCAAGGGTGAAAAGAATTAGTAGTTGCAAACGTTGAAATGAATGAGACAAGCCTATTTCCTAATGATACAAAGCAAGCCACTACATCTAGTAATACGTAGGTTGTTAGGTGTCCCTTTTGACAAAATGTCAACGACCCGTGTGGCCCTATGTTGGTGGGTAAGAATACAAAGTATCAACTATTTGAATGTGAAAGTCCATTCAGTCACCCAAGATGGTGAAAGTCCAAAATTCCATACTACAATGTCATTAAAAACTACACGTTTGGATGTTTATGTGCTCGTTTTTAAATAGTGAATTATTTGAAAGCTCATATTCAACATTGTTTAGGAGAGTGTGGTTAAGTGGTAATTAATAAAGTAATTGGGTATATATATATATAATAAAAAAAGTAATTTCAAATTGTACACAACGTGAATGAGACGCTTGTGAATCCCTTAATTTTCAAATTGTACACAATGTGAATGAGACGCTTGTGAAACCCTTGAAGAAAAGTGACCATGTAAATTAGACTTAGGATAAGGGCGTGACTTTCGAATATTGCAACGAATCAAGAAATTGAATCTAAGGATGATGTGACCAACAATGATTTGAGATGGGTTGGTTATTAGCCGCCTTCTCTACGTTGTTCCAACGCCATCCATAGGATGAAATTAAAGTGGGTGAAACAAAAAGGATAAGATGGAATATAGATGTAGTTGGTAATAAAATATTAGATACAAATAACAACCATAATGTCCACATTTTCACACTCACATTGTTATTTATTATGTCTCTGAAATATATGAATCGGGAAGCTGGATTAATCTTCAGCTATAAATTTTGATTTTTTATTTGGTTAAAGTTAGACTATAGTTTAAAAAACATTTATTTATTTGAAATTTTAAAAATTATATTTAACTGTTATTTCATTGGTTGCATACAAGGTGACGTTGTTTTGGGGCTTTGTGCCCCAGGACTCAGTGACGTTGTTGTGTCATCCTCTCTGGTGGGTGCAGTATGGTGTTTGCAGAGGTTTTAATGCTACTTGGTGTCTCTGGTGGGTGCAATTGGTGTCTCGCGTGTGTATGGAATTTGTCGTTTCAACTGTTCCCTAGTTTAATGCATGGATTTTATTTCGGTATGGAGAACTGGTCCTGCTCTGCATCTACGCCTACTCTCGGCAATGAAGGAAAGGATTTTGGCTTTGACATCCCCCTACTTCGAAGCTCTTGCCTTCCGCAATTCACTAGCAACCTACTGGACTGTGGATTTTACTGCGCTATGCTCGTTGCATGGTTGGCTATTTCAGCAATGGTGGACGGGTTCATTTATGTTGGGATTATGGAACCGTGTACGGAGGTATTTTCTCTGTGCATGGCCTTTCATCCTGGCTCTATTTTGGATTTGTGCTTGAAGAACAAACGTGGATACCAATATAGCTCTTTAAATTGGGGGAATAGCACAGCATTAAAATTTTAGAGCAGAGAAGGAAGAAAGCAAACAGGAATTTTAGAGTACAAGAAGGGGTTCAAATTTGCATCGGTGGAGAAATTCAGACTTCTTTCTATCCAGATAGCAATTTTGGAGAGGTTTTCTGTGAAAATAGTGTCCGCGGAGGAGGAATTTGGAGTTCTTTCTATCCAAATGGTCGTTTCAGAAAGGCTTTTGTGAAAAAATTGGTCGCGATGGAGGAATTTGGAGTTCTTTTTGTGCAAATGGCATTTTTAGAGATGCTTTTGTGAAAATAGCAGTCGTTGAGGAGGAATTTGGAGTCTTCTCTACCCAAATGGTTGTTTCAAACGCTAAACCCGGAGACGGCGAGCATCTTAAATCATGCCATATCAGAAGCTTCTCGCCGCTAGCATGGCCAAACGATTCCTCTACATGTCGGTGCGACGTTTTTGGCAGCCTCTGCTAGCCATCTGTGCTAGGCTTGCTGCGACTTCAAAGTTTAGGGGTTGGTTCTCCTACGGGAGAAAGAAGCCGAAGCTATAAGAAAAAAACATGTGCAGACAATATTAGAAAAAGGTGAAACCCCAACGCAGCTTCAGATCCTTCTTATCATAACAAAGATATCTACTTTTTGTTCTGTTCTGGAAACAAAGATAAAGCCCACATTGTTATGAAGTTCAGGGAATTGGAACAAATGGTGGAAGGACGTTTTGAACAAGGGTATAATTCTTAACAGGGGTGATTAAAAGTGGCTTGTAGAGCAACCCAAGGCAGGAGGAGCATCGATAGGGTTTTTAGTGTCATCTTCTATGCAACAAGTTGTTATGAAATTGAGCCAAATTAACTCGATATGGAGGCACTAGTTGTCTATGGTTGATTGGTATTGCGACGTGTGAATCATACATGCATTGTCAAGTATATCATCCTTCTATGGAGAATTATTGGGACCTGCAGCCTCTACCTATTGTTGCTAAACCAACTCCGGGATTGTTTCCGAGGTTCTCCCTTGTTTCTTCTGCTTTCTGAGCTCTGCCCATAGTCCCATCCGGTTGCTCAGGTTTATCCTGTCCTGGCGAGTTGGCTGGCCACAAAGAATGAAAAGTGGTTAGTATCTCTAAATGCATATGTTATTTGTTCTCTCAAATCAGTTGAAATTCTTGTTCAGAAAGAAATTTATGAAGAATCAAACAATGCACTTGCTACTATTGACATCACTAAGAGAAATGCAGTTATTACAAATATTCAAGCAGTATAAAAAAAGTAAACATTAGATTACTACACTGAACTGGTACAATACCTGGAGGAAATCACAAAAGAAATGAAGGTTACAAAATAATAAGTTTCTTTTTAAATAGAGAGATTTCATTAATTCATTTTATTCTAGTTATAGCCGCATAAATATCCAGGCTCAGTTTATAATATGAACTGAGAGTCAATACCTTATACCCTCATACTTTTTAGATTATAGAGTCGTTCCAACTATGTATTCAGGATATTTTAAATACTGTAAAACTGTGTTCATGCAACTCATCTATAAATCTTTTAATATCTATTTTTATCCATTCAATTTATTCCACTTTATATTTTATAACTATTATAACTGTTGTATTCTAGTGGCTATTCTTCCACCATTTATAGTAAATAATAAGGCGAGTCCCCAGCTGCTATTCTTTTGAGCCAAATCATAAACAGAAATTCTTGTTGAACTGTGCTTTTTCAATTTCTTTCAGATAAGATTATAGTTTTTTTCGAGTAAGGTAATTATTTAGTAAATTACAACAATTAAACCCTATATATACAATTTTTCTCTTCTTGTTCAACCACTATATATGAGAAAACCTGACTTACCTGAAGTTGCAAAAATCTTAAATATGGTCAAATTGTTTGTGTTGATGTAGACTAGAGAATCCTATTGTTAAACTTCGAGTATTTTTTTTTTACTTTATTTCTAAATAGTCTTTAGCCTCCTTGCAAATACATATACAAACTTTCCATCTTCAAACAAATAAAGCATATACAAACTTTCTAGCTTCAAATAAATAGAGCAGGTGACAATGTCAGGGACATTGCCACCTCGTGGCTCTTGTCTTAATTATGAAAATTCCAATTATATAATAATGGTGTATTCTAAATATTCTATTCAACCTTTTGTGAGCATATTTTCCGTTTTATTTTGTTCGGAGTCCAGTTGGAAATCTTTAGAAAATCATAAAATCACATATATTAGTTATGGAAATTGCATAATTTGGATGCCATGGGGATATGAATTTACTTATGGATTCAAAAACACAATTTAAACACTTCCAAATTCATATTTTACAAAAAGTATTTACCGGATTTCTATCAAAACTCACCATAAAATCGAAAACATAGAATAAATAGACTACTCCTATAATAATTAATAAAATTTTGTATATGACAAAATATGTAATCATTTTAAATAATACAAAATTATAATGAAAAAATTATATCATCATCAGGTGTTATGTAAGACAAAATCCATAGATCAAAGGTTGGGACCAGGAACGGCCACATGACTCCTTTCTACTACTTTCCATGTCTCCATACATACGAAGAACACAATGTGAAACATTGAAATTTAGTTGTCTTTAGACTTAATTCAATAATCTATATGACTAGTTTTGAGTATAGTAATATTTTTTAATTATACTAACACAATCAATAAATTAAATTATATATATATATATATATATTAAAAAAATTAGTGGAAATAACTATATAAATAGTTAATATTGTTAGTTTTTTTAAATATTCATTATGTTTATGCATATGTGTATGGAACCCACTTGTCCATTGGATGTATCTTGGGTGGTTGGGAGAAATGATTGTTACCCTCCCCAAACATGTTCAATTCTTGTAAGAGACACGATGCTCTTGTTGAGCCACTATGTAATGATTGAGTGGATTATGTAATTATGGCCATACCTTGATTCTTCGAAACAACAGGTGTTGGCATATTTCCCTGTGGATGTATGGAACCCACAACCATACATAATACACAAACTAAATTAAAAGAGAGTTAGAGGTCCTTTGTTTATTCACAAACTTCATATTTATGTTTGTACTTTTTGGATTTTGGTGTTACAACTTCTCTAATAATTCAAATTGCAAATAAAATGCTTGAAATCCCAAGAAATATCAAATTGCGGTGCATTTTTTAAATCATAGTAAATCCAAGACTAAGCAGTGTAAACAAACAAGCACGACAACCTATGGGGTTAGGGATGTTCTTGTATCAGACTCCCTTGGTTGGAAAATTTTGAGCATCATGCTCAAATGATAGGTGAACAAAATCTGCAGACTAGACATCCTTTGTTGCCCATCTTGCTACTAATATCCACAACAACTCTTTCAATGTCTTAACCCAACACTACTTTAAACCAGGGTAGTTTTTAAGGATTCAAATATTATATTTTGTAAGGGTATTCTAGGTGACTATTTGGATTGAATATATATATATATATATATATATATATATATATATATATATATATATATATATATATATATATATTGAGCAGGAAAAAATCATTCTTTTTCTATTCATATGTGAATCAAAACGTACATCTCAAGTCTAGGATACAATCCATAGAGCTTCAACTGTAAATATCTAGCACTCAAAATCATAAATATCACTACATACATCAAAAGTATGCAATTTATCCTCAACAGAATGGATCTGTGAGAACAGTCCTCAAAAAACAGTAAACTCAAAACCAAAAATATCTAAAAGCAATCTGATCTAAGTTACATAAAAAAAGTTTACTATGCCCCTGTCAAATAAGGCATTATCAATATATTCCTCCCATTTGACATATCCTTCTTCACCTGTCAAGGCATCCTTGGAATGAATGTCAGCATCTATGCTTAGCTCTCTAAATATATGTCTAAAATCAATCCAAAGGAAAGAGTTCATAAGGTCTTATGTGTATTTGCACCAATTTAGAAGAGAGGCCACCCGCAAATTTGAACTATGGGAGCCTAGTTTATGATAACTGTAGAGTCACCAAATACATGAAGAGTGTCTATTCGAAAATATTATTTCCATTTTGCGAAGACACCACGGTCCAAGCAATTCTACTTTGGATATGTGTGTGTGTGTGTGTTTGAATATTCAATAAAAAACATAAATATACTATTAAAATTTGTAATTTGTTGGCGAATTTTAGCAATTTAATCACATCTTATGTAAAAATGGGAAAAAATTTACGTTGATTGGTGATTTTTTTAAATGGCCAAAAAATAGCGAATCAACGAAATTTCACCCTTAAAAAATACCTTGCTTTAAACCTACCCCATTATTTAGTGTTTCTTCCACTCCTTGTGAATCTATCCCACAATATTGTACTACCTCCTTCTCCGTTACCACAACAATGTTTACTGTTGTACACCTTTTCCACTCAATGGTGCTTACTGCATTTCCATCCTCCCTCTCAGGCACCATTCCAAACGTGTGTTGCATTGACTAAACAAGTACACCATTCTCTTTGTTATCAACTCTACAATTCATTGTCTCCTTCATTATCCTATCCTCCACCTTCTATACTGCAGTTCCTACAAACATATTAATACTCAAAACATTAGGGAATGACAAACTCTCTTCTACTTCTCCTTCTAGAGTGTTGCTATTATAGGACCAATGTTATGTTCTTCAATTCATTTAGCTTGTTGCTTCACATGTTCTTATTCTCCAATTCCTTTGCATATGTCAGTATTGGACTTAACATCACTTTTCCATTGTTCTCCATGTCTTCATTTGAAGATGTAAGTTAAATTTATACAATCATTTTCCAACAGGTAGGCCTGGTTCCTCTCCCAACATGCATAACCCTCCGATCAAACTGCCATGGCCTTCTTAGCAAAATGTGATAGGAATCCATGGTAAAATATCAAATAAAATGCTATCACTATAAGCCATAATATTAAAATGAATCAAGTAATAATCTCTCATTGTGAATCCATGCCCCTCCTGTAACCATGACACCATGTGTGCATTTGGATGAGGTGTATAGTTCAAATTTAATTTTTTAACAACTTCAATGGATATGAAATTTATTGAACTACCACCATCAATAACCGAATTATAGTGGTTACCTCTTAACTTACGTTTCATTATGATTATTGTATTCCTATTCTATGGTTCTTTTCTAATCCATTTCATAGGTTGCAACATTATTTTCCTCATCATCAAATTCACCCCTACTCTTACCCCAATTCAATCACTTCACTGGGTACATTGTTGGGTTAGGTTCAATAACATGAATTATTCCCTCTTATCTCCATCCTTTGTTTGGAAATTCTAGACAATCAAATGCCACATGGCCCCACTTTCCACATATGAAGGAAATGCCTTCAAATTTTCATCCTCTACCTCTTCCTCTTGATAACCCACCACCTCTATCAATGTTGTACCTTCTCCATTGATCCACAATATACCTTCTTCAGCTTTCTTTTCTATGTATTGCAGTCTTTCAAATCCTAGACATCTCCTCGTGATGACCTTCTATTTCCTTACCAATTTCTCCTCAATTTGAAAGGCTATTGGATATGTTTGTGTCATCAAATGGAAATTCAAAACCTTAAACTCAACTTGAATGGCATAACTTAGACCATTCACATACTTGGAAATGGATTCCAAACTCTCCTCATTTTTCCTAGACCTTAGAGAAATTTTGTGAAAATCCTCTACATACTCCTTCACTGGCATCTTCAACTCCTTTAAATTGTAATATTTTCAACTTGATATAGGAGCGTAGCCTAAAATACTATCCTCCCACAAATTGATCTGCTTGCCATTGACTAGGATCTATAATTACCCCTCCTCATTGGAGATTGAGACTTTTTTGCATAATTGTCAGATCTCAGAGCTTGAATCCTCCCACCCATGATTGTCCAAGCATCTAAGCCTTGGATTTTTTAAGTAATTTTTTTGAAGACCGTATTTCCACCATGCATTATCATCTGAAACTAACCGCTAAAGAAGCTTAGCATGCATTGCTAGATTCATTAATTTAGGGTCTCTTATACCTAGGCCGCCATAATATTTTGGCCCTTTGAAAATATCCCAATTAACCAAATGAAACTTTCAGTGGTTTGATTTCCCAGCATGCCAAATGAATTCCATGATGTCTCTACATAGGTTGTGCATAATTCCCACAGGATCAAGAAGAGAGGAGAATTGGAAAAGGGGGGAGGAGGAAAGCACAGACCTAATGAGAATTATTTTTCCTACAAGGTTAAGCCATCGCATTCCCTAGGATTTCACCTTTTCTTTAATCTTGTGGGATTAATTTTATGTTAGTACGACATCTCAACTCTCCTCGGAGATTAGGAACACCTAAGTACTTTAATGAGGACCAACTTCCAATTCCAATGAAACTAAAAACTTGTGAGATACACTAAAGAAGAATGAGAGAGGTGTTCCACCCATAAATTTTGTTTTTCCCTTATTAACCTTTCCTCCTTAAGCATCCAATAAAGAGTCTATAGTGTACTTGAACCTACGGGCATTGATAACTAAAGCTCCCCCAGGAAGATTGTATCGTCAACCAAATGAGCTTGATTAATGGCTTTGAATCCACGAGTTATAGAGATACTCATCATATTACCATCCTTTCGCTCCTTGACGAGGCTTCTACATAGAGTTTCGTCCATGATGATAAATAGAAAGGGGGAAAGAGGACAACCATGTTAGAGGCCTCATAAGGACTGAAAAAATTCAAAAGGCCTGCCATTAACCAAGGGAGAAATCTAGGGATGACCAATGCAAGCATGAATCTAGTGAATAAAGAAAGAAGAGAAAAACAGCTTCTCCATAATAGAAAAAAAGAAACAATGTCGTACCCAATCAAAGGCATTAGCCATGCCTTAATCCTTTCTTAAAACACTAGAGTGAATACCCTCTTAGATGATGGAAATATTATCCACAATCTGTCTATTTGAGGCAAATCCCCCTTGCCCTTCTAAAACTATTTTGGGAAGAAGAACCTTTATGTGATTGGCTAGAACCTTAGTGATGATCTAGCATGTAGAATTGTAAAGAGAAATCGGAAAAAATCTAGTGAGGGAGGAAGGTCGAGACTTTTTGGGGATTAAAGTAATGAAAGAAGAATTGGTGTCTCCACCAATCTTATCCCTCCCACGCATCCAATTCAACATTTTGGAAAGGTCGAGCTTAATAATAAACCAACATTTGCGGAAGAATCATATGGAGAAGTCACTAGGTCTAGGAGCTTTGTTGAGATGCAGGCTCCAAATAACTACCAAAACCTCTTCCTTAGAAATAACCTGGTCCAAACATTGATTTTCTGCCTCCTAGATTAGTTGTGGGATATTGCTAGCCTACATTTATTCTTTCACCATTCCATTGGATCTCCATTGCTCGATATATCGCTCCTTGAACTTCCTAAAGGCCTCTTCTTGAATCCCATTCTATCCATAGACCTTATTTCCCTCCAAGTCTTGAATTTCTCGAATAATATTTTTATCCAAGCAACAATTTGCCTAATTATGCAAAAAGGAAGTGTTAGAATCACCAACCTTGAGCCATAAAGTGCGGGATTTAAACTGCCATGTCTCCTCTTCGGTTCTAAAAGGATCACGGAGTTGACTGTTGAGATTTTGTTCCCTTTGTAGGAGATCATGGGTAATATTAACTAAAGAGGATTAGATTGAAAAGGAATCGTCCCTTGGTCGTCTAGGAGATTTAGAGAGAGCACCAATGGCTTATGGGTGAAAAAATGAAGATGGGTGTCTATTTTGGGGGGTCTCATGAGAAAATAATTCTAGTTTTTTCATGTTTTTCAACTTCGGACGAACAAAAGTGATATTTTTGTTTAAAATTTCACTTTGCCGTAAAAAGAAAACTTTTGTAGAATTATGTTAGCTTTCTACTCATAATTTTTTCAATTTTTTTTATTAAGATTTGATATGTCGATTTCGCAAATGTTTGACAGTGTGTTCTTATAAAATGAAAAGACTACAAAAGAGTTATGATTTGTTGCACCACTAAAATCGTTGTTAGACTTGTGTTTTGCAAAAACAGAAAATACTACGACAATCTACACACAATGTACTAGTGCCTGACTATAAGTTTGCATCCAATGGATCTATATACTAATTATTATATTTTTTTAAAGTCGATCAATGGGAAAACTCAGTCAATTTTCAACAACTTTTTTGTTGCACCACTTTTCTCTCAATCCGCTATAAAAGCAAAAAATCTACGAACACCCTTTTGAAGTAGACACACCATTGAAGAGTTCGACATTTTTTTTGATTTTTTTGGTATTGTATTTTTAAAGTTATGGATTTTTCTTTTCGTCATTTTTTTAAAGAGTTGAATCATAACTCGACACATGTTATGAAAATAAAACTTAAAAAATATCAGTTCTTATCTATATACAACAAAATTTATACCCTCGTAAAGTAGATTCAATGATGAATCTACTAGTATGAAGTCCGACATTCGTTTTGTTGTGTAAGAGGTCATTTGTCCCTTCCGAAAATGGGGAAACCTGAAAATTCTGCAGCAATCTAAATTTTACATGTTTCAGAAATTATTCGGCCGAATAACGTTTTTCCGTAACGACGCCGTGAATTATGGCGAAGGTTATTCGGCTGAATAATGAAACGGAAAAAAATCTCGTCGGCCGAAAAAAAAAAAAAAAAAAAAAAAAAAAAAAAAAAAAAAAAAAAAAAAAAAAAAGAGGTAAGTTTTTTATACTCATATAAATAAACTTAAAGTTAATTCATTATTTTCGCATGTTTTAACTTCGCATCTTTTTGTCAAACTAATTTTGAAAGGAGGAAACATTTTTTGCAAAATGAGGTTTTTACAAGGTATGTTTCTTCTTCTATTTTACAAAAGGCATATTTGCAAGGAGTTTTTCCAAAATATTTCTTTTCTTATTGCATATTTGCAAAGAAGACATTTTTTGCAAAAGGAAGTTTTTACAATGTATGTTTCTTCTTCTTTTTTCCAAAAGGCACATTGAAGATGATTTTTTTCTAAGGCATATTTGCAAGGAGTTTTTCCAAAATATTTCTTTTCTTATTGCATATTTGCAAAGAAGACATTTTTTGCAAAAAGAAGTTTTTACAAAGTATGTTTCTTCTTCTTTTTTCCAAAAGACACATTGAAAGTGTTTTTTTTTAAGGCATATTTGCAAGGAGTTTTTTCAAAATATTTCTTTTCTTAGACATGTTTGCAAGGAGATTCTTTGCAAGGATTGTATTGAAAAAGTGTGTATTCGAAAGTATTTTTGCAAAAAAAAATGTATTTTTCCTTCTTATTTCTTTGAAAGAGATTTTTTCAAAGAGTTGTTTTGGTAAAATAATTTACAAATGGTTTTTTTCCAAAGTAGTTTTGCACTTTCCAAAGTAGTCTTGCACTTCTTATTTATTTGAAAGGAGTTTTTTCAAATAGTTATGTTGCTAAAGTATTTTGCAAAGGATTTTTTGCAAGGTAGTTTTGTACTTCTTATTTCTTTAAAATGGGTTTTTTCAAAGAGTTATTTCTTTACAATGGTTTTTTCCTAGATATGTTTACAAATAAATTTCTATTCAAAGTACTTTTTTCTATTGACTTTTTTTGTAGATATTTTTTCAAAGAGGTTTTTTTGCAATGATTTTTACAACAAAGATTTATTTACAAGGTGTTTTTATTATTTTCCAATGGGTAGGTAATTTATTGTCGAGAAGTTTCTTATTTCTTTCGAAAAAGGTTTTCTCAAAGAAGATTTTTGTTCAGAGAGTTTTTTCAAAGGAAAGTTAATTCCAAAAAAATCTTCTTCAAAAGACTCTTACAAAAATTTTATAAGGTAGAGTAAATTTCAGTTCATGTTTTTATAAATTCCGTAAATATTTTTAAATCTTAATTTATTTATTTTTACTATAAAGTAACATGATTCTTTAATTTATCATCTATAGATTAAACAACCACGGGCAATAAGAGAAAACGTCAAAGAAAATTTGATCGTAAACGTGATGATGATGATAATAGAGAGAAACAAAAACTCAGATATATTGCCAAAAAACAAAGGGTTGCCGAAACGGAAGAGAGAACTATTGAAGATATAAATACAGATTTAAATGATAATGTTGAAGAGATGGAAATTGAAAATAGAGTACAACAAGAACAAATTGAAGTTGACAAGAACATTGTAGAAGATGTAAATAGTGATTTACATGCTAATGTCGATGAATTCAATATTGAAGATCAAGTTCAAGATCCAGAAATTGGACCTGGTATGTATATATCATATATTTTCCCAATTCATTTTTTTATAATGAATTTTATTTTTTGATATATGTTAAATTAAATTTAACTTGATGTATAGGTACTTTTACTATTGATGATGAAATGTTAGAAGACATTGATTGCGACAAATATGGAGAAAAACTACCAATACATGTTGCACGATATCGTGCTACAAAAATTTATGATGAAGTTCTCAAGGATTACTCAATAGAAGGACAAGCACAAATTTTGAGATGTTTATTAGTGTCCAAGAAGTTAGAAGGTGCTACATCATTATTGGGTATTCACAAAGCGACAAAAGAGTCAAAATTGAAACAAAATGTGATGGAAAATATAGGTGATGCAATAAAAAAATTTAGAAAATCCAGGAAGAAAGATATCAGTGTTGCACGTAAAGCAATTCATATAGCAATTCTTTCAGCTAGTACTAAATAAAAGCGTTTGACAACAGAACTAGCAAAAGCAGTTGAAACATCAAGAAAGACATTATACAAACATAGCAAATTCAGAATGCAAATAGATGAAAATAATGAACTTGCTTGTTGGGCAATTATTTGTAGACAACCTTACAAAGATAGATTAGGAGCAGGTGTTAAAGATATTGTACGAGAATATTGGTTGGAACATGCTCGAGTTTCACCAAATTCAAGAGATGTGATACGCAAAAGAATATCACGAAATGTATATGAAAGCCAACCAAAACATATAATGGACATGACACAAGTACAATTGTTCAATAAATTCAAGGAAGATCATCATGGAATTAATATATCAATCACTACATTTGTGCAACAAAAACCATGGTATGTTCGACCTATAACTATACGTGATACATGTTGTTGTCGTTATCATGTGCAATTTCAGTTATATTATGACACGTTTATTGAATTTGGTAAAATGTTTTGGACAAATTCACCACCTCCGCCGACGATACGTGAATTCATATCTCAAATTTTATGTGAGAAAAATCACGATGAAGTATTTTATTCAAAGAAATGTGTCAATGGAAAACATTGTCATCATTGTGGAAATTTGGTGCTATTCCACAATAAATATCCTATCGATAATGATCAATCGTTGTCAAATGTAAATGTTGATTGGAAGAGATACGAATACATCAACTATAATACAAGTTCTAGTGATTCACATTCCAAAAGAATTGATTTGCTAGAAGACAAGATATGCGTCACAGATTTTCTCAAAAAATTTGAAAGCGAAATTTATAAATACACCCAACATTCACATAGAGCACGATGGCAAGATCTTCAATTCAAACAGTCTCGTGAAATTTTTCCACCCGGAACAATTTTTTTGGTGGTTGATTTTGCTGAAAACTATACATTTGCTGCACAAAAAGAAATACAGACTGAATACTATCACTCTGACCAAGTTTCGATATTTGTGCATGTTGTATATAGACATTCTCAACAGGATGTTGATGGCATTGAAAGCACATGTGACAATCGAAATGTGATTAAAGAATATCACTTCTATATCAGCAATGATCGTACACACGACACACATTTTGTCCAACATTGTATAGAAAATATTTTCTATGACTCACTGAAAAAACGCGAAGTCAAATTCAATGAGCATTGGATATGGTCTGATGAATGTGCGGGTCAATTTAAATCTTCACGATCATTTTTTTGGTTATGTCAACTTCATAAAGCGCTGAACATTAAACATCGCTGAAATTTCTTTGAAACTGGGCATGGAAAAGGTGAGCATGATGGTGCAGGAGCATGCATGAAAAGAGCACTTCGAAGATGGCAAATGAACTATTCTTCTGCACGGTTTCATTCAGCTGCAGAGGTTGTCCAATGGTGTCAATTAAATCTAAGCCATGATTATAATCAACAATCAAAAGACGTGCGCAGGTATGTCCACTATTTTTTTAATTTATATTATTTCTTAAAATTTTAAAAAATGTATGTACTAACAATTAAGTACATGTACACTAACATTAAAAGTTGTTCTTTGAAAGTGATTCATCATTTATTGTGTAGGTTTTTTTGGCTTGTTGGGGTCCAAGATATAAATAGATCAATACCATATGACGCTAGCACCATACATGGAACTAGAGATCTTCACTCTATTCAAACAAAATCATTTCACAACGTGTTTGCATTTGACAGTAGAAAGCAATCATGCTTTTGTCATATTTGCATTGAAAATGTTGAGTCTACAGAAGTTTGTGAAAACATAACAAACAACTACGTAAAAGCTTGGAGACACACAGAGATTAATCCAAAAGGAAAAATGCCACTAGCAAGTGTAGAAGAATTAGAATCAGAAGAAATAGCAATATCGTCTGATGGCGATAGAATTTCAGATCTCGTAAGAGAAGGTAATAAACTTGTTTTTGACTTTTAAGTCAATTGTTCATTCTAGTCCATCACCATAAGTATAGTCAATTTAATTCATTTAAATACGCTAACACCAATTATAACTTGCGCAGGAGATGTTTTCGTTGTGATTGCACCTGTAGACAACAATGAAAATGTCAAATATTATTTGATGCGATGCACTGAAGGAAAAATGAAGTTATTGGAGGACTACAACGACAACGGATTTACATACGAAAGAGGATCCATCATTTTAAAAGGATACTTTTTTCAGCAAACGCATATGACTAAAAATTATGTCTACTTTCGAGATTATGAGCCCGATGTTATATGTTGTCAGTATAGTCATTTAGTATGTGCATCTCGAATAAAATTGATACAAGTTCCATCAAAAAAACAGTTAAAAACCAAAAAATGGAAACTATCCATATGTGACCATGAACAGATAGTTGAAGATGGCATTCCATTGCGATGTTTTTAACTACATATCAAAAATAAATTGATCTATATTTTTGTCCATGTCAATTGTTGTGTGCAATATAATTTTTGTCCAATTATCAAAATTGTTGTGCACAGTATATTTTTTCATTGAGTTTTTATGAATATTTTCTTGAATGACAACTAACATAAGAGCTTAAATAGTTGTACTTTAACATGCTTAAAAATGAATTCAAATATAATTTGAAAATTCAAAAGTACTTTATTCGGGTCCCCATATGTCTATTAGACCACTAAGGGATGAGATAACGGATGTGGCTATCCCCACTCCGCCCCGAATTCTTACTTTTGATTGATTGATGCCAACGAAAAATCACAAAAAGACCTATTAAATTTTGTATTTTTTTAATCCATCGAACATGTTTCTTTAATACGTACTTCACCATAAATATGATATGAATGAATTTTTTAAAACAAGTTGTTCATCTATATAATGTTTAAATATATGATTGTTGCACACAAATAATATATCTCACATGTAAGTTCACATAACTGAAATCATGGCAAATGAAGATAACAATCATTTGATTTTTAATCACAAACAAGAATTCTTGGATTGTGAAGCTTATGCTAAATTAGAGCAATGATTATTTACAACAAATCGATAAAAATTCATCGAATTGTTGTCTAAAATTCATTACTCTAACTTAACATAAGCTTCACAATCCGGAAATCCTCACTTGTGATTAAAAAATAAAAAATCATTATCCCCATTTGCCATGATTTCAACATTTAAAAATTCACGAACTACAAAGTACCTGAACAATGAACACATGAAAAACATTAGTTAAATTTTGAAATTTACATATGCATATCAAACCATAAACATATGAACAACATTCTAAAAAAATTCATACATTTTCTATCAAAAATTTACATATGAATCAAACTACCAAAAAATTGAAACTCTTATCAAACATTTCGTACATTTTCTATCAAAAATTCCTATCATTTCATTTCTTTGCATTTTAGCATCCCATTTCTTAGTTTATTTTAAACCTTCATTCTTATGGTTCAACACTTTCTCAACATTCATTCTTTTCATAACATTTCTTAACATAACAGAATGAAAATTTTTACAAATCCAACATTTTCAGACTTTAAATTGCACCTATCAAATGTTTCAATGTTTCATCATAACAACATTTTAATAACATTTATTCTCAACATAACAAATTGAAAACATTCATTCTTCCATAACACCTCCCATTCATTCTTTCCCAACATTCAATTAACATTCATTCTCAACATTGAATATTTTCTAACTTAAATAACATTGTAAACATTCCTAACCCCTCTCATTCATTCTTTCCCAACATTCATTCTTCCATAACATTCATTCTCATCATTCAACATTTTCTAACTTTATAACATTCATTTTCATCATTCAACATTTCCTAACTTTAAATTGCACCTATCAAGACATTTTAAACATTCATGCAAAACACATTATAAACATTATCAAAACATTTAAAACATTCATTCAAAACATATTTTAAACATTTTACCAAACGAGAAATAATTAAACATGTACTCATATATAATCCAAAAAAAGTTAATGAACATGTGAGTTCAATGTAGATGTATGTATAATCAAAAAATAAATACCCTCCATGTCTGAACTACAACATATATATATCAACAAAAACAATAAAGTCTGAACCACTGTCCATCTGGACCAATATCTTTCCACTATTTTCCACTAGGACCTTCCCTGGGACTCAACTCAACCTACAATACACAGAAAAACAAATTATAAATCTAGATCATAAATTATTTAAACAATTTTAAACTAAATTCAAGATATTAAAATATTAAACTTATACTAAAAATACAATTCAATTATTAAAAAAATCATACATCAAATTCTTTGAATGCATGTCCACCACTTTTTTCCACTAGAGCCTTCCCTTTGGCTCCAAAAGATCTCAAAGAGCCAAGCTACAACATGAACAAAAGTAATTTATGAATCCTAAAGCATGCAAACAAGCTTCAAATAAATCCAAAAAATTTAAAACATTAAACTTATATCAAAGATTATTTCTAGTTCAACAAAATTACCTCGGTGCCAATATCTGCATTCATTAAAGAGCCCACATCTTCACCCCCAATTTCCAAATGATCTCTCCCCTAAAATTTAAATTTTGTTAATGAATAAAACATAACTTAAATACATATAAAAAATTAAGCAATTAACTTAAAACCAAAACAAAAAAATTAAAATCATTAGCTCACAAGAGATGGTAAATCATCTAAAAAGTTGGAATCTAAAGAAACCTGCATAGATAAGTCAAATTAACAATAAGATACATTGATATTTATTAAAATTCAAACAAACAAACAAAAATCAAGTTTAGTCATAAATATTATAATTAAAATACCTCTCTAAAACACTCTTCATTTTGACTACTGGAGACTCGAAAATTATGTGCATTTAACATTCTAGAAAACTGCAAACAAAATACATTTGCTTAATATATTTATTACTATGTAGCAAAAAATTCAATTCAAAATGAATAATAAAAAATCAAATTGATTGTCATAGTATAATAAACAAACCTCTCCCATACTCGATGTGTCATTGGATAACACATCTGAAGCTATATCTCGACAAGACTTAGCATAAGCCCTGAGATCATCGATGCTCAATGCATCTACCTCGTCATTCGTCTTGTAAACAAAATTTTGACGGACAATAGCACGAGCCCTCTCTCGACCCAAACCCACTTCTACTCCAACAAGAGCTGATGCTAAACCATCACCTACCGATTCCCTTGCAACTGTCCCTAGTTGGGATGTGGGCTCCATCTCTGATCTTAAAGCCACAAGCCTAGGTGGACGAGGTATCTCAGGTGGAGGTTGAAGAGTCGTAGGGTCTCTGAGAGCACCTTTTCAATTATATATTCGTCCCTTTCCAACTCCATAAAATTCAGAAGGAACATCAGTATAGTTTGGCTTCATACCTAAAAAAAACTCTGCATAGAAAAATCTAGCAAAATAATTAGGAACCTCATCATTCCATGGCAATCGACCATAAGCTGCAAGAAACCGATCATATATAAAATGTGCAATTTGAGGATGCTTAAAATATTGCACTTTCAACATTTTTCGCTTAAGGACTTCTTTGAAATTAAACATTGAATTGGCTTGTTCTCTGGTAACTCTCTCCTTCACAACCTCCCAGTTGTCTGGACCCATGACTTGTTCCCTTCGCCTGTGCATCAAATGAACAAAACCATTCGTAGTTGGTCCAAGTTCCTCATATGCATCAATGAATTTGTGCAAAGACCCCAAAACAATCTCCAGACTTTGTCGGCTCTCTGGAGGGAGATCTAAAGAACAAAGATCATTGTTCAACTTGTCATAGTGGGATCTACAACTTTCAAGGATAGTTTGTTGCTCAACACCTTGCCATGGAAGCTCATCAGGTAAATCAGACGGATAAGTTGATATGGGTGTACAACCCTCAGCCAATGGAACATATGTCGTCCTCGCTCTAGGAGGATCTTCAGGACCCTGCTCTGCACCCAGACCTATTCCATCATCTACAATCCTATCTTGATCTTCATCTCGCTCTGTCGAATTACGGACATCTTCTGAACCTCGCTCTGCTTCAAATATAGCCATAGTGAAGAGTTAACCTTGTCCAAAAGTTCAAAACACACAAAAATACAAATTATACATTCAATTAAACATTAATGTTCATACCAACAGAAGGTTGAGATCGACACTCTCCAACAGATGACAAAGGAGAATCATTTGTACCCCTATCAACTCGTTGGTGATCAGATGACTGTGATGCATACAATAAACTCGAACCCCGCGGTGAATTCGACAACCTTGGACTACCAATTGGAACACCAATTCCTGATGAATGTGATGACCTCCTACGCTTTCCCCTCGAAGACTCCACTCTTTCCATTTGATATGATTTCTAAATTTACACAAACATTAACAAATTGAAATTGTACATGTTTATCCTACAAGCATAAAGTCATATCTTATAAAAAACTACAACAAAATGTAAGGGTGTCTAAAGTATTATAAGCTAAGATTTTTTGTAAGTGCCTCTCCTAACACTAATTAATTAACTAAAATTCCTTACCATTACTACTATTGCAACGTAAAGATATAAGTAATAGTCATTTCATTATCAAATATAAATTATAACACATTTAATTGTAGTACTATAGTAACCTTAAAAACTTTTCATCCATCAAATCTGGTTGAATTATATATCTCAATTAAAAAACATCTCACAAAATATATATATATACACTTATTAGAAGATTTCTACTTTATATTTATGATAGAAAAATTTACACACTGAAGTTGTACATGTTAATTCTACAGACTTAAAGGCATATCTCATAAAGAACTGCATACCAAATGTAAGAGCACTACTATTGCCCGATAAAGATAACATTGATAATCATTTCATAATCAGATAAAAAGTATAATGCAGTTAATTGTAAAATTATAGTAACCTTGCAAATTTTTCATTGATCACTTATGATTTTAATCTATATTTCAATAAACAAACATTACATAATATTCATAAAAAAAATAATTAGGGAACTCTGTTCATGACCAGAGCTCTTTAACTCTGTTCATGAACAGAGTTCTTTAACTCTGTACATGAACAGAGTTCTTTAACTCTGTTCATGAACAGAGTTCTTGAACTCTGTTCATGAACACAACCAATAAAATTTACATGACTATTTTATGATTTAATTTAAAAGTTCCATATTTTGATGCTAGTATTACGCATAAATGACGCCCTACTGTGCTAATATGATGAAACATACATGAACACGGTTCATGATCATGAGCTCTGTTCATGAACAGATTTCATGATCATGAGCTCTGTTCATGAACAGAGTTCATGAGCTCTGTTCATGAACAGTGTTCATGAGCTTTGTTCATGAACATGAACTCTTTTTATGAACATAGTTAATGAGCAGAGCTCATGAACATAGTTCATGAGCAGAATTCATGAGCAGAGTTCATGAACATGAACTATGTTCATGATCAGAGTTCATATTCATGAACTCTGTTCATGAACAGAGTTCATTTTAAGGGAATAAAGACTAAAATGATGAACAGAAAATTAAAAGTTCAAAAACCAAACAATCTAATTTCGCAAAAGATACATACCTGTAACCCAAACAGCTAGCGAAATGACTGTCAATCCATGAAGCCTCGCCGGTTCAGACCACCAACTCTCCAAACAGCAACTATTTCCTTCACACAATGCCGAATTATGTTGGCAACCAAAAACAACAAAAATAGAATACCAAAATCAAAACAAAACAACTTGACAATAGAACGTACCTTCAATTTAACTGTCAATCCTGCATGAAAACCGCAACACCAATGACACACCAATAACAGAACCGCAAAAACAAACGAACAATCCTGCAAAAAAAGCACATTTCATCATTAGTTACAGAGAGAGACTGTATAAAATTATAAATCAAATTAAAAAACCAAAATCAACAGGAAACAATAACTTACAATTGGACGTTGGCACCACCTAGTTACAACGATCACAGTTCCACGCAGCACCCCCGTCGACGAACACACCATCCACCCACCGCAGTCGTCACTCACAGATCCGCCCACCACACTCGTCCCTTACAGATCCGAACACCACACTCGTCACTTACCGAAAACAGCTTCACCAGCCGCGACAGGAAACAACAACAGCGCAGGAAGCTACAGAAAAGAGCAAGCAGCGGACGGGAAGGTGTGCATCAAAACCAGATGATCAACAATCTATCAAAACCGGTGAAGCAACAGCATCGTCGTCACAAGTGTCGACAACATAGGGTGGTGCAAATCAACTACGGGCCCGCTTGCGGGGTCCAGGAATTTACAGTGCGGAATGCCAAATGGCAGTCCAGGCCGGGCTTTTATGCAGAAACAGTATTCGGCCGAGCAATTATTCGGCCGAATAAGTGTTCGGCTTAATATTGTTCGGCCGAATAATTGTTCGGCCGAACAATTATTCGGCCGAATAACCAACCACCCGAAATATTTTCCCGTCCGGCTTCCGTTTGCACACATTTCAAGGATAGCCGTTAAACGGAACGGAGAAATGTTAGTGATTATTCGGCCGAATAACCACTACATTATTCGGCCGAATAATGAAAATTATTCGGTCGAATAATAAATATTATTCGGCCGAATAACTTCCGCTAAGACGATTTTGCACTAGTTTCTCACGAAAGTGTTACCCACCTTCACGTTTTTACCCTTATGTTGAGAGATATGGGAGAGTAGAATACTGCTTTGCAACAAGAAGCCTTTTTTAAGAAAGGAGCAATGGACAAGAAACCTGTCTAATATTGTTGCTATGTGGCCTGACCCAATCCAACTATTCGACCAGGTAAAAATTCCCCTTTTTAGGGGGATATCCACAAGGTTCATATCTCCAATAAGGACTCTTCCAATAATTCTCCAAAGGGGTCTTTCGCTAGGCTTCCCGCTCGATGCTCCTTGGTTGAAATGGTGACATGAAAATCCACCACCACAATATTGCATTGATCATCTCTAAGATACATGAGAGATCTCCAAAACTCCATTTTGCATCCATACAAAACTGGGCCATAAATATTACACACCGAAATAGTTTCTTTAGTGATCAAGTCCTCCAACACACTTAGGATCCATTTAGTACTTTTATTACAACTAATCATCCTATAATGGCTTGAGTCATAGAAGGAGACTATGCCCCTTGAGACACCCATGGAACTTACAACGATTCCTTTGCCATTTTCCAAACATTTTGAAGTAAAGAACACACATCTTCTGCATCCATTTTAGTCTCATGGACTATAATTAGGGAGAGATTTTCCTTATGCACCATTTCCTTTTCTACTTCAATTTTTTGTTTCCTCCCCAAGTCTCTGCAATTCCAGGAGACTATATTTATTAATTATTGGAGTGGGGGGCAGACTTACCACTAGATTCATTATTTTAGTCCCATGCAGATTGATGAGGCACATCGACCCTTAAATGCTTATCCAAGGAAGCATGTTTCTCAAGAGTTCTTTTCCCTTGCATCCTCCTCTTCATGGACCTATTTCTGATACCTTCTGCATGCTTTCTTTTGGGGGGATCTAATCTCCTCCGTGTCCTTCAAAGATTCCTCCCTTGATTGTTTAGCCTAATGATTAGTTAACACACCTAACACAAAGATTTTCCAATTGTTTTGGGAAGAGTTTATTTCTTCGATTGGCATTGAAATAAGAAGGGAAGTGAAGTGTTCCTCTAAGACTAGTTGCGAAGATGACAAAGGGAAGAGAGTCGCTAGGCACAGCCACTACTTTCGATGGGGAAATGTTCCTCTTCACAATCTCCTTCAACTACATTTCCAATGATACTTATTGGGGGAGTAGGGATCATAATGACTAGAAGGTTTGGGCGGCACTGGTTCCTTGGGGGGGTTCCCCTTCTTAAAGACCTACTGCCAACCCTCTTCTTTCTCTTTGACATGTTCTTTCTCCATATTCTTCAGACAATTTCTAGCAAAATGACCTTATTCATGACAAACCTTGCATTTAAATGGAATCTACTCATAACCAAATTTTCCATAATAAAATTGATAGAGTCAAATAAGCCCTTTTCCAAATCTACCTTCATGCAAATCCTAACACAAGCAAACATAAAAAAATTTGGGCTTAGATCTATCAATCTATCAACCAAAAGACCAAAAAAGTTTCCAATTGAAACCATAATTCAATAAACTATTCTTATCACTAAAATATTTTTAAGAAACAAGTACTAAACAACTTTGTTACTCATTTCATTTATTTAAATAATATATTATAGGATAACAATAAAGTCCACATCGCGTCATCGTCACAAGAAAATTAATTACAAAAATTCAAATTATATTTTCATTCATATACTTATAATACGACAAAATTATATCATTATTAAGTGTTATGTAAGATAAAACTATGTTGAAACCCCTGCATGGAAGGTTGTGACAAGGAACCGCCATTAGGGTTGGAATTTGAACTTCAAAACCCCATCAAATCTGATTACAACATGTTATTAATATATTAAAGTTAAAGAAAATGCTAGTTTTTTGTGATAGATTTTTCGGATTTCTCACCGTTAAACAAGCAAATTCTCTCGCTGACTACCACATGTCTCATTTCACTTTTCATGTCTTCTTAAGTTTTGAAGAATCCAATGTGAAACATGGATCGGATTTTAGCTATGTATGTAGACTTCATTCAATCAGCTACATCCACTATCCACTATTTTTAGAGTTAAAAAATTGTAATAGTATTTTTTTCATCTAATGATGAGATGTATAAACTTTTGAAAATCAATTTTAATTTAATGTTAAAGATATATCGACTAAATTTTACATTTAAGAAATGTATGCTTTTTAAATATGCAAATGCTTTTTATTAGGTAAAAGTAAATGATTTCTATTTAAAAAGTATAGTGTTAAGTGAATCATAATATTATAGTTAATCTTCTCTTAGGGAAAAGTTTACTTTTTAACTTTGACACCATCCTATCCCGGGTTTTAATCTTCTCTTTCCCATTATTTCTTCTATTCAAATGCAACTTATCCCACCACAAAGAAATATGTCTTTTCAATTATATCCAAGCAAACCTAACCTTCATAGGATTTCTAATTTGCTCAAATTCAAAGAAATTTTCCATTTCTTCTATTTAGTGTATCATTTCCTTCGGTTCATTTAACTTATATAATAGACATGAGTATCAAGTTTAGGTTCACCTCCATTACCTCTAATTGCTCTAATCGCTATTTCTCCCACTAACGCTTTCTCTTTTGGTTCTTCTCTCGTAGTCTACAATTCTACTTCATTGCCATTGCCATCCCACACCACATTGGCAATACCTCTCCTCTAGGATGCCTCTGTGGAATCTATTCTTTCTAGCATTGTCCTCACCATTGTCACAAGGGCATCTATGTCTTTTGCACCATTTGCCCGTAGTTCTTTTGTGCCATCTTCCTCTCTAATCTTGTTATGGGATCTCCTATTGTGAGCTCCCCCACCTCACCAAGGTCTCTCTAGTCCTCTCCATCGAAGGCTCAACCTACTTTGATATAACTTGATGTAGATAAAACTACATTCAGATATGCACAACAAAAATAACACCATACAAACAACAAATTAAGTAATAAGTAGCCGCAACAAAATTACACACACCACAAAACACTCAACAAAAACAACCACACAATTGTACAACCTCTTTATTTAATTAATGGTCAATGCTATTAAACCTCTTTAAATTGACAAAACCTATGCATATATCCTTAGAACACACAACCATCTACACTATACAAACTAAATAAAAAGAAAATCAAAATCATTAGATGATTCACAAACTTTATGTTTAAGTTCATGCTAGTTGGTTTTGATCTAATAATTGTTTTAATTATTCAAATTTCAAATAAAACACTTAATAATCCAAGAAATATTACACTACAATATACATTACATATGCAAGTTTCCTTCTAGGAGGTCACAGGTTCAAATCCAGAAGGGGTAGGGTATGTACACCTCTATAGACTTTAACAGTTAAATCGTTGCGCATAAGTGGGTCCCTTGTCCCACAAACAAAGAGATCTCATACACCAAATTGGTGTCTTGCTTGGCAATAACCTTAAAAATAAATTATTATTGTTATCTTCCTTTTCCATTTATAACATCGTTCATATTACATATGTGTATGCAAAGGTGGGTGCCCTTGTGGCAAAAGTCATACAATTGAAAGGTTACGTAGGAAACTAAACTGCCGACCAGATGAATGTGACACTTATATGCATAAACTGATGAAGGTCTTCAAGTCTATCCCATGGCATCGGGTACACGTTGGACGGCCACTTTTCATTCAAAGTCGAAAAGTTCATACAATGACATTAAATAGTACACGTTTAGATGTTTGCTATTTTAAGCAAATCTTCAAGGAATAAGCTAAAAATAATGAAGTTTAATTTGTTAGTTTGACTCTTACCTTATCCAAAGTTAGTTAGTTTTATATATGGTTGAAATTTGTTCTAAAAATCTAAATATTGTAAAAGAAAATTATAATTTTAAAATAAAAAAATTTGAATATTTAAATCACGGGATTCCTTCCCCAAAAAATACCCTTAAACCATTGTCCCTCCTCCACATTAATTAATAAGTTGACATTGAAATTGAAAGGTAATTACGAGCCTAGACTATACACAATGTGAATGTGGCTGCATATATCTATGATTATCTGCAAAGTTGGTGAACATCCTCTAGTCCATCCAATGGCATTGAGTTTACACGTTGGATGGTCACATCTTGAGCCAATCTTTGAAGCCTTTGAATTCCGAAAGAAAAGTCACCATGTAAATTTGGTTTAGGCTATTTTTTAATTTTGCTCCAAGTCAAAACATTTAGTCTAAGGGTGATGTAACCACCCATGGTAAGGTAATAATTTGAGATGGGTAGGTTATTAGTTACCTTCTCTATGTTGTTGCAATGCCATCAATAAAGATGAAATTAAAGTATTGAAACAAAATGTATGAGATAAAATATATAGATCTAGTTGATAATGCATTATATATATAATAATAACAATAAAGTCCACATCATCCCACTCACTTATATGAAAATTCAAATTATATAATATTCAATAAAATTATCTCATCATTGTTATGCAATACAAAATTATGACCAAAAAATTATATCATCATTATGTAATACAATGTATTCTTATTCTTAAAACTATTATTATTAAATAAATTCAAAGTTAAATAAACTTAAACAAATAGAAATTATGACTAAACAAATTATATCATCATTATCTAATACAATTTATTTTTATTCTTATTATTTAATAAATTCAAAGTTAAGTAAACTTAAACAATAGTTGTAATGTTAAGGATGCTTTTATATTAGTTTTTTTGGAGGCATTTTTTTTAACATTTTACATGGCAAAGTATCTAAACTAAATTAAACTAAATTGTGGACTAGACATTTTTTTTTACTCATCTCTATTACTAACATCCATAACATTTTCTTCAATGTCTTGACCCAACATTGCTTTACACTTATCCCACAATTTAGTGTTTCTTACTTTCGTTACAAATATGTTCCACAATATCGCACTACCTCCTTTACCCTAAAGGGGCTTACTTCCTTAAACCACTCCAACTCAATGGTCTTTATTGCTTCTCCATCCTCCCTCTTAGGTACCATTCCATTGTTAGCTACATTGATTGCACAAGTACACCATTTTTTTACTATGAACTTTGTTACACTATGCCTCCCTCATGGTCACATCCTTCACCTTCTATGCTTCATTCCCTACAAACATACTAACACACAAAATATTAGGGAATGCCAAATTCTCTTATACTTATCCTTCAATGGTGTTGATATTATAGCAATAGTGCTATGTTCTTCATTCATTTTAGCTAGTTGCTTCACATGTTCTTCGTACTCCACTTCCTTCACATATGTTAGCATTGGAATTAAAATCACTTTTTCAACATTATCCATGAATTCATTCAAACATTGTAAATTAAATACATCTCATCATTTTCCAACCCAAGTGTTTCTTCTCCCATGATGCATAACTCTCTGATCAAGCTGGCATGGCCTTCCCATCAAAATGTTATAGGAAACCATGGGCAAAACATCACATAAAATCATGTTATCACTATAACCCCCAATATTAAATTTAATCAAGCAATGTTGCATGACCCTAACTTTATGCCCTGCTTGTAACCATGACACCCTATATGCATTTGGGTGAGGTGTACATGTCAAATTTAATTTCTAAACAACTTCAGTAGATACCAAATTTTCTGAACTACCACCATCAATAACCAAATTATAGCAATTGCCTACTAACTTGCATTTCATTCAAAACAATGTCTTGGTATGCTCAAGTTCTTTGCCAGTCCATTTCTCAGGATGAACCAATATTTTCCTCCTCATCAAATTCCCCCCTTCTTTGACCTCAATTCGATCACTTCACTTGGTGCATTGTTGGTTTAAGTTCAATAATATGAAGTCGTCCCTCTTATCTCCATCCTTCCTTTACAAGTTCCTCAAATTCCATATGGACCTGCTTTCACATATGAAGTAAATTCCTTCAAATTTTCCTCCTTTACCTCTACATATTTTTAACCCACCACCTTTGTCAGCAAAATATGTTGTCCATTTATCCATAGGATTAGAACAACTTTCTCTGTCTTCAACTTACTTTTCTATATGTTGCACCTTTCAAATCTTGGACATATCCTCATGATCCATTATTTCCTTAGCAATTTCTCCTTAATTTGCAAGGCCATTGTATATACTTGTGCAATTGAACGGAAATCTAAAACATTAAAATCATCTTGAATGGCATAACTTAAACCATTCACATACTTGGCAATTGATTTTAGACACTACTTATTTTTCCTAGACCTTATAGAGAGTATGAAAAATTCCTCTATATAATTTTTCACCGACATCTTCAACTCCTTTAAATTATGCAATCTTCTCAATAAATTTCATGTGTAATGCAAAGACAAAAGTTTACTTTTAAAATTTGACACCATCCTATCCCATGTTTTAATCTTCTCTTTACCATTAATCTCTCTATGTAGTTGCAACTTATCCACCACAAAGAAAATTTTGTACAAGTGAATCTAACCCTCATAAAATCTCTAATATACTCAAATTCAAAGAAATCTTGCATTTCTCCCATCCAATCAAACCTAACACTCATAAGATCTCTAATATGTTGAAATTTAAAGCAATTTTCGATTTCTACAATCTAGTCTAGCATTTCCTCAAATCTATTTAATCATTTAGAATAGATATGAGTATCAAGTTTAGGTTTACTACCAATATCTTTGATTTCTTTGGTCATTTTTTCTTCCAATGTCACTTGATCTTTTAGTTCTTCTCGCGCGGTCTATGGTTTTGATTCTTCATCATTGGCATCCCACATCACCACATGGGAAAGACCTCTCCTTTGGGTTGATTCCATGGCATTCATTCTTGTTAGCATTGTCCTCACCATCATTGCAAGGGCATCTATGCCTTCTGCACCATTTGGTCTCCTAGGTCTTCTATGAACTCTTCTTGACTACACCATCACTCTAGTTTTGTTTTAGGATATCCTACTGCAAACTATCCACCTCACCAACATTCACATATTATTCAATTTGAGACCAAGGTCTACTTGGTCCTCCCTACCATAAGGTCATTCTACTCTAATACCACTTGGTGTAAATAAATCTACATGTAGAGAAGCACAATTGAAATAACACCACAAAATAAACAAATTGAATAATAAGCATCCAAATAAAATTACACACACAACAAAACACTCAACATAAACAACCACAAAGTTATGCAACCTTTTTATTGAATTAATGGCCAACTCTCTTGAGCATCTTTACATTCATAGAGTTGATGCATAGATATTTGAAACACCCAATCATTGACATTAGAATTAATACCCTTTTCTCATTCTTGAAACACACAATCATCGATATTAGAATTAAATATTGTTTTCTCATTCACAAACTTTATATTTATGCTTATTATGTAGGGCCCCGATGGGCCTTAAGAACAAAATTTATTAGAAAAAAAAGTTCATAATAAATTAACCAAAAACAATTTCATGAACAAGTAGATCTAATACAAAATATATCATCACATTGATTTAATGGAGCAAAGGAGAAAACATACCTATGATCTGAAGAATTATTGAAATATTTACCTCTATTTCCACAAACAATGAGGGAAAACAACATGTAATATCATTTTTTAATTAGGCCTAGTATATGCGACTTTGAAAGAAACTTGCATGCATTACTTTGAGTAATGGATCCCCCTGGTCCCGATCCGGACCTTGGTTTGGACGAGGTTTTTCGCCTACTTGCGGCTGGGTTGAAGGAAAAGAGTTCTTCGTAGCTCTCTACTCATTTCATGAAGAGAACTAACACCCATGAAATCAATATTTCATGCAGCTCAGCTAAGAAAAAAACTATTGGGTTCTCTGAGAGAGGCTTGGTAGGTCTGTTTACAAGTCTTTGGCCTTCTCTAAGGGAAATGGATATCCGGATAAATAAAAATTGGCAGCCTCTTCTGATTGGTAGGATGTAATGCTACTTCTGTGGAAAAGGATATTATGTCTTTCTGTTTGAATATAAAGCTGATCGGGATTTGATCTTTCGCAATGGGCATTATTTCATGGGTCATAGAGGTATGTATCTTAATCGTTGGAATTTATCCTTTGATCCAGAGAAAGATATACCTTCCACAACTCCACTTTGGGTAAATTTACCACATCTTCCCTTACATTGTTGGTATGATGAATTTTTAGCCTCTATTGGGAACTCTCTTGGTCGATATATTGATAAAGCTGAGCCTAAATGACCAATGTTCTCTTGTGCTATAATTTTTGTTGAAGTAGATCTGGAGAAGGGGCTTCTAGAGGTGCTTAATCTAGTAATGGATAAATAGAATCATGAACAAAAAGTGGATTATGACCAATTTCCCTTTAAATGCAAGAAGTGGCATGAGTATGGACATTTTTCTAGGAATTGTCCAAAAAATGAAGTAAAAGAAATAGAGAAGGTAGCAGCCAAAGAATGGAAAAAGGTTCAAAAGAAAGGAAAGGGTCACGTAACATCAATGGATCCAACTCCTCCTGATATCTCCAATAAGTTTCAGTCCCTATTTATTGTGAGTCCAAGATAATCTACATTCCAAGAAATATCAAACGTTACTGCCAAAAATAAGGTGAACCCTTCTCCCATTCTAGAAGAAATTGGATCAGAAAGAATTAATTCAGGATTAGCAGATTGTCCGGTAATAGAAATTAATTCTCACCTAGAAAATGACTCACTGGGTGATTCAAATGAATATATAGGTCATCCATCTTTATTCACATAAGGAGAGTCTTCTAAGGAATTAGAGGAGGAAAGATTAATAAACAAAAAAGTAGGGAGAAGAACCAAGAAAATAATGAGAGAAGAAGAAGAAGATAGAGAAAAACAATTGGGAAAGCAAGCGTCCTTGGATTCTATTTTGAAGGGAGTTTCTTCTACTAAAAAGGGGAAAAAACGAGATGCCAGAAATAAATCCATCTCACAATCCAAAAGATTATGAATATTGTCTCCTAGAATTGTAGAGGTTTAGGAGGAAAACAGAAAGTGGAAACATTGAAGAAAATGATATTTACAAATCGTCTTTCTATTCTGCTACTTCAAGAGACAAAAATGGATTCCATCGAAGTAATTCATCTCTTTCAATCCATTTGGAAAAATGGGGCAGGTATGGAAAAAATATCAATTGGAGCTTTTCGAGGATTAGCCTTGATGTGGGATAGTGGTAAATTCAATTTAATAAATCAAAAGGAGGGGATACATTGGATTATGGACGAGTTGGAAAAAAATGAGTGTAGGGAAAACTTTAATATCTGTAATGTTTACGGTCTTGTAATTCTCAGGCTCAAACAAGAATTTTGGAGATCTTTGAGCTCTCTTGGTGGCAATTATTGTAGTCTTATTGATCGGGATTTTAATGCTACTATTTCTTTTAAAGAAAAAAGAGGGGGGTCTATGGTTAGAGATCCTTCAAAAGGAGGGGATACATTGGATTATGGCCGAGTTGGAAAAAAAGGAGTGTAAGGAAAACTTTAATATCTGTAATGTTTACGATCTTGTAATTCTCGGGCTTAAACAAGAATTTTGGAGATCTTTGAGCTCTCTTGGTGGTAATTATTGTAGTCTTATTGATCGGGATTTTAATGCTACTATTTCTTTTAAAGAAAAAAGAGGGGGGTCTATGGTTAGAGATCCTTATGGAGAATATATGGAATATTTAATAATTGATTTGGATTTGCTTGTCATTAATCCAAAGAGAGGTCTCTTCACCTGGTCTAATAGACGAATTGGTCTGGGGCACATAACAGCTCATTTAGACCGGTTTTTGGTTCATAGTTCCATACTATCTAATTTTGCATTGAGTTCTTATCCTACCTTATGCAACTTTAGATCATAGACCTATTTATTTAAAATTAGAGGAAGTTGAGAATCAAGGTCCAATCCCCGTTCGATTTAATACTTTGTGGTTATCCCATCAGGAGGATTTCCAAATTATTGAGACAACATGGAAGATATAGGTTTATGGATCCCCTCCTATGTTTGGGAATCCAAGCTTTGGGCAATGAAGTTCACTTTGAAAAAGTGGGATAAATTTCAATACAATTCTCTAGCCTCAAAAAAGAATAAACTCTCGAAAGGAGTTGGAATCCCTTTAGGAACAGATGGATCAGATCGAGATAACTCCAAATGTGCTTCTTAGAGAACAACATATTAACGATAAATTGAATGAAGCCTTCCATCAAGAAGAAGATACTTGGAGGTTAAAATCTCTAGCTCTTTGGTTGAAAGCTGGTGATAGGAATTCTACATTTTTTCATAATCAAACAAAAATGAGAAATCATAATAATGCAATCAATGAAATTATTTTCGATGAGGGACTGAGACTATCAAGTCGGACTAAGATCAGACACGAAGTGGTAAGTCATTTTAAAGAACTATATTCTGAATAGGGAGTGGAATACATGATTTCTAAAGATGAGTTGTTGGATGGGATTCCATCAATGATTTCCTTGGAGGAAAATGATTAATTGAATAAGTTCATTAGTGAAGCAGAGGTTATAGCAATTGTTCGTGGTTTAGGGGTTGATAAATCCCCTAGTCCTGATGGTTTCATGGTACATTTTTTTAAATCTTGTTGGCCAATAATAAAATCAGATCTATGTAAAATGCTAAACTAGACAAAAAGGAAGGATACAATTGGTGGAGCAACCAATTCATCATTTTTGGCATTGATTCCCAAAGAAGCACGTCCTTCTTCTTTCTCTCGTTTCAAACCCATCTCTTTATGCAACTCTTCTTATAAAATCTTGACAAAAATTTTATCCAACCGAATTAAACCCCTGCTTTCCAGGATGATTTCAAAAGGACAATGTGCTTTTTTCAAGATAGTAGACAATATTGTTATGATACAAGAGGCTATTCACTATAGTAATGTTAGAAAAGAGCAGGGAATAGCTATCAAGTTGGACATGGCCAATGCCTTTGATAGAGTTTGGAATAGTTTTATTTTTGAAGTATTGGGCAGGTTTGGCTTCTCTCCTGCCTTTGTAAAATTGATAAAAGCTTGTATTTCTCGCCCTTGGATCTCACCTTTAGTTAATGGTCGACAAGCTGGTTTCTTTCAGGCCTCTAGAAGATTGCGTCAAGGTTTTCCTCTGTCTCATTTTTTATATATTCTAATGGCATAATATTCGGGTCAAAATTTGATTAAGGAAAGAGAGGAAGGGAGGCTAAATGGTATTCGAATAGCTAGATGCATCAAAGTAGACAATAATGCACATTTTGTTGATGATACTGTTCTCTTGGGAAGGGAATTAGTCACCAATGCCATAAGGTTTAGGAAAGTCCTTGGTCAATATTTATCTGCCTCGAGAGGAGAGGAAAATGTAATATATTTGTATGGAATGTTTCTCCTAATATCATGCAACGTATTTCTCTTGCTATAGCCTTTGCTGCTAGTACAAATTGGACCTATTTTAAATAGCTAGGTATTCTTATTGCATTAAAGCGAATAGAGAATGTGGAATGGGAACCAATTCTTCAAAAAATAAAAGACATAATGCAAAGCCGGGGTATCTATTGGTTGAATTAAGCTAAAAGGTTGTTTTAATCAAGTCTGTTCTCTCTCTCTCCCTTTATTTCAATGTTCTTCCTTGTTGGTTCCAAAAGGAATTATGCAAAAATTAGATCAAATTTCCAGAAAATTTTTATTGCAAGGAGGGAAAACCAATAGTAAAAATATTTCATTTGGTCAAATGGGATTTGGTGAAAGCTCTAAAAGGTTATGGAGGGCTAGGTATTCGTGATCCACATCTAATGAATCGTGCAATGGGAGCTAAGCTAATTTGGAATCTGATTTCCGGAGAAAAAGCTTGGTGGAAAGACATAAATAGGAAAAAGTACATCTCCCATTCCATGTTGTGATGTTTGGATATATGCTCTTGGGAGAAAGAAGGATCAAATATTTGGGGCTTGTGTAAAGCATCTAGAAAAATAATACAGGAAATATTGAATTGGATTCCGGGAAATGGAAAACACAATGATCTATAGAAGGATTCTATTCTTGGTGCTCCTCCTCTTTAACAAAAAGTAGAGCTTTTAGAGTTAATGAGATGGATTAGTAATAAGGGAGTAAGAACAATGAAAGATCTTTCTGAATGGGATTCAACATGAAACTAGATTAATTGGAAAAATTTGGATGCTCTAGAATACTTGAAGGTTTCTCTTGAGTTTTTTATAAGGATATTCATGGAGCATCTCCAAAAAGTTTAAGCTCTAAAGACACTAGAGGATGGGGGGAAAAAGGAAAATATGTGGTGAAGGAGGGATATTCATTTCTCTTTAAGGAGTAACAACATCAACCCTTCTCAAGGCTATGTGAAAACAATTGGCAGCAGGATGGATTACCTAAAATAATTATATTCTGTTGGATTATGGCTCAAGGTAAAATATTAACTTTAGATAATTTTAAAAAGATAAATATTGCAGGTCCTTCCCGTTGTGTTTTGTGTAGAGAGTCTAAAGAGACTATCTCTCATTTTTTCTTTCATCATCAATATTCTAAAAAGGTGTGGAATTTCTTAATGAAAGATATGGATAATAATTTTGTAATATCTGGCAATTGGAATGGCTTATTCCTAAGTTGGAACTCTTTTTACCCAGGTTCTCTTAAAGGGAAGCATGTTTTGTCAAGAATTTGGTCTTCTCTCCCAAAGTACATCTGCTAGAAAGTGTGGGAAGCGAGAAATTATGGTATCTTTCAAGAAAAAATAATTTCAGTAGAGGATTCGATAATAACAGCCAGATCTCTTTTGCGTGAATTTCTTCATCAAAATATTAATTCGAATAATTTTTTTGATTCTTGGAACTGTTCGAAAGAAAATTGGGTAATTTTTTTTAAAATCCCAATCATTATCCTCCTTTACAAGTTTGAAAGAAGGATCTCTAGTTTGCATGGCAGCTCGAGATGAATATGGAATAATTTCAAAAGTGGTAGCAAACTATTCAATCATATGTACTTTTATTTGATGGATCTTCGAAAGGTAATCATAGGGAGGCAGGTGTTGGAGGGGTGCTATTAGACCCTGGAGGTAATATTGTAAAAACTGTTGCTTGGGGATTCAAGGATAGGTACTAAAAATCAAGTGGAACGTTATTCTCTGTTCCTAGGATTAAAATTGGCCTTAGAATAAGGAAGTCATTTGTTAGTTGTGAATGGGGACTCTATGGTAATTTTGTCTCAGACTAGAAATTACCTTTCGATAGCATATTCTTTAGCTCGTTGTATTCATAATCGTATTATGGGAATCCTTCCACAATCCCAATCAATCAAATTCTTCCATGTCAAGTGATCTTTGAATCAACTTGCAGATATCTTTGCAAAAAAAGCTTCTCTTCTACCTCAAGGAGGATTATCTATAAATGGTGGGCCTAGTCAGAATTTTTGGATCCCTTAAGGCATTATGGAACTTTATGCTATCAAAAATCATTATAAAATGGGAGGCCTTTCTAAGTCTCCTTGACACTTGTCTTATGGTCTGTGTGAAAGGGAAGGTGCCCCTTCGTATCTCTCTCGATGGCGGTGATAGAAGAGGCATTAATGATGGTAGAATAAGCATTAAGGTGTGTTGGTACATTGGGTTTGGCACTCATAATACTTCTACATGTGGTGTTTCAGTGGCGTTAACGAGATTCTTCTCTGATAAGAATTTGTATTTGAAGAGTTGCGTCTCTGGTTCAATGCTCAGCCTATGCTTGTTTGGAATGGTGGCAGGGAATGTCGGCCCTTTCACCTTCTCCTTAGCTCGAGGAGTTAGGCGTTTTGCTCAGTTGGTTACTCTCCCAACCCAGGTATTCTGCTTTGGCTCTACTCTTGCATTTAATTAGAAAGTGTGGGATAATGGTATGTGTTTGTCTCTGGAAATTTCTGAGTTAGGGCTAAATAGGGATGGGAATTTTATATGCTTTATTAGAGGTGAAGGTAGTGGGCTTCCCTCTTTTGGTTCTATTAATTATGGTATTTTTGTGTGGAATTTCCCTAGTATAGAGAACCCCAGTTTGCAATTTGTTGGGTTCTTTAGAAGCGGTTGGATTATAGGAAATATTTTCAGTATGGACATAGAGAAGCAGCTTAAGGCTCTCACAAACCAAGTTAAAGCTGCAAATGCCAGTACAAATTATTTTAAAACCCACCTGAAATGGATGAATGACAGGATGGAAGGGATGTTTGAAGCCATTCATTAGTTGATAGCTCATACGTTGGTTTTAGATCATCATTTGGACAAAATAGAGAAACAGTTTCAAGAGGTTAACATTAACATGGAAGCCCATTTAGTTAGTCTCCAAACATAATTAAAGGAATGCGAAAACAAAGTTACCTAAACGACAACTATAGTTTCAAAGCATGATGACTTAATCGGTGGGAATTTTTCAAAAAATGATGAGAATTGTGTGTTTGTCATGGTGATGGAACTTCTGTACTTTAGTTAGTGAAAGAAGGTTTGAAGAATATCGGTGCAAACTATGCTAAAAACAATGAAGAAGTTAATTTCTTTGTCAATGTAACAACTACAGAGCATGGTGGTGACTCTGAAGGTAGTTCTAAAGATGAATCAAATAAATATGAAGAAACTGATACTGACGATGAATCTGATGGTCAAATGGAGGTCGACTCTTATGGTGCAGAGGTTGATATGGAAGATGAGGATACAAGAGATGAAGATAAGAGCTTGCACAATGATGAAGATGAAGATGTTCTCTATGAGCAGAGAACTAATAGTGACTCTAGCAGCTAATTTGTCCCTTTTATGCTTTGTTTTTGCATTTTGTTAGTCGGACAATATGTGAAAATTTATAGTGGTCTAGGGTGTTTAGTATTTTGGAAGACTTTGATCTCCATTTGGATGACTGTATATGTCAGTTTTTATTTTTAGACAACAGATCTTAAACCTTTGAACTCTTTAAGAGCCAAGTGTGTAACACTGGTGAATTTATTCATCCTTTTTCAATACAAACATAACCATTTCTGTTAAAAAAAAATTAGGAAAAACAACGTGCGGGGGGACGACTCTCCACCCAACCAACCCCTTAGTGAAACGTTGAGAGCCCTTGAGCCCCCAACCAATAAACTATAGCCATATCTCTTCTCCTCCCTTCCATAACCATTCATATCTTCCTTCTGAAATCTAAGAAGAATGAGTGCCCTTCCCCCTCCAATCCCCTACATTTTTAAAGGTTTTTCTTTTTTTCATTGATACTTAATTCATTTATATTTAATTAATTTTAATTAACAATTCTCCAATTTTGATAAATTTTTATTATTTAATATTTAAGGCGCCTATTACTTACTTTTCCCATGTTTTATTTAAAATTAGTTAAATGCTAATTTTAAGTTGTTACATGTTCTCTTTGGATTTTAACCTTACAACTATCCTAACTATTTAATTTTTAAATATAATGCTTCATATTCCAAGAAATATTACACTACATATATTGTTTTCCAATTATAATGCGTTTTTATTTAAAATTAGTTAAATACTAATTTTAAGTTGTTACATGTTCTCTTTGGATTTTAGCCTTACAACTATCCTAACTATTTAAATTTTAAATATAATGCTTCATATTCCAAGAAATATTACACTACATATATTGTTTTCCAATTATAGTGTGTTTTTTAGATATGAAGTTTACTTTTACATTTATCACATAGTTATATTACATGTGGGAATGCAAAGGTGGTTAGATTACATCCTTAGTTTATAAAAAAAGGTGAAGGCATGAGTTGAGTTAATTATAGGAAGATTGAAAACGCTAGCCAAATTTCATATATTTTTAACATCTCTTGATGGGAAATTGATTTTATTGTGGAGAACTATCTTTGATTTCGTGGTGGTCATGGGGATTCCCATCATCTAACAACAACTTATACGTTAGGGAAAACAACTACAAGATTCTTTCAAATTCATCGATTACAATATATGTAAGGATTCTACAATTTTGTTGGTGATGTGTTTGCATGGAGGAGCAATGGGAAATGGTGTGCTATCTACAAACAAGCCATCTTACAAGGATGTAGCTCAATCCATGGTGTCTCATACATGAGTTCAACATCCAACTATGCCAAGTCCATATATCGTCAAGAAATTGACGAGATGCCAGTTTTGGAGGTTAAGCATTCAAAAGTAAATGAGTTAAATTTTCAACCATTAAATTCATTGTTGTAATATGTCAGTTTAATGGGTTTTGGTCTTGGTTGGTTGATTTGTACTAATTGATCTATTCCAATTGGACATTATGATATCCTTTTGTGTTCCAAAAGTTTCCTTGTGGTTTAGTTTTGGTTTAGTTTTACACTTCTAATGATTACTAAATAAATTTGAGTAAGGACCTTGGTTATGGGAAGAGTGAGGCTCTTTGTTTCCCCGTGGTTTTTAGATTTTGATCCTTTGATTATGATTATATCCAAAATGTTGATTTGGGTCAAACTCCCATTTTTCTTTTTTCTTTTTTGGCATCCTTTAATATTTCAAAGATATTAGAAATGCTTTGGGAATTTTTTAAAATATGATTCCAAGTGGACTCAACATGGTCTTTTTACTTATGCTTGAATTGTGTGGAGATTGATTTCAATAAAGTTTTTCCATACTTAATGATATTAAATTACGACAAATTTAAAATGATTCAATCATATGATTATGAAAATATAACATTTAAGTGTCATATTTGTCAACTTACAAGTGATCTATAGGAACGTTGTCCCCAAACAAGAGGTCCTCCTAGGAGGAAAAATGGACATTTTGTTCACTCCAAAGGTTGGTAGCCTTATGAGACCCCTCTTTCAGATGGTAAAGATGATGAGAGTTCAATAGATTTGCACTTTTGAAAGGTAGATAGAGATACAAATGAGGGAACATAAGTAAACAATGAAGATTTGCAACATCACTTGGAGGGTTAGGTACAACAAATGAATGAAGGGAATCCTTCCTCTCGTGAGATGGTTGTAAAATATTGTCCAATTGGAGGAATACAAAGATCACATCAATTGTATGATAAGTTGTCATTGATTAAAAATTCAAAATTGCATAAATCGAATGTACAAGTAATTATTAGAACCTTGTTCAATTTTTAAAAATTGAAAAAGTAAAAAAGAAGAAAAGAAAAGAAAAATAAATCAAATTAAAAGAGTACTACTTTGATAATTTCTATTTTAATTTCTAAATATGATATTGAAATTATGATGAGAAATACAAAATATACTACAATTAAAAATTAAAAAATATATATATAAATGTAATTGTTTTATTAATAAAATTAAACAAAAATTATTATATAAATAATGGTAACAATAAAGTCATCACACCAAGGTTAATTATGAAAATTAAATTGTGCAATTGTTCATAAAATTATTACAATACGACAAAATATTTCATCATTATTATGTGATAGAAAATTATGGACATAATTGTTTATCTTTATTATTAATACAAAATTATTATGTCGATGATTGTGTAAAGTTTCTGAATCACTGAAATCTCTGAGTTTTAATGGCAGTTCTAGTCACCTTAGGTGGCTAGGGTTTCATAGTTTTTTGGGAGTAAGATTGGAACTGTGATGGACAAGGGTCTTTCTTTGGTCAAACTCTGGTCATTTATGGCGTCTAAGGATAGATTGGTCTAGTCTTTTCATTTATAGTTTCTGGGAGTCAGAGATGGACACCATCCTTTTGACAGTAGTCCTGTACTGACCTTGTCTTTTATGATGTTTTTTCTTGTCCTTTGCTTTCTTTGTCTTTTCTAGGACCTGTACCCGACTGGGGACCCTCATCCTTATTCCTCGATTATACCACTAGGGACTTTCCATGAGGGAACCCATTGTTCTTAGGATTCATGACTCACCTAATAACATTAATTTTTTCCCCATCGGTGATGGTTTTGATGCTTTGTCTCCCACACTTACCTGTAGTGCCCCTCCTTTCTATGAAGATGGATACTAGAAGAAGGCTCCTAAAGTAGTTCCCCTGAATAATCTTGATTCTACAGTAATTTCAGGCTTATATCTAGGGGAACCATCCTTAGACAAGGGATCAGACCTGGGTTCCTCTATTTCCTCTGTTGTGAGAAAGCGAAAAATGTGGGTGATGAAAAAACAAGAGGTTGACCTCACTTTGGGAGAGGATGTCCCTATGTACGAAGTCTTTTCAATGTCTGAAACTACTATTGTATGACACTTTTGAGGTAGTAATATGTCCCTACCCACTTTCTGAAGATGGGTGGCAAACTAGTGGAGTTTTTTGGATTACCCTCCTCAATGTTTTGGTCTCTCTGAGGGATGGCTTGGAGATATTCTCTGAACTACTGAAGACATTAGGAGGATCCTCGAAGGTATCTGGTTTTAGGGGAAATTATCATTTAAAGTTAAGAGATGGGTTCCCACCTTTGATGCCCGAAGGGAGAAAATGTTTTCACACCTGACCTGGGTGAAACTTTAGGGCTTGCGTCCCGAGTTGTGGACCCTAGAAATTTTCTCTTTGATTGGAGTTACTCTGGGTGAATTCCTACTAGAAGATGATAGCTTTGAAGCAACAGGTGAGATGGAAGTGGTGAAATTTTTGGTATACCTAACCATTAGGGATGGCTTACCTGAAAAGATAAACATCACCAAAGGGTATTATACCTATTCACAAGGACTTGACTGTATTGGGTTTCCTTTTAGATGAAACCAGTTCCATTCTTATGGACACCTTGTCCAGGATTGCTCACTGCCATTTGTCTCCAA
The DNA here is from genome assembly GCA_027924585.1 of Larix kaempferi. NCBI lineage: Eukaryota > Viridiplantae > Streptophyta > Pinopsida > Pinales > Pinaceae > Larix > Larix kaempferi. The sequence goes on along the minus strand of BSBM01001283.1, from coordinate 1,232,481 downwards.
TTTTCAAAGAAGCAAGAAAGGTGAGGTGTCGGAACATGAAGTTTTTTCTCTTGGACAACAACATTCAGAGGATAATAAGATAAACATGGTGGATAGTGTACTATAGACCTCGGTGGAATCTTAGGACCTATTGATTGTTAGTGTGGATCCTTTCCCTTTCAAGAGGTTACTCTGGAGTCTACACCACCCGTGGAGAATTCTGAAGCCTTATCTTCGGCTCTCACTTCACTTATTGATCATCTGCTGGATTAAACTGCTAAGATCTCGAAGACTACGATCCTTGCAGAATTGGTGCTTTCTTCAACAACAACTAGATTCGAATATTCTCCCTCGGGTAAGGTTATACACCCTTCTCCTATTTTTCCAATGGCTCCTTTATCATTTTCTAAGTCACACCCTGGAATTTTTCTTTTCTGTGATTTAGAGACTCCCCCTCTCCCTCATCTGGTCCATATCTACCGACCCCTTAGAAATATGAACAACCATTTTAGCCTCTTTGAAAAACCTCCTAATTTTTCACATTATGGTGGATTAGGGGGGACGTCTTGGACCCCTTAAGGTATCCTGGAACCCTTTCTTTTGCTGACACTTTTCCCAGTCACCCCCTTTCCCCCTCTTCCTAGTCTCTTCACACCGTACACCTCTCCCTTATGAAGGACTTCTCTCCCCCAAAAAACTCCTTTTATATGGACTCACATGTTGAACACTTTCAGCATAATGATGGTTTTACCTCTGATGGAGCCCCCCCTCAATGTCCACTCACACATGCTCATGACTCCCTTTCACTGACCTCTACACCTGTTGAGGAGGTTAATACTGATACAATCCCCGAGCCTCCCACTAGTCACAAGTATAAGATATCTCAACTTTGTACACTTGCAAGAAAGTCTAAGACCTCTCCTAGATATCATTTCAGGCCTAGATCCTCCTTGAAATTAGGGGAAGACTCTAGTGCGGTAAAAACAAATTTCAAGAATTCTTCTAGGAGCCCCATTAGAATTCGGGGACGTAGATAAGTTATTTCATCAGCCATATCTCAAGCGGTGTTAGATGTTAGTTGGGGTAGGAAAAAAACTTCGAAGGGTGCCTTAGAATGCACCCTTAGGAATAAGGTTTGCTAATGTTGTGCATCTCCGTCAATGTTAGGGGTTTGGGCCATCCCTCCAAAAAAATGGCTCTGAAAAGAATGGTTTCACTTCACAACCCTGATGTTTTTCTACTTCAAGAAACTCTAGTTGTTGATGAAACTATAGTTAAGTAGCTTAGGTCCTATCCACATGGTTGGGATTTTATATCTTTGGATGCTATTGGTAGGTCAGGAGGACTGATTACCGGTTGGAATATCAAAACTTTTTCTATTTTCTCCTATTGGGGAATTTCCTCAGGTCCAGGAGCTAAACTTCACTCCAGAGACTTGGGAATATATTTTACTTTCTTAAATATTTATGGTCCCCATATACAAAGAGAGGATTTTTGGGATAATATTTTTTATGTTGCCTTCCATCTAGCTCATAATTTCTTACTTTCTGGGGATCTGAATTTTTCAACAGGTGAGGGGGAGACCTGGGGAAATACTGCTCATAAAGATAATATATCTAAATAATTTGTTAGAAAATTTGAAGAAGTTTCCCCTTTTTATCTTCTTCCGGTGATCCTAAAGCCTACCTGGAGGAATTTGAGAGTAGGAGACTATGTTCTTGCTAAAAGACTGGATCGATTTTTACTCAATGAGGGAATGTTGTAACTTGCTTCCAGTGTAAAACAATGGGTCGGAACAAGTGGTGACTTTGACCATTTTCCTGTATTCCTTGATATTAGAGGGGATTTGAAAAAGCATCCCTCTCCTTTTAAATTTGATTCTACGTGGTTAGATGATGATGATTTCCATTTACTAGTCAAATCCAATTGGTCTCATTATAATCCACTTGATTAGAGTTCCACTGCTATGCATTTCCTCAACAACCTCGAAAGTTTGAAAGCCCTAACAATTCTATGGGTGGAGAACTGCAAAAAATACATGAGTAAGGATCTCCTATCCATTGAATCCCAGCTATATACTTATTACTTAACCTAAGTAGATGGTTTTATCTCCTCTTATCAAAAAATACAGATAATGGAACTTGAATCTAAAAGAAGGAAGCTCCTTCTTGATGAGGAAGCCTCTCTTAGACTTAAAATTTGAGCTATTTGGCTATAAAAAGGAGACTGTAATACCAAGTTTTTTCACAACTTTATCAAGCACAAGGAACACATTAATTCTATCTGAGATATTACACAAGATGATGGGAAAATGGTATCCAAGTTCAACGATATTGCTAATGTTGTGGTCAGGTATTTATCAAACCTGTACAAGGAGAATCATAGAGTGCTTATATCATCCATGCTTGAGATCATTGCATACTTCCCCTCATTTGTATCTGAAGAACAAAATGGCTCCTTAAATGAACCTGTAACAAGAGATGAGCGAGTCTCTGCTGTGATTAAATCGATGCACAGGGACAAGAGCCCCGGGCTAGATGGTTGGCTCGTTGAATTTTACTTGGGTATGTTCGAGCACATTGGTGAATACCTCCTTACAGTTGTTGAAGAGTCCATATTAAAAGGTATGATTTTGGCAACATTCAACACAACTTTCTTGACCCTTATTCTAAAAGTTGATAGGGTGAAAAGAATGGAAGATCTTTGTCCTATTTCATTATGCAACTATGTATTAAAGCTAATAGCCAAGGTCGTTGCCAACATAATTAGGGGTATTCTTTCTAAATCAATTTCCCCTTAACAATTTGCTTTCCTTGAATGCCGTTAGATCCATGATGCCATCAAGATTGCTCAGGAGGTATTGCACATGGTGAAGACTACTCGTTTCCCTATGGTGGTTATCAAGGTTGACCTATTAAAGGCATATGACAGGGTTAACTAGAATTTTCTCCGACTGGTCCTCACACAGATTGGTTTTGATCTCTCTATGGTCTATTGGATCCTCTCATGTATACAATCTGTAAGCTTTGCAATTCTCATAAATGGCTCTACCTATCGATTCTTCAGACTTGGCATAGGGCAAAGGCAAGGGTGCTCTCTAGCCCCTTTATTATTCCTGTTAATTATGGAAGGTTTTAGCAGAATTTTCTCCAATGCCAAATTAATTGGCACAGTAAAAGGATTTCACTTTGGTGGATCTATCTCCATTACCCATCTCCTTTTTGTTACTTTTCTCTGATGGCAGTAGAAGGGAGACAAAAAAGATAAAATCTCTCCTGGCACCTTTTTTAGAAGCCACAGGTATGCTCTGTAACCCACATAAATCTTCACTATCCTTTCTAAATTTGGAAGATGGGATAACTAATTGGATCACTAGTCAATTTTATTTTGAGATAGTTGATTTATCTTTGGGGATCAAATATCTCGGATTTTTCATTAATCCTAATGACTATACCAACACAGATTAGGCATGGCTTACTTGCAAAGTTGAATGTAAACTGAATCTATGGTGCAACAAATGGCTTTCTAAAGCAGGAAGGTTGGTCCTTATGAATTCTATTTTAGAAGGAATTCCTATATATTGGGTTACACTTGCACATGTACCTTTAGGTGTTCTTGATTACATTAGGAAGCTATGCTTTAGTTTTTGTGGAAAATCAAGTTAGGGGTAAAACCTTTCCACTGGATTTCATGGAACATACACACTCTACCAAAAAGACTTGGTGGATGGGGTCTTAAGCATCACTTGTGCTTCTCGAAAGCACTTGCTGCTAAAGGGATCTGGTGCCTGGTGCAAAGAAAAGGCCTATGGGTCAAGGTTATACACATTAAATATATGCACCCAATGTCTATATTGGAATGGATTTGATCTAGTCCCAAATTGATGAGGAATGTATCTATTATGTGGAAGGATATTCCCTCTGCATTTGACATTATCGGTGACTAGATATCCTGAAAAATTAGCAATGGTAGGTGTATTAGATTGGGCATAGATCCATAGATATTTTTCTCTACTTCTTATAGGTTAAAAATGGATATGGTTGATTCTCTCAGAGACAGAGGTTATGTTTTCCTAAATCAAATTCATGACTTACATAATTCTAGTGTGCTATAGCAAGAATGGTTATCAACTGATTTTATGGGCTTTATGAACAATGAGAAAGTTAAATGGGACAACTATATCAAGGATCTAAAAAAACCATATTAGACTTGTGGATGGGAAGGACTAGCTTATATGGACTATAAATGAATATGAAGGTATCTATCTTTCAAAGCTTGGTTACCAGATGTTGAGAGAGGAGGAATAACACAATACACCAGCATGGTGGAAAAAAGTGATTTGGAAACTCAACTGCCCTCTAAAGACAAAACTCTTCATGTGGCTTACTCTGGCTGGAAAAATCCTTACATGGGACCATCTCAGGTGATTCTTTGGTAATGGACCAAGGAGATGCTCTCTTTGTAGAATGGATGGAGACTCCATTAATCACATTTCTATCAGTTGCACCTATATGAAGGACATGTGGTAGTTTGCAACATTGGTTACGAGGATCAATTTATGTTGGGATGGGGATGGGATTTTTTATGTATTCCAGAACTGGCTGAATAATCCTACTTATATAGCCCACAATGCTCTTCCAATACTCATGATTTGGGGGGCATGGTTAGCCCGAAATAAAATGATTTTCCAAAATATCTATATCCCATCACACATATATGCTGCAAAGAGTCTTGCAATCCTAGAATATTTTCCACATATCCAGAAAGAACCCACAGGGAGGAGGGTTACAATGGAACAACGTGATAAAATCAAGCCTTGGTGTTACTTTGAAGATGCAACACAAGGTTGAACTTGCCATGGGGGAGTTGGTGGCCTCCTATATCTCTCTGACAATCTTTGGTACAAAATATCAGCTGGCATTGGATTGGCTACAAACAACAGAGCATACATGATTGCAATTTTCAAGATTCTTAAACTGGCTATTTTCCTTGGTGTGAAATCACTTCAAGTGTATGGGGACTCACTACTTGTCATCGAATGGATCACAGCTAGAAGGCCTCCCAAGAATATATTTATCAGGCATATTTATGATGTTATTAGAAGCACTCTAGAATTCTTTGATGATCTTTCATTCCACCACATTTACATGGAGTGAAACATTGATGCAGATCTCCTCTCCAAACAAGGATTATTGCTTCCTGAAGGCTGCACACAGGTATGTGAAATCAATAAAGACACCATAAAGGAACATGATCTGGGGCCTATGATTATCTGAATTTTTTGCCCATCCTAAATGGGCCTACTAGATATATGTGGATGTAATCACACTTTTTTGTGAAGAACATACAATGTAGAATCATACTAAACATTTGGAAGTACCTTTATATAGATGGAAGTTGATTGTAATGTTACACATTAGGATATATGATGTAGATAGCATACTATTGCTGGAGGAATCAAATGTACGGCTATTTTACCTATGAACAATATGGTTCAAACTTTTAATAAAATTTGAACTATAATATTTTTTCCATGGAAAAAAATACAAAATTATGACAACACAATTATATAATTATGTTGAAATTGGAGAATTACGTTGAAATCCATGCACGTTTTGAAGAATCCAAAATGAAACATGTATCGGAGTTTAGCTATGTTTTTGGACATAATACAATGGGCTACATCCACTACTTTTAGAGTTAAAATATTATAGTAATCTTTTTTCATATATATAAACTTTTGAAAATCATTTTTAATTTAATGTCATACCATGCTCAAGGTGCTTGTTTCAGGCCATACAAGGACTTGACAAGTTTGCATACCTTGTGTTCTTGTCCCTTCACAACAAATCCTTTGGGTTGAGACATGGAGACATTTTCTTTCAAGTCTCCATTCAAGAATGCAGTCTTTACATCCATTTGATGAACTTTCCAACCATTTTGTGCAGCCAAGGAAAGTATAGTGCAGATGGTGCCCCATTTTGCTGTGGGATAGAACGTTTCTTCATAGTCAATTCCCTCTTTCTGTACATAACCTTTTTCCACGAACCTTGCTTTATGTTTTTCAAGTGAGCCATCTAATTTGTATTTGTTCTTGTACACTGACTTTTTTCCAATTGGTTTGGTTCCGACTGGAGGATCAACCAGCTTCCAAGTTCCATTCTTTATGAGTGCATCATACTCATTCTGCAAGGGTTCTTTCCACTCATCACGAGCAATAGCTTCTTCAAAGGAAGTTGGTTCAATGTTAGTAGAAAAATTCAATTCACAATCAAATAAGACATCCATGTCATCACCTGAGTTTTTTGCATTTTCTCCATCTCCTTGTCCGGTTGAGCTTCGTGTTCCTGTCTTTCCTACTTCATCTGCATGGACACTTTCAAGTGTCTTTGTGCCCCATTTATGAATCCTCCTTGATGGTCCAGGTTTATCAGCTGGTGGTGCATTATTCTCTTCTAGGTTCAATCTTCCAATCCTTTCAATTACATCATACAATTGAGTCTCTTGTTCAGTTGAAGTGGCAGGAACTTCTTCTTCATCATTCTCTTCATCGGGGGTTGTTGGTGCTGCTTCAAATGGAAATTCCATGGATTGATCCAAGATAGGGATCCCCCCTTCAATATGTGGAATTTCATTATTAAATTCATGATATGTCTTTGGATGAGAAACCCTCTCCAGACGATCAAGTTGTCTTTCAATAGACTTGTCATTTTTAGTAGTTTCAAGAAAAATGACATCTCTGGAAATAACAAACTTTTTGTTTACCTCATCATAAAGATGATATGCCTTGGACGTTTCTGAGTACCCCAAGAACATACAACTTCTGCTTCTAGCACCAAGCTTGTTTCTTTGCTCCTTTGGTATTAAGGCATAGCAGACGGAACCAAAAATTTTGAGATGCCTAACCGAAGGAAGGTGGCAAAACCACATTTCATGTGGAGTCTTATCTTCTAGAACATGAGAAGGACTTCTATTTCTCAAATATGTTGTGCATAGGACTGCATCACCCCAAAAAATTAGCTTCACATTCTTAAAAAACATCATTGATTGTGTTGCATTCATTAGGGTTCTATCATCCTTTTTGCTACATCATTTTGTTGGGGATTGTAAGGAATTGTTGTTTGATGTTTAATTCCATGTTTGCAAAGATAGTCTTCAAATTCCTTAGATTTATATTATTTTCCATTATCAGATCTGAATGTACCAATACGTACTTGTACTTGATTTTCTATCAATGCATGAAACTTCTTGAAAGTTTGAAATGCTTCAGATTTTGTATTCAACAAATATACCTAACACATTCTACTATAATCATCAACAAATGTCATAATGTACCTATTTCCATTTGCAGAAGGAATAGGCATGGGGCCACATAAGTCAGAATGCACCAGTTCTAACTTTCTACATGCTCTGAATTTTGACTCTAGAAATGGCTGCTCACTATGTTTTCCTAGTATGCATGCATCACACTTGTTCCTTTACGTAGGAATGGTGGGAAAACCAAATATACCATTCTTTCTTAACAATCTAAGACTATTGTAATTAAGATGACAAAATCTAGCATGCCATAATAAATTGGATGACATATTACCTTCTTCATGCTGAGAGATATAGGCAAAGTTCTGAACTCTTGCAGAAGAGCCTCTCAACTTTAATAGCCGTCCATCTTCATAACCAGTCATGATGACCTTGTTGTCAGAGGATTTTCTTATCTCCACAATCCCATCAAATATGTGGATTGAATGGCCTTGCTGTCGAATTTGCACCAAGGACAGCAAGCTTCCCTACAACTGAGGAAGATAAAGAACATTTTTTAATATGAAATCAGGGAATCTAGGCAACTTTAGCTTGATTGAGCCAATTCCCTATGGTTTGAGGCTTGACTTAGCTGCAAAATATACTATGCCATTCGCAATGCCATTCAGTTCTACAAAATAATCTTTTCTAAATGTCATATGAGATGTTGCACCAATATCAAGCAGCCAAAAATCTTTGTAAGGTGAAAGAGAAGTCATTTCATTAATTCCAAGATTACAATGTGCAACAATACAACGAGCAGAATCAGGGGTTTTACTACCCTCTTGGTTTTTATTCTTATCTTCTTTATTCTGTCTACCTTTGATGGAGTTCCAAGATGCCCAACACTGATCTGCTTCATGTCCATTCTGTTAAATTTTGAGCATTAATTCACAATACTCTAGGATCTTTGCTGAGAGAATAACATATACAGTATATCAATGCATGACAATCACAATATGACAAGCATCACAAGAATCAAAAGCATAAGAGACAAGAGACACAGAGTTTCCGTGGGGAAAACCCTAAGGTGAAAAACCCCACAACTTCCTCATAGATAAAGAGAGCAATGGCTCAACCAAAGTACAACCAAATAACACTGAGATAGTCTCCTAGTAGCAGATGATCCTCCTCCTCACTAGTGCGCCACTTTCTGAGTGAATGTGAGATACTTTTTCCGAGTGATCTAAATAGAGATCACCTGATCTCTATTTATACTGATCTGTTTTCCCAGTGACCTTATGGGGCCGACTTGTCTATCTAGGTACATCACATTATAATATATATATTTCAAGGCCGACCCCACACATGGTGGTCTAATAAACCATCGGCAAGTACACATACTTGCGACACTTGTCAATCCACATGGAGACACTTCCTTATAGAGGAATAACACATCTCTATTAAGGGTACAATAAATATATATAAAATACACACATGAAATACATTCTGAAGTTACATATACATCAACACTCCCTCTTAACTAGGAAGGTATTTCTTGACACAGATCTGCTAGACAAGTCTTCTTCTCGGGATCATCATCATCGATGCATCGTCATCATCATCGTCACTGCTGCTGCTATCTCAACCAATCCCTGACTCTACTCATTATAGGAAGTTCTACAGAGCCAGTCCTTTTTCATACTGGATGTAGGCCCACCACCAGTAGGTCTTCATCATCACTGGCCATACTGTGGAATCCTCGGGACTTATTACGTGCGTCACAAAACCTCGAAAGAGCATCCCAGGCTGTTACGAGCACACGGCTCTACCTATAGGATCTCCCAGGGCCATATTATATGTGACCTCACCACAAAACCTCGCAAGAGCATCCCAGGCTGTTACGAGCACACAGCTCTACCTATAGAATCTCCCAGGGCACGAATTACATGTGGTCACCAGAAAACCTCGCAAGAGAATCCCAGGCTATTACGAGCACACAGCTCTACCTATAGGATCTCCCAAGGCACGAATTACATGTGGTCATGGAAAAACCTTGCAAGAGCATCCCAGGACTGATTACGAGCACACAGCCCAACCTATCGGATCTCCCAGGGACATGAATTATATGCCATAGGACAAAACCTCGAAAGAGCATCTGCCAGATATCCCAGGGAAATGAATTACATGCCATAGGCAAAACCTCGTAAGACTATCTACAGATCTCCCAGGGAAACGAACTATATGTCCTCCCAGAGCAAAACCTCGAAAGAGCATTTGCCAGATATCCCAGGGCATTGAATTACATGCCATAGGAAAAACCTCGAAAGACTATCTGCAAATCTCCCAGGGCATCGAATTATATGCTCATCTGCACAACCTGATCCACGACCATAGAGTATCAACCTGATACTCACCATACATCATCCTAATCATCATCACTACAACATCCTGCTGCATGTCATCTGGAGCAACATCCTGAAGATCGTCATCCATGTTCATCCTGATCATACAATGCATCTACCTGATGCATACCAAGTATCTACCTGATACATATCATCATACATGATCCACCTGATCATACAATGTATCCACCTGATACATATCACCATACATGATCCACTTGATCATACAATGTATCCACCTGATACATATACAGATACATGGTCCAACCATCCAACATGATGCATATACAAAAATACATACACATGATCCAACCGATCATATCCAGCATCCAACATGATGCGTACATACATATAAATGATCCAACTGATCATATCCAGCATCCAACATGATGCATACATACATATAAATGATCCAACTGATCATATCCAGCATCCAACATGATGAATACATACATACATAAAAAAATGATCCAACTGATCATATCCAGCAGAAACCAGAACATCATCCTAATGCTCATCATCCAGCGCTTACATCCACAGCCATGTGAAGGATCCTCCTTCCAACATGCTTGGAATGGCTTCAGCAGATGTGTCCATCACTTCTTCCTCGAAGTGTCCTCAATCTGAAGAACGCCAAGCCTCTCTCTGAAGTACTCGAACTTCACCCTGGCTAGTGGCTTCGTCATCACATCTGCAATCTGCTCGTCTGTTGCAACATACAGGAGCTTCACAACTCATCTCTGCACCATATCCCTAATATAGTGATATTTGATCTCTATGTGTTTCGACCTGTCATGAAACACTGGGTTCTCGGACAGCTTCACACAACTCTGGTTATCACAGAAGATACCAGTAGCCTCCAACGGGAGATCAAATAACTTAGACAGTAGCTTCCGTAGCCATACTGCCTCACAAATAGCTGAACAGGCTGCAACATACTCTGCCTCAGCTGTACTCAGTGCTATGCAGGACTGCTTCCTGCTAAACCAAGAGATCACACCTGATCCCATACTGAAGCAGCACCCAGATGTGCTCTTCCTATCTGCAGCACTACCAGCCCAATCTGAATCAACATAACCCTGCAGGTTAAACTTTTGATTTGCTTCATACTTGAGCCCATAATCCACTGTACCCTTCAGGTACCTTAGAACATGCTTTACAGCAACCAGGTGAACACTCCTCGGATCTGTCAGGAATTGACTCAATGTGTTCACAGCAAAGCAAATGTCTGGTCTTGTGTTCATCAGGTACATCAAGGACCCAATCATCTGATGATACATAGAGACATCAACCGGCTCAGATGAAGCATCACATAGAAGCTTCATATTCGATGCCATAGGTGTGGCCATGGCCTTGCAATCCATCATCCCGAATCTCTTTAGTATATCTACTGTGTACTTCCCTTGACCAAGGAATATCCCACCTGTACTCTGCCACACCTCCATACCTAGGAAATAGTGCATCATTCCTAAATCCTTCATATCGAATTCAGCAGCAAGCTTCCTCTTAGTATCTGCAATTAGTCTATCATCTCCTGTTACAAATAAGTCATCCACATACAGGAGAAGAATCACAGGATTCCCTTCCTCAACCTTGTAGTAAAGGTTGGAATCTGCTTTATTCTTGGTAAAGCCTAAACTAGATAGGAAACTGTCCATCCTACCATAAAAAGTTCTGGGAGCTTGTTTCAAGCCATACAAGGCTTTCTTCAATCTGCATACATATGACTCCCTGTCATGTATTTCAAAACCAAGTGGCTGCTCCACATATACTTCCTCTTCAACTACACCATTCAAGAAAGCAGTCTTGACATCCATCTAGTGTATTTTCCATTTCATTGCTGCAGCCAAGGCAAGCACTGTTCTGATGGAAGTATAGCTGGCTACAGGTGCAAAAGTTTCTTCATAATCTATTCCCTCTTTCTGAGAGAAGCCACGAGCTACGAAACTTGCCTTGTATTTCTCTACACTGCCATCTGCAGCATGCTTTATTTTGTAGATCCATTTGGAAGTCACAACAAACTTCTCTTTAGGTCTTGGGAAAACATCCCAAACATCATTCTTCATTATTGATTGGTATTCCTCAACCATGGCATCCTTCCATTCTTTCTTTTCCACTGCTTCTTCATAACTGGAAGGATCTTTGTTCATAATGTCATAGAGTAAGGCAACATAGCTGGTATGTGATCTGGTTCTCTTCTTTGCTCTGTGTTCTTCTTCTGGAATGCCAAATCTTTCTGCATCTTGAATGAGCTCTCTAGCCCATGCAGGTTTCCTCTTATGAGAGTTATCCTCACGGGGTGAATCTACAGGTTCTTGTGGATCTTCAAACTCACGAACAACTTCTGAAACTGCTTCAGTCATGGTAGTGTCTTGAAATCTAGTTTCCTTAGGTTCTTCATAAACTTCGATAGGTGCCTTCCTTGATTTGATGAATGCTGATTTTTCATCAAATGTTACATTCCTGCTGACATCAATCTTCTTGAACCCTGGAAAGTATATTTTGTAGGCCTTCGAGCTTTCACTGTAACCCACAAAGTTACCCTTCTTTCCTGAAGGATCTAGTTTAGTCCTCTTTTCCTTTGGGACATGAGTGTATACTGGACAACCAAATATTCTGAGATGGCCGACTTCAGGTTTCTTACCAGAAAATACCTCTTCTGGTGTCTTGTTGTCCAATATCTTGTGGGGTGTTATGTTCTGCACATATACAGCTGTTCTAGCTGCTTCTGCCCATAGATGCATAGGTAGATCCTGGTCATGTAGCATTGCTCTTGCTACTTCCATGATAGTTCTGTTCTTCCTTTCTGCAACTCCATTCTGTTGAGGATTATAAGGAGCAGTCAACTCCCTCTTAATCCCTGAATCACTGCAAAGCTTCTTGAAGTCACCTGAGGTGAATTCTCCACCATTGTCGGATCTGAATGTTTTGATCTTCTTGTCAGTTTGACTCTTCATCAGGGTTTTGAATTCCTTGAACTTATTAAACACCTCATCTTTGTTCTTCAAGAAGTATACCCAAGTCTTCCTAGAGAAGTCATCAATAAATGAGACATAGTAAACATACCCACTAAGAGAACTGGATGACATAGGACCACATACATCTGAGTGGATGATTTTTAGGATATCTTTTGCCTTTCTTTCACTATTTGGGAAAGCCTTCTTAATGTTCTTACCTTTTGCACATCCTTTGCAAACACCTTCATGTTTGGTCTTGATTTCAGGAAGACCCTCTATAGCCTTGCTTGCAATTGTAAGTTCCCTATAGTGCATGTGAGCAAGTCTTCTATGCCAAAGTTCACTTGGCTCCATGGATTCATGCACCATGGCATGTTCAAGTTGTCCCTTCAATTTATACAAACCTCCCTCTTGCTCTCCAATCACTACTGCATCATCTATGGTTTTTCCCTTTCGCCACATTAGGACTTGGCCATCCACAAATGCAACCCTCATACCTTTTGCATCCAATGCAGAGATGGAGAGTAAGTTCTTCTTGAGCCCAGGTACATAAAGGACTTCTTTCATCTTCAAAGATTTTCCAGAATCTAGGTTGTAGGAGGCTTCACCACTTCCTTTGATTGGGTATTGATAATCATCCCCAAGTTTCACCTTATGGGGTGATTCATGTTCAGATAGGTTCACAAAAGATTCCTTAAACCCAGTCATGTGTTTGGAAGCCCCACTTTCAATTAACCAATCATTACAACCATGGGAGATAGTACCTGTGAGAGCAGAGATCAGAACATACTCTTCTTCACTTGATGAGTCATCATCACTATCACTTTCTTCCCTAGCCTTCTTCTTTGGGGGTTCATCATCTTCGGTAGCATGAGCATGAAACCTTCTTTTGCGGCCCTTCTTCTTCTTATTGTTGTTATTATCCCTTTTGTTCTTGGGACAATCTGAAGCAAAGTGACCCTTCTCATTGCATGTGAAGCATCTTAGGTCCTTCTTACTCTTTTGATAGGATCTATTGTGGCAAGAGTGCTCCTTCTTGGTTTTGCTTCTTTTGGTGTGAGCTGCAAGAGCTTGATCTTCACATCCCATCTTTTCCTCACGAGCTATAAGTCTAGCTTCTTCTTGAGAGCATTCTTCCTGCAATCTGTTGAAGGAGATCAATTTCTTCCTTGGACAAATTCCTTGAATGAAGGAATCCCATGACCTGGGTAGGCCATTTAGAGTGGTCATCACCACTTCACCATTCTCCACCATTTCATCCACTGCTTCTAGTTGTTCCTTGATCTGGGAGACCCTTGAAAAATAAGATTGAATGGTTTCTCCATTATGAAACTTTACTCCTTTCAATTGGTTCCGCAGGGTCATCTTCTGATTTATGTTCTTCCCTTCAAATAGCTTGGTCAAAGAGTCAAACATCTCTTTGGGTGTCTTAAGAGCAGACACATGGGGTATGAGATGGTCTTTGATAGAATCAGCAATGATTCTCTTTGCCTTGACCAAGTTCTTCTTATGCAATACCTTGGCCTCTTCATCCTTTGGGATAGGGATGTCTTCTTTCACATATGAGTCCAACTCATTCTCTTCCAGGATTAACCCAATCCTATACTTCCAGGCTCGGAAGTTATCAGCCCCTTTAAGCTTATCCTCAAGCTTGGTGTGGAGAGACATCTTAAAGAGTACTTCAAATGGAAATAGAAAAGATTTAGGTCTTACCACTTGAAATGCTGAAAACTGGATTTGGTCCCGGATTAGGGTTTATCGAAAAAACCCTAAAAATTCAGAATGTGAATTTCAAATTTCTGAAAGGATAGAAAGATGTGTCTTGATGAGCTGATCAGCTTGGTGTATTTAGAATTTGACATCAGCAAATTTTTTCCCTTCAGAATTGCCTTTTTGTCCTCCCGGGTTCACTAGGGAGAGCCCTGAATTAGGGTTTGAGTTTCCCGGAGATCTACCCAGCCAAAAATCTCGATCCAAAGCTCTAAACTTCGATTTTTGCAAGGAGTTTCCAGCTGTGCCTTCAGATTCCAGAAATTCCTATTTTTGTGGAAACCCTAATGTTTAGGGCCAAATCTGAAAATGCTCGGAATTGAATTTTGATTGGACAGATAGATGTGCCTTGATGAGTAGAGTCAATCTACTATACTGATTTTCAAAAATCTTTGGAGAGAAACCCAATAACAAGGAACTCAAGTTTCTGTTACTGCAAAATGTCTTCTTCTCAGGTTAGCTCTGATACCATGTTAAATTTTGAGCATTAATTCACAATACTCTAGGATCTTTGCTGAGAGAATAACATATATAGTATATCAATGCATGACAAGCATCACAAGAATCAAAAGCATAAGAGACAAGAGACACAGAGTTTCCGTGGGGAAAACCCTAAGGTGAAAAACTCCACAACTTCCTCAAAGATAGAGAGAGCAATGGCTCAACCAAAGTACAACCAAATAACACTGAGATAGTCTCCTAGTAGCAGATGATCCTCCTCCTCACTAGTGCGCCACTTTCTGAGTGAATGTGAGATACTTTTTCCGAGTGATCTAAATAGAGATCACCTGATCTCTATTTATACTGATCTGTTTTCCCAGTGACCTTATGGGGCCAACTTGTCTATCTAGGTACATCACATTATAATATATATATTTCAGGGCCGACCCCACACATGGTGGTCTAATAACCCATCGGCAAGTACACATACTTGCGACACTTATCAATCCACATGGTGACACTTCCTTATAGAGGAATAACACATCTCTATTAAGGGTACAATAAATATATATAAAATACACATATGAAATACATTTCGAAGTTACATATACATCAACACATTCCTGCCACAGTGTGTGCACTTCACATCGGATCTTTTGCTTGAGTTGTTTCTTCCTCCTCTTCCTCTGAAATTTCTTCTTCCTCTACCTCTTTTGCTGCCATCTCCCTTGAAAGAGTCTTTCGGCTTGTTCTTTGCTTTCTGAGCAAAGCAAATTGATTCTGTGGTACTTTCACTTGTTCTCTTCCCAAAAGCTTTCTCTTTGTTTGCAATCTTTTCTACCAAAACTCCAAATATCAGGTCTTTGAACTTGTTGCTTGCTTGCAGAGATTCAAGGTAGTTTGAATGTGTGGGATCCAAAGATTTTACAAATGCTACAAGTGGAAGGTCTGGTTTCATACCAAAAGCTTGAATCTTATGCATGATGGATTTTATTTCTGATGCTACAAGACTGAATAACTTTAACATCAACTAAATGATCTCCATTTCTAAGTCTGAATCATACAAGTCTTTTAGAGTTTTTATGGCTTCATAACATGACTTTGCAGGAAGAATATGTTGGCTCACCTCTTCACTTATTGTGGAAGAAATCATGGCCAATGCTTTCTTGTCTCTAGACTGCCAAATAGCAAGCTCTTTTTCTGTTGATTGTGGCTTTGGCACTGAACTGATGATGGTTCCTTCGTCGGTGAGAGTGGTCTTTCCTTTGCAGATGTCATCCCACAAATCATTGTAGATAAATGCAGCCTTGATTTTTCTCCACCATTATGGAAATGTGTCTTTTTCGGTGAGTGTGGCACCAACAACTGATGCAATAGAATGCATCTTGACTCTGTAGGTGTTAGAGAGACTGTATATGCTATCTTATTTACAAAAATGGATAGTAGTAAATTCTGCAACTTAACTCAGCAGTATTCCCTAGGGTTCTATTACATATGCTTCTGTAGCAATATACAGACTTTTCTTTTACAATGTTTCTCCAATCTTACTGAGATAAAACAAATGAATAATGACAACACTCCAGAGTTACACTAGCTCTCTATTCGATTATGCAGCACTGTTACAATTCTCTATAGTTGGAGATTACAATGTGTCTCAATATTGATTCTCACCCTTACACTCTAACTCTTCACACTGACACAATGGTGTTGGAAGCACTAGTGTTGAATCTTCGAATAGTATTTACATATAGAAATATGGCAGCAGTACTTCTTCACTACTAAGCACTATACACATGATACCTGTAGATATTGAGGTCAAGCAATACAGATAAATGGATAACTCGAGGTCGCAACAGTTTTCTTCGCTTGAATTCGCAGCTCTTCGATTGTGATAGCAGCTTCAACTTCAAGTTGGACTGGTGTAGCTCACTCGGACTTCCTCCAATCACAGGTGTTCACGCGCAGATGTGAAGAGAGAAACTTCGCAAGTCACAGGAACAGAAGAGAGACCTCCAGTCGCAGTCTTCCACGAGTAGAATGGTGCTATCCACAAGCAGAAAGGTGCTATCTACAAGTTCCACGAGCAGCTGTCTTCCAGTCACAGCCTTCACGAGCAGAGTGGTGCAAGTATCCACAAGTTCCATGAGCAGCAATCTTCCAGTCGCAACCTTCACGAGTAGAGTGGTGTAGGTATCCACAAGTTCCACGAGCAATAATCTTCCAGTCGCAGCCTTCACGAGCAGAGTGGTGCAGGTATCCACAAGTTCCACGAGCAACAATCTTCTAGTCGCAGCCTTATAGCAATACCATCGCAGCAATACAACAACACAACAATCAAAGGAGCAGCCACGAGTAGAAGAGAGAGAGAGACCTCCAGTCTCACGCAAATGTGAAAAGAGAGACTTAGGTCTCAAGTCAGCACCGGATGGGGTCTTGCAAATGAAGAGAGCTCGCAGGAGGAGAGCTCTGAGAGCTGACAGCACGTGGAGAGGTTAATGCATTCAACACATTCAACGCAATGTCTTTGATGGAGAGAGACTCGTCTTCACCCGCAACTCTAGTTTCAGGAGAGAAATCGCAGAATGCAGTAGCAACCAACTAACTAGTGTTCACATTCTTCAAACAAAGAACTCACTCCACCATAGCAATACACTCCACGATAACACACTGGTTGGAGAATGCAGCACTCAGTTGTCTTCACGTAGCCACGGGAATAACTTCACGATGAATCAAGGGAACAACTACATAAAATACGATGGGAGGAGAAAGCTAGGGTTACGAACGATCGCATGCAGCAGAGACCTCAGAAAACGCTGGCATAAGCTAGGTTTGGCAGGCCTGAGGGACGCAGTGCCAAAATGGGCAGGCTACAATACTGCAGGAGTGCAAGAGTTATTGCAGGAGCAAGTCTGTGCTCTGATACCAAATGATAGGTTAGATAACTCCCGGATGGCCTTTCTATTCACCATGCATTTGAATATATACATAATTTTGTGACCTTTGGTTTCCAACTTCCAAAGGGTACGTTAGTGACTTTTTGCCTACCTAACTTATTCAACTTCCTTTATTGACATATGTACATATAGAGCTATAATCCAAGGATTAAGCTTCCAACACCTATAAACAATATGGTTCAAACTTTTAATAAAATTTAAACTATGATTTTTTTTCTATGAAAAAAAAAAACAAAATTATATAATTATGTTGAAATCGGAGAATTATGTTGAAATCCATGCACGTTTTGAAGAATCCAAAATGAAACATGTATCGGAGTTTAGCTATGTTTTTGGACATAATTCAATGGGCTACATCCACTACTTTTAGAGTTAAAATATTATAGTAATCTTTTTTCATATGTATAAACTTTTGAAAATCATTTTTAATTTAATGTTAAAGATATAACGAATAAATTTTACATTAACAAATTTACGGGAATTATTTGATTACGTTGAATTAAAACAATAACGATAAATATTGAAGAAGTAAATTGTGAACGCTAGCATGATGTCATAAATAAGTTTGAATTTTTTAAATTATAATAATTAAAAAATTAGTATTATCATATTATTTAACAAATAATATAGAAGATAGAAGATAAGAGACTTTTAAAAAATTTCAAATTCAAATTAAAACTACTTTCATCTTGACATAAAAATGTCAAATCTTTACTGAATCAATGTAGAATTGAGGAATAGAAAACTTTATAATGATAATATTAAAAGAAATATTAATTTTAAATTAAAAAAAAAAAATTGAGGTGGATAAATAATTAGAGGATTATCGAAAATAAATATATTTTAAAAAGGTGAATGATTTCAATTTAAAAAATTGAAAGTATCTTTCTTTAAGATAAGAAGAAAGAAGATATTGGACAACTCCTAAAACATTGTGGGACAAAAAAGACTTTGTCATCTTTGTGACATTGAGTGAGAAAGGTACACTCACTTTAAATAACAATTTCAAAATATATTTTACAATACTTCTCTTAAAAAATTTTAAAACACATGAAACATATTCTAAATGAAACCAAGTGATTCCTTACCATTTTAAAGGTTCAATCAATCAAAATTAACTTTAATAAATGTTAATAACCATCATCATTAATTTATTAATAAAATTTATTTTTTTTATATATAAATTTTCATACATTATTATTCAATATTAATATTTTTCTTAACTTTTAACTCATTAAATTTTTTAAAAATAATTAATATTAATAATTTTCATAACTTTTAACTTTAACTTTTATAATGTTAAAATTATATATGGGTGTGCAAATTCTTTATTCTCAAACTTATATTATTTTTAAATTTGTATTCCTTAAATCATAAAATAAATCCAAAATTAAGCAAACATAAACAAATATGCATGAATGATAAATTAGAGTGAAATTCTACTACATCAAAATCTTGTAGTTAAACATTTTAAGAATCTTGCTAAAAAAATCTATAAACAAAATTTGCAAACTAAACATTCTCTTTACCTATCTCTATTTCTCACATCCATAACATTTCCTTCAATATCTTGATTCAAAACTACTTTAGAGTTACTCCACTGTTTAACATTTAACATTTCTAGATCCTTTAGTAAAAATGTCCCACAATGTTGCATTACCTTGTTATCTTTACCTTTCTCACTTAAAAGTCATAAAATTGGCTTGTTATCCTTTACCTTTCTCACTTAAAACTCATAAAATTGGAATGTTACATAGGAAAACTAAACTGCGGACCACATAATGAAGGTCCTAAAGTCGAGTGATCCCATGGCATTGGGTATATGTTAGCGGTCACATTTCATCCAAAGTCCAAAAATTTATATAATAAAATTAAATATTACACACTTAGATGTTTAAGTTTAGCTCTTTACATAATCCATTGGATATAACTTAAGTGATTAGAAAAAATGATTATTACACATTAATAAAAAATTTAACTAATTAAATTCACCCTTAAGACATTGTCCCTTCTTACACTAATTAATAAGTTTACATTAAAATTGAAAGGTACTTGCGAGCCTAGACTATGCACAATGTGAATGTGGCTGCATATATATATCTGCAAAGTTGGTGAACGTCCTCAAGTCCACCCAATGGACGGTCACATCTTGAGCCAATATTTGAACCCCAATGGAAAAGTGACCATGTAAATTTGGTTTAGGTTACGTTTGAATTTTGTAGCGAGTCAAGAAATTTAGTCAAAGGATGATGTAACCACCAATGATAAGGTAATAATTTGAGATGGGTAGGTTATTAGCTACCTTTTCTATGTTGTTGGGATGTCATCCATAAACATGAAAATAAAGTATTGAAACAAAAAATCAAAGATGGAATATATGGATCAAGTTGGTAATACATTATAAAGATAATAATAACCATAAAGTCCACATCATCAAATTTACTTATGTTAATTCCGAAAATTCAAATTGTATAATATTCAATAAAATTATGTAATATAAACCATTGATGAAAAAATTATATCATCATCATGTAATACAATTTTTCAAATTATGTAATATTCAACAATAAAATCATGTAATATAAATATATGGCCATTGTGATGTATGGGGATTCCATGGTAATCCTCAAATGGACAAATAATCAATTTAACCTACAAATTATTGTGTTGCAACACTGATATTGGAGAACTAAAATATTTTTTATCATTTTCTTTAGATATTACTATTGAGCATATTTTCTTAGAGTTGAATGAGAAGGCAAATATTCTATCGAAGGAGGCTCTAGAGGGTGATGAAGGCATCCTCTTATATGAGGAATTTGTTAATAATTCCTTGGAGCATAGAGGTTTCATAAACTATATTGAAGGGTAGTCAGGAGGATATGTTTCTTTATTTCTCACTAGTGTTTTTTTTTTTTTAAATCTTTAAGACGTGTTTCTGTAATGTCCCTCTAAACTTTTAGATAATTTATGGCTGATACTTTTTGTTGATACTTTTTGTTGTAGTTTAGTGAATTTGGGAACTATACAACTTTCATGAGACAGATTAGATTGATATTGTACTCTTCTATTCCCAATGAATAACAAAAGTACAGGTTTTTTTTTTCTTTGCTTGAAAAAAGAACTTATAATCATTGTTATGTAATTTAAACCTTCGATGAAAAAAATATATCAATTATGTGATATAATTTTTTTCTTATTATTATTAAATATCAAAATTAAACAAATGGGAACAAATATGCATGATAGTTATAGTGCTAAGGATGTTCTTGCGTTAATTTTCTCTGGATGAATTTTTTTATCATTTTGCTCAAAAGCTAATTGAACAAAAATTGTAGACTACACATTTTCCTTTGCACATCTCTATTGGTAACATCCACAACATTTTTTTCAATGCCTTGACTCAACACTACTTTACACTTATTCCACAATTTAGTGTAACTTTCTTCCATTCCTTGCAAATTTGTCCCACAATGTTGCAGTATCTCCTTCTCCTCTACCCCAACATGGCTTACTTCCTTACACCAGTCCCACTCAATGGTGTTTATTGCCTCCCCATACTCCCTCTTAGGCACCATTCCCAATGCTTGTTGCATTGACTGCACAAGTTCACCATTCTCTTTGTTATCAACTATGCTACTTGCTATCTCCCTCACAGTCTCATATTCCACCACCTTCTCTACTTCATTTCCTTCAAACATATTCACACACAAACATTAGGGAATGACAAACTCCCTTCTACTTCTCCTTCAACAATGTTGATAGTATAGTACCAATGCTCCATTCTTCCTTCATCTCAACCAGTTACTTCACATGTTCTTGTTACTCCACTTCTTTCATATATAACAACATTGTAATTAACATCACTTTTTCCAACAATCTCCATGTGTTCACTCAAAGAATGAAAATTAATCTCATCTCATCATTTTCCAACCCAAGTGTTTCTTTTCCCATCACGCATAACCCTCTGATCAAGCTACCATGGCCTTCCCATCAAAATGTTGTAGGCATCCATGGCCAAAACATCACATAAAATCATGCTATCACCATTATCCCCAATATTAAATTAATTAAGCAATGCTTTTTCATATTGACTCTATATGCTCGGCTTGTAATCGTGACACCTTATATGCATTTGGATGAGGTGTACACTTCAAATTTAATTTTTGAACAACTTCAATAGATACCAAATTTTCTGAACCACCACCACAAATAACCAAATTATAACAATTACCTCTTAATTTGCATTTCATTCCAAATTTTGTCTTGCTTTGCTTAGGTTATTTGTCAATCTCTTTCTTGGTTTGCGATAATATTTTCCTCGTCATCAAATCCCCCCCCTTCTTTGGCCCCACTTGACTTGATACAAGTCCTACCACAAAATTCTTAGCCGCATGAGCCTTGGGTTTCAGAAGCGCTCACACTGGTATGGGCTAGAAAATGCAAAGAAAGAAAGGTAGATGGATAGCTAGTACCGTTCTTGCTGGAATGGATAGTTGGATGGTGGGTGTTGGGAAAACAAAATCTATTGCTTGTCCTTGCCACTAAAAGAATGATCTTCCAATGATGAACCATGCTGCAAGTTACCCATTAAACATTACCCATAACAATGACATCCTGGTATTGGTTTCTCGCGGAGCCTGAAACAATAAAAGAGTGAACAGGCCGATAAGACAAGAATCAATTTTGATTGCAACCATAGCACAAATGCACATGGGTGATGAGAATTGGATTGCAGTCATAGCACATATGCGTACGGGCAACAGGACGACACGGACCAGGGACACGTGACGAGTGAAATCTTGCACGAAATTACGAGGGATAAATTCAAATCCAAAGCATTGCAAAACTTAGCAAAATAAAAAAATTGCGGTTGTGTACGATACGACTAATATGTCCAAAATGAAACAAAGATGTCATGCACATAATAAATCTCTTACTTTAACATTAACATTTTCATTATTATTATTATTATTATAATATATATATATGTTCCATTTTCTACTTACCAACATAGATCCATCTTAAACCCGTATCTATCAAGCACCGAGAAGGATCCAATTTCTTGAGGTGTATTTCTTTTTTTAAATTTAAACTCAGAAATTTGATCTCTCTTGATTGATAGATCCGGGTTTAAGTTTTAAGTTTTTATTTTATAAACGAACATCGATTTTTTTTTTTATAAGCTAGTAGTAAATCCTTCTATTTCCAGAAAAAGATAACAGTACACAACGAGTTTACAGCCCTCCCTACATAGGGAAAACAGGCCAAAAAAGAAAAAAATTGGACCCTCCTGAGGGAAAACAGATCTAAATTTTTACAAAGAAATCCTTTTCAGTCTACCTCTAAAAGAAATAAGGCTGAACCATTTACAAATCGATTTTTTATGTATAGGTCTATTGCTATTGATCATAAACAAAATTTCAAAGAAGAGCAAAGAGAAAAACTGAGATTAATCAGATTCATGTTTAATACCCGGGCCTGAAGGAGCTTCAGTGCCGGAGTCCAAACCGATGCCGAGATGAGAGGCAATATGTTGCAGGTTACTGGTTATCTCATCCAGTTGGAGGAGGATGTCTTGATGAGCCTCTCCACATTCAATCAAAGCATTTCCCATGAGGAATTTTCGCTGCCAGGCCATGTCCAGGGTTTTCATGTACAGAGCGACACAACCAAGGGGGTAGCCTGGATCAGGAAGTAATGCCTCAAATTCCTTGCAAACCTCCTCATCTGGTGTGCAGATTCTAGTCACCATAGCATCCTCTTCAGCCTCTTCTATTTCCTCTTTAATAGCTATCGGAATTTGCTCTTTGTATAGATGTGTAGTGTGGACTATATTACGCATGACTCTAGAGGAAGTGGCCGAAGGCATGGCCGAGGAGCTTGCCTCCTTGGCTTTCCTGTGCCTGTACCTACATTGCTATGGATGCATCTCGACACAAGACCGTGGGGAGGGCTTCCAAAATTAGACAGAATCAGGGCTTGTGCACAGAAACGAGGGCGTGGGAAAGGGGTGCCGAGGAGAGGGCTTGAGGCTAAGGTAAAGGTAGAACGAGGTCATAAACCTGGGAAAAATCCCAGGAGATGTAATCCATGCAGGGATGCAAACGCACAGAGGGGATGCAAACAAACAAAGGGGATTCAAACGCCCAAAGGAAATGCAAATTCGGAGGGGACAAGAGTTCTCCATCCCAGGCGAAACAACTTCGTTCAGAGGCTCTAAGAGCTAGGGAATAGAAAAGGAGCAATGCGCCGAGGGGGTAAGGCAGGAGGCCTTCACTACACCACTAGCCAAACATACAAGTTCTAAAAAATCCAAGACTTCAAATGGCAACGAATTGAGAGAGAGACTGCCAAATAAACTCGGGCTTACCATCATTTCACAGGCTGGGGGGGAGGTCGCGTGCCAAGGCGATTGTTCAACATCGTCGCTGCCATTATTACTCAAGACGGGCAGTCCAGTTCGCACGTTTGTTGCCTCTGTCGTTCTGCCTTCATCCCCCGTCACCCTTGCCATGCCATTATTTTTCTGTAGTACTCGAGCCACTACCCGAAGATGAACGTTCAAGGTTTTCATAAAGCATGGGCCATGCTGGGGGGCTGCGAGGTGGCAGCTTGTGGCAAGGCCAAGTGCCCCTCATGCGTCCCTCCATCTGCCCTCATGAACACCCGTCGTGGGGGAACATCGATTTTTTTTATTATTTTTCATAATATTTTATTTTATGAGCCAACATAGATTTTTTTTAAATACTTTCCATAATTTTTTTATTTTATGAGCCGGCATGAATTTTTTTAATTATTTTGTTAAGAACAAACGTGACAATATCTCCCCCATACTAGAGTGTAGTGTACTGAGACTGTAATAACATCTTTAATATGACATGTGGGTATGCAAAATGTTGTTAGGTGTCCTTGCAACAAAAGTCATGAAATTGGAAGGTTACGTAAGAAACTAAACTGCCGACCATGTGAATGTGACAACTATATACAAAACCAGATGGAGAAACTCCTAAAGTCTATCCCATGGCATTTGGTACACGTAGGACGGTCACATTTCACCCAATGTTTCAAGCCTGGATTCACCTAAACCCGTATGCTCGATTACCAACGAAGAAAAACAACTTTCGGTTTCAGTCGCCATTAATGTGATACACCCAAATTAGGTATATGGACTCCAATCAGATGCGACCCCGGAGAGTAAGGATGATCAGGAACGGAACCTGGGGACTGAACGAATTTGCAGAAACGTGAGGAGATTCAAAACCTTTTAATGTCAAACAATGGCGCACATTTTCCATATTTTGTTTGAACTTTGCATCGCTTTTTCTGTTTGGTAACGAGATTCAAAGAACAAGATTCAAAGTAAAATAAAACCTGTTAATGTCAAACAATACTGCATATTTTCCATATGTTGTTTGCTTCAACTTTACTTCTTGTCTGCCTTACGACACGTTTTGCGTTCCACGCTCAGTGGGCAAACATGAGCAGAGTCCAGGGATCGGCGCGCTGAAGTCAAAAAGCCGAATCATGGGTTCATTATCGGATCAGAATTCAAGTCATTTTTCGATTCATATAAGCATAGTAGGCGCTGCCCATGTGGAGAAATTCCAGATTCAAGAGCCGAGTAGTATGTAAGAAGGCATAATCTGTGGTTATTTCCAGAACTAGCGCGGGCTAGGGCCGAGGTTTGTAACTTCTCACAGAGCAGCAATTCCGTGGCTTCAATTTCATAGAGGCCGAGAATTTGAGGATCGACCATGAACACCGATTATTCTTTTGATCCACCCCATCAGAATTACCGCAAGCATAGATTTGCCATCAATGTCAGAATCATGATATCGGCTTTAATAGTTCTTGTTTTTGTCGTTTTTTTCGTCATTTTGCTGCACCTTTATGCCAGATGGATTTGGAGACACCCTGCTAGATTGTCCAGACGGACACCAACTTCTAGGCGTCGTCGGTTTCATTTTACAGGAGAAGAACCGCCGAGGTTGTGGAATGTGGGGTTGGATTCTGCGATGTTAGCGGCTCTGCCCGTGTTTCCCTTTAAACCGCAGAATTTCACAGACGCTCTGGACTGCGCAGTGTGCCTGTGCGAATTCGAAGAGAATGAGAAATGCCGGGTTCTGCCGAATTGCAGGCATAGTTTTCATGTTGAGTGTATTGACATGTGGTTTCGTTCGCATTCCACCTGTCCCGTTTGCAGAGCCTGGGTCCAGCCTGGACAGCCAGTTTTGGAATCCATTAGAATAGAGCAGGTTTCGGCTTGAATCCCAGGGCCAATTCCTTCACAGATTCATGATTTTCTGGAGATTGCGGTTTTAACTTTCTGGAGAATAACCTAATTTGCAGAACCCAACAAACATATTGATTTCTTGGGACAGGCAGAAGCAGAGCAAAGATGGAAGAGGGAATCTTGGGTGGAAGAGCATTCATAATATCTCAGTTTGGCGTTGAAATACCCAAGAAACCCCATGGCTTCCTGTCGCTGGAGGGAGGCCATCAGTTTTGTTCGCAAAATGGTTCTCAGTCGTCTTCGAAATCTCCTGTTGGTCTCCTTCGTTCGTTTACAAGGATGTGTGAGCAGAGACAAAGAGAGGATTCAGGTCTTCCCATCTGATCATCCTGCTGAATATAATTCTCCAGCGAAGGGCCAGTAGAGAGCGAACCATATTCTACAGTGTAGAGATACATACAGATATTTCATTGTATTGAGATGCATCGTCCTTACAAAAAGGTTCTTGCAGAGCTTTGCATATGAAAGGAATGAAGCACCAGAGAGGAATCTACCTGGAAGCATTAAGTGATAAATTGTCATGGGGAACCATGACAATTAAGACCTGTCTACTGTCATACTGTCACCTGTCTACTGTCACTTGTCTGGCCATATTGCCATGGTTCATTTTATGTTTCAGCTTGCCAATAAGTACTCGTAAGCCATGAAATGTTATGGTTTCGACTGTCATATCGTCACTTGTCTGTGATGGTTCATGTTATAGTTTTAACTTTGCTGATCAATAACTCTTAATTTAGTGTGGGCAAAATATTGTAATATTTATAAATGATAAAAGCATTTCTACATTATTATAATTTTAAAGAATTAGGAAGGGTAGGATTGTAATATATGTTTTGATTTTGTGATTTAATATGGGTGTATATAGAACATTTTAAGAGAGTGTTCAAATTTCTATCTTAGTGACTGAGATAAAGGGTGGATTTACTAATTGCTCAGCAAATTGTGACAACACGGTGTTTTCTTTCTATCTTCAACTATCTTGGTGTTACAAGATGACAAATTCTTTCAACTCATGAGTGTTTGTTTGATTTTATCAATGTAGATTTTCTTCTTTATGCTAGTTACAATAGAGAGATACTTTTAATCTTCTAGGTTAGGGTTGATCACTTTTTGATAGTAACTTAGTGTTCTTGTATCCTTTAATTCTATGTAAATTTAGATGTAATAATATTTTTAATATTATAATCATTTTGCATAATGACCTCTTCCTTAATTTCCCAATGATTTAGCTAAGACTTGGCATCTTTATGCCAACGTCGTTTGATTTGTAGGTGGTTTTGTTTGGGGTTTGAAGCCTCTTGTCTTCTGGATGTTGTTTATCTTGTTTTTGTCAAAGGGATGATCTCAATGGGGAAGATACTTGCTTCTATGAGCAGGACTGGATGGGGTGTATTGTCTTTAATTTTGAGATTATAAGTTATAAAACACTTTTAGATTTGCTCTATCTTTCTCCACAATTCTCTAAAGATGATGCATCCCCCATTTTCATAGCCATATAGGATAATTGGAGTGGTGAAAGTCTCAAAGAAGAGTTTTTCTTATCTCAAATCCAAATGTCTACTTATTTACAATTGTTTTCATGTCCATAATAAGCTTTCCACACTCCATTTATCCTTTTTTCATTGCTATAGTTCTAGCTAAGCTTGTGATGAAGATTGATTCCAAGATGTTTGTATGAAGTAACTTTTTTCCAAGTTCTTGTTGTCATATATGAAATTAGCATAAGTGATCCTTTTGGATTTTATTATTATAACCTTTGTTTTGTCACTCCTAATAACCATACACATGGTAAAGAAAAAATCATTGAGAATTTTTAGTTACTTGTTGAGAAAATATGGGCTCTTCGCTATAAGAGAAATACCATTAGCGTATGCAAGAAGGATGATGGCTATACCATCTAGAGTCGTGGTGGCACAACCTAGACTTCTTCTAAACAAACCTAAAACTTGTCGATGTATATACAAAAAGGGTAGTGTATAGGGGGAAACCTTGCTTGACTCCTCCATCACAATTATTTTTTCTTAACCAATGCTTAGTGTTCCTAAACTTGGCAAAAACATTCTCGTGCAACCTTATTGTACTAGCTCTTAACTCAAAATGAAATTTTAGCTCTTCTAATCTATCTCAAAGGTAAATTTTGGGCACTATGTCAAATGCTTTTTTAAAGTCGACGAAGAAACAAAAAATTTTGATTTATTATTGCGACACTCCTCTGCAGTGATCCTAAGCGTAACAATGTGGTCCATAATTGAATGATAGCTCCTAAAGAGAACCTATTCTTTATCTATTTCTTGTGGTTTTCTATCCATTCAATGATCTTTTTTTCCATAATAATTCTATATAACTTGGCTAATCATAATGGTCTTATAATTAGAGGGATTGTTGTTATCTCCTCTTTTAAAAATAGGAACAATCAGGCTTTGAGTATAGGATTTAGGAAAACCTACTTTACTACTAAATTGAAGAGCTTGTGTATGTGAGGGTTGAGGATAGGCCCCTCAATTTTTAAGATTTCTTCTTAGTACCCTTTGATGTCCCCAACTTTCCCTTTTGTGAGCCTCTACTCCAAACTCTATGTGATATGGAAGAGGCTCAATAATGCATTATACTATTATAAAAATTAAACTCTTCTAATTATCCAAGATATTAATTCTGACCAACACCTTGCTGTTAAGTGAATGCATTACTTTAACTAAGTTCATTTAATGATGCATCTTCTAACTTGTGCTTTCAATGTACTTGATGAAACATTCACCATGAAGATAATGAGAAAATGAAAATGAAAGCATAAACAAACAAAAAACTTGGTAACGAAGTTCACCAGACTTCCTAGCTATGTCTTTGGTCCCGCTTCCACTAGTAAGACCGCTCAATTAATCTTCAATTGCCAAAAAAGTACAATAATAAATTACTTACAATATGTGAATTGAATACCCCCTTCAATTATGTAGCTCAAATGCATAAACAGAGGTAAAAATTGGATTCCTCTCAAAAAATCGTGAAAGATGAGTATAAACTTGACCACTTTCTGTTCTGGAGACCACAGGCCCCCTGTAGCACGCAAAACAAGGCTATACTTGGAAATATACAAATCCCGCCTCAAGATTCATACCAATTCTCTCACAAAGAGCTCACCCCAAAGTCTCTGCATGAATTTCACTTCAAAATTCCATGAGCAAATAGTGAGGATGCATCCCCTTTTATAGTCCCCAAATGACATCTTTTGGTTACAACCATGTATTAACTTTATATCAAAAACATTAATTGTCATTACGTGATATAGCCAAATTTGTTAACATATTGGTTAGATTTTTGGAATTATACCCCCATAGACGAGGGTTCAAATCTCATATTAGGCATATACGTGGGTTTGGTTTGTTGGTTTAATATATATATATATATATATATATAAACCATACAAATAATAACCAACAACCATATAAATAACAAGCCAAATAACAATTTGTTGAAACATGGATACCATAACCACTTGCACGCAAATTGAGGAGGCCATGTGGAGGTGCCACATGGCATCATGCGATTCGTCCACATGGCAGCCATTCACTGGCCATTGCCACATCATCATTTCCCAGTCATGTGCCACATCATCTTCCTAGTCAGCATGACACATCAGCATGTCAATTATCTTAACTTCCATGTGTCAAGTTCTCATTGGTTCACCTATGCTTGTAGATGCTGCCACATTAACATGCTGTGGCACCTTTTTATTGGTCCATTTGGACCCCCGAAAAGAAAAATTTTGGGTGACACGTGGCACACTAAGGTGTTTCCATGTGTCACTTACTGATGTCAGAACTGTACAAAGGATGCCACATGGAACTCTTTGGGGGTGCCACATGGCACCTCTGCAACCTTTTTTCTCCTGTTTCTTGGAAATTTCATACTGCTATATATTTCTCATATGATGTCCGTTTGAGGCAATTCTCGTGTTGTTGGAAAGATATCGCAGAGCTATACGCACTAGTGTTGTTATTTTGGAAATTGAGCATTTTTATTTTTGAGCATCTTTAGATCCTCTTGGATCATTCCTCCCCACCAGGAAGCTTTTGGACCTCCAATTTTTTTTATATATCGACTAACTGAGGGAATCACCTCCACACTTGGCCAGAATCCAGCCATCTTGTCTGGATGATGAACAACAAAAAATTGTCCAAACATAATAACAATTGCAATCATACTACTAACATCAATGTTCATTCCCTTATATCCCTACAATCTCCTACATTCATGGTCATGTTGATCAACCATAAACAACTAGGTAGAAATAGGATATAATATATTAGTGCTAAAGGAAATGAATCAATAGTATTTTAATATTTTGAACAAGTTTACCAGAAGCATTTACTAATTCCTGTTGCAGATTTGGATCATGACCTAGAGGAATATCTGATACATCTTGTTTGTTTACATGAAGAGCTTTATTTTTTTCCTTATCATCAAGACCATCTTTTGACTTAGGAGGTTGAATTAAAGAACTGGAACTAGAAAATGGTATACGTTTGACACCCACTGTTGTAATCAGTGCCTCATCCCATGAATCTGTTCCTTGATCATGTTGCACTATCCCAATAGTCTTTTGCTTCCCCTTGTTCCCGAACTTCTCTGGTATCAACTCAGGATGTAGTTTCCAGCACTCGTCCTTTTCATGTCCCTTCTCCCTATAATGAGTACAAGTACGCTTCTATTTCCTTGTTGTATATGCCTTCTTTTATTGTGGCTTTGTAGATACATCCTCCATACCATACTTACCCTTGCTAGCTTCAAGATGTGTAGCTTGTACTGAGACTTCATCTAGATTAGTCAGGTTAAACATTAAGAGGGCATGTCTCAAAAAAGAATGTAAACCACTGATATATTTAAGAGTCTCTCTAGTATACAATGGAATCCCTAATGCTAATTCTCTCTTTTTAAACTCTTGTGTGTAAGCTTGCACATTTTTACCTTTCAATTGCTTTAGATGTAGCCATTCTATCATTTCCATCTAAGTGTATGCTAAGGGATAAAATTGTTGCCTTGTTGCAGAAATGAATTCAACCCATGAAGAAATGAATTTACAATTTTTTGCCAAATCCACTTGAGTCTACCTCTTCCACCATACCAAGGATGAACTGCTCATGTGCAAAGTAGCCAATTGTATCTTTGTCACATCCTCTTTGATCTATTTCACCCTGCAATAGACCTCTATTTTCTTAATCAAATTATCAAGTTTTCTGCATTCAATTCCCCATCATAAATTGACAAATCAAAATTTACATCTAATTTCAACAAAGGCATTCTATAAGAATGAGAGGGTTTGAAAGAGTTATCTTTGGAAGAATTCTCATCTCCACCATTTTCTGATGATAAATGATGGCGAGGAAGGCTATGAAGGACCTCCTCCTTCACCTCCTACCGAAGACTCTGTAGCTTCATCCTTAACATGAATGGTGCCTTCTCCTTTTATTTGTCATCTTTCATTGTATAGCTCTACCACCACTGTCTTCATCATTGAAAGCTTCTATGAAATCATCTTCAGAGCTGTAAGGTCCTATCCTTCTTGGTGAATCCATTTTCCTCCTTTGAATGTTTCTTCTTGAACTAATCTCAAAATTGTAACTCGCAAGTTTTCCTTCACCACGATTTACCTTAGCTCTCGTAAGCATCCACCTGACAGAATACCTGCTCCAATACCACTTGATCTAGAAGAGGCTCAATAATGCATTATACCTTTATAAACATTAAACTCTTCCAATTATCCAAGATCTTAATTCTGACCAACACATCACTGTTATGTGAATGCATTACTTTAAATAAGTTCATTTAATGATTCCTTTTCTAACTTGTGCTTTCAATGTACTTTATGAAACATTCACCATGAAAATAATGAGACAATGAAAATACAAGCATGAACACACAAAACATTTGGTAATAGAGTTCACCAGACTTCTTGTCTACGTCTTCGGGCCTGCTTCAACCAACAAGACCGCTCAATTAATTTTCAATTGAAAAAAGTACAATAATAATGACTTACAATAGGTCAATTGAAGACCCCTTCAATTATGTAGCTCAAATGCAGAAACATAGGTAAAAAATGGATTCCTCTCGAAAAACCATGAAACTTGAATATAAACTTGACCATTTTTTGTTATGGAGACCACAAGACCCCTGTAGCCCGCAAAACAAGGCTATACTCAACATTATACAAATCCCTCCTCAATATTCATACCAATCCTTTCACGAAGAGCTCACCCGAACTATCTACAAGAATTTCACTTCGAAATTCCATGAGCAAATAGTGAGGATGCATACCCTTTTATAGTCCCCATAGGGCATCTTTTGGTTACAACCATGTATTAACTTCATAACAAAAACATTAATTGCCATTACTTGATATAGCCAAAGTTGTTGGCATGCTAGTTAAAGTTTTGGAATTATATCCCATA